>JACCHY010000002.1:15000000-16250000 GCA_018907195.1 Dolichoris vasculosae | reverse complement strand
CCCCCTTCCAAAGTCGTTAGAAACTGTAATTCGTTTTATTGCTAAGCCGAGGCTACCTACTACCTACTGCCGATACTCCGCACAATACAAGTAATAGCTGAAACTCTTTATTGCAATTTATATACATACACGGATACACGTGTATAAGTGTACGCATGTAAGATACTGATACTTACTTTTTCCCTGATTTAAGTCGTCCCCCGTACGCTTTCATTATTCTCTCGCTCGCCTCATTTAATTTACACGCGACGCTAGATTTTCCGTTCGCAGCGAGTAATAAATAAATTTATTATACTGTGTATTTTTAGAGTGGGGTGATTAATGATTTTACGCTGCCGAGGAAAAATAAATTTTACGCAGTGATTCAACGGAAAATTGCGATAAACGTAAAAAGACGAACTTAAACATCTTTCCAAATAAATTTAAATTGTAAAATTCTAAATTAAAACAAAGTGCTTTGCGCTATTTCTCTTAAAATATTATGTGAAACTTTGATTAAAGTATGTTAATGAAAATTTCGAATAATAAATTTAATCAGAAATATAATAAGTATCTAATGGAAAAACTGAATTATTATTTTAAGTGATATAATGAGAATATTTTTTTTAATTCGTGAATACATTTATTTTTCTTTTATTTTCGTTATTAATTATACCAAAATTCATTAATAAATGTCTTTGAAATTTATAATTTTAAATATAAATATAATTTATCATAAATTTTAATTAGTAATCAGCAAACGAAAAATCTTTACCAAAAAATCGAATGATAAATCGAAAGAGTATCGATCGCAGCGATAGAAATATGTTTTTATTTACCAACAAATATTTCATTAACAAGAGAATTTATCGTCGAACCGTAAAGTTAATATATGTGAAAAATGCTGGTCTAAGACCTTGGAATGGCATGACCTAGTAAGCTTTAGAGAAAAAAGTGCTTCTATGATTTCTCTTATATTATCAATATGTAATAAAAGGACGGTATTAGGTATCAATCTTACTTCCGAGCCCATACCATTCGCATAAGTAAGAAAATTCTTATCGTACTTAGACTCTTAAAAATATTCATTACATATTTCTGATAGAATATAGAAGATCTTATAAAATATATATTGATTGAATATTGAAGAATTCGGTAGACTATAGAACTTTATTGAAAGCTATTCCAGAAAAAATAAAGATACGAAATTATAGTATACACGTTAAATTTAGAAGAAAAAATTTCAATAAAGAGTAAAATCTGATTTATACAGTCTTAACGTAAAATAAGAGAACCTCTTTTCGGTATAAATGTTGAATTAACATTTAATTAATATTGAAAAAATATCGTTGTTATAACCAATGTCCTACGACGAATAATTATGTATTAAATAAATATAATAATCAGAATAATAACAAATGAGATAATTGCAATTTTTATTAAAAAAATTGGAACGAACACAATATTTATGAAATGTTTTGAATCAAGAATGTTTCGAATCAATGATTTTTAACTTTTAATTCTATGCTTTAGAAGGAATATACTTTATTAAAAAAGTTTTCGAAGCTAGAAATTTTGTAACGGTATAAAAATGTGACAGTTGTTGCAATTTTACACTAATATGATATTAAGAATGACAGATGGTCGTATCAACACTTTATATATTAATACATCATTTTAAATACTTACAAATTATAATCCGTATACGAATCACGATTAAATTTTACTTTAAGTAAATAATATTATTTGCTATAAAAGTTAGACATAATTTATAATAATGTACAATTAAAAATTTTAATTAATCATGAAATTTTCATGAATTTAATACTTGTAAAAATATTTCTTATACCGATAATTAAATAAATATTTCATAATTATCCACTAGAATATTTTAAAAAATGTTTGAATATTACATTATAATTTTATAAAAATTCGGATCATAGAAATTTATTATATTAAATACATTTCTTGTATCTATAATTTGTTAGATATGCAAATAACGTGTTCTATATTCCTTTAGAAACGATTAAAATAAATTAGTTGATAAATTAGTTGATATACGGTAAATATTAAACGATTAAATAAATCACTTTATTTAATAAAAATTTTAAATACCACTTGGAAAATTAGACTAAATTATATAAAATTTTATCAACGATGATATAAATTAATTCCAAGTACTTTTATCAATCTATCAATAATCTTACTCTAAATTATTCGAGTATTCGAAAATATTGTATTTTTCCTTTATTCGAATCTTTAGAATTTTAGGTTCTATTTAAAAAAAAAATGTATAAATTTTCAAAAGTACGTAATTTACATTTTTCTTGGTATTACCAACTTCAAGATAATCCACCATTTACGATCGTAGATAGTAGAATCGTTAAAATTACCGATTTTCATAGGAACTTTTCTATTTCACCGAATTCATAACTTTATCAACGCTCCCAGATTTCTTACTGTATCAATCAAATCAACTAATTTTTCACAATTATAACTATCTGAAATCTAATCGACCTATCAATCATCGTACGTATCTAACCGATGAACGCTAAAACGAACCCTCGTATTATAATAGATTCGACGAGAACAAACTATCGCTTATTATCCAAGCGCCAACTTCGTACAATCTAAGATCCCCTATTCTCCCTGTTTTATCTATAAATGAAAATCAGTGGTGGTTCGCTATTGAGTTCGTCCCGCAATCAACGCACGCCCTTCGACAAAGAGAAAAATGCATCGTAACCATCATGTTTCATATCACCGTACGTTTCGGCTAATACCGCTCGACACTTTGGGCAGAACAATAATACTCAGGGAGCCAAATCGACCCCCGTGTTTCACTTTTACTGCAATAAATGTTAAACGCAAGCTCGGAACTCGGAACTCGGTCGCGTTTCTGCATCCGTGCGTTCGCTTAGGGGTGCGGAAGAGAAGGATGTAGGTTCAGGGAACGACCGGCCGACCATCGCGGGATCAATAATCGCCGAACGCCGAAACAAATCCAAGCCGTCGTCGTCGCCGTCCCCGTCCCCGTCACCGTCCCCGTCGCCTCCCCGTCGCCGTCCCCGTCGCCCTCGACCAACACCGCGTGAATTTTATTTCAACGAGTTCGCACGAATCCGTCCGCTATTTGACCCACCCACCCCCAACCCTCCACCTAATCCTACCCGGTCTTGCATATTTATTTCGCGTTTAATCGGAAGCATACCATTTATAAACACGAGCCAAGAGAAGAAATCCGTTTTACCAGAGTCGGGAGAGTCGGTGAGAGAAAACTTTGAGAAAATACTATTCCGCTGTTTATCGACCAATACTTACCCAAATCGAACGCACATTTATCTATATAGATTTTTCGATCGCTGCCATCATTTTTACGTTACTTCCCGTATCTAATGTAATAGAAGTCGAATCGGTGTAATCTAATTTTGTTACGCGCGACGCAAAAAATTGAAAGAGCTACTCGTTTCCGATAAACCAAGTTAAATTATAAACCAATTATCGAATGAAAACTCGATACCGATATTGTCGAATGAAACTATTGTGATACGTATCGAGTAAGTTTCGAGCCAGTGTACAAACTTGATTATATTTATAATTATGAGACAGGAATATTCTCGAGAACAATACGCAAACTTTCTAATAAACAAAATTGCTAAATCCGACATCTTTTATTATAATTAAGCGAAAAACGTTGATTTCGCTTTAATATAAATTTTAAGATAAAAGTTCGAACCGCGGGGATTATTAAAAGTTTTTTTAACGCGTAATACTTTTTAAATTTAACCGATTCGAAGCGAATGAATCAAAAAGTAGCGCCGATATAAATAGATTTTGCCGAGTACAGCGAACGTACTTTTCGAATAACGTCTTTTAAATTAGTAACGCGTATCCAGGGAGGTATTTTTTTAAGAACTATGTAAAAAATTTAAAGCTTCGTAATTTTATTGGACGAAATATTTCGCTAGTTTGACGCAACGCAATTTATTTTTGAGAAATAATAATAACTTGAAAACTTAAAACTAGATTCCGGGTATATAATGAATGCGCGGAATCTCATTATAACTTTTTGTAAATTCAAAGTTAAATTTTCATACAATTTCCTATAACGGAATACACATAAATTTTGTACCGAATCAATAAGTTTCGCCAAGTTGATTTTATAGGATTTTTGGTTTTTGCCGCGAAACGCGGTACTTCCGATGTTCGGGAAGGAGAATTTAATTGTAAGACTTTTAGCGAACGCCGTTAAAAAGAAAACTTACCACCGCTCGGTGACCCAGTTCGATCGGTTTTAAAACTTACCGATCTATGAACATCGAATGAAAAAGTTTGTATATCCCGATAGTGATTTTAGTCGGCGCTTGACGCACTCGGACTCCGCTTTCGGTTCGCTCGTAAATCCTTCTCGATTAAAGAGCATCCGTCCACCATTGGATGCTAATGAAAAAGAAAAAAAAAAAGGACAAAGTAAAACAAACAACGCATCGAACGGGAGACGGTAACGAGTAACGAGGCGATTAGCCGAAACAAAAACGAACGGAGGTAAAGGGTGATTAAAAAGGCTCAACGATCCCGCGGAATTGTAACGAAGCAAAACGTAGAACGAAGAAAAGAAGCTTCTCCGACGGACGTCCCTTTCGCGCACCCCCAACAACCCCCCAACGTCCCTCCAACGTCCCTCCGACGTCCCTCCGACGTCCCTCCGACGGCGTGTGATGCGATCTAAACCGAGGTCACTTAATCGCTTAATCCACTTGCTCCATAGTTAACGGTTCTTCCACTTCAGTTCTCCAATTTACGGCGCTCTTTGCAGGCGGGGTTAGCTTTTACCTCGATAAAGAGGAGATACACGGACGTAGGCGACGGGCGAAGTTGTGGAGGGATCCGACCGGTGTGGTGGTACCAGGGGAAGACCACACGATAAGACTCCGCGTGTACGTGGATATCCAGTCTGCGTACCTCGTTCCAAGTTCTCCCGGCCCGAAACTTTGCGTCCGAGCTCAACCGTACACGGAGATCCGACGGAGAAGCGAAATCTCGCCTCCGACTCTGACCGACGTCGCGCTAAGTGATCTGACTAACGCGGAAAAAGAAGGAAGCCAAGAGAGGAAGCCAAGAGAGGAAACCTAAGGAACCTTGAGCCTTCCCACGAGCTTTCTACGTATCCTTCCGCGAGTCTACGCGAGTCTACGCGAATCTACGCGTCCGGGAAAAGTTATCGGATTTTCTTCCTCATCGCCGTAATGGTACATAAACGATGCGGCCAAAACAAAGCACTTCAGTTTTCATTTTACGGATTTTACCGTACAAATTTCTCGGACGTGACTATCGGCTTATCCGGGGTCTTCCCGAATAGCGAATTACTCCTTTCGATATTTATTACGATTGTTCTTCCTTTTTACGATACTCGCAAACATCCACATTTTTTATTTTATAATTTCGAAAAAAGCTATCCGAGCTTTTCGTGCGCGCTTCGCTGTATACGATAAAATCAAAAATTTCAAAGATAAACTACTCTTGGTTGGTAATTTCGTTAAAGAGTTCTGGATTTATTAAAGTGGGTTGTGAAAATACCTTATTTTATAGTCCCTTTGAAAATACTCGATCTCGTTAAGATGAACTTAAAGGCCAATTAAGTATGTTTTCAAAAATATTTTCTTGCATTAAATTTTCGTATTATTTTCATTTTTATATTACGCTAATATTTGTAAATTATACTTTTAATTTGTAAAAAGGAGGATAAAATTGGTACGACTCGTTCGTATCTTTAAATATATGAAAATTTTACCTATTCCACGTATAACTAAATTTAAGTTCTTAATAAAATCATCGATCTAAAACTAGTTTAGAAACTACTAGTGCGTCCAATAAACTTGCAAATATAGCCAATTTTTTTTTATTTTTTTTAATTTTACGGTTTGAGTCGTTGAATCGAAACATTTTTAAAATCAAAAAACTGAAAAAGAAATAACTTAAATTCACTTTTAAAAATTAAAATCTCTTCGATTATAAATCGTAAAAAAATACTCTGCTTTTAAATTTTGTTTTTACAACGCGATTTTACAAAATATTTTTCTCATCTTGAACAAAACCGAATTAAAAACAAAAAAATATGACAATGAAATATCGAATAATAATTATGAAAATCATATATTTTAATCAACTCTAATTTTAATCAAAAACATAATGATAAGTCATTTTAATTTAATCCACGTGCATCGGTTACTGTTTCAAAAATTTAATTATCAAACATATAATTAATTAGAAAGCTATAAATAGTAGGATGCACGTTAAAAAATTTAAAAGTAGAATTCGTTTACTTTTTCATGTTTAACGGTTCCATAGAAACGTATCGAAAGCTCTACGAAGTAATATTTTACACGTTAAATAGTCGCTTATAGATTTTAAATAGCAATTTCGAATCCATCGGTTACCAAATTAAAATAAAATATGCCGCATAAAAATTGCGTAATTAAAAATAGTAATAGAATCTTTGAATTTTCTCTTAATACGCGAAAAAATTATTCATTATTTTAACAACATTTTATTTTTCTTACATAAATCTTCGGTTTATTTTTTTTTCCCTTGGAAAGAAGCTTTTTCACGCGTTGCTTTTCAAAGAGCAAACGTACTACAAATTATTTGGAGCGTACTCTAGTGAAATGTAACACTGAAAAAACAATTTTTCACGCGCGACCCTCAGAAAGGGTGTGCACATTTTAACTCTGAAGAGTGACAAATCGCTCTCTTCACCGGTGTAAAAATTTTAACTCTAAAAAAAGTAGAGCTAAAAGTTCCAGCATTAATTTATGTCAGCTGACGAAAAAAATATATTAATCTCAATTTTTTCATGTAAATTAATCTTGCTATGTAAATACAATGAAGGTAATTCGAACAGCTAAGTACTCGAGGTTGAAGATTAAGACAAAATTAGAAAATTGAATCGGATAAAAAATACGTTACACGTGTAAAAGGCATTTCGGAATAAACGAACGAATAAATAAAATACTCTACTTATTATTTATTCGTTCGTTTATTTTAGTTTCTTGAACCTTCGCGTATAAGCAGATGTGGTTTCGTACTTTTTAATTATAAGCGTATATTCCAATTAAATATTTTCATTTAATAAGGATTTAATTTTTAAATAGCATTAAAGTTAAATAATATATGCAAGCATTTAATAAACTTTAAGCCTTAATTTTTAAAAATGGGATTTGTCGTAACGGTAATCGTAATATTTTAGTAACGGATTAAGCTTTATACGACGAAGCGTAAAGAAAACTTTTTCTTCGAAATATATATAGTTTTACGTTTAATATACGAAGCTGAAGGTATTACTATAAAAATTACATAAAACCTTGATTAAAATTGATCGCGCAACATACGACAAATTGTACCCTCGACCGTCGAACGAAATCAAGCGAACGCGTCGAGCCAATCGTACCTTTATAAAAATACCTTTATAAAAATACCTTTATTATAAATATAAAAGAACCTCGAGTATTAAGTCGCGGCTGATCGAAGCGACTTTAGATACTCGTATTATTCGTATTAGGCGGCTACGCTTACTTGTACGCGCACAAAGAATAAACAATAAATAAAAATCTGTTTATAATAGTCGAACGCAAAGGTCTCGCGCATATTTCAGCAATGGCATCAACGAGGTTAAGCTCCAAGTACCTTAATATGTAGAAGAGCGAGAGAAGCGCATTAAAAAGCCATAATAAAGTAACCCGCGTGAGGTTGGCTGACGTGGGTGACGCTGCGGTTATTTTAATTAATAACAGCGCGCAACCAACTCGCTCTCTCTCTCCCTCGCTCCCTCGCTCCAACTATGCTGTTCGTTCCATCGTTGAAGGGAGGAAAGCGAGAGAGAGAGAAAGAGGAAAGAGAAAAGGCAGTCGGTTGACGCTCGCGATACTCTCCCGGAGCTGCGCACTTAATCGGACCTGACTTTGCAATTCCCCATGCCTCGACGTCGCATCATTAAACACTGTGTGCAAAAACGAGGAAAAAGAAAGGTAAAGGATGGAGCAATGGAGCAATGGAGCACAGATATGACCATGTATCGACTATAATGTCATTCGCTACTGCTACCAATGCATTCTTCCTTCATTAATAACTGATAAATCAAAGACAAGAAAAAAGGGATAAAGACAACTTTTCCGTTTCGATTATCTAAATTATCTAATTTTACCTAATCCTAACTACTTCTTTTATTTTCCTTCCTACATTCTAATACCATATCTACGAACAAAGTTATTCCTTGCATTTTATATATTTCACTCGTTCGATTTTAACTAAATATTGTCAAACGTTCATCCCTAACTCCAAAATATTTATTCTATTCGTATTTTTTTTATATTCTTATTATACGGTTATATTTAAAAATAAAGCGATTCTACAAATAATAGTAATTTAAATAAGGAAGAAAATTTGTTCCGACTCTTAACTTTAATTGTGACAAATTTTTAATTTAATAATTATATAAAGAATCGCTCTGAGCCATTAGCTTTATAAGATTAGAGAGAGGAAAAACTAATTAATCAATTAAGTATGCTTTTATTCTATCAATAATCTTAAAACGTTTTGTTCATATATTTAACAGCTTTATAAGAAACATTAGAGTCGACACACTAAGTAGAAATTAATTTAAATAGAAGGGAATCGATATATTGAATAATAAACGAGCAACTATTTTAAAAATAAAAAAACGAGTGTAATAGCTTTTTTCATGAATAAATACTCGTGCATTATCACGCATACTTACGAGCACATTTTTATTATTTAATGCAGTTTAAATACCTCGTAAAACTTGGAAGCAGTACACAATAAATAAATATAATCAAGAATAAATAAATGAATTCTCGAATGTAGATCGTATCGTTGGCAACGCTTCGTAAATTAACTCTATCTCTCTGAATTTAGCAACTTCGTTCAAAAACATTATTCAATTTTTATAAAAAATTAAAGATTCAACTACGTTTACGTAACATTGATCAGTGTCTCACTTGCCTATGTTATTTTCAGAGTAGTGGTTGTATTTTATAGTTATATTTATCAAAGTGTCTTATTTGCTTTTCAAATTATGAATTCAAAATTTTAAATCGTGCATGAGAGATAATAAGTGCCTTTGAAGTTAAAACGTGCGAAGGTATGTATTCTTATTTTATACGTCTTTATTTTACAGCAATGTGACATAAATTATTCATTCTCGTTACAGTTATTATAATTAATTGTATAAGCTTTTATAATATATCGAAATCTAATATTTTAAGTAAACAATTAAAAATCAATTGGAAAATAATATACGTTTTTATCGAAGAGCCTTTTATCAAATTTCTTATTTATTTGAATTTTTGACGAAAAAATATTTTGTTGTTCCTACCAAAAATTATATTTACCGATAATATTTATCGCTCGATAAGGATTTTTGTTTATAAATAATTATTGTAATAATGATCACTATAGCAACGTCAGAAATAAATTTTTTGATAAAAATCTAGAATTTTGTATTAATGCAATGTACGGGAATATATATGCGCGTATTCTTTCTGGAAAAACTATGTATTCCGATTCAGTGACCTATAAAACATTGGAATTTTGATCAAAATTCTGAGTTTGAAAATGTTCACCCTTACAAAGGTTTGTATTTGAGAAAGCAATATAGCAAGCAGCTATATAAAAAGAATTCTTTTGCACTGTTCTTCTAAAAACAGTAAAGAGTTCGATCGTTTGGGTATACATTGCTTGAATCTGTGTACATCTTTTTTTGTCCGTCTATTTTACTCGCTGTTCTCTCTCCCTCACTGTCTTATATCTGTCCATCTTTTTTTTATCCTTTTCTCTCGCACTTTTGCTCTTTCATTTCCCTTTACTCCGTATCTCTCTGAATCTTTTTCGCTTAATTCTTATCTTTCTCATTTACAAAAATGAATAAAATGTAGTCGATATCTTACAACGTAATAAGATTCGTGATATTTTAAAACAAATTTCTGGTTAACCACAGAAAAAATATTTTTCTTTATAACATTTAAGCTTCAAAATTTATACTAAAGTTTAATTTTAATATAAAATATAATTAAATAAAAGTAAAACTTAAAATTATATAATACCAATGTATTCCATAACCTCAAAATTTTTAGAAAGTAATATTAAAGACAATAATAATTATTCAAATTTAAAACGTAAAATTTTAATTCTCGAATAAAATTTTATAAACAATTTTTTTAATATAAAAATATCCGTTGAACGAAAAAAATAGAATATTTCTTATAAAAGTTTTTGAATTTAATTATTAAAATAACTCCAACCGTTTGCAACTGATAACTATTTAAAATAATTATTTATGAATAATATGCATTAATATTGCATCAACGGTAACGATCTTCGTAGTTAACAATTTTATCGTTAAAAATATTGTATATACTATCGTAATTAAACGAAATAATTCAATCATTAATAATATTTCATAAAAACTATAAATCTTCCATGAGTAAGACGTCTTTACCTCATGATTAAAAATATTTTTTTAAACGCTGCGTTACTAATTGGTGTACATATCAGTAATTACTCAAGACCTATATTTACGTATTTATATCGAGTTTTAATATGATTAATACTTTTAAATTAAGTATGCAACCTACACAATTAATAATATATTTATTTGAAATAACTATAATTTTATCCGTAATTATTTCGTTAAAATTTTGATAACTTGATCTATTAAAATTAATATTGGTCTATTTTATAATGATTATGTATACGCTAAATAGTGATTAATACTAAAAAGTTAAAAAATATGTACCGCAATTTTTATTTTTGAATAATTATAAAAATTTGAATATCAAAAATTGCGAATTTTAACTACATTTTTCGAATTTGTAACGATTCAAAGATCTTGTAAAGATATCTTGTAAAGATCTTTAATAATTCAAGATAAATCTAAAATTAGTCTCGATAACGGAATAATAAGACTATAAATTAAATATTAAGCCATCGTATCTTTACAAATAAAATAAGATTATACTCTAACAATAAAGAAGATCGAAGAACTATTTGAAAATATTCTGACACGGTCATAATACGAGCTGACGAAACTTTTTTTGACGTCGTCATTCAGGATACCCTGGCATTATATTGGCATGATTTTTGGACAATTTGCCCGCAAGTGTTGGCTTCGATGGTCGAGGGAGTCAGAGTAGGATGAGAAAGCTGCGAATTTCAAGATATCACGGGCTGTTGATTCTGAATGGCATGTCTGCCAATAATTGGGAAGCAGAAATCCCGTTGTATATGCAGGAAAAAAGCTCTTAACTCCTCTTCTATCCTCGTTTCGATGTATAAGGTTGAGGAAGCAGCAATAAAAAAAATAGAAATGAAAACAAACCAAATCAAAGCTTGTAGATGGAACAAAGAAAAGCTTAAACAACTTTAAATAATAGATATTTATTTGTAATATTGAAAAGTATTTGGTCAAATTATCGCATATTGATTGTGATTTTTTCATCTTTTTTAAACGGTTTTACCGAGTCAATAGATATTTGTAACCTAGACAAACGAAAGCTTCAAGGAAATGTAAAGTTCATAAATTTAATGAACCCAGATTTGTATGAAATTGATGGATCGGTAAATAATTCGATCAAATAAATTTTAAAAACATTACGATGACGATAAGATACTGTAAAACGTTAGAAACTTATCGTATCAATGTGTAAATACAAACAGCGAGAAAGAACAATACCAACATCTTTGTTTCCATGGTATCAAACTATTATATTTTAATATTTACAAATAATACCAACATCTTTGTTTCCATGGTATCAAACTATTATATTTTAACATTTACAAATAATACCAACATCTTTGTTTCCATGGTATCAAACTATTATATTTTAACATTTACAAATGTTACGAATTATTATCGTGAGAGACGATTATCAATAAAACTTTACGAACGGCATTATTTAATATTTGTAACGTGAAATAAGTTAACGATTCGATTCTTAATAATATTTTCTTTAAAACGCAATCTATTATTTACGTTAAGAATAAAATATCATTTGTTAAATAAAATATACAAACTTTAATCACCTACAAATACTTCTTATACGATTTATTTACCATCGCTATTGAAATTCGTGTAACGTTCGATTTAATTTTTTTACACGTTGATTCGTAATACGTAAGTTATCCAATAACGGTATAACTAATATCATTAAAATAACCATTTACGACGTAAAATCAATCAAAATTTTAATTTAAATAAAGAAAGAAGAAACAAAAATATCGATAAAAAAATTGTTTAATTCTACCGATTATAAAAAAATTAATTTAAAAAATTGTAAAAGAACGAATATAATAAATAAACGTTGCCATCGTTAAAATCATAGATTTGTGACACAGCGGTTTTATTTTTATATATAACGTAACAGTTATAAATACCTTTAGTTGATTTTTTGCAACTTTAAAAGAATTCATTCCTAAATAAAAAATAAAAAAAATTGAAATATAATGGAAGAAGGGGAGTTTCGATTACGCGGCTGTTGGACAATACTTTACAGAGTTTGGATCAAATTTTTTAGAAGAACATTCATTCGGTAAAAGTTGAGCGTTATTTTCCGAATTGAAAAGAAATAACGACACCGTATTTTCGAGGCACAGTTTTTTATCATCGGTTTCTCCATCGTCTCCTAGACGATAAATTATTCGCGCAAAATCGGATTATCGTTATAAATAATTTAAAAAATTTGCGATATACTCGAAAGAAGGCGGAAGCCTCTGGATTCGATCGCGCAAGACAAATGAAAAATGCGTTAAACTCGGAAAAAGCTTTCTCCGAGTCTATAATCCACGATAAAAAGAGGGGAAAAAATAAGGTAGCAAAAGCGAGTATAATGATGGCATCGCGGTGGCGGAAACTTCCCGTGAGCCGACACTTAGCCGACGACGCGAATACGTAGAAAAATGTAGAAAAATGTAGAAAAATGTAGAAAAATGTAGAAAAATGTGGGAAGGCGTCGACGGGTGGCGAGGGGGTGGAGAGGAGAGGAGTGGAGAGGAGAGGAGAGGAGAGGTGGTGGAGAGTGGGGGGAAAGTGCGAGGAAATATCCTTGGCATTACGGAGCACGATTCCGTAGCGTCAGCGGTAACTTTTGTCGGTGGAAAATCGACTCGCGGCCGCGATTTCAAGTTTCCGGCTCGAAGCTCGTCCCACTCGGAGGAACCTGGAAGGAGAGTAGGAGAGCAAAAGCTCCTCCTCCGTGTCTGAGTCTGTGTTCGCTCGTGGCCGCAAGCTCCGCAAACTTTTCCGAAGCACGCTGGTCCTTAGCGCGATCATGACTCGTTAGAGAAGAAGAAGAAGAAGAAGAAGAAGAAGAAGAAGAAGAAGAAGAAGAAGAAGCAGACGAAGAAGAAGCAGACGAAGAAGAGGAAGAAGAAACGCAAGCTCCGTTTGTTTGGTTCTCGTTTGGTTCTCGTTTGGGTCTCCTTTGGTTCTCGCTTCGACCCCTCGACTCTCCGGTCGCTTTATCTTCGCTCCGCGTTCTTCTCGTCGTCGGCATTGTCGGTCGAACCTCCGAAGAATCACCGCGATTTCTTAGCCGAGATAATGGATCGTTACCATGGTGTTTGGGCGTGAGGTAGTCGTCGACGATTACATCCCGCCTTCGCTCGGTTTTCATGCTCGATACGCGTTTAATTGCGCATTCAAGATGTTCTCGTAGATTCCGGCGATTGAAACGGTAACGATTTCCCCTTGCCATTAATTGCATTTTCGTTATATACGAGACTCGAGATCGATAACCTTTCGAAACGGCGCTCGAATAGAATTTGGAAATCCTTCCCGATCGTTGCGAATCTTGTACCGGAACGGGTATCGCGACTATTCCCAACGGAGAAAGTGTCAAAGTACTTTTCTATTTTATATTTCCTTGGACGCAATTTCCTCGGGCCTTGCTTAATCGATCTTTCCGATTCTCGAAAACTGCTTTCAAAACTATAAGATACGATACGACCTTGAGCGATTCCGATACAATTTATAGATGTTTAAATAAAAGCGAATCTTTCTCGATTCCTTCGCGTAGTTCTAGTAGTCGAGATCGATAATTCGTAAACGAAGTACCGAGACTATCGAATTTTCATTCGTAGAAATTACCTCGATACGAAATATTCGAATGATTTTTTAACCCGAGTCCCGATATAGTTTCGATAAGTAAAATTTTTACTCACGCGAAACTAGATCCAACCGATATTTACAACAATTTTATTTTAGTAATTTAATCAAAATTTTTGTTGTTCGACTGTAAAAAATGACCGAAAACGAATAGAATCGAGAATTTTCGCAAAGTAGTATCATTGAATATTCTTTTCTAAATCGCTGCACCGGAAAAAGCATAACGAAGAGAATTCGTATAAAAGTCAGGGTAACTTTTCTCTAGTTAAGAACATACCAAATACTATTCATTCGTAAAACTGTTTGCAAGTAATAAAATATTATTCGTTGCGCTTTGCAAGATCGTCGAAATTTCGTCTACCTTTTCACTCTAAGAAAACTTAAACGGAGTTAATCGCTCATTTATAAAACACCTAATTAAAAAACATACGCAGAAAAAAGCATCAAACTCAAACTCGACTTGCACGAACGCTTTTTTTTTGTGAGAGAAAAATGATGTCGCTCACCGAGTCACGTTCTTTCTCTCTCGCTCCCTTTCTTTTTCCGTGTACACAAGCGCGTAGGCTTTTCATTTTAGTACTGCCAGGCAAACTTTCCATTATGCACACTTTATTACCGGTGACGCTAAGTAAAAGGCGCGTTATAACAAACGCGAACCCTCGCTCTCTCTCGCTCTCTCTCTCGCTCTCTCTCTCGCTCTCTCCATTCTATCAAGGACGCGTGTTCGAGAAAAATTAACGTATACCATATTAACCAGCTACATTTTCGCAATGACCGCTACTCCCGTTTTTCTCCTCATCTCCCGGTGGTACATCGCTAATTGGCTAAAGTTAAACCCTCCTTTTTACCCAAAAAGCGCTCTAACCCAATAAACCGTGGCGGTCGCACTCGAGATTTATACGTGTGCGTACTCGTACCGTTCGTACCGTAAAACGAGACCCGAGTAGGAGAGAAGAAAGCAAAAGTGCGTGGAGTTGTCGAGTTACCGATTATAAAGCCGCGGTTGGCAAACGATCCGCTCATTATACCACCCGCATCGAAAGAGGAAGACGGAACCAATGTACCGAGAGGAGCGTTTTTTACGCCGCGGAGTGAAATTCCGTATCGGAAATTACCAGATTCTACGGGTTGTAATTGCACGCGGATGACTTAATTTTAAACGCGATATGATTTTTTGTCTACAAGCTGTATTTTATAGGTTTTCGCTTGCTTGCGTTTAACCGTAAGATGAAAAGGTAATTTTCGTTCCGTGATACCTCTGCTTTAAAAAAAAATTTACAGTCGCGAAGATATATAAATTATCGCCTCCAAGTACAACGTTAAAACACCGCGCACGTAAGATGTTTGCAGAGAAAGTAACGAAAACATTTAACTGGGAAATTTTGAGATTTCGCGTAAAATCGAGCCTTTCTAATGAACATTTCATATGTTTTAAGTGAAATTAGTTCTGCATGTATACGACGGTTACGTGGAGATTTTTTTAAGTCGATCCGTTACGAGACCCAAAATTCTTAACTCAAGTACGAGAAAAAGGCAAGAGGCTTCTCTGTCTTCATTATTTATCTTCATTCGACACTAAATTCCATTTAGGTAGTGTTTCCATCCATCAAGTCTACGTGATAGTTTTCAGAAAATAGAGCTGCCCATTTTCTAAAGTTCTTCCGCACCAGTCTCCGTTGGAAATGTATATTAATCCATTCGTACGCTGAGTGTATTGACTTTCAAGTACCACGAACCAGTCGTGACGTACGACCGTGATAATTTTTATTAAGAAAGCAGCACCGGATAAATGCAATAGCCGAGAACTCGAATTTAATTCTAGGCTAAGCTTTCAAATTGCGATCAAAAAAAATTACGGAGTCGTAACTTAAAAATTAAAACGCGAGAAACGTGCCAGTGTCCAAATTGTAAATGTAAAACGATATCACGTCGATGATGCGAAAAATAAACTCAAAATTTATCCACTTTGCCATAGAATTTTTCAGAATTTTCTTTTACCAAACAATATTTATGTATAAACTATAAACTTTATAAATTATACTATCAACGCTGGAGCGTATACTAATTATTTTATTACGTTACGCGAAACAAGATGTTCTTTACGTTACCTGTTTTTAAAAAGTAATTTTATCTTTAAGATTTCATTTTTAAATTTAAAAATCTCGAGAATATTTAAATCGTTAAATATTTAATTTTCCAATATTTCTCATCTATAAAGTAAGCGTACTTTTACCATTTTTATCAGATCCGCGATTTAAAAATTTGTTTCGTAACTTGTATCGTGAATCTAACCTTCCCTTTATTAAAAATTATTTACAACAACCTTTCTTAAGAAATTGTACGTTTAAAATATTACATTTCGCTAAGCAGATCGAGTAAACGTCGAGAATACATGGTAAAATAATAATTGAATCATGGTTATTATTTAGTCGGAAACAGGCGCGAAATCGTCCCGTTTACAAAGTAGGAAAAAAAAATGTCTTAAGCGCACCACCGCAAATCCGAAAGGTAGATAAATCAGAATTTTCATCGAAAAACTTATACTGCACCTCGGGAAAATATCCCGCGAACGAGTAAGTAAGCAATTACTGCCGAGCGAAAAAAAGAGGAAGCCGCGTCGCCACGTGCGCGTCTAACCCCTTGGACAGTGCAAATTGCCCTTATAAATACATCGGAAGTAGCGCTAATTTGAAAATTCAAGCACAAGGAAAAACAAGCGGCGCGGATAATCTCAAGACAAATATGTACACGTGCGCGCAGGCGCAGTTTTTGCGCTCGTTAAATCGGGTCGGTGGGAGGAGGAAGTCGACGATAAGCAGCGACGACTGCGAGTAGCTGCGAGTAGCTGCGAGTAGCTGCGAGTAGCTGAGAGTAGCTGCGAGTAGCGGAGACGTCGGCATCATCGACGAAAAAGAGGGTAAAACTTGGGCGTCGCGACGCAGATGCACGAACCAAGAAACTTACGCGTCCACTTTTTCCCTTCTCTCAACCCACGTCCGTCCGGCGGAAAAGTTTTCCAAGGCGAAAAACCTCACCGCCCGTAGCCCCGCATCGTTTTTCTCGCAGCTCTTATTAAATTATGAACGACGGACACACGTATACACTTACGCGGCCCGAAGGGACGGCGGAAAAAATGGCGCGGAAAATGCGCAGACTGCCGTACGCGAGGTAGATCGAGAGAGAGGGAAAAGAGAGGAGGTCGCGGCTGAGCGAGCGAGAGAGGGAGAGAGAGAGGGAGAGAGAGAGGAAAGAAAAGAAGAATCAATCTCCGGCAAGCCGCGGAAAACTCCGAGGGAGGTTCCGATCTCTATCCGCGCGGACCGAGGCTGTAACTTTTAGTTGGAAAGTTATCTCCTTGTTCTTTACAACCCCGACAACCCCGACAACCCCGACGAACTAGGGCTCGAAGGGAAGAGGAAGAGCCGCGTGTCCATGTGCTCGCGCGTCCCGGAGCTACGGAACGAGAAGCTCGAGTCGATACCTTCCACGAGGCCTTGAACCGCGACACGAGACGACTAGGCAACTTTTCCTCCGCTGATTGGAAAACCCGGGACGGACGAGTCGAACGCGCTCGGCGGATAGTTTCGCTCTGCATACGCCAAGTTGGTCCATTTGGTCAAGGCTTTGATCAGTTCGATTTAGATTCCTATCCTATCCTATCCTATCCCCTCCCCTCCACTACCACCTCCCCGTTACTCGCTGTCGCTCTCCTTCTTTCAATTAATTCCGCGAATCTGCGAAGAGCTTTCCTCCGAGTTACCAAAGCGTTGATGAAAAATTCTTTTGTACCAAGATATTTTACTGTTCATATCGTGCGGTAAATTTGAAAAAGCCGAGAGAACTTCTCCCGCGTCGAATAAGCGATGCTGAACGGGAAGAAGATATTTTATCGCAAAAAACGTGCTTTGTAAAAATACAAAAGAATGATTCTGTACGGTAAATAAAGCAACGTGTCCCGACAAATTATATTGACCGAAAAATGAACGAAAGTATACAAATTTAATTCAATTTATATTTTTATATTTTTTCTTCGATGACACTTTTATACCTGATTATTGTATAGTATTTTTACCCGTGAGTAACTAACGTTATCGACCGTTAAAAACAAATTTTTTACGTTGGGTTTCATTGTACTTACAATTATATCGATAAACGAAAGCTTTCCAAATTTTAATCGTTTTGTGTAATATTTCATAAATTTAAAAACAAATTTTATAATATTATCTTTCTTCTTGAGTCCGTTGCATCGAATGAGCCGTAATGAATTCAAATGCATCGAATGCACCGTAATTAATTCAAATACCAAGAAAGTATTCGATACGTTTAAAAAAATATTTTATTAGTTGGTAGTTTTAGATTTCTGTTCCAATATTTTATACGAATGATCGAATAAAAATATAAAGCTCCCCGTTACTAATAAAATACTTAATAAAATATAAAGTATTCCGATCGACGTTGATTTTTGGAATTGCATAATTATATAATAAAATGAAAAAATATCAATTTATAAAAATAAACAGAATTAACGTACTCCGATACGTTTTCGCGATAAAAATAGATAAAATTATATAATTTATAAATTTCAATTATATAAAATCGATTCAAACGTACACAATTTTATCACGAGAATACGAAAAGTGAATCACTACTTATACATTCGTACTCAATCTTACTAAATTGAAACTCTAATTTCTTTATAAATCATTTTAACTTACATCGATACACGAAATAAATATAATATTGAATCGATGAATCGACAAAATGTCGTTATTCGTCATCTATCGCGTATATTTAAATACTTCTCAACGACAAATTCAGAAACGCGATATAAATTGTATCTTAAAACGAACAGATTTTAAAATAAATTTCGGAAACAGAAAATTCGTAACTAAGACGATAAATGTTTCGTTTTATTTTTTCGCTTACCTTCTTTCGATCCAGCTAAAATAAGAAATCACCGCTACTCGAATAAAAAAAGTTAAATTTAAACAACATTGAGTTTAACGTACCCTACATTAAATTCCGTATACAGTTATAGACAGTGGTACAATCGTCACATAATAGCCATTGTAATACGTTATCATATAAAATGCAAGACGAAGCGAGTAATACGTTGGTTGGTTAAAAACTCTATAAATATAAATCGAATAACTGCAAATGGTTTTTCATCGAGCGGCCAATTAAATCCTGGTAATTAAAATCTTTATTACGGTGAAATTATAAGCAAAGCCCAAAATAAATAATAACGTTAAGTGCAATCGAATCAAAAGATAGATGAAACGCATAGAAACAATAAACCATTATTGAACTCCGATTCTTTGAAAAGCTTCGGCGATATGTGCTTGTTTAATTAAAACACGGAGTTTCTCGCGGAATATCTTGAAGTAATTTTACGAATACGCAGCGCGAAATAGTCGAGACTCAGCGAACCGAAAAACAGCTGATCAAAGAATCACCTCACCCGTGCCGATAAAAATAGAATTTGTACGAGCGAAGCATTCGATCCCCTCGGTGCATTCTTCTCGCAGACCCTACAATTAATCATCGAGCCACTCGCGCCCATCATCAATTTCGCGTTTAATAAAAACATCGAGCATCGAGCATCGACCATTCACGTGGCGGCATTTTTAGCGAGATTAGAGCGCAGACGCGGCGACGACGAAAGCGACGACGAAAGCGACGACGAAAGCGACAACGAAAGCGACGCTTCTTCCGTTTCCCTCCTTCGCTCTATCTTCTCTTTCTCCACCGTCCCTCCAAAACATCAAAAGATCGGGGGCAAAATACAGAGCTGCGGAGCTCCGACAAAAGATGACGCACTGCCCTCTAATTCGTAAAATTACACGTATCGAAATAAGGAGAAAGGAGCCCCTTTGGTCTCTTTCAAAGAGATGAATGGCTAAATCCTAATCTTCGATGGCGCAAAAGCCGAATAGAGAAAGAAGTACGTCCGCGTCCCGCACGTATCGACTCTTTCCGATGCTCAACGACGCTCTACGATCCTCTACGATCCTTCGATTCACGCCTAACGATCCATTCGTCAGGATTCGTACGTTCCCGATGAAAACCTTTTCCGTGGGTGGTTCAACGTACCGAATTAGCCTTTCTTATTATCGGCGCACACGAGAGCAGCCTTCTTTTAATTTACCCTTTTGCGCAACTCGGATCAAAAGTTTCTTTTATCGGCGTACAAATATTTTCATTCGCTTTTTTATACACCGCAGGATGTAATTACTATATCTCGCGTTTATTATCGCGAGAAATGCTCGGTTATCGCTTTCGAACGCGGATCAACGCGTACGATAGTCGGCTATTAAATTTATCAAGTTCATACATATTTATAAGATACGATAAATATTATATAATAAATTCAAATGAAATTCTTAAAACAAAAATAAAACCCGGATAACGATTGTCTCGCTTAGGGCGAACGAGGCTTTGGTTCCAAGTCGCTCGTGCGAGCTTTTCAACTCTTACCGAACGCGACGTTTTCGTCCTGGGTTCCGTTTTCTTCATATATTTTAAAGGACGATTAATTAAAAAACCTCTCTGATAAATATAACGAACGAGTTCCCATCGAGATTTGAATAAAATTTTCCGTTTTAGAAACAAACATTCGTGCCTTTCGCCAACTTAAATATTATACAAATAGATAAGTTTTGATTCATCGGTCGAAAGCGTTTCGACTATTCTTATTATGCAATCTTTATCTTACGTCTCCGGAAAAATAATTTAAAAACAAAAGCTACGTATTCGTATTTCTTCTCTCGGCTTAAGAATTTTATACGCTATCGTACGACCGCAATTTATTTTATAAATTAAAACGATTACAATTTAGAGTTACGGTCGGCGATAGGATAGGGAAGCTTTCCTTAGGTACGGCAAACGCGGATCGATTTGAATAAAACACGCGGCTCCGACCGAATGGTACGATTTCCCACCCCGTTCGTCGCATCTCGTAAAATTCGTTTCGCGTTTCCTTTGGAAATATGACTTGGCGCGACCTACGAAAAATTTTATTCCGAAAATGTCTCGCGTCGTTGTTGTTGTTGTTGTTCTTCGAGCGTTGGTTCCCTTTCGCCTTTCGCCTCGACGTCCAAGGAAAATAAGATCCCGAAAAACTGCAGCTCGAAATGGTACAGGGCGCTTCTTTTAACTCGGACGTAGGAACGATCGGGGGTTACGGTCCTAGGGTTACTCCAGGGGTGAGCACCCCGGAACGTAGGCTGATGTACCGCTGGAAAAGATCGCAGACTCGGGACGCGTGATCGACGTTTATATTGGCGGTGGGACGAGCGACTTCTTTCCATCCCCTTTCCATCCCCTTTCCATCCCCTTTCCATCCCCTTTCCATTCGTCTCTCGGACGCGCTAACGAATTATTTTTCCCCGAACGGGGAAAGCGCCGTATTTTTCCGGGGCTCGTCGCTCCAGAAGGAGATGGATCTTATTGTCGAAGCGGCGATCGGACACGCGACCGACGTACGGCCTCGGGGAAAGGGTGAAGCGAACATTCCGCACGCTCGGAAGATCAAGTGCGGAGTAAAGAGCGAACGGCGCGTCGCTTCCGTGACGATCGAATTTTGCAGCGGCATCGCTCGCGTTGAAGAGGGTTTGAATAAGTGCGCATCCCGGTTAAAGTATTTACCCTTTGTGCGGGAGAGCTGACGAAGAGAGCTTGGGTGGGGATGGGAGGGGGACGGGAGGGGGACGGGAGGGGGACGGGAGGGAGAGATGTGCAACGCTCGAGTTTGCGGGAAGAGATATTCGATGGGCATTCCTTTGGCTTTTATTAAGAGGCCGATGCGCTCGCTCTTGTTTCTATTTATTTCGATCGAGAGATTCGACCTTTTTGCTTTTGGCCGTCGAGGGAATTACCGATGTACCGACCGACAGTAAAGAGCTTTGTATTCTTTTATCGAGCTTTTCCATCTATCCGCGTTTAAGAGAAAGCGGCCGCGTAAATGTTGAATATCGAAAGTATTATTATCATCGTCGCTATCGGACTTTTCCTTCAAATTCAAGAAAATCTAATATTCGCGGTATAGCGATAATGCCAAAAATATTTCATGGTACATTTGTGTCCGTTGAAATCTATTTTCCGATGGAACTTTAAAGCGCTCTTTTAAAAATATATATTTCTTCCGATGCCACTAGATTTTCCGAGAATATGGAAGATCTAAATTCACGTAAGCACTTAATCCGTTCAATATTGTACGAAGATTTTGTATAAAGTACCGCTGGATAATTGAAATCGTTGAAAAACTATGCTCGAGGATGAAAATCGTAATTTTTCTATCTTTTAATGGAATAAGGGTAATAAAATTTCAACGTAATGTAACGACGGATGATAATTTTATTTGAATAAATATTTGATAAATTTATCCGACGGTTTATTTCAATTACGAATATAATTTTTAAATTTAAGAATAATAACGTTTTTCGTTTATTCGAGAATAACTCTGATTAACTTTAATAACCTCGTTCTTACGCATATTATAATAAAATACAATTTCTTTTATCTTATCGTTGTCTTTATTTTTATAACGGAGGTTTTATTTTATTAATCGAATTTATTAAAAAAAAAATAAGAAAATAAACTTTGAATAAATTTTCAAACATTGGAATAAAAAATCGCTAAATTATTCTATAAATTAATTTTGATAAATATAAATTTGATTAAAAACTTAATCAATTATTAATAAAAAAATTAATTTTTTTCTAAACATTTTTCAGTTAATTTACTTTACGTAAAATACGCGATATGAATATATGTACTTAAAATTAATCTAATCGGAATGCCAAGAATTTATATTATAATTTAATTATAGAACGCGCGCGTGTGTTTGCATGTGTGTGTGCGCGCGCGCGTACAATGAAAATAATTCAGAATACTTAAGAAGCATGAAACATTCTCAATTATCGTCTTAAAGCGCAATAATTTAACGCTTTTGTATGTGTATAAATGCCTACCTCCTGGAGTACGCGACACTTAAAGTGCATAAAATTTTCCCCTTCCGCCTGAAAATTTCACTCTTAAACGAGGGAATAAAGGTCCGAAAGGGGATGAGGTAGAGAGAGGGAGAGAGAGGGAGAGAAAGAGAGATAAACGTATATCCGAACGACTAACTGCTAAACGATCGTTAGTCGACATGCGACAGTTTTAGGGCTTAAGCAGAAGGCAGGAACATTCGCATGCGTAGACACACGCACTCGCACGCACACGCACGCACACACACACATACAGGGTGAGCCGCGCGCGGGCGACAGAGGCAGCATCGCCATCGGCAACAGCTCTCGGTATAAGGATATACATGGCACCACGCCACGTGACGTGACCATAGAATTTAGTTTTACCCCCACCCACTTTCACCCGACGACTTATTAACCTGTCACAGGACGTTGCTGAGGCCATGCAATGTGACGCTAAATCTACGTATACCTATATATATACCTATATATATTCCTATATATATTCCTATATATATTCCTATATATATTCCTATATATATTATTTGCATAGACCCTGCCTCCACGGATCACGGGTGCATGTGTGGGCATGTACGTGTGTTATCCGCAAAGAACAAGGCGACCGCCGGTTTAGTCTACTACGAGGGTAACCCTTGCAATTATTTAGATAAATAAGTTACATTGCTCCCCATCGAAAACAATGAAATAATTAGTTCGTCTTTCGCGAAGCACCTTCGAACCGTACGTTTGCTCTTTGATCTCGATCCCATCCCTTTGCGAAACTCCCTCTTCTTTTCCCGTTGATACTTGATAACGACTCCGTACAAAACGACTCGATTAATTATTTTTTGTCCATTTTTTCCTTTTTGTAACCTGTGCTTTAATTATTATCGTGATTTAATTGTTATGGTCGTAAAGATTTTTCTACCCATCGCTTTGATGGTTCGATTGTTTTCGTTATTGCCTAATCAAATTATTTATATATACGAATACGAAAGAAGATTCCATTATCGAACGATCAAAATTAATATCCATAAAAATTTCGCAATTTTTCTAAGTTTTCAAAGAGAAACGATAAGTTGCGAAACGCAATTTTGTTTTCACGCGAATACGTTTTAAATATAATTTTGTATACGATTCGTCTTAAATTTGATTTTGAAAATCGTTTGGCGAAGTTATATCTTTTGTTTGATTTGTGAGCATGTCGTGAAAAAAATATATTCGGAGCTTATAAAACTTCGAATTTCGCGTGATTCGTAAATCGTTTTAAGAAAAAAACATTAATGCTTTTTTATTCTTTTTAAATTTCGTTAACTTCTAATGAAATACGAATAAACTTCTGGATATAAAAATTTAATTTTGAATAAAAAAAGATTATATGTTTAATTTATCGAATCCTAACTTTTTAAGATTTAAAATAAATATTACTATTTTTCCCCTAAAAAATTATTTTTCGTGCGTAAAGAAATACATTTGTCGTTACAATAATTGTTGCTTAGTATTTAATAAATTTTTAAAGGATAGACTCAAGAAAATGTCTACGTTAATTATATATTTCGGTAAAGCAAAATGTACGAAACATATTTGTTGACTATTAAAATTTACAATTTTATACTAAACTTAAACTTTGAAAACTATTTATAATTCGCATAAAGAGTTTATTATTTATAACACAAACCATTTTCCTTATATTTTAAACACCGAAAATATTGAATAAATTTAGGATAGTATATTAAACGTATGAAAAAAGTTTTCCTTCATCTAAAATTGATTAAACAAAAAATATTTATACGTTTCGTCTAAATAAAAATTAATTATTTATTTAAAAGAAAGACAATATACTATTTTTAAGCTCTTTACTAAAAGCTTAAAATAATAAATAATAAAATTGACAGATTAAGCAACGATGAATATTATTTTACGTAAATTGCCAGTGAATTGTGTTTATTTTCAACAATAACGAATTTAATTAATCTAATTTAAAAACGATTGCTTAAAATTATTTGAATATATATTTTTTTAATTAAGAAATTTAATTATATTTTAAATATAAATTAACTATTGCAGTTATTTTTTAAATAAAAAATTATCTCTAATCTGTATTAATTGTATCGTAATTAGTATAAAATGAAAATAATTCGTACTCTTTCTTTTTCTCTATCTCTTTTTTCGTATAATTTAATACTTTAAAAAGTAATACTCCAAATCTTTTTGATAGTAAAAATGATCTAATTATTATCGATATTCCTTATTTAGGCTGAATTATTTATTTATAATTGAACTAATTATAAATAACAGAATTTATTCTATTTTAGTATATCTATTGATAAAGTTTAATTTCCTATCCCTTTATATATTAATATAATTTGATAATTATAGATGGAACGCATTGACATATCATATTCCAAAATACGTTGGACACTATTATGTCAAAACTCTTATGTACTAAAAGCTTATGGTTATACGGGTCGGTTTTGATTAGGTCATAAAGGTATTATTAAGTTATGTTTCTCAAGTATTAGTTAGTAAGAGGACTAAATAACGATTGCATCACACGAGAAATTTTGCATCAAGCTTTATAGTGCCCACAATCTTACTACACTTGTTCAATTACTGTCTTCATTTTGAAAATTGCTAATAATTTAAGCAAGCGTAGAGAAATTAAATTATCTTTACGAGATTTCTCCGCGAACTTCCAGAAATTATAATAAATTAATAATCTGAATTTAAACACAAATATCTGGGAAGTATTCGTACCGACATCCTATTTTGAAATCCTAGTTTCGCGTTCTCGACTCTAAAATAATTCTAAAATAACTCTAAAATAATGCACGATTCGCATCGAGTTCGTCAGCATCGCGTAAACATCTTCCTCAATTTATCTTCAACATTTATTTTTATGTACGGAAAGACGGAAAACGCGCTACAGTTTGTCTCGGTAAAATCTACGTTTACGGCACCGCGCGATTCTCGAAACGCAGAAAAACCTCGCGAGATACGGATGACCGAATAAAGAAGACCACCTCCGTCGCAATTAATAACGTGGTTGTTGGAGCAACGTCGACTCCCGCATTCCGGATCTTAGCTAAGTCCCCGACACGTTCCCGACACGTTCCCGACCCATTGCCGACACAGCCAAGCGCATCTACTCGCAACTACTCGCAACTTCTCGGAGGATGCAAATGAAACTACGCCGAGTCGGGCCTACATCGGAAGTAGAAGCAGCGGCACTGATTGAAACAAATAAAAGGAAGGTACGACGAAGCGGCCGTCGTGTCCCTTTTCGAATTATGCAAATGGCGTCACGTAGACGTCGCTTGTGCGCCGCGGGATATCGTTAGGCTTTCGTCCTCCCGCCCCTCCCGCCCATCCCGCCCCTCCAAAGGAACGATCTCAGCCTGCGAGACGAGTTCGCTCGTCTAATGAAAAATCCGAGACGCGATCACGTAAGTCTTGCCGGGAATTGGAGGCGACTCCCGGTGCATACGGTATACCGGCCGGCCGATTCGATAAAACCCCTCGCCGAAGTTAGTCGTTAACTCGATGTTCGAAAACCGAGGCGCCGCGGATGCGCTCGTCTTTGAAGCGCGACTAATTTCGGATTCGTCGCTATTGTTCTCCGGGCGTCGAAGGGGTCGAAGGGGTCGAAGGGGCGAGCCTCGACGTCTCTAACGACGAGGACGCGTTCATCCTGGGGATCCGGGGAGCGGGCGGTACGCTTCCGCGAGGATTATAAACTAAATATTTATCCATCTTGGCGGGGGTTTCGCCCCGCGATTTAGACTCGCGCGACGAGACTTTCCAGTGTTCCTGAGTCTCTTCCCGCTTTCCGCTTCCCAAT
The DNA here is from genome assembly GCA_018907195.1 of Dolichoris vasculosae. NCBI lineage: Eukaryota > Metazoa > Arthropoda > Insecta > Hymenoptera > Agaonidae > Dolichoris > Dolichoris vasculosae. The sequence goes on along the minus strand of JACCHY010000002.1, from coordinate 16,223,035 downwards.
TCCCACTTCCCAATTCCCACTTCCCACATCCAACTCGAGGATCTCTGCTCAGGAGAGGAAAAATACGCTCTGGCTTCGAGCGAAAGTCCAATGGATTTATCGTCAAGTTTTTCAATGAGATCGAATAACGATTATTTTGCGTCGAATAGTCTTTTTCCGTAAAATAAATAATTCGCAGCAGCTTCCTTCGCGCCTTTCATTTACGACTATTTTTTTCTGCGAATAAAACGAGAGTTTCTCTCGCTCTATGATTAACGAGTCTTTTATAATCCAGGTTGTAATGTTAGAGCATATAATATTAGAGCATTGCAAACTAAAATAATCTACTGCTTTCATACGTTTCTTTGATAAGTAAATTTTTAATTAATGCGTAATACCGTTTCTTCTATTATAGACGATATTTGTAATGGAACCAACACCGACGAAACGTAAAATTATAAATTAAATCATTTGCTCGATCGGGTCGTAACGATAATTTTATGCCTTTGAGTTCGAATTAAATTTCGAACCGAACGATTATTTATAATCGTTGATAATGCGGTACTTGTCGATTCGTAAAAAAATAATTTCTACGTACCATTTTCGAAAATAAATTTTTAATTAAAGATAAATCTTCACAAAAATTAAAAATGAATGTTTAAAATAGATACAAATAAAATTCTTATTTAAATTTAAATTACTCGCGTATAGTTTTGCTTTTATTAAACTTTTCAAAGTATTTAATTCGATATAATAAACTTGATACATCGGACCCATATTAAATTATTAACGCGTTTAATTTATTCCCAAAGAAAAAATGTTTTATAATATATTATTTATATTATCTATTTATCTTTTAATATTTTTTATAACTATGAGATGGATAATCCTCGTCAGTAGAGCTGAAACAAAAAGGTAAATGAATTTTGGTATTGTCTTAATTAAACCATTGCGAAAATTTAATGAAAAAATATAAACGTTTTCGTATTATTAAATTATTTTAGAAAAAAAAATCAACGTGTATAATAATATTAGACTGCTTAGCTACACATTTCCTATTATCTGTACATATAATAATCTAATAAATATTAGGTGTGAATATTATCTATTATCGATATTATTCATTCGATTTGAATATAGTTTTTAAAAATATATAATTTCAATATTTTATTATTTGATATAATGTTAATAGTTATGAAATATAATTACTTGCTATTATACAATAAATTTAAATATATTAAGAAAATATTAAGTTAATAGAATCGAAAAATTTTTAAATATTTTATTTGCAACAAACCGTGAAATTATGCAAACATCTCCATTTTGAGTAGTTAAATAACCAAAATTAACAAATTTCAGTATTTTACAGTATTTCTCTAATTATTTCAACTTACGTATAAAAAATTGATGGATTTTTATGTCGATAAAATGTAGAAAAAAAATTTAAATTTATGATTTCTTTGATTACGATAAATATAAAAAATAATTTTGGTATTCAAAATAATGATTATTTCTTATGATAAAAACATTATGTCATAATATTTCTATAACTTTCGATCAACTTTTGACAAAATCATTTGAAAAAACTTCGTTTCACTCTGGCTTATATATTTATTGGTATAAATGTATTTTTGGTGTAACGGAAGAATGGAATAAATATTGACGAATAAAAAAAACAGGCTTAAATAATAATTAATGTCTACTAACTTTTAATGGCGCATAAATACAAAATTTCGTAGTTTTCTTTTTTCGCTCTCTTATTTTCTCAGTTCTGATCAATAAATTTTCAACGCCCCAAGAAGTGATGTAGAACCTTTGTATAAGACGAACCAATCCCTTCAATAATCCTTGATAATCACCACCGAACAAGGAATCCCTTTTACGAACTCTCGTCTCGTTTTTGTTAAAGTTCAACAACTAGAAAAAAATGATTGGTAGTTCTATTTAACAAAATCAAATTCTTAAAAAAAGATATAAATTATTTCCGAAACAAAAAGAACGGAGTACAATAATTTTTCAGTTATGAACCGTACGAATTTCCATAAATTTAATTATAAATAGATTACTCTTTAATTATGTCTAGTACTGCATAATCAACTTGCAATTTAAGAATTTTAATTAGAGCTTTTTCCTAATCAGTCATAAATTAAAATCGATTTTTCTAATCCTTCCTACTTTATAAAATATACCGTAGACATACACGATATAATCCTAATAGTTGAAGATTTAATCTGAAATAAATAATTAGAACTTCAGTCATATAAAATAAAAATAATGGTTTTATTAGCTTTTTTAAATTTCATAACTTATATTTTCATGTTCCAATATAAAAAATTTATATAATAAATACTATATTTTAATCTGTTATAATTTTTGATCTATGATAAAATATAAACCAATCTGTGAATTTGCGATTATATAATATTTATAATAGCAAATTGCTTATAGAGTTATGAAATAATGCTTATAAAAACGCAAATTTACTTAAATTCGATTATTTTAACCACTTTTTGTTTTTCGAATTTTACAAGTATAACAATAATTATTGTAATGCAATTTTATCTATATTATATAAACGTACTTAAAATCCCTAAATATTTATTCAACTCAAATATTTTTTTATTTTATTATTCTTAATTTGCTTAGAACTTCAATGACAAATTCGAATAATTCCATTAATTTAAAATATTAATTTTTTATTATACGACCGATCTTTTTGTTTCAATTTCTAAGTACGTAGTAATATAAATAAATAATCACGTAATATTTAAAGATGTTATTGATTATAGAGTAATTCAGGAACATAATAATTCAATAATATAATGTAATAACAATACTGGAAAATTAACTACATAAATTGGAAAATTTTATTAAGATTAAAATTAAAAATATTATTCGAAGAATATATACAATATTTTATTATATCTAAAATGAAATATTTTATTTTTATTATCGAATGAAAGAAAAAACTGTAAGATATATAATAGACAATACTTTTTATTTGCTACCTTCTACATGCAAATGCCACTATGCATAAAAGTAAAATTAAAATTAAATGCTACTATTCTTTTGTTCGAAAACGGATTTGAAAAATTAAAATAAAAATATAATAATTCTTGTTAATATAAAAACACTTACTTCTACAATAATTCTAGTATTAAGATTAACCGATTACATTCTTTTAGATTATAGAAATACGTAGTCAATCGATTTAGAAGTTTAAAAATTTTTATTTTTAAAGACTAATCATTGATCTGTTCTCAATTTATTTTCCATGGAAATATTACAAAATGGAATTCAGATACGTATTTTATAATTTCATCAAATACAAAAATCTAGAGTTCTTCTATTTTTTATTACGTTTGATACGTAGTTATTTAATTATTATGGTTAAAATAGTTTAAAGAATAAAATGCTCCAATTAGAAAAAGGTTATATATCTCTATAATTTTTAATGAATATTCAGTTCAATTTTATTTAAATTCGGTTAATTGTTTCATTAAATACAAAAAAATGAAATGTAATTAATCATCGACTGTACTCGTAATAATATTGCTTTACATTATTATAAAAATAATGTTAATAATTTGACCTAAAGTAAACGTTCTCATAGCGAATAGTTCCGATATATTTACACCATATTTATACCATATTTACACCATATTTACACCATATTTAAACCATATTTAAACCTGTTTCGTTTACTTTTTACACGGTAAATTTATACGTTAAAATTATAAAATTATAATCATCGTACATTTATTTCCGCAAACTCTTTATTATCGTAAATTTTTTGTAAGCACGCGAAGCTTAAAACTGCGCTTATAAATAAACTACGTTATAATCGATAATCGTAAATAATGCCAATTCGATTAACCAATATAAATATTTGATCGCGATAAACGCGTCACGTTGTTACTATATCATTATTCTATACATCTTCCGTACTTAAGTTATCAAAAAATAAATACCCGGTTTTTCCGCGACAGAAGGAACAAAATACTCTGCAAAATACAAAAGCATCGAGTAGTCGAAAGCTGCGGTGAATGACGATAATTCGGGAACGTCCGCGCAAGATTATCAATCAACGTAAATAATCCGAGCAGCAGCTCGTTTTGACGTACACGAGAGCGTCGCATCGCTACGACGGTAACTCATAAACCCACGTATCCAATAGAGGAGGAGAAGAAGCGACGGAAAAAGCTCTCGTCCAAAGAGCAAAGAGCAGCTGTGCGAACTCGAATGCACATCGAGCATTTCGCGTTAAACGAACCGCGACCGAATCCAAAGTGAGGGCATTTAAAATTTAAATGAAATAAGATGAAAAACTAATCTTTCGATAACGGAATTGGGTTGGGAATTGGGTTGGGAATTTTGTTGGGAATTTTGTTGGGAATTTCGTTGTCGCCCAGCGGTTAATTAAACCTTCAACGTTCGTCCATCCTCGAGCGAATCGTCTTTGTCCTCGAAACGTCGGGAAGCATCCGATTCCAAATTCGCGTACTCGTCGTTAAAATAACGTTTACGCGGCGAAAATTTAATTTCCATTTCGATTTTGATTAATGTTGTCCAGCCCTGAATATCTCGTTTATCGGGGACTCGCATCGGGGACTCGCATCGGGGACTCGCGACGATACCGGAGACAAAAATAGTCGGATGGAACGATTTCCAATATATCAAATTATTACGACAAAATTACGATATTATTTTCGTTGAGAAAATCTCGAACAAGCATCAACTGTATTACGATGTTGCGATTTCCCATTATACGAACATCCACGGATCAGCTTATTTTTTACGAGGGTCTCCACGCAAACGGCATAAACGCCGAAATAATATAGTTTATCGGCCGTAATATCTAGCGATAAAAATTCATGAAGTACAATACCGCGATGATCAAAGGCAATCGTAAAGGCAACTCACGCGAGCTTCCGATCGAATCTCGTGCGGCTTACGATGCAACTTATAAAAAAGTTTAAAAGTTTGCCCTCGAGCTTCGAATTGGACGCGGAAAGCTCCGGAAGCTCCGGAAGCTCCGGAAGCTCCAGGAGAGGAGGAAGGATCCTCGAGGAGCCGGACACGACACGGAGGAGCAAGACCGGAAGGTCGCGCAAAAGATCGCGAACTCGTTAGTCGGACATGTTAATCTCCGTGTCGTTGAGTCAGGGGAACCCGAGGCGCGATCCCGAGGCGCGATCCCCGGGCATTTTCCCACTGGTAATCAATCATGTTATGCCAGCTGAAAGGAGAGGAGCTGAAGGCGAGCCTCTCTTCCTCCGCGTCTGCTTTTTACCAAAAACCGCGTGGTAATCTGCTTAACGCGCTGCAAGAAAACCATTGGGGTAATTGTCGGGTTTCATCGTTGAACGTCGCTCGGGATCCTCCAAGTAGCCGAAAGGTCGTAGCCTTCCAGCCAAGTACCGCGAGGGGTATTCAGCCTCGTTTGTACGTCTTTATTACTCCCTTGCTCTTCGTCTCCCTCTCCCACTCCCGCTCTATTATACACGTTACTTTCTTCCAGCCTTTTTATAAGTAACGAAGAAATTAGTTCGTTGGCGCGGTATTCGGCCGAGTGTGCGAACCGTAAGGAAAATGGCTTCGTTATTTCTTATTTAAATTAATGATCGGGGAAAACAAACGAATAAATCCAAAGATTACGTATTATTGAATAAAATTTCTCACCCGAATCGTAGAAAGGAAAGTATGATTTAATTAATAATGGATAAAGGAGACGTTTCTTCGTTGCTTTTTTTTTATACACCGTTGAATAAATTTTCTTTGTATATCAGCAATAATATAATCGAAACTAATAAATGCTATTGGTGTCGTTGATCTTTCGAATTCGAAATATAATTATATCGAATACATTTCTCAAATAGTTAATAGAATAATAATTTTAGCCACGGAAGTAATTATACTTTCACGGTTGGTTCCGTTGCAATAAATCTTAAATTATGAATACCGCGGGACTATTTTAAAGCATCGGAATTAAAAAAGTCACTAAGTTGTTGAACGGAAACTAAGAAAAGAATAAAAGCCATTTTAAAGGCATAAAAGTTGCACTAAATCTACAGCGAGCAATTTATTTTAATTCCTTTCTCTTGCATCTTACTTTAATGGAAGCAGCGATATCAAAGTACTTCGTTTTATTCTTCGACTTGTATAAATGCGAATACACGCGCATAGATTTTCCGTTCGTAAAGATGAAACGACGAGAATCGTCCGAGCTGATCGATCGTCCCCGCAAAATTCTGTCTCCTGGATGAAGCGGGAAGCAAATTTTTTTTGGGGGATGCCGAGTTCTTCTTTTTTTGTATAAAAGTCTTATATACGTTTGTTGAAGAGAGGCGAACTTGCCACATCTTCCGGATCATTTATTATAAGATTTTTTACCTAAACATACTTATATATAACGAATAACGATATCGTGGTTGAACGCAGTCATTTATTTCCTTCCTAAAAAAATTAGTTCGGTAGTTCGATGCCGAAAAATATATCGATTATAACGGATGGAACGACAATTTTTTCGATGATCCGAAACCGCGACGAGAAATTTCTGGATGATTTCCATTTACATTTTATAAAGCTAAATTAAATTACGCAAACTTTACACCCATTTCGTATACTCTTTGTACGCGGATCGATCCGTTTTTCTTTTAAATTAATTTTCTATTTTTGCTTTACTTTCGTCGACTTTTATTCAAGCTTACTCGTTAAAAGTTAAAATCGTAACGCGAAATAACGTAAGATTCGAGAATAAAAAATAAAATTACAGCGAAACGTAAGCCAAAAAAATTTTAAGAGGTTACCAAAAGCGCAAAAAATATTTATACAGAGTAAAAAATAATACGTGAAACTTAAAGAGCAGACTTCCAAGGTTGGCGCGTGGAGCAATCGAGACCAAGGAAAGTCCATTCTTCGTTCAATACGTTAATTAAATGCGAACGATAAGAACGAAAATGTACAAGAAGGACTCGGTGCCGCGGTAACATCGACGACGCTATTTACCAAAAGAATGTTTTCGACAATTCGGACGAGGCAACAACGAGGGAAAACGAGGGGAAACAAGGGGAAACAAGGGGAAAAACAATGGGAAAAACAATGGGAAAAAGAAGGAAATCGCGAAATAAAGGAAAGAACAATGCGGCGACGCGCGCTCGCGAAAATTCCCGTACGTACTCTAAAAAACTGGGGGGGAAATGGAAAAAATGGAAAAAATGAAAAAATGAAAAAAAATATGAATAATTATAGAGCGACGGAAGTCAGATGGCAAAGAAGCCTGGAAAAGTCCCGAGCGCGCAATTCACTTTTCCGCCCCGCCCGACCTCTCTTTTTTTCCCTTTCCGCAAGCTCGAAAGCTCGAAAGCTCGAAAGCATCGCAAGCATCGCAAGCATCGGCCTCCCGTTCCATTTCCCTCGCGAATGCAGAGATTGTTTTTCTTGCCGCGAGCGTGCCGCCGCGTTTTCCGCGAATACATTTCCGAGCACTTCACTCTCCGTACGCGTTTCTTTGCGGGAGCGTCGAAGCGCCGAAAGCCCGCTACAACTCCCTCGCACCCCCCCGCACACACCCCCGCACACACCCCCCACACACCACCGCCTCCGCGCGACCAGCGAATACGTGTCAGAAACGAGCGGATGCCACGGGCTACGGCTTTTGCTTCTTTGCCGACTCTACTTTAATGCTCATTTGCTTTATGCGTGTGCCGTTCTGTGCCTTTTTATCGGGCTCGCCAACGGGGGCCAACGGGGGCCAACGGGCGCCAACGGGGGTAATGAAAGGAAAAGCGCGGCCCTGTTTTTCCCGACCTCTTTGCCGCTGCAATTTTCTCCAATTTTCACTCGCTCTCTCGTCTCTCGTCGGAGCGAACCTCCACTGGATCTCCATCGCCCCGCTTTTATGTAGTTTAATTTTTTTTTCACCGCGTATTATGCTACCGGGTTTATTTATCTCGCTGTTATTGTGTCTTTTTCCCTCCTCCCCACTCCCCGGTAATTCCAACGATCCTTCTATTACATCATTATTTTTATTTTTTATCCAAACCGTATACCGCACAGTATACCGCGGAAAAATACTTGTATTAATTATATCGTGAATTTACTTGCAAAATCCAACGGTTCGATAAATCCGCTAAAAAATATCTCGTTAAGATGCGATTCTCTCTTCGATTACGATTTCAGTTTTCTTAACATGAGTATTTGCTCGATCGGATACTGATCGGAAGATCCACAAATGTAATCAAAATATTTACCTCGTGGTTACCTTTGTCTCGAGTGCAACGATTCTAAACAAACAAAATGGAACAATGGAAAATGGATGAAAAACAATGGAATGGAAAATCAACCAAAATATATAAAAGTACCGATTCTTTGAAGAAATATCCGAAAGGATATTTTCGATCGCTCGTTTTATTTCGCTTATCTAATTTTTGGAAGCTTCTTTTTAACAACGATACTTTGTAAATAAATAAATTTTACATACTTTATCCTTCGTTTTTACGGTATGAATTATTATATTAAACGTAAAATGTACGTTTATTGGAAAATCTTATCTATAAAAACTAAGAATTATTCGTTTTCGTAACAATATCCGGACGTATAAATGTCTAGAGCTTCTCCCGCTTTAACGGAAGCCGATGGGTTGAAAAACCAATGGCCGCGTATTGAAATATCCCCCTTTCGAAACCCTCGCCGATCCTCAACCGCGAACCGATTAAGATCGCGAGGATGAAAACGGAAAATTCGAGTGTTGTAGCGAAGCGCGAAAACACCTCGGCGGAATAATCGGGCGATCTCCGTAAACAACCGGATCCGGATGGTTCCCGCGATAAAAACTGGCTATCGAACCCATCCCCGTGGTTCCGGGGAGCGGCACCGAACGAGAATTCGGTGCTCCCGTACGCGTGTCTCGAGGTCGTTCGCGGTCCCCGAGTTCTCGGTCGCGGTGCTTCCACGCATCCGTTACACCTGTTTTGTACCTGTCCTGTACCGTCTTCGTACGCTTATTCCAGTTTGCGAGTTTCCTCTCGGTGAACACCTCCGAGTTCTGCGCTCGATGGCCATCCTGAGAGCAATCGGACTAAATTAAAGTTACCGCGCTTTGTTTTACTTAACCGAGTAAACATTGACCAATTTCCGTTAATTATCCTTATTCGTTGCTGTATAATAAGAGGAGGATTATTTATCGCGTTACGAGCGAATAAATTTTAATCGTTGCTAATATTTAACGATATTTTTAAGAGATACGGAGCGCGAATAAAAATAATTAAAGTAGCTTCGCCCTCGACGTCGTTCTTCTCGCGCGCAAGATGTTTCCCTTTGGAGCCATAATAATTCATATTTTCTTCGATTAAACCATCTTTAAGAGAAATTATCGCATTCCGTTTATACCCCGAGGGACCAGAGCTTATTAAATAAGAATTATTTTCATCAAAAGGATACGAGTTATAAAAGAAAGGATGCCTATTTTCTCCGATAAAAAAAGTACAACAAAAATTTCTATTTTCAACGCGAAAGTGGAGTCATCGTGGATGGTAAGCTAAAACTTACGAGTTAATGTCTTCATTTTTCTTAGCTTATACGGTGGCATTCCCTTGGAAACTAGAAAAAGTTGAAATATAAACTCGTAACTTTCCAAGGATTACTAACAATGTCCCCACTTTACTATTACCGACATGAATTTTTTACTTTATTATTTACTTTGTTCTACGTGGCTGTCACCGGGCTGTCACTGTACGGTCACGGTGCTGTCACCCTGTATACTCTTACCTGTTTATTGACGTCTTTAAGTCGCGCTAAAATATTTAGCTTGATTTTGATACGTGGTTAAAAAACTTTTTCTCATTTTTATCCAAACGTGTAATCTAGGGTTTAAATACCTTTCGATGAAATTATACAAAAATTCTTCTCGATAAATATTATTATTTTTAGCCATATAGTCCAGCCGTAAATTTATCATCGTAAATATATTCGTGATAAATTTCGTTAAAATAAGTAATCAAAGGGTTCGATTTTCCACGTTTTTTTTTACTTCAAATTTCACGTTGGCTAGAGTCGATGTATTCGAATCTCCAAGAATTTTAATCATAAGTCTTATTTTATCCATCAAATATTTTACCGATCTAACGTTTATCAAGATCCCGTGAATCGTCGATTCCCTTCTTTTCTTTCGAACGCTTTCTTTTTATATTTTTATAAGGATAGACGCATAAACAGTCCTTAACAGTTCCTACTCTCTTTAATTAAGAACGCTTTCGGATCAATTTTGGAAGAAAGGGTTTTAATTTTTAAGGAATTAATTTTCTAAGTAGGTTTCAACGTTTCGTTGAGTGTATAATTTATACCGATAGGTTTTATTTCGTTTCACGGTAATGAAATCGGCTCATTTATCGACTTATCTATATTGTATAATATATGTGGGTGTATGTGTGAGTTCCGTCTCCCGATCTCCTTCCGTTCCTCTTTCCTCTCGATACGAGAAAAGGCTTTTTCTTCCAGCATCGAAGCCGGACTGCTTTTCGATGCGCTAACTAACTATTTTTCTATTTCTATTTCTCTCCTTGTGTCTCTCGGTCCCACTCATCGCAGCTTCTCTCTACCGCGGCCTGTGAGTTTTTCTAGAGTCGTTTTTGCCCGTATCCTGCACTTCTCCCTCGACGTTGCACACGCGGTAGAACAAGTCGGAGAAAAAAGCCAGACGCTCGGTTGGCCGACTATTCCGTAGCACAGGGAATGAGCTTTGGAGTCTTAATTTTCAAATGATGCTCTCGTGCAATTTTCTGCGGCCTTTAATATAAACTGGGTACGAGCGAATATTAAATATTTCTATTCTTCTTTTGTTTCTGGAAAAGAAGACTAATTTCGGTGCTACAATTATCCGTAACCTTACTTTATTCGCTTAAATACAAAATATTTAACATTTTATCTTTACGAATACCACAACGTAATTAATAATTGTAGTTGGTACTTGCACCGAATTTCAATGATACCATTACATTTGATATTATTTATTTATATAAATATTTCTTTTACCGTTAAATGTGTATAAAATCATTCGCATTTAATTTATTTTAATTCGTGAAATCAAAAATTTAATTTATATTAAATTGATTTTATCGCATTGAATCACGTTTTTATTTATCGATTCGTTCACGATATTAGAAAGTAAGATAAAAGATATTGTTTTGATATTGCAAAATATTAAAACAAACGGACTAATACAATAAAATTTAATCAACGTCAAAAAGTTAGGCGAATAATATAATTAATTTGAAATTATATAATATTTAAATAATAGAATTTTTTCCAATTTTTTACATAATTAACAAAAAATCCGAATCCCTGTTTCGATTCTTACTGTAGTTATTTTTAACGATTCTTATTAGACAAAGATCTGCGTGTAACGGAGCACAGATGTGAATAATATCCATATTTTGTTCTCAAAAATGTATTATAATAAAAAAAATCACAGTTTTACGCTGAAATGAACTAACCTCTTTTTAAAAATCACGCGTATCAGCTGGTTCATCTTTAACATATTACTTACGCTTTCTTACCGGCTAATCATTACTCGGAATGATTTATTTTTTACACTTTATTTTTCAGGTTAATATCGCGTTACTTTTATACTTTAAAATTAACTTATCGCGAATTTAAGATAATAATTATGCATAAATTTTATGTACTTAGCCTTGATTTTACTTATTCTGACAGCGCTAAATTTTTTGCTTTATTACATTGAATTAATTAATATTTTAATAGCATTTTAATTAGGATTATACTAAATTTAATTTTAAAATAATCTTGTAATAACATTTTGTAGATATTTACCAAGAATTATTAAATATGTAAAAAATACCTTAAATTCGTTCGATCGGCTTCCAAAGAAAAATCAAAAAAAATTCTAAAAATAGATTGTTACGAAATTGAAAATTTAATTCGTCTAAACGATCGAACAGCTTAAAAAATATTAAAAATATAATAAAAAGTAAGGTACACGAATTAAATAATTAAAACGATATCGATAATAAATGTAAACTAGATGAATAACGTTTAAAGGAAAATATCGAATGAAAATCGATGGCTCGCTGAAATTTTATATATTAATATAGCGTGGAATCTTTGGAAAAACCCGATCTTTAAAATCTCTTTTTTAAAAACCATTCAACTTTCTAATTAAAATTTTTTAATCTCGCAAAAATGTTGTAAGTAGAAAAGCAAGAGCTCTTTGAAAGAATATAGGAATGGTGCACATTTTTTTATTCTTAAACGTTGAACGGAATTTTGAACGGAACTAGTTTACAACTAGTTCTTAACAGACTGCGCAGCTTTACATAAATACAACCGGAGATCTCGAAGCGCATCGAAAGACGCTTCGCTCCATTAAAAAAACTTATTCGAACGGAGATGAATGAACCCCGGGATACAGGGACTCGAGTTCCTCAACTTTTGCGTGGCATCGGGATCAATCGGAAAGGAGAGTAACCGTCTCCTCGAATCAACGGTCAATTCAAATACACGCGGAGGCAGTGGAGTCGGGGTTGCGTCGGGGTTGCGTCGGGGTTGCGTCGGGGTTCCGCACCCCGATCTCGAGGACGCATGCGCGGCCAAATACACGCGGAGGACGTTATCGTCGCGAGTCGGGTCACGACGAGATGAAACGGAGCCGAAGGGCAAAAGCAACCCCGTCCACCCCGTCCACCCCGTCCACCCCACGGTCGTTCCGCTCGCCGTCGGACTAATATAATTAAACGGATCGCCCCTTGCTTAGCCGAGCGGACGCACCGGCTCCGGGTAATGCGGGCTAAAACCTCCCCTCGCCCCGCCCTTGTCATATTTGCACGTGTAATTGCATTTTTAAGCGATGCCACGGAGCCTCGGCCCGTTGATGGATTAATTTGTTTGTCGCTCGTTACGTGCGCCGCGAGCCTCAAAGGAGGATCGGCCCGCGATAAAAGCCCTTATCAGAGGACGCGACGACGATCGCGTTCCTTTGCCGGGACGGAGGGAGGAGGAGAAATCGAGGAGGAATTTTTTACGTTCCCGCGCTGATCGATCGCGCCCCTCGACAAACTAAAAGAGGGAACTTTTTCCTCTCCTCGTTCCTTTCCTTTACTTCGAGCCTTGCTTCGAGCCTTGCTTCGAGTCTTGCTTCGAGTCTTTATTTCGAACCTTTATTTCGAGCCTTTATTTCAAGCAACGTATTCATCCGAATGTTTGCCTCCGAATAAAAGAACTGGATCCAATCCGTCTTTTCCACCAATGCTCAATATCTTCTCCCTGAGTCTAAATATTTTTAGGCGAGTATCGATATCTTCACTTTCCGAACTTAACGCTTCCCGATTAACAACGTGACAGCTTTTTTCATTTTCGTTGTATAATACGTCATTTTTATCCTATTGTATTTTAATGTCGAGAACTTGGCATCGCAATCTTCGTTTATGCGTTGAGGATGAAAATACGTTAACTATTTTAAAAGATCACGAGATTATATTCTTCTGATAAAATATAAACATTCATAATACGTTATTAATTTAACTAAATTTAAACTAGCAAAAAGTTTTTCCATATCTGCACTAATACGCGACAACTTCTCGCTTGTCATTAATACCACTTTACCTTTTTAAATACCGAGAAAAACGGTATACAAGATTTTTAACTTAATTTTAGCGCATCTTTGTTTATCCTTACAATTATTTGCGTAAATTTTCCTTACTACGTAATAATATTAAGAAATTTAATATATTATTAACACGTTTTATTAAGTATGAAAAACTGCACCACTTTTAGAATAGATATTTTTAGACGATTATAATTTATTCTAGATAAAAATATAAATACGATAGAAAATATTTAAAAATATTAAATAATTATGAATACGGTATGTATTTTTACTTAAAAATAGTCAAAAGCGATATTAATTAAAAAATTATATGCGATCGCGTAAAGATAAGAGAATATTTCAAAGATTAAAGAATACCAAAATTAAATTCCTTTATAATAATTATTTCAAAACTATAAATGATACACGAACCTCAAACGAACGTGTTTTGTACTTTTAATATTTCTCACGCGATAGCTTACATTTTCTAATTTCTTGAAATTACCGGAATTAAATTACGTCGATAAATAAACATACGATTACTATCGATATTTAAAAATGTTGTGACATACTCGTTACAAAATCCAAAATCCACGATCGGTCGAGTTAGTATAATTTCAGACTTTTTTATTTCAACGAATCGTTGAAATTATTTAACGCTATTTTCGATTATTAAACTACAATTCGAAAAAAGGGAATATTTTAATCGTTTACAAACATTGTATAATAAAGGAACTTGCAACAATTCGGATATTTCAGTGTAAGTAAAACATTGGAACAGGAATACGATACTAGAGCAAATCTTAAAAATTGTAAGAAAATAAAAAACATTCCAAGACAATAGGTTCTTTTACGAATCCAAATTACGCGAGCAGCATTCGTTTACATTTATTAATGAGAAGGAAAAGAGCAATTAGAAGATGTAACGACGCTTCGATATAAATGCGCGTCCATCGAAAAAGTCGAAACTCGCGCACGCGAACCGAAACTTCCCAGGCAGTTCGTCGTCCACCCCCGTCCACCCCCCCGTCCACCCCCGTCCACCCCCGTAACGAAGTAACGCATGGTTACCGGGAAAACAAAACCTCGAGAGAACGGGGTGAGCGATGCACCCGGACAAAAGAAGTCGCGTGTGCCGCCCCGAGGGATCGGCTCCGTCGGCCCCGCGCTAAATTAAAACCCCCGAGGCTCGGTGTTCTCGAAAAACGATCCACTCGCCGAGAGAGGATTCCGTCGACGACTGCAACGACGAGACCGACCGACTCGGTTCCGCTTTTATTACGCGAACGTGCGAAATGGGACCGAGCCTTCGAGCACCGGCCCGAACTCGCGGAACTCGCCGAGGACTACGAGTGGAGCGAGAGAGAGCGAGAGTCGACCGAAACTGGAGCATTCGCTTTAATATGTTTCTCGACCGCTAATGACATGCACCCTAGACACGAGCTTTCGAGTGGAATCTTCAGGCCCACCCGAGTGTGAAACACTTTTACTTTGAGTCCGGACGTATTCTCTCGGCAGCTCCTCGTTTTCTCTCACGCTCCTCGCTCCACGTTCCTTGGGAATAACATCAGCGGAGGCGGTGGAAGTGGTGGAGGCAGTGGAGGCGGCGGAGGCGGTGGAGGCGGCGGCGGAAGCGACAGACTCGGTAATTGCTCGCTCACCTAAACATTCCGTCGTGACTCGGGGGTGCGGCGAATGAGAAAAAGAGTGAGAGAGACGAAAGGCCATTGCTAAGAGCCGCGCGACTCGAGCGCCATTTCGCAATTGCCTAGGCTTTTACCTACGGGAGTGCGGGAAGAAGTCGCCTAAGTGTCTATTTCCGAGCCACTGTTTTCCAAAGCCGCGGAACTCGGTGACTGTATCCGGAGATAATGTAATTTTCCGAAATCTGCTTTGTCTCGAGTGCGAGTCGTAAAAGAACTGGCGAACGAGAATCCGTGCGATATACGAGAATCGGACTGAAAAATCTAATATTTCTCGTCGCCATGGCGTTCCGGAACTTTAACGGCGTAACGACGAATCGCCCTTCCTCCGAAACGCGAGTCCGCGTCCGAGGAAAGACCTTCGTGGCAATCGTTTCGAATAGTCGAAAAACGATCGCCAGAGCGATTTTCAATGGGAGAAAATGGACGAAAAATGGACGAAAAATGGACGAAAAATGAACGAAATATGGACGAAAAATGATGTTCCTTCTTTTCCACCGATATTCTTTTCCCGGTTACGATTCCCTCTGACGAATCAAACAATCGCCATCGTTTCGTTGTTTCAATTTTCATACAAAAACTTTGATTAAAAATTCAAACGCGAGATGCTCCTTACGCTAATACTCGATAAATTCAATTATTTTCTACTTCGATGTAACGTAAACGCGGAAAATTAGCTTAACAATTTTAACGAGAATCGTACGCGACCAATCGATAAAAACCACACGGAAACCACACGGTTATTCCGTTGGTCGATCATAATTTCATCGTTCTATTTTAAAAATTGTCCGAATATACGCTCGATCGCTGATCGCTATATTTCGCGTTGATCGAACGATTGATGTAAACGAATGAAAAAAACCACCGATGGCTTTAAAAAATTACAAATACATCGAAATACCGAATCTTCGCAAATATTTTACGTATTCTCGCACAAACTTCGCGAATCTTTCGAAAGATTAATTTTAACAATAATAATAATAAATGCAAACTTATTGCAATATACGCAAAGTATTTTATAATAAAATAATTCGTGAGAACGTTGCCTCGAGGAATTCCCCTCGAAACTTATCTTTTAGCACCCTTGATCGATACTTTTCCAATTCCTTATCTCTTATTAATAACAGTTCGGGATAACCGTTCCGGACCCTCGAAACGGTATCTTCGTTTTCGGATAACGCGAATGGAACGCTCCTGTAATTTCTTCCCCCGAGAAAATAATAAACCGTAACGCGATTCGGACTCGTAGATTTATATTAAACATCCTCGTCGCGAGTCCGAACACCCCACAAGCCATTTCCCACGAGCGATACATATTCATCAGAGAGCCGCGCCAACCCTCCCCAACCCTCCCCAACTTTTCCCGTAGACGCGAAACTGTGGAACCGAGAGCCGAAAATCTTGGCATCTTGGCACGGACCGAATTCCAGCGGCGGAATCGCCCCGCGAACGCCTCCGGCTTCTGGGCCACGAGTCGAGAAATATCGAGCGTGAAAGCAGGAATAATTGCCGGCAGCGGGCGAACGGGAAAACGGGAAAACGGGGAAGAGAGGCGCGGAATTCCTTACGGTAAGTAATGCCAGGGGCGAAGTTTTTCTCGACTGCCGATTCGCCTCCGTCGCAACGTCGAGGACGACACCCTCAGGACTCGCCCGACCGGGGCGCCCGAGAAAAACAGACTCGGCAAGCATACCTTCCTCGGCCATTAATATAACGACTCTCTCTCTTCCTCTCCCTCATATCGCCAGTTTTTCGAGCCGGGCTCTTCGTTATTCACGCGCACGCGAGCACGAACGCGTTGACGGGTCAGTCTCGAGCTCGGGGTTCTTCCTCTTCCGCGTCCACCTGTAAGCGGATGGAAAATTATGCGCCCGATAAGATGAATCTCGCGGGGGTCTCTCTCCCTCTCTCCGAACCTTCGCGTCCCCAGTCCTCGCGCACTTTGCGTACCAGACTACCCGGCTCTTATCTCGGCGACGGCGATTTTACGATTCGAGCGACGGTCGACGCGTATAACACCGTCGGTGCAAAAGTATAACGGCGAGTCGACGCGAGGTAATATTACGATCGACGATGTAAAGAAACGTTTTACGAAGTAATCTTGGACGAGTCGACGCGCGTTATTTTATACCGGGGAAAAAATAGAAAAAATGCACTCGTCCGATTCACTTCGTCCGGTTATCGAAACAATCGTCTTCCGTTCGCATAACTTTACCTATCGGTCGATACAAGCGATTTAATGTAAATGAGAAATCTCGATTTTTACAATCATTTGTGAGTTTGAAAGTTGTCTTCAACCGGTAACGATTTTTTAAAGAAGAAAGAAATCATTTTAACTAAATAATTAAAATTCTTTAGCGTTTCTTGCAATCGAATAAAATTCAAATGGAAGCAAACGATATTTAGAATCTTACATTTACGTTGAATAATTTTAAAAAATTTATCCTTGAATATGAATTACTTCTTTTGTAATTTATATAAATATATTTTTATTTCTAGGTTGTTGTATAAATAAGAGTAGTCATTTTTAATTTAATATTCTTTCAAGAATATTAAGTAAGCGGATATTACGAGCAAAAATACCGTTCCGCTAGAAAATCTTAGAGTATTCTTTCAGATATTTCCTACTCGTTCGTTAATTTAATTATTGTATCCGATAAAAATTAGCAGGTTTGTATTAGACGAGTTGTTTTTGTCCAATTATTTTAATTGTCGATAACTTTCATCACGATAACACACGAATTTTCCAATCACAAATTTTTAAACCTTGACGCGTGTCGGGAAATTCAAGGCCGACATCCGTAAAAATAAAAGCGAGTGTCCAGTCCGACAGTGCAACGAGATACAATTAATAAAAATAACGCGATGGATCAACGGAAGGTCATCTCGCATCCTGTATTCGTCCTTTCCCGATTCGTCTATCGAAAGGAATAGTCTCGATCGGTGCTTGATTCAGGAACCGAATGAAACGATTTTTGCGTAGGGGTGTAGAACACAACTAACTAATCTAACAAAGATAACTTTCTCGGAGTTCTCCTTTAATTCGCACTTGGAAAAATGAAACAAACTCGCGAGAGAAGTGTCGGGAGACACAAGACGGAGGAGAACGACGATTTAGAAGGCGTAATTGAAAATACCCGAAGCACCGGGTTACTCGTTTTGGGTCCACGAACGCAGAATACGGGGATCATCCGGGTAGTTCGTGTAAGATCCGAGTAAGTGTTGTATGCTTCTCGGAGCTCGGAGAAGCGAGTTGACAGCGGAGAGACACTCGCGGGGTCCAGTTGGCGAAGAGGCGCGATGCTAATCTCGTGCGTGTCGTCGAGGGGGAACTTCTCGAGGAGTACTCGTAAACTCCACAGGGGAGGCGAAGTTCGTGGACCGAAAAAGACGAGGTGACGCGAGTAACTCGGTATTATACGAAACGGGGTCCGAGGAGAGCTGTAAGGCGACAGACACCTCCTCGGGAGGAAAGGGAGAAGTCGCGCGCCCAGGAAGACGAAGACGTCGGGATGTCTGGCGACAGACTCGTACGCTGTAGGAAAGGGGAAAAAGAGAAACTGTCTCGCGATCCTGAGGAGATGTCGAGCCACGAGACAGTAAGAGAGATAGAACAGGTCCGGGGTTTCAGTCGTGGAAAGTAACAAACTCGTTGTCACTGCGATATGATCCTAAGATCCTCGGGAGGGTAATACGGCGAATCCGGCGAATCCGGCGAATCCGGCGAACACCGGATTTGTTTACGAGAGTAGATCAGGATTATCGAGTGATCGGGAAAGCCTAATTTTACGATTAGAAAACGATATTAGCATGGTTCAGACGGTACGAGAAAAGAAGGTTTAAATAGGCGAGTAAGGAGGATGCGACAGGATTCTCGGTCCATTCCCTGCCGAAGCGGACGATACTTTAACGCACAACCAGGAACTATGCGAACGCGCGTGAAGAGATGAGACACGATGCGAAACAGTTTTTGTACGCGTTGGAGCTATCAAAGACATTTTCAAACGAATAAATTGATTAAAAGAAAGAAAAAATGTATATTTTTGTCCCTGATACCAAACTTGTTGGGTGTCTGCTCGCGTTGCATCTAGGAAGTGGATGCGTGGGTGGGTTCCTGCTCCTCGCGTCGAGCGACGATCGAAGAAAAGGGGAAGACTGAAAAAAAAGTACAGAGTCACCGATCCAAGCACCGATCGCAGCCAAATCGTCGCTTGATTTGGGAGATCGGAGGAGAGATCGGAGGAGGAGAGACGACCGCAGAGTCACCGGATGGTCCTACGGTCGGGGACATTCGGTATTTTCCTCGACTCGTATTTGTTATGTATACCTCGGGTGTGGACGAGGCGCTCGATAATAGATAAGTTGCTTTGGCACGCGTCCACCTTTTCCGTCTTTTACAAAAATAATATTCTTTTAAAGATCGATGTACCAAATACGATATGTATTTGTAAAACAGATGCGACTTGTTAAAAACAAATCTTACGGTGTTCGAACATCGAATTTAATTCGAATTTAATTATAAATATAAATTTGTCCAAGGTACCATTGCGACAAATATAAAACAAAAGTTATCAACCAAAATTATCCGATATCGCGAAGAAATGAATATTCGTGAATGACTTTAGGTAGATTTAATAATTTGGAGAAGGAAACACTACGACCGGTTAAAGTACGCGAGGGAAGGTAAAAGCTTTACCCAACTTTACCGATGATGTACATAAAATTTACTTTATACATCGATAATATACGAAGCGCGTAAATATTTATTATCTTTAGAAAAACTTAAAAGTCCGTACGCGATAAATCGATACGAATATGTATAATCCATCGTTAAAGAGCGATAGATTTGTAATAAATAAATAAAATAATTAAATACGTAGATTATTTAAATCGATATCATTTATTATTTAATTAAAATTTCATTCGAACGTATATCGGAATTTTTCGTTGCGATCAAGCAACTTATAATTTTCGACGATTTGCTTAGACAACACGTTCGAGTACGTTTCTAAATAATGTGACTGAAATTTTGTAAAGATCGGATGCGTAAAAATAGTTTATCCACTTACTCCTTTACGATCGGGATAAATCCCAATATTTCGATAATACAATTTTCATCCATTGGTTTTAATAGTTCCATAAGTTTCGTTGCGTTCAAAGATAGCCAACCCCTTAAAAAATACTTTTAATAAAAGTAGCTTGAACGATGTAGAATATCGCATCGTATATCCGATCAGAAGTAACGATCGAAATATAATTTTTAATTCTCTTTAAATGGTCAACTACTCTCGATGCAACGGCAGGCATAAAGCGGGAAATAAACAAGGATAAAAGGACGCTTTTCGTCCGCGAAACCGTTAGAACGCAGCACTCGGAATACTCAAAAGTATACAGCGAACGTATCTTGGCTAAAAAACGGCGACGTCGCTGTTTTTACAAGTACTCGTTGTTACAAGGAGCGCGATAAAAGAGGGAAAGACCGGATATTCGAGAGAGCGTAGTTCTCCGCTTCCGAGTGAAGACGAATAAAGAGGCTCGAAGGGACTGATTTATTCATGCAACGAGTCGCGACGTACTCTGTTGTCGAACTCGTAAAATTTCCGATTTCCCGATACGTCCCGATCCGTCCCGATCGACCCCTTCCCCCGTCGCGCGTGACCCTGACAATTAATGCGTCTCGCGTCTGCCTCGTAAAGTTTTAATTACGAAGCGACTCGGTTCTCCATCCGTCCTAATCCCGCGACTCCTTCTTGCGACTTCTTCCCGCTACTCCTTCCCACCTTCCCCTATCCTCCGACATCATCCGTCGCTCGCATCTCGCGCTTTTGCTATCGCTTGCAATAATTTGCGAATCGCGTCGCGGCGTCTCCGTCGGTCCAACTTACGTCGAGATCGCGATCGATTAGATCCCGTTCGATGCACTTTCGCGGGATTCCGTTTATTAATCCTCCTCCTGTCCCCGAGTCTCCTCCTTCCGTATCACCCCGCGTTCGTCGCTGTAAACTATAAATTATGGCCGAGCGAACGTAGCTACGATTTTTCCTCGAAACCCGTACGAAATTTCGGCTGAATGGCGAAATTCGTTTGGAGATTTCGTTGCGTTACCGCGAATTTTCCTGCCTACGTTCGCTTATCGAAAACCGTGAGATCGGAACACCTAGAGTCTATAACCTGAGAGAGGTTTTCTATTTTTGAAAAATGCCTCGCGGGACTTTCATTTATTCAAACATATTTTTTGAATGACGGAGATTTTCCAAATTTCGTTATCCGGAGAATCCATGCGAAATTTAACGCTTAGACTACTACAACCGATCCCTCGAATTAAGGATCTCAGGATCTCGATTCCGAATTCTTACTCGCTTTCTCGTCGGTTTCCTTCTTCGTGTCATTTTTTTCTTAGCCATTGAACGAACCGACAACGACATCGCGTGCTTTAAAAAAAACTGTTAACCTAAATATACCGGTGTATATTCCCTTTCGCATCGTAATGGCTTCGAGTTGTCTTCGTTGCAACGTCGGTTTTTACAATTTGTTCAAGGCTCGTAAATTTAAAAAAGAATATAAGTACCTTTTCATTTTTCGTTCGCTTTTTGAAAAAATTACATCATCGTTTCCGATATTTAAAGGGATTTATTTATTTACGTCGGTCGAGAATAAGTCGTATAAAGTTACTTAGCTTCTTGATTCTAATATTCGATCGAACGATATTGTTTTATAAAAAATATACAGCCCGTTATCTTGAACGTAACCTTCCCTTTTTATCAATCTACAGATAGCTGTAACGTATCAATGTAATATTTACATTCTAAAAACATTAAATGGTCATTTCGTCAAAATTCGATACAACAATTCGAGACGGTAATAAAACGAAATTTATGTACAATTGTTTTAGTTTTAATATAATCCATTCAAGTTTCGATCGTTGTTACATATTTTAAAAATTACGGAGATATTAAACTATGCATAAATTCACTTCGTTTACCCGATAAACGTTTGCGTATTAAAAAATATACAATTTTGAGGAAAACGTTGAATCGTTTCACCGAAAATATATAATACATCCGTTCGCGTTGCACGGAAAAACAATTTCTTCCTTTTGCAACAAAGATTCATTAATAATTTTCGAGCGAAACTTGGATCTCGGACGAAAGCAATCGCGATAAAGAAAATTAATATAACGCGATATCAACATAGAATTAGCCCATTTTCTTAATTATTCAGAAGCAAAATCCAGGGTGAAACGAGTCGGGAGTACCGCACTCGACGCACTCGACGCACTCGACGCGAGTAATATGATTCCGGTACACTGGAAAAGGCAATTAAATTGTCACTCCGTAAATGGTAAATATTCGACTCGTTGATGGTAAAAGCAATTAAGCGTAATAAAATTTCCGCTTCAGCCGACTGAAAATTCAGAATTGCGACGATTAGCGCTCGTCACTCTTTAAAAAAATCGAATTCGCATTCGAAAAAAATTCTATTGGATTCCTGGTCGCAGAAACGGGGATAACTGGTTAAATTTTTCTGGTTGGGATTTTTTAGACGGAAGTCCATCTCTGAGAGGCCGAGTCGCGCTCCGGGTGGAAAACGCCGTCATCGTCACCTTCACCGTCACCGACTCGCGAACCCTCGACAGATATTCTCATAAAAGACGAGGACGGATCGTCGATGAGTTGACGCGGGTCGCGACGCGACGGGAAACGGTTTCGTTAAACTTTGCATTTTAATTGCGATCGCGACCGGTAATTGATGCCTCGGGGACGCTCCGTCTCGCCCGGTCGACTTCCCGGCGACGCTTTTCATAACTCGTCCCCGGCTCCGGAGACGCGGATCGGGATTAATTGTCCGCGGGAGGAAAAAATGGCGCCTCGAGTACAATGAACGGCCCAAAGTCGAGCTCGACGAACGAGGAAGGTTCGAGCGTCGGGGGTCGAGAATAAATATTTTCGCTTGCTTAAGCACTAATGCGTCGGTCGCTTTGTGCTAACGTCTCTCGTCTCTCGTCTCTCGTCTCTCGTCTCTCGCTTTTATTCGAGCCACCGTTTCTCGCCGGCTTTGTTTGCGTTTCGCGGACACAAAGCGACGCGTCTTGCTCCTTTGCTTCGTGATTTTCGCGACCGACGAGGCGACCGAAGAGGCGACCGTCGACGCCACCGACGACGTCACCAACCACTGCGCTCATGCGATATTTATCTCCTCGGGTCGATGTCTTTTTTCCTCTTTTCTTTTTTCCTCCTCTTCGCGAGCGTTAATTTTCCGCGATACGCGAACCTCGGTTGAGTCAACTTTTAAAAGGAAAGAAAATCCGAGCACCGAACGCTTTAAAACCCCGTCGACTTTTTTCTATTTTTCCTCGCCCGCCTGTGTAAGCACGGATCTAGTTTTATAATACGAAGATTCGGCGTGCGCATAAAACATCCTTAAACTATCGATTTCAGACCACGAGCGAAAAATAACAAAAATTTACGAATCCGTATCTTAATACAGGCTAAGAAATACAAATGTGGACAATGGGGCAAAAAATATCCCGCGTTATCTCGATAGGGTTAACTTTATCGAAATTACCGTTCGTACCCTTTTTCGCTTCGAATTTTTAAGGAATTTTTAAGCCTGCGAGATACCAGATCGCGGACTAAGTTTTTAAATTGAAAAACTCGAAGATACCGAATCGAAGGAAACGATTTCTACCTGGAATAAGTCTCGAGAGGCCAACGGAGGCCAACTTCCAACGATTTCCGCTAGGATTCCGGTAGGATCGGTAACATCGGCGAACTTTCGGCACCGAATTCGCGGCCCTCGGATTTTTCGCGAGCGTCTTCGTTGCCGTCGTATCGAATCGAAGGGAGGAAATAAAAAAAAAGACGAAAACGAATGTCGGAGTCGCGACAACGGCCAGACGAAGAAGCTAAAAAGGCTCGAAGAAGCGTATAAACGTCTCGTCGCACGTTAAACCGATTCCGCGATACGCGCCGGTGTACACGCGGACTTTGGCGGGAGTAGCGGGGATGGAATTTATTATTATTCCTCGTAACGAAGTTAAATTGGTGCGAGTCGAGACGATAAGGAACGCTAAGGACGGCGTCGGAAAGCCGGGGGGAAAAAACGGAATTTACACCGGCTTACTTATTTGTAAAGGAAAGACGACCGTTAGCCTTTTGTCTCCTTCCCTCTCGCGCGCTCGTAAAAAACGAGTTCTCTTTGGAAAATATCCCTTGTAATAATAACGTAAAAAGTCGACGGCGATGTTGCGCTGTACGTCATTGAGCAGAGGGAGGGAAGATGCGCGAACCCCCGACAACGAGATAAACAGTCGAGTACCGCGAAGGGAGGAATTCGCAACTGAACTGGAATGTTGAAGATAGGGTAGGAAAGAAAGAGAGAGGACTCTATTAGCGAGTGAGAGCCCGGAGGAAGAGTTGGCTGCGAACTTTCACCGCCTTCTTCGTAATTATACGTGATTTGGTCGAACTGGGTTGGAGCAAACGTATCTATCGCGTCTGAAATCCATCCGCGATGGTATCCAAGGTACCGAACCGAAGATGAGTCCCGCGTCTCCCG
Source organism: Dolichoris vasculosae (assembly GCA_018907195.1). Taxonomy (NCBI): domain Eukaryota; kingdom Metazoa; phylum Arthropoda; class Insecta; order Hymenoptera; family Agaonidae; genus Dolichoris; species Dolichoris vasculosae. The sequence goes on along the minus strand of JACCHY010000002.1, from coordinate 16,198,195 downwards.
ATCGCAAGCCCGTTGGAGTAGGTAAAAGTATTGGATAGAGGGAAAGTTGGTAAGGAGCGAGAGGAAAAGCAGAGGAAGGATTCGCCTCTTTCATCCCCTTGGTATCGAGCAACATCGACCAACACGGGAAAAGCGCCTCTCGGTGGCCACGGCCTCCAACTTTTATGCATACGACCGTTCGACCGTTCGACCGTTCGACCGTTCGACCGTTACCCGTTACGAAAGAAGTTTCGAAGAAGGTCGGAACTCGGTGTACATACTTATAAGTAGGTGCATAGGTAGTTTCGCGGGGGAAGAGGAGGAACGACGAGGAACGACGAGGAACGACCCGAGCAGCGGAACTCGTTGCGTTATTAGACTTCTTTCTTCGCGTGCATAGCCATCATCGACGAGATTACGGATCAAAAGAGCGCCGCTTTTTTCCAAACTTACTTATCGCGAACACGTACATGTGGATGAACCGAGGCAGCGAGCGAGCTTTGCTTTTACTTTATATTTTTTGTTTCTCTTTTCTTCGATGAATTTTCATCGGAAGCTCTCGTACATTTTCCTTTGGCTTCATTTTGCTTTGGCCCTCGTTTATTATGTTTTCGGTAACTTTTTGCGTTCCACGTTCCACGGGAACACCGAGCACCGAACACCGAACACACCAACCGAACAAATGAAAGTTATAAATTAAAGAAAATTCCAAATTTCTTAGCTTCCAACAAATTTACCTCCTTAATTCATTTACCGCTTTCGTATTTCACGACCAAGAGACTTTCGACTCGAATCGATCGATCTTTGTCGCCTCGTTGTTAATTTTTTCCTAAATCGATGTTTTTTTCTAGTTTATAAATAAATTTTAAATATCACTGACCAACGGTTTTTAAACATTTACAGAATCACGGTAAAATATTGCCAAAGTTGCGAACTTTCGTTCCATTTTTCCACCGTCTTCGCTCTACGAGTAAATAACGATACAGTTTTTTACGAACGATCGCTAATTTGAAATTCGTTCGTCTTTTGCATTTTATTTTGCGTTCGCTATCTCCCGATAAGCTCGCGTTACGAATTCGTCGCTTCGTTTTAATACGAGATCGAAACCTGATCGATTCATCGGGGGAACGACGGGAAAAATAATCTAAGAACGCAACGTACGAATATTTACGGTCTCGTTCGAAAATACCTTCGACAACGAACGGACAAAAATTCCCCGTAACAACTCGAACAACTCGAACAAAGAACGAACCAAGTCGCTTCTGATTTTCTCCGGGGTAAAACGCGATCGAGGAATTTTGCCGCTGTCGCTGAACAGATCTAGTGCCGACCTCTACGAACGAATCACCGAACTATGTTTCGTGTACCGACCGAACGTAACTCTGTTCTCGGTCCGATGTTCCCGAAGGTTACGAGCGACGTTTGTATTCCGACCGAAACGAAAAACGCACTTATCGCGACGTTACGCAACTTTTTCGTTTATTTACATCGCGAGCGCCGTTAGAACGTCCTTGTTTCGTCGCCGCTCTACGTAAATCATAGGCGCGCGTAGATTTACGATAGCGATAATTTATGGAAGCTCCATTTTTAAACGGCCGATCTCTTGTTCGAAGCTCGCGGGAAGTTCAGGGAAGTTCAGGGAAGTTCAGGGAAGCTCAGGGAAGCTCAGAGAAGCTCACGCGAATCCAACGATCGCGTTACAACATCGTATCTCCGTTTTCGAAAAAATATTTTTGCCTCGCCACGCATATTTAAAATACAGAACGCGTAATTACGTTTCATATTTTCCCTAATACTTAATTAAACCCGCGTTAATTTAACGAAGCCATGCGTAAATATTAATTCTTTGTAACTTTTCGTACATTATCCTAATTAGTTTCTCTCGCATCGTATTTATTTCTAATTTATTTTTTAATTATACGTTTAATTTCGAAATTACACTAATGAGTTTTTTTCCGCTCCGTATTTGTAAATTTTATCGTTAATTTTAATTAATTTAGTCGTCGCGTTTATCTTTTTCTCTATCTCTCTTACCGTATTAAACTCTCGATCGACCAAAATATTTTCAAACAAATACGGTTTTATTCCGCGCTCGGTTTCTCTTTCGATAACGGAAACCCGATCGTCGGGACTACGAGTTTCGAGCTTCGAGCTTCGAATCGCGTCGAATCGCGTCGAATCGCGTGCCTAAACGGAATCGCTGGAAACGAACTCGAACGGCTCGTCGATCCCCTTCGAGCCAAATAAATTCATCCCGGCGATGGAATTTTTCGACGCGAACGATGATCAATCGGTCTCGGATTGGTGGACGATCCATTAACGAAGATCAAATTTAAAGACCCCTTAAGAAAACGACGTCGCGCACTCGATCTTTTCGCTGAACGTCATCCGTCGTTGGACGTTGGCGCGAACGGCTCGAATATTTTTTCTTGTTGCCTCGATCGTCCTCGATCGCCTTGGATCGCCCTCGATCCGAAGATAACCGAGTCGCGAGTCGCTTCTCGCGAACGAGAGGAAACCCACTCCGAAAAGGAGCGCTCGGGTAAAAACGCCCTCTTCGCGATCGTACGAGTATCGCGAAAACGTCGAGTCAGCCTTGAGCGGAAACAGCTTTAATCTGGAATCCCCGTCGGATGTTGGTCGTCGCGCGGGAGACGAGGCGGAAAAGGAAAATAGAGGGAGAATCGTCGTCGTCGTCGTCCCCTTCGATATTACGTTACCCGGTACGCGTTCGGCTCCTAATGTCAAAAAGATACCTCGACCGGGAATACTTTATACATCCGAATACTTTAGACTCGAGCGAGAGGCAAAGGTGAGACGTGCGTCGGAAATATTAACGCGAAAAAAAGGGGCCCATTTCGCACACGTGCGCGTCCAACCGTTGTTTACGCCTTTTTTCCCTCGGTCGCTCGTATCTGGCTCGTATCTCGCTCGTATCTCGCTCGTATCTCGCTCGTATCTCGCTCGTATCCCGCTCCCAAAGAGCCAAGACGGCGGTTTCACGCGCTTTCCCCGGATGCGTAGGCTCGAGCCCTTTTACGAGCGGACCTTCCCTGGTTCCTTAGGACGGCGGGTGGGATTATTGCATCGTAACCGTACGTCGAGGGGATCGGAGATCGAACGATCCATGATTGCATGCTCGTGGCTCGCGGACCACCGAAGCGGAAAAGACAAGTTCGCGTTGTCGCTGGGAAATGCTGGGAAATCTCTGCTGATCTGGAGGCGCGAGTCGTTAGTTCGACCGCTGTTATTTTGGCGCTGCTCCTCCCGACTTTATTTCCTCACGCGACTAGGAATGGCAAATTCGACGCTCGCGGCATTTTTCGAACGAGCCATCGTCCAAATTCGGGTCTACGGCGTTCGACTCGAATCAACTCGTACCGAAAATATGCGTCGCGTTAACCGCGTTTTATAATTTGCTCCGAATGGCTCCGAAGTTTGAATTGGAATTTTTTTTCGATGCGCCATAGTTCGGTATTTACGTGATTTACGTTTTCCCTCAAGGTCTCGCGTTCGTGTTTTATAAAACGAAACTAAAAATTGTTTACGCGTTCGTAACGCGCGAGAGAAAAAAAACAATCGTATTTTGAAAACCCTTTTTTTCTCTTATGTAATACTTGAAACTTGACCGAATGTACGCGCGTGTAATTTAAAATTTTTCATCCGCGTTAAATACGCGAGAAACGCGATAAATTGAAAAAATCAACTCATTGTTTAATAATAAAAAATCGCTTCGAAAACGATAGAAAAACTCTGATCGTAAAAATATAAAGAGATCAAATTTAGGACGGTCGATAAATAAAACGATAAAAATGGTCGTTTTGAAAAAGTGTTAAATAAATATCTATTCTCGTATAAAAATTTGCATTTTCATTGATCACTATTAATTTGTTGCTATCGAGTTTAACGTTATCGTGTTTGCGCTTTATTCGACAAACTCTATGGTTAACGGAACACTTTTGATTTACAATTATTATCGGATCGAGCCTGGAAATAAGAAAAAGTTTGCATATTTCGTTTTAATTAGCAAATATAACCAATTACTTTCTCAATTTCGTTGCTCGCTGTAAAATTGGAAGACCGATCGCAATTATGCAGCGAAAGTTAATCCGCATTAAACTGATTATCCAGGGAACAAAGTTCCGCGCGATTAAAACTTGGAAATCTATACCATTATATTGTGCGTGGATGCGTACACGAGTAAATTATTTAGAGCTTGTTTGGTTCTCCAACGGAATAATTAACGTCGCATACCGAATGGATAAAAGTTGAATAGCCTCTAATTTTAAAGAATCTTCTACCGATAAAAACATCGTTCGATTCATTTTCCTCCTTATTTTCCTCCTTATTTTCCGTTGCGATTTTAACGATGTACAAAGAAGTACGTCGCAGCGATTCGATAACGCGTTTAGGATTTATTTCGTACCGATTCGAAACGCGAAAATCCTTGTTGGCTTTATTTGTTTAAACTGTGAATCGTTAGTAAATTTCGTTGTAAATTTCGTTGTATATCTCGTTTGAAATCAAATTAAACGCTGCGCGAAATGCCCGAAAAGTACAAACGTGCAAAAATTCGAGTACGGTGGAAAATGGTATCGATCTAATAAGCGGTTATCCTAAAGTACCCGCGTATCAACAATCGAAGAAACATCTGCCCATCTGCTACCGAAAAAGTTGGAACGACGATAAAGTCTTTGGCGCTCCGAATTCCACGCGACCGGCGACTTTTTATCTTCGCTTTATCTTCGCTTTATCTTCGCTTTATCTTCGTATCGTCTTCGTGCCCGTCCATATTTACGTAACGCGTTAACATTCTTCCATCGCTCGCGGACACGTAAGGCGCGTAATTAGCGTCGCATGCCCCATGAGACTTCGGCAATGTCACACGTCTACGCTTTCAACGTGTAATTACGCGGAGCTCGTTAGCAGGAAAAATTGTACACCTCGGTTCGTTCGAGCGCACGTTTCGAGCGTTATCTTACCGTATTTGCTTCTCGTTGGTCGTTGATCGCTCGCGAGCCGAAACCGTATCGTTGAAAAACAATTAGAAACGCTGTTCGATCTTTGCGAGGAAGGGCTCGACTCGCGGCGCTTGGCTTCCGTTCGTTGTTTATTATCGATGATCGATAAGCGACTCTCGAGTCAGATTAGCTAATCTCTTCGACGATCGATCGCTGGTCTTTCAAAAATAAGATCTTTCATCGATAGTAGAGCGATCGAGAGCAATTTAAATGTTCGGATAACGAAAAGAAGGCATTCTCCGATCGTTGGCGTATCGTTGGCGTATCGTTGGCGTCAAACTCGAAACGAGCGAATGAAAATGTCGTGTAAAGCAAACGAAAATACCGTATCGAAAGGTCGAGAGGAATAAGATGTTGAAGAGCGCGAATTAAAGAGCAACGGAACAAAGCAACTCGGAGGAGGAAAAAACGTCCGGTACCGCATCACCGTCCACTCGAGGGAGGTCAACTAGCTGATTTACATTTTATATTCGTACCTGGTGCACGCGTACGCTCACCTCGGGGAAGCGGAAGCGATCCGTGCGTACGTGAGCGACAACTCGTCGCTTCCGTCTCGTCGTTTTTCACGCGCGAGAATCAGGGTCATCTTTTAAGAAACGGAGAGCAACAGAGAGAGCAACAGAGAGAGCAACAGAGAGAGCAACAGAGAGAGACACAATATTCGCGAGCGATGATACGGGAGCAACGGTTATTATTCCCGTTCCCGGTGAATTTCCGCAGGGAGTAATTCCTCGCGGTGTTGACGTTGCTAGAAAAAAACATATGTTGGCTGTAGGTTGAATTTCCGTTGCTGGAAATTCCGTTGCGACGTTGGTTGGATTGGCTTTTAAAATTGGTTTGCTCGATTCGCTCCACTTGGTCAGGGTTTTCGCGTTTTCGCGTTTGTGTCGTGGATAGGTATTGTTTTAATTATTTGTAGAATAGATGGAAGCTTCGTATTACCGAATTAATTATATATTTACGTTTCTCCCATCGTTTTTTCCTTCAACAAGATGATTTAATTATTGCGGATAAAATTTATAAAAATAGAAAAACGACGCATAATAAATTCAGACTTTATATTTGTTTGATTCTCCCTGGGTGTAATTATTTGCTAATATTAGTATAAAATCAATTTACAAAACAAACTTTGGTTTCAAATTTATATTGACTTTACGCTGATCTATTTAAAAAAAACGAAGGTATTTTGAGGAATGTTTTTTCGTACATAGCGTTTATTCTATACATTTAATTTTAGACTGTTATAAACAATTTTTTCGATACCGCGAAGAAAATATTACGTTAATTATTAACTTATACGAAATTTTTAATTCGTTTTTGTATTTTTTTAAAGAATAGTTCGATGCTATCTGTTATTTAAATAACTTGAAATCACAATATTTATTTTTTCAATATTTTTCATGAAATTTTTTTTAATTTCAAACATATTTTGTCAATAAAACTCGTTTGACAAACGCAACAACAACTATTACTTACTTTAACGTAAATAAATAAAAACGTAATTCTTTAAAATAATTCTCTAATTAATTTGTGAAATTATTTCAATATTAACAATCATCCGAGTTTCTTATAAAATTTTAATGTTTCTTTCAAGATTGATTTTAAAACAAGTATTTTAATATTTTATTATTTATGATTTACTAAATAAAAAACTAACCGATGGAATTCAAAAAAATTACCGATGATATTCAAAAAATCTAAATAATTCGATAAATGCTCAAGTATTTTGAGTATTATCCGATCTTTTTTTTATACGATACGTATTTTCTGCAGCAGTTCAAACGGAAATCAGAAAAAAAGTTAAAAAGTTGATGGAACTATTTACAGGATAAATTTTAAAAAAAAATGTAAATACTTTCAGCCTTTTATTATAAAATAGTTGTAAATGAAATTCAGATTATGATTTGTTTCGACATTTATACATAACGCTTGCAATTTAAATGAGCCAAGGCCAAAATATGTACGTATCTTTTATATTCTTGTATTCAAGTATAATAATAATAATATCGTTAAAAAATCCGTATATCATTATCTTCGATATAAATGTGAACAATCGAATCTATGCTACCGTTCAATGATTACGTAATATTTGCCGATCGATAACTTCTGTTATTAACTTTATATAGCAGAATAATTTTCGATATTAATATAAAAAAAACTCTCCTGATATCTGCCGTGACTCATCGAAATTATGCTACTGTGAATTTGCACCTCGCATGATAACTTTATCTCGTGTTTTCAAAATATCTCGTGTATTATTAAAGTTACTTCGAAAATAAAGTAAGTAAAATTAAGTTTCTTGTCTAATATCAAGGGGCTGAAAAATTTACTCATTTACTCGCGGATACTCGTACAAGGAATATTTTTAAAATATTTTTTATTGCTGAACAAGGACAGAAGTTTTGTCGTTATCCAATATCGATGAAAAACAGATAATTAAATAATGAAGCAAATTGAATGGTAAGCGCGATAAATTTAAATGGGAAATTAGCAGTAGATAGAGGAAAGACGTCGGTGATTCAAACTTTTCCACTGAAATTCCAAATCAATAATCGCGTTTCAGGCGTCCTTTGCAGTTAAAGAGAAACAGAGAGGGCGAAAAGTACGATTGCCCCGATTTACTATTCTTTACATTTTTAAATCACCATTTGTATAATTATTTCATCTCATTCGTATATTTACCGATATAATTGAACGCTTATTTTTTTAGAATTATATTTTAATTTGTATTATAAAAAATAAACAAATTCTTGTGGATAAAAAAGTATTTTGCAAAATTAAAGATTTTGTAATTAAAATCTATTTATATCGTTTGAAACGAAAGTTTTATCAAAATCTAGATAATTGGGTAGTCGAGTACCGGGATCTTCCTTATCCGATGAATAGTAGGAAAAATTTTGTTTAGAAAATTAAATTTGGATCTGTACTTTAAAAGTTATATCGAACTATATTATTAAAGAAATGCTAATTTAACTTTAAATAATTCAAATACGCAACTTTTAATTGATATAGTAAACTCGTTACAATCGAATAAATACCGAATAAAATTAACTTACGTTAAAAATTTTATTTAAATCAAAGAAAAAATAAATCTTTCAAGAATAACATTTCGAATTCTTGACTTCTAACTAACGTTATCGAGTTTTATAAAATCTCTTGTATTTATTAGTCTAACAGTTTTAATAAAACAGTTACAATAATTATTAATTGATTTTGGTCAACATTCGAGTTTATTGTTTGATACAAATGAAATTGAAAATTTGTATAATAAACTCCCGACTAAAAGATGACGGGTCGAATTCAGTATACGCAGTCTCTATTATTGGACAAGTCCTGTCAAAGCTAATTTGGTAATATTGAACACGATCGGTACATAATTATCAATTAGTCCGTACAATCGACAAGCCACCCTAATAACTTTGCACACATTTGTACGTAAATCGATGCAACATCTAGTCGATACAATATTATAAGGAACTTCGTTACTAATTTTTACGTTATAATGTTACGTTTTTAAAAACAATTAGTATGGATGTACAAGTAATTAGTGTAACGTAACGTTTGCAAAGACTCGATTTATCGTATTCGAACAAAGGAAAACCTTAGAGCTTCGATCGTGCTATATCTTTTATTAGTCGGACGACTACATCCAAACCAAAAGAAGAAACTTGTATAACCAATATTCTGTAACCGCGGCCGAATAAAACAAATAAAGAAATTCTCACAATGGAAAGAGAAAAATATAGGATGCGAGAAAGGAGGCAAAGTAACTTTCAACAAGGCCTCGAAAGCTCAAAAATCCAGTATTGATTGTAAATCCTAGGGGATCGATTGGTTCCGAACAATTCTCCAGTGCCATTTGTATAGAGACAATGAACCCAATCAACCGATTCGATAATTACCACCGGACTTTTACCAGACGATATTACATCCATTTACCTGCTATTTCTGCATTGCCAAAATTTGTACATAGCTATTCTTGATAAAGATGAACGGGAAAAGTTTACGTAGTCGTAATCACCAAAAACTTTCCACCTCGTCGATAACATGGACATCATGCGACAAAAAGAAAGTTCGACACGATCGAAGGGACATATTGCGAGTTATATTGGTTAGAAACTTTGTGAATAAAAGAAGATAAAATGTTCCTTTTAATTGCTCAAAAATTCATACTTCAATATTTTACATGGATATATTTAGATTACCGTTCGTTGAGCATATTTCCGATAAAACGTTTAATTTTAGACGTACCATTTACAATGTGCATAGTGTCAAAATAATTTAGAAGGTATCGTTAATGAAATTAAAAATCAAGTAACAAAATATGTTCGTAAATTCCGATACCGTTCAATATTTTTAATTTTGAGAAAATTTATTATTCATCTTATTCTGATCAACACTGGCTGATAAAAGTATTTCGTTAGAACTAAGAAATATTTATTTTATTATAAAAATTAATTTGTAGAATATTTACAACTTTCTTTTACAAATAATTACAATTTTTCTCTCGACTATTCCATAGTCGTACGAAAACTGCTATACAACAAGATTCCGACTCTAAAGTTAATTAGATATTTCTATACGAATAAACTGACGCTTCTACTCTTTAAATAATTTACCGCTTTAAGCTAAGATTTTAATAGAATAATGGATAGTAAGCTTATTTAACGACATCAAAATTGGATAAAGTGAAACATTACTCAAAATTGTTTTAAAAGTAATTCTTCTTTTGCGATAAAAGTACTTATTTGTTTTTTATTTTATTTTAATGGACGCTTTCTTCAAAATAAAAATGTTAAATAAAAACTACTAAATCGTGAAAAAGATTATTTAATAGATCGTTAAAATACACATTTTAAATAAAATTATTAATTTATATAATACATATAAAAAACTATACAATCGTTCAACCGTGCAATGTTATTATAATTTAAAAAATTTTCATTTAATTTCACAACGTTGTAATTTCCATCGACATTATAACAAAATCCTCTTTGCTTAAAAGGAAGTTTCGCACGTTAAAGTATAATTATATTAGTGATTATAAAATAAAGAAAATGTATTTGATTAATCATCGCGTTATAAATCTTACATGAAACTAAACAATTTGATAATATCTAAAGAAAATATGTTTATCTTTGATTAATACTCGTATCAAAATTATATATATTATTTGTAAATGCAGAATCATCCATTGAATATGAAAGTAAGCGATTTAACTAAAACATCTAACAAATAATATTATACTTTTAATAAAACTGTAGACACATTTGTACTCCAGTTGATCTACTGTCATTATATAATTTAATCTTAATAAAGATATGTAACAGATAAATAAATTCAATAACGAGAATTAAAAATATTAATATAATACTTACCGTACAAACTTATCGTCCATTATTTCATGTAATGCGTATATGAAAATATTTATAATTGGTTAAGTAAAAATCTTTAGAATTGTATCTATTAACATTAAACAATAATATTTTCATATTCGTATCGTAATTTTTCTTCGCATATTTCTAATAATTTATAACTAAATACACCAGTTTTTTATATCCTTGTTTCGAAACCATATTTTGTAGTGACTTATGACATTAAAAGTAAAATCTTTTAATTATATCATAGCTAAATTTTTTTTTATAGATAAGACAATTTTTTATTTTAATAATATCTATTTTACACTGTATTAAAATGAAATCTAGATGTAAAAATTTAATAATATCAACGTTTATCGTACATAATTATATTTTTTACATAATTTAATAATTTTACGATGGAAGAATCCGTTGCAATATATATAATTACCATGCATATTTGGCTTGAGGTTAATATAATGGAAAATAATATCAGAAAAATGTTAAAGAGTGTAAGGCGACTTTTATCAGAGTTTAATTACGAAATCATAGCTAATAAATTTAAATTTTTCGATCACTTTAGAGATATTAAGGTTCGAAATTAAAATTTATTAATGAAAAATGCTATTCTCGTGTGCAACGATCTCCTTCATAATTTTTATTTCCTGCCTGCATACGTCATTACTTGAAGAAATTAAATTAGTTATCCTCCGCATACCGCATTATTATTAATGTTGCGATAAATAATTTAAAATTCGAACGTATAAATAACGAATATTCGAAATAAATTTTCAATTTATTAATAGAGTACCGATATATTTTCAACTCAAAAATACTTATAATAACGGAAAAGTATTATCTTTCTTAGAACTTAGAAAATACGTTGTTCGAGTACCTACCCATGCATATAAATAGAAAAAAAGAATCGTAATCGAAGCATTTGAAATTTCTAGAAGCCCGATAATTATAATTAGAATATGAAAACGTTTTGCGGTCGATAAGTGGTATAACAATAAACACATAAATAATTATATCTTATTTACGTACTTGGTAACCGCTCGAATTTGATTCACGCGATATAATATATATATATATTTCGCCGAGCATAAACAACCCCGGGCATCTTGCATCTTCTCCTCGAGCATCGCATCCTCGAGGCATAAAATAATCGCGTCCACGCGCTAATAAAATAATCGCTCGATACAATCGCACGTGTGTAGGCGGACCCAAACGTGGAGGTATTTGCATAATTGCGCCAACACCTGGGAGCGAAACATTCACTCTGTGTGACACAGTGTATGCAGGTGTGAACTGTTCGAGGGTGGAAACTGAATTCTGATGCGAGATGCGAACGGTGATCATTGGAAGACGAATCATCTCCGAGTTTCGCTTCCAATCATCTCATATCGCTACAAGCGAAGAAGCTCTGAAACTTGACCGTGTTTCCAACGTTCCTAGAAATAGGTTAAGAGATAACAGCCACGTTAAAAATGCATTATGTAAAAGCTTCGTTCCATCTTTTTACTCTTTTTACTCGTTATTTTCCGTAAAATTCTCTATTCTACGGTTAAATATTTTAACAACTCTGTCAGCACTTTTTTCATGTAAATAAAAAATTTTAATCGACGCATAATATTCCGAGTCATTGTTTTATTTTACATATTTGATTACTTTATTTAATCGAAGAAAAATTCTTTTTACTTTTATCGATGATTATTATTTAATATATTTTTATCTTAAATATCGAAATATTTAAGATATTACAAAAAATATAAGTAATCCAATATAAAAATAAACATAATTCACGAGATAGCAGATGTTGCATTCATTTGTTTGAAAAATTGAATAATCGAAAGGATAGAAATAATTTTCAAAGACAAGTAACTCGGAATATAATGAACATCCGATGATAAAAAAAGTTAATAAATAATATTTCACTGCTCTAATTTTTTTAACCAATTATTAAACTTACAAAATTCACGTATAAAAAAAACTTTAGAATACTTTCGTACGTTTCAATTTTTATGCACATCCTTTATTTTGATATCAATATAATAAAAAATATTCGCGCAAAACATTATTTTTTAAAAAAACCATTTCTCGTGGAATAATTTTTTTTTACGATGTAAATATATATATATGTATCATCGCAAACTGAAAATCGAAGCCAAATATTATTAACATTTCAAATATATTGTATTATAAACGATATTATTAAAAATAAATATACGGTAGTTATGATTAAAAACAATGAACAATTGTTACGTTATAAAATAATATATTTTAGATAAAATGCTAAAATATATAAATTTAATATTATTATCCCGATATTGTTTTTTATTAAAAAATATGTTTTAATATAAATTTAAAAGCTTGTTCTATATTCCAATTACATTTTTTCTTCTTACGGTAAAAATAAGAAATAAATATCTTTTATTAATTATATCGTGAATTATAAGGACCGCAGTATTCAGTAATTAACGAAGTGCTAAGTAAGAATAGTAATTTTCTTTCTAGTAGTTTAATTATCAATGAACTTTTAATAAAGAGAAAGACTACGGAAAAAGCTTTCCTTAATAATGAAAAATGTATATTGCACTATTCGATGCAAGATACGAAATAGCTTTGAAAATATCAAAATAAACAAATACATTTTATAACAAAGAAAAGTTCTTGTTCGATAACGTTTATATACGTTATGTGAAAATATAACAAAATCGTATTTACTCTCATTTTATGACCTCGGTTGTAACTTTCTCCCAGATTATTGGATTTCTTCATTCGATAAAAACAGTAACAAGGGACTAAAGACAAGCAAAAAGTGTGACGCACAATACACATATTGATATCATTCGTAAATATGATCTCTAACCTATTTACAATAATTTAATGACTACTTCGGACTGATGTATGTAAACATCCCATCCGCCGATTCTTTAAATATCTGAAAAATATTATCCAGTTGTCAAAATACATTATCTTTTATTTTATGACCCAACATTTATAGCTTTTAACAGATATTCATACATATTATTTAGGGAGATACATTTTCTAATAGCTCCAATAACAAGATTTTAGTTATCGAACTTGCAGTTGAAATTATATCTAAAATTATTAACTAATCACTTTCCAAGTAAACTTCATTATATTTAATGCATGATACAATTATTCAATATTAGTTAATAGTCGTAGCATCGAATGTAACAGTATATAGATTCGTAATGTATAAACTCTTTTAGTCCGAATTACGTACTTTTTCAATCCAAAATTATAAAAATATAAAATATATTTGTATATATCAATTATAATATACAAAAATTTTTGTATCTATCGATACAGTAAATTTTAAAAATTTTAACCAATTGGATAATTAATATAAATACTACTAAAATTTATAAAATAATTCAAAATCCTTATAAATGTAATTCCACGAATACTTATCCAATTTCGTTCAATGTTAGTTGAATTAGATATCCGTTAAATTTCTTAAAATTTAATGATAATATAAACTATTGTAAAATATTTAAAATATTGTTTATGTTAATCGAAGTAAATATTTTTTAATTCTAATATTATAATTGTTATTATAAACTAATTTTACGCGATTTAATAAATAAATTACGAAACAAATTTTATTTAAAAAATACACGATAAACTTTTGGTATATTTTAAATTTAAATTTAAATTCACGTACTCTAATAATATATATTAGACCGATAGTATTATAATTCAAATAAAAAATTTAAGAAACAGTCGATTTTACTCCATTATGTATATATAATTGAGCTTAACTTCTATCGGTAATCCATAATGGATAAATTACTCGTTCGATATCTTCGATATACTTCGCACGATACCCTAAAAGAATGATGTCAGCGCAAAGCGCAAAAATCGGAAGGTGTAACTTTTATAAATACAAGTTATAGACAAGTTATATACGTAGATGACTTTTAATATTTTATACCACCGATACCAATTCCGAATAATTTCGAAGGAAAATTGTTATCTTTCGTATTTTTAAGTAATGTTTTTAAAAAAGAGAATTGTTTTTGCAATTTATTAATCTATTTTATTTTGTACAACATTAAAGCGCATCATAACACTCGGTGAACTTTTCGAATGACTCGAAAGTATTTATTGAATTGATAAAAATTTAATTTAGACCATAAGCATTTAAAATTGCTTCATAAACACTCGTGAGTTACAAGGTCTGAATTCGGAATATAGATTTTGATCAGACCTTGGTAAATGTTTTCCAGCTCTTAGCAAACTTACGATAAGTCGAATTCAAATATCTCGTCTAAAAATGAATATATGGTAGCGAGAGCCTAAAACGATCGACGAGATACGAGACATAACCCATATTCTTCGGTTCATCAAGGACTTTTCCAGGGGCTTCGCTCGACTTTCTATATCTCGGATAAAAAAAAAAGGCATCGATATAAACAAAAATAAGCGCGAGAGAAATGCGTCCGCGGATAAAACAAAGCTCCGAACATAAATATCGGAACGAAAATAAAATACGCGAACTTTGCTTATAATCTGAAAATGATAAAAAAAGAAGATCCGAAGCTGCGGAATCGAAGTCATTGGCACTCGATGCTGCTGGTGCTGCTTTTAATGCGGCGAGTGCACTCGGAAAGCTTCCCCGGGTAAAGCTTTATATACGTATTTATAATCCTCTTTGCCGAGGATGAGCGGAGGAAACCGTAAGCGTGGCTCCTTGGCCGAGCGCTCGGGAAGTCCGGCAATTAAAAAGTACGTTCGGGGTTAATCAATTAAGGGTGAGAGGAGGTGGAAAACGAAGATGCGGATCTCGCTTATGCACGCCCCATCGATCGACGATTCGCCCTCGTAATTCTTTCCCCGTTTCCGCTTTTTTTTTCGGGCCTTTTTTTTTTTCCTCGGCGGCTGTTTCCTCGCTCGGTGAGCCAACTCGACCCTCCCCCAATCCTCCCCCAACAAGCTGATCCAGTGAGAAAATTATCGAGAGCTGCCGACTTTTTGTCTCCGCGACAAGATGAACTTTGCCGATACGAATATTCTTTTTAAGGCGAGCAAAAGGAAACAACTTCCACGACTCTCGAGTCATTAACTAAGAGCATTGTTCGACATTATTTCCCAATTTTTAAGGTGGTTTTAAAACAACGAGGAATATCTCAAGCGTTAGAATAATATTTATTTAGACTATTTGCAAATATTTGCTATTTCTGTATTTGTATCGGTGCTTTTTATACAGGATATTTCGTTCCACTTATTTTAAATTATGATTTTATTATCTGCGAGTCTTCATGCTTCTCGTTATAAATCTTTTTTTTACGTCATTCGAACGATAATCTGTTTGTTGTATTGTTCAAGCGCTTAAAGATCTTTCCCAAGACAATAATATTAAATCAAACGCAAAAGCTTTATTATCAAATATTCTATATTTTTTCATAAAAATTATTTGATAAATTTAATGAATCTCAAGATCATAATAGAATAACCTTTTGAAATGCAGCAACATTATTTACTTTCAAATTTGTGCGTTGCTAATTCAATTCGTAAGTAGGATTTATATCGCTTTTTGCATCTTTCTTACTTTTAAAATATATTTTATATTAGAAAGTAAATAATACATCGCTAATGTGAAATAAAATATTCAAAAATATTCTATCTCGTGTATTATGCATAATTTTTAAATTAATCTTGTTAATGTTAAACGCGATAAAGAGCAAAATTATTAAAATTTAAGGCTGTTCGAGAGAAATGTATCGATTTTCTATTTTATTAATAATAATCAAAATCAATTTTCCTAAAATTTATTGAAAATTTTAAATTCGTAAAAGCTAAGTTAACTCCTTCATCATTTTAATTAAATTTGTTAACGTGTAGCAAAAAATAATAAAATTACAAATTAATCTTTAAATAATATATAATAATCGATATAACTGATAAATTCTTTAATATGCGAATTAAATATAATGCAGCTTTCGTATACTTTCAATTTTCCTATTAGTGAATGACTTTTATATATATTAATTCACTATATATATATATCGTGAAAAATTCCTTACAATGTACGCAACAATGATATAATTTCGTGGAAAACTCTATTTTAAGGAACCAAGATTTTTTACAAAAATTCAACTATATCGTTCTAAATGAATATAGCCATTATTTAAAGTATTAAAAAAATGAATATTTTATAGCTATTTGATTTTTAATTATTTTAATAAATTATTAACTTTTATAGAAAATTTAATATATTTTATGACTAATTTTAATAATAGTTGTTATATAATTTAAAAGGTAATTAAATATTAATCTCATTGTATATTTAATTCAATATACTATTTATTGACATGTATGAATTTTTGTATCGTAAAAGAAGATGAAGTTAATTAAATAACTTTCATCTTAATCTTAATCTTCTTAATAGTTAAGTTTAATGTACAATTTACAGAAATTTTGAACTGAATATATACATTATTTTATATTAAAAAAAAAGATTTATTATTAAGAGAAAAAATATTGATAAATTCTTTAAATTTGATAATTTAAAATATTCCTTTATTACTTATTTTAAAATATTAAAAGTTAAAAATCGAATTAAATATTTATTTAATGTACAAAAATAATTTAGAATTTTTATAAAATCTTAAAGTCGTTAAATTAAAATTGATTTATCTTTCCTTCAAAACAACGTAAATTTTTAATTTGTTTTAATGAGAATTTTCATTTCGTTCTATAAAATTATTGAAATATTTGCTAAGAACAAACTTTTCCATTGGAAAAGTTATAATTACATTTCAATATATAAAAACTAATTGCAACATTATAAATAGTTAATTACTATTTCTTACAACATTATATAAATATATTTGTACTAATAATTCAATTTTTCGAATCCATAAATATTATAAAATAAAACTATTACTTTATTTCATTCCGCCAAAAAGAATTAAAACATCAATTTTTATAAATTGTACCATAAATTTGTTTAATATGCGACAATATCCAATTTTATTTTAAATTATTCAAAATTCCATTTCGTATATATTCGAAATTGTAAAGTAAGAGTAGTCGATGATAATAACTATTAAATTAATATTTAAAAATATTGAATTTGTCGACTCCGATAAAAAATTTCTAATACCAAGTTAAAAAATATTAATTTATTTATTATTCATTATTTCTTGACTACGTTAAAAACATGACTTAGTAGTTGCAAATTAATTAAATAAACTTTAATATAGGAATTCGTGTATAATTAACTCATTCTACAAATGTAACAAAGATTGACAAGAAACATGATTGAATAGATTAACCAAATTATCTTAAATTCTTTGATTTTAGATAATTATGATGATCAAAAACAATGTGAATCTCCTTACATACCATAATTTAAAAGAATAGTCGTCGAGCATTCCTCGTTCATTTTCAACAACCTCGTAAATAGATATACGTTTGTGTAGAAACTGATTTTTTAATAATTGTTCGATTACTTAGTATTAATCATCACGATAAAATAGTCGGATAATATTCAACATAAAAAATGATACATAAAATAGGAAATTAATATTAACCAAGGAATGAATCATTAACAAATTTATCTGATTCATTTTCATTATCGACTTTTTAGATCTAAATGACTTAATGAAAATCAAGGTGTAGTTTTAAGATTAAGAGTAGAAAACGATCGATAAAATGAACTTAAAAATCGTAGAAGATAAGAGTATATCGGCTAATAAAATTATACACGAGCCACGAGCCACGAGCCACGATCCACGAGCCACAATCCACGAGCCTCGGTGTAACAATATCCTCATTCATCTATAAAAGCATCTCCCAGAAAAGTCAATTATGGATAAAAACTACGACCTTCTGGGAAAAGCCGAATGAGTATCGCATCCGAGCCCGTCTAATACCAAATACGATTTATCAACGCACAGGTGCTGTATCAGATTACCGATGCGTCTTACGTAATTGCATCTCGTAATCGGTAGTCAAGGCATCGCAGGTAGTGCGGATGAAGAGGCGCTCGTCAGCCGATCAGCCGATCAGCCAGAGACTCCCTATACTCTCGATACTCTCGATACTCTCGATACTCCCGATACTCCCGATACTCCCGATACTCAACGCAGACGAGATACAAGATGACCCGGAGGCTCCGCTCCAATTCTCACTCTGCCTTCTCGAAAGGAGGTTAAGTGGAATTCCTGACTGGCGATTATTGTCCCCAAGTTAACGGAGTTGCTTGATTAGACATTCGAATTGAATCTCTTGGAAAACGAGAAAGAAATTTAGGATCGATTATCGTGTTAAATTTGCGGTTGATTGTCCAGTGCTCGTTACGTTTACCGATACAAGATGTTTCCTTATCGATTTACTTCATTTTTAAACAGTTTATTCCCCGCATTAATTAGTAATTCCTTGGTAGACATTTTATAAACAATTGTTCCGACCTTATAATTTTACAAAATATTATGTTTCTCTTGTTTCAAATTTATAAATATAAAATAAGGATCGATTAGATCGACGGGTGAAATAGAAAAAGTTATCGATCAAGTTCGATAAAATATTAAAATAAAATTTAAGATGTTCGCAAAACACAGTTCCATAAAAAGTTTGCTGTATTACATATTTAACAACTAACAATTTAAAAGGTCGTTACCGCGTATTCAAATCTAGAAGATAATATAAAATTCACATCGATCGATTTAAATTCTAAATAAATATAAATTAAATTACGGCAAACGATACTATTTTCAAATGGGTAAATAATTTTGTAGTTTTAAGTATATGCATTATCTTTTCAACGATACATAAAAAATTTATCGTGCAAATTTAATTATGCTTGCGCTATTATTACACTTAAATAAACAATTTAACGATGCAGCATAAAACTAAGCAAATAATTTTTTATTCAAGACGATAAAATTCGCGCGTAATAACCGAATTATTTCTTAAACAGTTCTTTTTTTCTTTTATGTTTGTTAATTGTGCCTAATCTATCGTTAGCTATGAATATTAAAATATCGTAATCAATAAAAATCTTGGCTCGAAACGATGGTTCGAGATGAAGTGATAATATATTTTCTTAATAACTTCAATCTATCTAACCCTGTCCTTTCGACCATTATTCTTCGTTTAACGAACGCGTATTGATTCGACCTATTTTCTAACGTTAATTTTGTTGATTGCGTGGAATTATATTTATGCGTGTGTGTTAAAAATTAAAATTTTCTTACGCGTTCGATACCTTTATTTTTTTCTAGGGTGTATTTATCTATTTATCGATTTATAGCTAATATTTAAGAAATAATAATGTTTGTAAGAACGACCGAGTTTATAATTCACTGCACTTACGTTTCAATCGATTTTACTATCAATTTAACACCGATGTATTTATGATCGTGCACAAAATGAAGTAGCGCGTGTGCCATCCATTTAAGCCGGTATCGAATACTTTTCTCGGCAGATACAAGAATTAAATTAACGAAAAGCCCTATTAATCTTGTCAAGGGGAACCTCCGATAACATTAGTTCCGATAGCGTCTGCTTAACAATTTAATGGTATTGCCGAATAATTTTTCTCCCTCCTTTTTCTCACTCCATGAGCGTATTTCAAGTCAGATTCAAGGATCGAGGATCCGATACGATCCCGAGCAGCTAAATAGTAAAATCTTGCCTATCGGTGGATAGACGGAGAAGCGCGAGTAGCTCGAGTAGCGCGAATTAACGAATCGCGAATCGCGAGAGGCTCGAAAAGTATCGGGGCGGAATTCGGCGGTGCGCGGAGCTGATTAACCGGATGCGAAGGGTCGGACTCCTCGAACGCTCCAAGGGGTCGGCTTAATGAAGTTGCGGGTGTAATCGCACCGGCGATGCGCGAAGAGGCCCTTTTAAAAGCGCTTAAACTTATCCGGGCGATCGATCTCGAGGAAAAGGGGCGTCGCGACTCCAATTTACGCGCTCAGCCCTCCGCAGTCGAGGGGGTTGGTTTATTGCGGGGGGTCCGAAGGGGCGGGATCGTTCGCGAGTGCCATTTACTTTCGAGTTTTGCGGCCAAGATCTTTATGCGCTTGATTAAAAACGAGGAGCGAGTGGCTCACTTAACTTTACCTTACTTAACCGGGACTGATAAAATATCGAGCGTAGACGCGTTTATTGCTGCTTTCGTTATGCGTGACCTTCGCACATCTGCCCTGCATACGTATTCGCGTGAGATGCTTTATTAATCGAGCGTCCGAAGTAAGATTAACCGTATTTTACCGAACCCAAATTATACTCGAACCAACGTGGAAACGCTTTTTAACCCAATCGAAATCGATTGCGCTTCGTACAATTAAAATTATTATTCTTCATTTTTTACGAGTCTGCGAGTTGGATTTAAGTTATTTATCGCGTTTAAGGATAAAGTGATTTTAAAATGTTAACAAATAAATATTTGGAACAAGTTCTTCGATCCACTATAAATATCGAACGTAACTCTTCGAATTTTATCTATGAAAACGTTACGCGTACATTTTCTTATAATGTAACGCGTAAAAATAAAATTCCGGGAAAAATTAAATTTTTTTAATTATTTTTAAATAGTTCTTGTTTCTTCGCGTATTTATAATTTTATCGAATCAACGATACTATTATACGATTCAATATTAAGAGATTAAATTTGCAATATATTTACGTTTAGCGATGAATTCCTTTCGAAAACAAACGAATCTAATATATAGAAATTTATAATAAAATATAAAAAGAAATATTAACGTTGTACGAAATTAATCTTTGGAAGAAAACATAAAAAATTTATTTATCATTTTTAACGAACGAATTTCGTAATTAATAAAAATGAACCATCGTTAATGTAGAAAACGTTGATGAAAAAAGTATTAATTTTATGCGATTCGAAATGTAGAAATGTAAATTTAGAACTAGTGTATACTTCCTTCGAATATAATTTAATAAATTTATTTTAATACTATTAATAAAAATTGTTTTAAATTCATAGTCGAAGTGCAATTAAATTTTTAACGATGCAAATTCTTTATCCTTTGAATATTAACGTAATATTCGTGAACCTTCTTATAAGAATAGTTATAATTTTAAAGCATAGACATCCGATTTAAACGATAATAAAAAATTACGGATGATTTATTTAATTTTTATTGTAAAATTTAAAGCGTTCAAAAATTTAAATTTTGGCTTGAATTTAGATATTTTTGAAAGTTTATTTTCAACGACCGTATGGATTCGTACAATTCGTACAAATTCGTACATTCGTATAATTATACGACCTTGCGTATTTTTTATTTTTTTTAGTACACTCTTCTCTTCGTATTCTATGCCGCGATGCCGCGCAAATTTACATGCTCAGAAACGCTATTTATAATACTTCAAATTTTTTATAATTTTTCAAAAAGCTTCGCCATCAACGTATACATACGTACATTGCACGTGCGTAAATGACAAAGCGATCGAGACGTTTTGCCGACCAAAGTAAAAATACATATGCAATCGTATGTAGATACAACGTACGTACGATCGCTTCGGGAAAATTTGGGGTAACCAAAAATGTAATACTAATTAATGTTTTCATCGGTGGAACGAATTGAAAAACAAAAAAACAATAGATTCAAATTCGTTCTACGCATGCGAACGAGTTACCGAATTCGTAGTCGGTGTATCGTCGATAGTTTAGATAATTTATATATTTTTTATCACCCGCGTCAAAATGTCGCGTAATGTACGTTAAATTATAAATATGTCGAAAAATTATTGATTCGGAAAAGGAATCTCCTTGGTATCGATGAATACAAGCTCGTGGGTCACCCCGAACGTTAAAACTGAGAAGTATACATCGAATGTAACGAAAATACATCTTTTTCTCGATATTTAACGCTCTCTATATCACAATAACAAATATGATAGATTATAAAAAGTACGCCTCGTCGAAGCGAAGGCAGAGTTTCATTAACGACTAAAAAATGGAACCTCGTCGTATCCAGGATTCTATAAGTTATTACGCACCCGTTCCATTCGGTATCGTTCGCAAACGTATTTAAAGGCAGAATTTCCGAAGAGTCCGGAGCGTTGCGATCGTTTAAAATAATTATCCGGTACGCGAACGAAAGCATCGATGAATCAACGCTTACAGACTACATCCAACGATTACTCTCGGCCGGAACCCCAGAGTTTGAGCGAGGCGACTTTTCCCCGTAGCCGTATTTAAAAAAAAACAGAAAAGAAATAAAACGAAGCGAGAAATCCTCGAGGTTAGCGACGGGCGTAGGACTTTTAAGTCTCGGGTCCTTTTAATCAAGCTAATGCTCGAACAAAAGCGGGAACGAAGCGCCGCCGGATGCGGTTGATACACGTCGACCCGGTGAAGCTGAACCCTAAGCTGAACCCTAAGCTGAACCCTAAGCTGAGCCCCTCGAATCGATCGATACTTCGACTCTACGACTTTCTTCCTTCCTGGTCGGGCGCTCGAGTTCGGTCGTGCGAACACGTGGCCGAGCAACGGAATCAAGGTCACCGGAGTCGCTTATCTACGCGGCCACTTCCCGCTTCTTATGCTCCTCCGCTGCGAGCGACGCGGCTTTTTTTCTCTCGCCTAGTTTCAGCTTCGTTTCCGCCTCCTTTCCGCCTCCTTTCAGCCTCCTTTCAACCGCGTCTCAACCTCCTTTTATCCTCTCCGTGCTTTCGACTTTTCGCGCGAACCTCGCCGCGATAATCATTGGAAGCCGGATAACGAAATACTCGGCCGTTGCAGTATCACGGCGAAAACGATATTTTGCGGGAATAAATAACGGAGAGGCACGTGCACTTTTTTATGATATAAATTGCTCGGTGGGTGGTTATTATGCTTTCTCGAATCTCTCGAGTGGATTTTTACTCTCGTCGCGCCTTTTCTCTTGCCGATTCGAATCGTCTTGGACACTCGGATAATTTATTAACTCGGCGTTACCTTTTAATCGCGTGCTTCCAAACGCTCCGTCATTATTTTATTTCTTTTTTTTTTTAACCTGCTTTGGTATTTTTTTAACGATCGATAACGTAGATTCCGCGATATGGAATTTTATAGATATGGAAAAATCGCGATCGATCGAACTTTTTCGCGTTTTGTTACTGTAATTGATCCGTAATGATTTTTCGATAAAAAATTTTTAAGAGAATTGATAAAATTCGAAAATGTGCAGTTTCAAATTTAATTGATGCGTTCTTTGATAGATGAATTGTACGAGTAATTATGGAATGTGTACACGAATTGTATTTCGAAACTGTAAAAATTGGTTTATTAAAATGATGAAAGTAGCGAAAGCTTTTAAAAACTTAATTTCGATCTAACCTAATATTTACTACTAATATAGCGAATTAAAACGAATTAACATTGTTGCAAAAAGTTTAAAAATATTTCCTCAAAATAAATACGTGCGATTTTTGTTTAATATAAATATCGATACTTATCGTTTTCAATGATTCGAAATATTATTTTTAAAACGTTTATTATAAATAAACTGAAAAAATTAATTAGCGTGACAATATCTTTCATAAAAATAACTACATTTTTATTAAACAAAAAATTCCTATTTTATAAAAATAATTTTAATAACATTAATATTTTTAAAATCATAAGCAATTAATGGAAATAATAAAAATTTTTAATATGAAACTAAACGATGGTATAATGATGCCAGTAATCAAATCGATATTTAGGATTATTAATTATCGATAAATTATAAATTATTGTTTATTTTTTAATCATTGATACTTAATTTAAAATTTTTGTGTTATTTTGAAACATTCGATATCAAAAATTCTTGTGAAATATTATCCACTTTTGAGCAATCAAAAAATTGTAAATTACTGAAATTTATTTCGTATACAAAATTTTCTATTTTATTATAAAAAATTTTTAAATTATATTTAAGTGTTATAGAAATTTAATTCGACATTGAAAAACCATTAAATAATAAGTTTTAATAATGATAAAGAATTTTAAACCAAAATTAATAATTAGGCAATAAGCGTTAAACATTTTTATAAAGTATACTTTGATTTAAATTTTAGATAATCAGTTTTAAAAAGTTTAATATGAAATTCAATTATAATTCTTTATTTTGATAAAAAAAGCAAAAAAGCTTTGAAAGAATATTAAATTTTCCTGTTAAGATATTTTTAAAAAATTTGTTGACTCGTTCTACAATCATAATATTGAATATTGAATTCTAATAATAAAAACTAAGGCTTAAAAAATGGATACATACAAATTAATACGAGTAAGATGTAAGAAGAATATACTTTAATTAATTTTAATTAATTATTACATTTAAAATAACGACTTATTTAATTAACAATTATATTACGGTTGAATCATCAAAGTATTTTCAAACATCATTTGTATAATTAATAACCGTGTGATACTTATTTTTAACTTAAAAAATATTTTATAATTTAATCTCAATTTTTTACGATAATTGTTATAAAAAGAGATCGATGTTATAATAAATATTTTGATTTTCTTATTTTTACTTCACCGTGTACTTCACGGTAACGCCACGACAACAAATCCTATCTGTCTAAAAACTGGGTTTATTACATATACGAGTACTATAAAATTAATCCATCGTCAGCCGTACCACTTTTTACTATTTTGATAAACGGCAAAGATATATTTTATTCAGATTTATTTTTTCACAGTCATAAGCTCGCGGAAGATATAAAATATTTACGATTACAATTATGATCTTAATCGTATTATTCCCTAGTTGTTAAAAATAAACATAAAACATCCATTTTTTCTTATCAATCCATTATTAGACGAAAATGTTCAAAATCTATATTTATATCTGTATTGGACTGATGCTCGATATGACGTACACGAGGGCAACGGCACAGTTTCCAAGTTTCTGCATAAGAGATCTTTTTGAAAAACAGAGTCCTCGAAAAAGACAGTCGGAATTCCTTTCCTAAGCAAAATAAATCAACCGCGATCGACAAGTAGAGCATTTATATCGACAATCGGTCGGTTCGTACCTCACCAAAAAAATCCAAAAAAAAAGTACGCTTCGAGAAAATCACAGCATCTTATCCGACATGAAACTTCGGGAGTTTCTCCTCCGTAAGAAAAGCACAATTGGTAGAAACGTCGATAGTTAAGTTTATATCGTCAATTTTAAGGGCGCGAGGCAGTTGCCTAATAAAATGTACATTGAAATAAAAAATTGCTTTACGCCCTGTAAAGTCCCTGTAATGTAAATGTCGTACCGTGTCTCGATAAGAGCGAAGCATCGAGTAACGGAGTTTTAAAAAATTGGCAAAAAGACGAGTTTCGCTTGGTTATTAAGGTCGTCGTCGTCGGATCCGCGAGTGGAACGGAATTTCGCAGTCGTCGATCTTCGATTCCCAGAGGCGGTCCAGAGGTGGACCGAAACTTCGCTTACCCGCGATCGAAGCGCCGTTTTTCTATGGAAGGGCTATGGAAGGGCTTCGCGCAATAAAAACGTATCGAGTGTGCGTTCGTAAAATGGTCTTGGCAATCACGACCGCGAAATAAAAGCCTCCAACGACTCTTGGCCGTCGGTTTTTCAAGCTCCGGCAACGCGAACGCGCGTAAACCCAAAGATAACGGCCAAGGGTGTTCGATCGTATTCCGGGTCGAGAATCCGGGGCGAGAATCCGAGGTGGGGAATCGGAGGTGGAGAATCCGAGGTGGTGGTGAGCAAAGGTTCGAAGCGAGGAATCAGAGCGAAGGTTTCCAGCGAAAGTTCGCCATCTCCGGACGTCGACGATTCCCGAGGGAAACTCCAACCTTTTACCCTGGAGCTACGAATTTTGAAAGATCCATTCGTCGGAAAAATCTTGGCCTCGGTGTAACTTCCAGTCGTCGATTGAAATTTGAATGTTATTAAGGTTTTAGGGCACGTAAATTCTCGCTCTCTCTCTCTCTCTCTCCCTCTCTCTTTCGATCATATAAAGTTGAACCAAAGCTTGAGTCATCGACTTTGATACGGATGCTGAGTACGAAAAATACGAAACCTTGAAAATGATTCGTGAATTAAAAAAAGCTGATTTCAAATTACGAGCTACCGATGTTTTTATTCCTCTATAAATGATAATTGCAACCTTCCAAAAATATGACAATGTGTAATAAAAAATACAAATTACCGTAATTAAAAATGAAACACCGATAATGCAAAGTATGAATATTCTGAATATTTAATATAATGCGATGATAAAAACTAACGACACAGAAGTTAACTGTAATTTTGTATATTATTTTTCTTTATTATTAAAAATGTTGATGACTATTTTATTATTAAATGCGAATTCGCGTAAATTTAAATATTTATACTTAGTAATTTGTATTTTCCGGAATTTCCCGAGCTCTATCTCATATCTTTGTATACATTTAAATTTATACATTAAACTGGAAAGATACATTATATCGTATAGTTAAGTTTTTTCAATTATACTAGCCAATTTAAAATAAGCATCGTCTTCGATGATAATGTTTGATGAACAAATTGTATATTTAATGAAATTTATTTTATGTTTTTTAAAATTTACAAACAAATTCAACGAATTCACATGTATCGAATAAAGTCGTTGGGAATAAAGTCACACGTAGCACAATAAAGTCAACTTGAAAAAAGAAGGTCAAAATGATACATTCTTATGAATGAGAAAAGAATATAAATACGCGAATAATAATTCTGAAACATTAAAATGTGAATAAATTTAAACAAGCGTAATGTATTCAAAATAAACATTTGAAATTTTAATTTATAAAAATAAATTCTTCGTAAAACATGAGTCTTCGATTGAAATATGGAAAATTTAATTTTTTCGTTGCTTGGATGATCCCGATTATAAAAAGTAAATTAGTAACCCTTGAGTCCTAGTGTCTAACGTTTCAAAATATTATTTTTATAAACCTTTCGTTAAATTATATTATATCGATAATGATATTGTCGCGACTCACGAAAAAATTCATTCGGTGAATCAAATTATAAGCTTAAGGCAAAATTAGAAAAAAAAATAAGTTAAACATCTAATCGTTAGAATGACTATCGTTAAATAAGCTGAGAATTTAGAATTTTCTCGATACGTTTGTAAAATAAATTACAAATTGCTTAAAATTAGATTAAAATATTCTGATGTAAGCTCAAGATTTTCCTTGTGCATTAAAAGAAATTTTTTAACCATTACTACTTGGAAAATAGTTTCGACAAAAATGCAGGAATTTTTTAACTTTTTGCAAACGTAAAAACTATAAAATAATTATCCTCTCGTCGATGTTATTGGTGAAATTTTTCATAATAGTATGTTGAAATTTTAAATATAATAATATTTACAAATTTCTTCATTTGTGGATCGGAGATACGATATTCTTTTTGATATTCAATAAAATTAAAAAAAATTATCTGATTTATTCGATCTTTTAAATAAGAAAATAAAAAATAAAAATTAAAAATGATTATTCGATAAATTGTAAGAAATAACTTTCGATAAATCTTTATCAACTTTTGAAAGCAAACTTTTTGTAAGATAAAAAATCCTTAAAAAAATTTTAGATAATTTTTTAGAAGTTATATGAAATTAATTTTCAATTTTCAAAACTAAAAAAAGAAGATTTTTATTATTTCAGAATATGTAACTTCTTTATCGATACCTAATTTTAATACGTGTTAAGGTTATAATTGTAAATATAGTCTATTAGAAAAGTACTGCATATTTTAAGAAATATAATAAATATTTCACGCTCGCCTTTACATTCGTCAATTTCACGGTCATCTTTGCTGCTTATTCTTATTAAGTAGTATTTCTATTATAAATATTTACCGTAAGAAGTAAATTTAGATTGACATTTATGACGTAAAACTAAAATGTTCTAATTGCGAATTTTTACGAAATGAGTTTAAGCGACACATGAATATATCTTGAATAGTTTAAGGTATTGCTTTATCACTTTTACGTACGTAAGTAATATTGATCAATTATTTCACAATGAAACGAAAGCTATAAACGATATCAAAATATTAACTTTATTGGATTATTTAAAGGTGATTTATAAATTAACGATATTAACGATTTTATATCACATTATATAGAACATCTATAGAAAAAGTATCGAATACTATTTATTCGATAATATACAATGCTCGTAATATCAACATTAATAATAAATAAAAACTAAAAGAAAATCCAATTATTCGAACGCATACAATTGAAATTTTATCATATTTTAATTTGTATTTGCTTTGGATTTTTATCTCAAAACCGTAAAGTACGTGAAAATGATTGAAACATAATCCAGCATTACTACTAAAAACAAAGATTTCAAATAAAGAACTATACGCGATATTTATAGTATACATTGTAAAATAATGTATAGAATATCCTTAACGATAAAATTTTGTCTGCGTCAAAACTGTGTAAACATATACAAAAATATATCGACGACTTAAATTATTAACGTTTGAGATACATTAACAGACATTTTTTTTTATTTTTATAAATTTTCCATTATATTAATTTAAAATGTATTCTTTGGTATAAATATTCAAAGCGTATGTTAATATTGAAAGATAAATTAAAAAATAATTTTTTTTTACTTTAACGCGGAAACATTAATTTTATTCATCAAGACATTTAAAAATAGTTATTATTTGAATAATGTAATGAATATTAATTTAGTTGTACGAAAATAAAACATTATTTCTTAATATGTACTCTAAGTTTGAAATATATTTTAAGTATTAAATGTTCCTATTTTAATCTCTAGACAGATACAGTACATAAAAATTTGAGTAGTAAATATTTAGAGTGTCATTTAATTATCGCGTAATTTGAATATCTATTCTTTAACATGGATTCGTTTTGTATTATTTTTCATTGGTCGGTCGATTTATCGAAACGCCTATTTTTCCTCCAATCGCTTTATACAAGAGTGCTTGTTTTTCTTCCTAAAAGTTTTCTTACATATTGATAAAATCCTGATAATGAGTAATCAAACCCATTAAATGTCGAAACAAAGTACGACTACATTGTTCTCTTTCTCTCTCTCTCTCTCTCTCTCTCTCTCTGACTCTCTCTTTCTCTTTGTTTCCTACTCTTCCTTTCTCATATATTTACTTCGATAATGATTTTTTTGTCTACAAAAACAAAGCTAGTATTTGTGATTTCAACCATGAATTTGATTGCATATCCAATAAAGATACCGTATGCACTTAGCGTAAGTATTTTAAGTAACGTTCGCAGTTTTTTAAATTTTTCAAACTTATTAGGCATTAAAAGATATATTGAAATTATTTTTCTAGTTTTACGTTAATATATACGTCAAATATATTTCAAAAGAAACATACGCTTCTTAAAATTTACGTGAAAATTCAAGTAATCATCACTGATTTATATATTTCGAACCTTCTCAACTATTTTTAATTTTAAATAAACTAAATATTTATAACGTGTATTTTTTAGTTTTAATTAAATTATCGTTGGAGCAAAATAATGACTACCTATAAATTCTATTGAAACCGAAGCTCAAAATTTAATAAAAATAACGTAAATAATATTTTGCTACGAATATACAATTAACTTGTATTAAACTTGTATTATCTAAAAAAATTACACAATTCGTGCATTGGCAAACATCGCGAGCAAACGTCGCGAGTATCATATTAATTATTAAAATTATTTGACTAAATTCCAGAGAATTAATGGAAACCGAAACAGATTGAGTAACAATTTTTATAGATTAGACGACATCGTAACAGCATTATTTTTGTAAATATAAATGTAAGCATATGTTATTTTAGAACTGGATAGTCGCTAAAGTTCTTCGACTAATTGCGCCACATGTGGAGATAACCGGGTTTGAAGTCATACAAATAAGTCGAATCTCTCGACTTTTTTCTAAATTTTTTTTTTTTTTTTCGCCATGACGGAGAATCCATTTTTTCGATAACGTATCATTTGTTCGGCTAGCTTTGTTACATTGACATTATAAACTTCTTTTCAATTATTTGCGACATATTTTTCGATTCGTTAAATATTATTTTCCGAAGGTCTACCGCAAAGTACACAAATTTGACATTCGAGCCGTTGATGCAGCAACGATCTTTTATTATTTCGCGTAATCGTAAGAAAAATGAAATAAAATGAAAATGTAAAAAAAAATCATCGTACAAAGAGAAATGTTTTTGTTATCGCGCTCTGATTTATCGAATCTTAAATAAGAAAACATTTGTTGTAATGTGCAATGAATCTCAATAAGTAAAATTGAGACGAATATTTAAATGAAAATACATTGCTCTTGCGTCGCGCTATATTAATAAGTTATTCTCTATTCGGTCCGATAATTACCAATAATTACCAACGGTTAAACTCTCGAGCGATCCTTGAACGTATTCGCGACGGAATTATATAAAACTCGGTCGGTCGTATACGAAACGTAAATAAGGCTTTCGGTAAAAAAAATGTTTATAAAATGGTAACTTTCGCTCATACTTTCCTATCGCCTCGGTATACGAAGAAGCCGATGACTCGGTAATTAAAGAATCGTATCGGGCCTAAAAAAAAAGTTCCACGACGCGGTGCGTCTATTCCTCCTCCGACGACGACGACGAACGTCTTCCGTCATTAATATTTCGATTACGCTTATCAACGTAAAAAAAATTAGTTTTTTCAGGCGACTGTCGTCGCACAATGAAAAAACTCGGAGCGTCACCGCATGAGCAATCAAAAATCATACTCGAGCAACGAACGAGACTCGACGTAACAAAAGGTGGGCGCAAAGTTATGCGAGGCGGAAGAATTTCGCGCGATCGTGTCTGCACACAAATAAACCGAACCGACGAGCTGCGTCATCTTGCAACGTCCCATCTGACCCGAGTGATAAAGCCGGAGTAGCGTAGTTTCCATCGAACGAACCAAAAATTCTAATCGCGTCCGCGGGAGCGTCGAAGGCTGCGAGATGACGACGATGGAGATACGAAGCTGTAAAATCGTTTGCCGATTTTCGGTTTTTGGTACTCGGTTCTCGGTTCTCCGTTCTCCGTTCTCGTCTCGTTCTCGGTTCTCGGTTCTCGGTTCTCCGTTCTCGGTTCTCCGTTCTCCGTTCTCCGTTCTCCGTTCTCCGTTCTCCGTTCTCGGTGGAAAGGAAACGGTAATCGAACGCGATGATTAATTGCCCCGACGGTATGTGGAATCGCGCCTCCATAGTCGCGTAGGCAACAGCTTGATAAAAACGCTGATAAAGGCGTTTGCCTTTTCGTTTTGCCTAAGAGTTGTGCATTCGCTGTTTCGCGATTCGCGAGGTTCGCCTACTTTTCCATTTCCGCTCGGGTTTGTGCGTTTTGCCCAAGTTTTTTTATCCGCCTTTCCACGAACGAACGTCGCGTCGTCGAATATTAGAATATTAGTATCGGACGCGGAATAATAAGTCTAGATTTTTCGTATCCTTGGCGCGAGAGATGCAACAAAACTTTTATTTAGAAAACACGTCGAAAGATACAATCGGTCTCGAACATTTAGGGCTCGATTTGCTCGATTTGACAGTTTTTTTATTCACCGGACGTATTCTTAATAGTTCGAACACGTTCGCGCGATAATTGTATCGATTAGAAACGAAAGAAATCGAGGTGAAATTCATTCTAACCAACATCGCCGGAATCCCCATGAATCTTTCGGAACACGAAATACGAACGAGAAATAAACGAATTGCCGTTTAAACGTACGAAATACCAGTCGGTATTAAATTTTTTTACAAATTTTTATACAAATATATATGTATAAAAGTTGAAAATTACCAAAACGTATCTGAAAAAAGATAAAACGACTATTTTTAACATTGAAGAATCAAGTGTAAAAAGCGTTGCAAAAAGACATTTAATTCAATACGAAATATTATTTATTTTATAAATGCGTTGTATCTTGATTTATCTTTAATTTGATTTATACTCGGCAAATTCGATCGAGTAGATTACACCAAGGGTACTTATTTACTTATCAAGTCAAATATCGTAAATATTACTTGCGATAGCAAAGGCGTGTTATATAAATATTATTTAAGACTTAAACTAATTCGATAATTACACAAAAATGTCAGATTTTTCGATTTTCGATATCGAAGCGTTCGCTATCCTCGCTCGGCTCTCGAAACGATCGGAATCTTTGGAATCGCGGCGAGCGATCGGTTTGTACACAGGGGATCGACGGAAGGGACGAAGGAAGCAAACTCGGTCGGTGGGTTTGTGGGTGGGTGGGTGGATGGGCAACCAAGGACCCGAAGCGAAGGTCGGCTCTACGCGTCGATGGAAGAGGAGTTATTTCGTTTACTTTATTATTTGACTCTTTGTTCATCGCGGACTTCGATCGCGGGCTTCGATTCGACTCCTCGGAACGAGCCAACAGCCTCCGTAATAACGCGATTAATCGACTGCATCTTTCTCGTTGGGTACATCGTATTTTCTCAACGATCTCGCATCCGTTATCTCGGCGTATCACCCGGAGGAGGCCCGAGGTTCCATTACCCGAGAACTCGGCCAAGCGAATATTATTTTTAACGAGAGTCCGTGCGTTGTCCCCTCCCGAGGAGGAAATCACGAGCAGACGTGAAACGAGCGGTACGAAACCCCCGTCCAGCGAGAGATGGAGAGATCGAGAGAGATCGAGAGAGATCGAGAGAGATCGAGAGAGAGAGATGGTCGCTTATCAGCAGCGGCACGTCCCACTTGTAAATGCGCGTCGAGCGAGCAGACGGAGGCGAGCTCGCACCGGAAGCTCGAAAGCTCTCGACGAGACGTCGCGCTTTCCCCGATCCTCGGTATCCTCGCCGGCAGCAGCGCCGCGTCCGAGGAGTAGGGAGGGAACGGCGGCATCTCCCTTCAGATTTAAAAGCCTCGGCCGCTCGCGGACGCGATCCAGTCTACGACGCCGCGGCGCACTTACGTTTGCCCTCTCCCTCTTTCCGTCTCTCTCTCTCTCGGTTTCTCGGTTTCTCGGTCTCTCGGTCTCTCGGTCTCTCGGTCTCGCAGTTTCGCAGTCTCTCCGTCTCTCCGTCTCTCCATTTTCTCCGTTGCTCCGC
Organism: Dolichoris vasculosae; assembly: GCA_018907195.1. Taxonomy (NCBI): domain Eukaryota; kingdom Metazoa; phylum Arthropoda; class Insecta; order Hymenoptera; family Agaonidae; genus Dolichoris; species Dolichoris vasculosae. The sequence continues at coordinate 16,164,764 of JACCHY010000002.1, read as the reverse complement.
TGCTCAGTTGCTCCATTGCTCCGTACCTCAGACTCCGTCTCCCGGCGTCTCCCGGCGTCTCCCGGCGTCACCCTCCGTCTTCCTTCCCCCGTTTCCCCCGTTTCCCCCGTTTCCCCGTCACCCCCGTCACCCCCGTCACCCCCGTCTCCCACCCTCTATCTCTCTCTCACTCCTTCGATCCGTCTCTGCACTTCCTTCCGTCGGGAGCAGAGCGCACGCGTGGCGCGGCAATTTCGACTCTTCCGATTCGTGCGTAAGAGTGGACAGGAGCGACGCCCCCGTCGGAGCGAGCGCCGACGAGCGGACGCCTGGATAGGACGGAGAAGCCGACCGGAAGTGGACGACGACTGAACCAAGGTAATGCGCGCGCGGGTCGATCAATTACGAAGGACCGGAGACATTCCGAGCTCGTCTGACCAACGGCGACGGCTCTACGTTTCATTCGGTGCGACTCTCGAGCTTTCGCGTTTGTTGCCACGACTGCGATATTGCCGTACCAGCGAGCCGTTATACCGGCTGATAACGCTGGGAAAGGTTCGAGAACGGCGACTGCTCCGATCCATTACCTTTGTTACCTCAATTGTATTGTATACGGAGAGTCGGTCTCGGAAGCTCGAAAGGTGTTTCGGAGCGATACAACCTTTTCGCGTTCCAAGAGAATCGCCGTTGTCAACTCGGATCGTATCATCATCGCGAATATTCTGTAAAAATATTCTGTAAAAATATTCTGTAAAAATATCCTGTATAAGCGTAAAAATACGAATCTGTTGACGTTTCGATAACCGTATATTATTCCCGTTTCCGTTGTTATCGAACAAAGCTACTATTATCCGAATTATTCTTACGCACCAAAATCACGCGAAACCGTTTTAATTATTTTCTACTTGGTTCGCTCTCATTTTATACCAACATTGTACAAACGTTATACAAGTTTTTGTGCGGTGGTTGAAAAATAACGAGCATCGCTAGCACCTACTAATTATAAGAGAGAATGTTTTTTCAAGATGTAGCTACAAAAATTATTTTCACTCGTACTTCGTTTGCACGGTTTTTATGTTCCTATTTAAGCTTTTGAATAACTTCGATTGTAATCGTACCGTTTCGAATTAAAAGCAACGAACCATATTTCATTATGTCGCGATAAATTTGTGGGTCTTAATAAAACATAATTGATTACAAAAATGCTTTCGTTAACTGCGATGACAATAAAAAAATTTAAAACACTATTCGTAATAATATTCTGACAGGAAATAACCGTTTTATTAATATTTTTTGACAATTTTATTATTAAAATTGCGTCTTTTAATTACATTCTATGAACAGTTTTCTTTGATTACATCATACACCGAACAAACGTATCGCTTAAATACTAAGAACATTTTGCAACTCTAATGATAAAAATTCGTACTATCTTACAGTTTCACGATGCAGTAAAAGATTTTATTTGCATCAAAAAGTATAAATATTTTATTAATTAATGTCGTTATAACGTATAATAAATGAATTAAAAAAGGTATTTTTGAGGATAGTTTCCGTTAAACCTTTATGATCTTTCCTTCTTTCCGTACACGAATATATATTTATATTCGAAACAATTTTTTTACAATTGGACGATCGACCTTAAATGTATAACGATCGACCTTAAAAATTATTCGTAGATAAATTTATCTCGAACAAATTTACTTACGTATGTACTTATAATAAACAAATTATTGTATAAAAATATTCGCGTTAAATATAATAATCGACTTTATTCGTTTAAAAAACAAATTATCCACTCGGCGTCAAATTTTTCAAATTCTTACATCGTTAAATACATTTGAAATCTAACGAAAAAAGCTATTGTAACTTTCTCGGTACGAAAGGCACGACAGGTTAATGAAAACGTAACATTTTATCCGTTAATCAGAATGCTTATCTATTTACAAAGTAATCTTCGTTATTCAACGTTTTAACAATGGCCTTCGAGGATCGAATCGATTAATATTTGTGAATTAATCGTAATAACTTAAAACGCGGTATTAAATTTTTTAGTGTACCGTAAGCTGCCTTTGATTTGCGAGGAATTAAAATTGCACCAAAATTTATCGAAACTTTTTAAAATAATAAGAATAGGCTAATAATCGTTTAACACTCGCTTAAGTTTATAACGAGCATAATTAATTAGTGACGAGCGAACTAATTTAATATAGTACCGGATTTTTCTAGAATCACTCCGTATACTTGGCATAATGCGATAAATTAAACAAATAAATTAAACAAACGAACAGTTGTCTATTGAATATAGCTGTCAAAGCAAGTTGGAAATTCATTTGTAATCCAGATGTGAATTCACGCGTAAATCCGTTGATTTTTCCTCTACGTTCGTATTATCTCCTACGCTAAATTGACATAAACTCGCTGCCGATAACTCCGATGATAATTCACAAATAAATATTTCGCTAAAAACGACGCTCTCGGATAATATATTTTCCGTTTCCCCGCTGAAGAAAAATAATACTTCCCCCTATTATTGTTGCACTCCCACGCTTTTATGCGAATCCTCTGTTCTACATAGTACATTTTTTTCCACTCTGTATGGAACATCTTTGTTTTCTTTCGTTTTTTCGAAAATAACACGAAAACAGCGTTAAAGATAGACGAGGTAAACAAAGAGACGCCGAATGCAACCGCAAAACAAAGATATCCATTTTATTAAAAAAATATTTTCATAACAAAAGTATCGTTGAAAAGTCCCAACGAGCCATTTTATTTATACGCCAAATTAAAAACACGTATTACTAAGGAGCGTCTTTTTTTTCAATTGAAATTCATTAACTTTAAAGCTGTGTCGTATTTAAAGCATCGAACACGAGTGATATAATTACTCTCATTAATTTAATATACGCAATTTATATAATTATAATATCCGACTAAATTATCTCCACGTGTAAACGTATTTACGATTTATCGTTGCAGCGAATGTTAATATGCTACTTTTTCTTCAAAGAAAGAAATACTAAACATTTTTTTTTTCAATTTCAGGGAGAATGATATATCTATTATTCGAATGAATATTCAAAGCCTTATTCAAAATTAGTAGCTCCGAACTTTACAATTTAAAAATCTTTGTGCTCAAAGTTATATTCTATATTAAATTATTCGGCTTTGGGAAAATTTTAAAAGAAAAGAAAATTAACTATGTTTTACAATTTTATTCTTCCAAATAGATAAAAACTAATTACCAAGTTCTACTTGTTACTCTTCTAAGTACCAAAAACTAATAAATATTTTTTCTAATTAGTTGAAAAAGCGTTTCTTAAACTAATTATACTAAAACATAGAAATAATGTAAGTCCATATTAAATTTGCATTATATTGATTATTATTTAAGTTTTGTTATATTTTACTAAAAGAAATATTGGAATATTTTTCCTAAAGAATAACGTGACATTTTAAAAATGATGCGACGCGATACAAAATTTATTCTATTACGAAGCAATATTCAACTGGTTTGGAGTATGTAGAATTTTTTAATCGTACTTTACTTTTATGAGTCTTGACGCACTGGTAAATTCTTTTCCTGGTTAAATTTTATGTGAATTCGAAGTAGAAACTAAGTATTTCGTCGACGTATAAAATGTTAAGAAAAACTATTTTGACTTTCGAATGCTCGAGAAATTTAATTATTTTTAGCGTTGGTTTAATGATAAAATCCTTTTTTACTATTACTATACAAATTCATTACAGTTTTATTAAATGTACGGTAAACCAAACTTTACTTTTATATTTTGTTCGTTGAATATTTTTTTCGCGTTTAATATTCGCGTTTCTTTTAACGTTGATGTATTTTCTATACACATGATATTCTAAAATGTAATTTGTTCTTCCGCAAAAATTTCTTCCATGCGAAATCTTGTATTGAAACGTTTTAAAAATTTTTATAACACTACTATCGATCGTTCGATGAATACGAACTGTACTTATTTAATATTGTACGCTTAGCACGATTAGTAAACAATGTAGTACATAAGTACTTGGAATTCAAAATAAAACAGCCCAATCTTGGTTCATCGTAGAGGTTTAAAATTAACTTTATATCATGGATCGTGAACTTTTTAAACAAAACTTTTATAAAATATCGTTGAAAATCATTATTTATTTTTAAAAATGGATAAATTTTTATATTTCGAATCTATCAAAAATTGTATCGATACATGATCCGCTATACTTTCCTTAATTATTGATATCGATTATTCACGATAGTAAATTTAAAAAAAAGTAATTAATTTATTTATTTTACTCGAAAAATGTAACATTGATCAATAAGTAATAATTAATCGGCGATCGACAAAAATGGATAAAAACATAATATTTTATTTTGGTAATCACGCTATAAATTCAAACTTTAAATAGCGAATTAATTTTGAATCCAAGAACTTTTTCCAAGCGTCAAAATTATATAAATAATAACGAAATTCATAACAAAAATTTACAATCGTTACGAACGGACATTTAGTTGTAAATACGATTGTCCTACAAGAGCTTTGAAGCGTACACGATAAAAAATTAATATATTTATTGTACATTGGTACGATTGGAACTTTCCATAATGTATCGAGCTCTAATTTGTCTAAAGAATACAACGTTATAAAAACTGGAATATTTTTAATACAACGATTCAAGGATATCCCAATAGCGAGTACAAAAATATTAGTTCCAGTATATCTGGAGCGACATTTTTCTATTTATCAAAACGTTAATTCAGAAAGTAACGAAGATACCAATTTGAAACTCGATATCGAAGAGTGAAAATTATTCGAGTAGGCGAATAAATCGCAATGGTCGAAAAATGTTTTGGAAAAACCCAAAACCCTCTCGTTGCGTATTCGTTACTCCTTTCATCGTCAATTATTCCGTCGCGTCGATTATATTTAATAATTTAATTTAAGCGGTATTTGACTCGTCGAAACGAAGCTTAACTCGAGCGTCGAGTCCAAGTTCTCGGAGTCCACCCACGGAAAATTACGCTGCTCCGAGATTTATACGCTCCCCAGTGAAAAGGTCGCGAGCGTACGGCAACTATTCACGGATAAATATATTCGGGGAGCGATCCTTTGAAATGGCTTTTCGATACGAGCCAATTACTCGCTTGGCGGACTCGCCTTAATTCCCGAGCCGGTCCGACTCGCGAGGAGCGGAGCAATTGGTTCTGGAATTTAAATTTTGGGCTCTTTGGGTTCCGCGCGTTGCGTTATCCCGAGTGGATTCCTCGGAATAAGGAAGTCGCGAAGTCGGTGGGTGGAGGAGGTGGAGGAGGTGGAGGAGGTGGAGGAGGTGGAGGTAGGGGGAAGCATCTTCTCGGTCATTATCGAAAATCAATTCGATCGGAAAGCGATGCTCGGCGATTGTTCGGCGTAAGTGCGTCGGCATCGCCAAGGCAATTTAGATGAACCGGGTCCGATAAGAAGGAGGACGAGGTGGAAAAAAGGAGCCCGTCGAATCCTGGCGGGAGTGCGGCTCTCGGTTCTCGGCTCTCGGTTCTCGGCTCTCGGCTCTCGGCTCTCGACTCCGGGCTACATCGATCGAAGCCGCGACCCACTTTCCCGGCGGCACCGAGACTTATAATTTACCCCGAGCAAAACGACCGCGACGAGCGCGATCTTATTTGCTTCTCGTTCCATTACCAACGATGATGTACCGAGAGGCTGGTAATCGACTCTCCGCGCTCGGCGACTCGGGTCTTTCCTTTTTACGGCTCGCGTGGCTGTATTATACGATCTATGGGATCTCTGCCTTATCGGCGATGGACCCGCTCTTCTCTCTCTTTCTTTTTTGAACAGCCCAAGGGCGTTTCGATCGCGCGTCTCGTCTATCGTCTAGGCTCGGGATTACGCGATCGGTGAGAAAAATGCGAAAGGAGAGTAAAAAAAACGTCGTTTAAAATTGTGCGCGAGATAATAGCGATTCTCGTCGGGATTCTCGTCGGGATTCTCGTCGGGATTCTCGTCGGTGGGAATGATTCGGATTCGAATAAACGCTACGTAATTTTATATTTATCGCGTGCGTTATCGTTAAAAATTAACGGCAACGGCGTTCCGCTGAAAAGTTTCTAGCTGAGATAGAAATTTCTAAAGATATGGAACGCGCGAACCAGTACATTTCTGTTCCGGTAGATTAAAAAGTATGACTGGTAACTAAGGTTGCTAATAAAACTGTTGCCGTGGACGTTGGAGGTTGATCGAAGTAAAGCCGGAGTAACGACGCGACGGAAGTTTGACTTCAACTTTGGAACTGGGAACGACATTTTCCTCGTTTCCCTATTTTGCGCAGGAAAAATCTTTGAAACAAATCCGTCGTATATTATCCGTCGTATGTACCTCGAAGATTGGATAAAAATTTTTATTCCTGTTATCGTTACCGAACAACGAAATCGACGAGGAAAGACTTTCTTTGCTCGACTCGAGGCGTCGCGTCGACGAAAATAATTCGCGACGATCGATTCAGCGACGAATCACCATTAAAAAATTACCGTTATTTTACAAAAGGTACTTTAAATATCCTTTAAACGACTCGATTGCCGTATTTCTTATTCCGAAGGAAAGGTAACCGTGTAAGAGACTTTAAAACGGTGATCCGCGTAACAATTTAATAAACTCGAGTCCCTTTTCTCGAATGCAAATCGCGAAACTAGAATAGCCGTAATAACGCGGCATCGAACCTATCGAACCTATCGAACCTATCGAACCTACCGAACCTACGAGCCGTCGATATTACGAACGTAATTTAAATACTAGTCTCGGCGCATTCCTACCCTCGTTCTCCGTCACGCTAAACGAATATACTCGTACACTCTCGTATTTTTCCCATAGCTTCGCGAAAGCCGCCGCGGGTAATCTTAATGAAACTCGCGGACTTGTAAATTAATTCCAAGAGACTCGAAGGGGAGGAGGGGAGGAAACTTAATCCGCGTCTGGCACCGTAGTTTCCATCTAAAATGTGTACCATCCGCGCGCTTTCCCGGAAGCTGGTGCAACGCGTTTTACAAGATTACGAACTTTCCGGGGAAGACAGTTCAAGGCAGAGAAACGCGGTTTCGGGACCTTGGGAACATCGCCAACGTCCAGCCTCGACTTCCTTATCCCCGTTCTACGCCTCGTTTAACATTTCGCGCGCGTATCGCGTATGCCGAAGGTAAATTCTGGACGAGAGGACGAGAAGATGCAGCATCGACGCGCGTGCAACGATTTCTTCGCGATTAAATTACCGATCGATATTTAATTCCGGGATAATGACGAATGTCGCGAAAGAGGTGAATTCTAATTTGCTCTCGGCGCATTCTCGTACAATCGCGTTCGTTCCCAACTTCCCGAACGAATTTGTCGTTGCGAAGCCCAATTACGTAAGTCCCTCCGACCCGGGGTTTTTTCTTCGCCGAGCGGAATTAAAATACCATTCCGAGCGCAATTATTTCCTCGCTCGCGATTCCAATCGGCGTTATCGCGATAATGGCGTTGATTCAGCCGCGATACAGGAAGGAGCTGAAAAACTCGCGGTTACAATTTTCCGAAAACGAAACGATTACGATGGCGGTTTTCCCGTGTCCAGACACACCGACGCGGATCTTTTGCCGAGTGTGCGTTTGTCGTTCTTTGCCTCGTTCGTTGCGTCGTTCTTTGTCTCGTTCTTTGCCTCCTCCTTTGCCTCCTTCTTTGCCTCGTTCGTTGCGTTCCGATTGTCTCTTTGCGCGCGTGTGAGTTCGCCAACTGGTGTAGGTAACGATAATAAAATAGTAGTGTAATACGTCGCTGAAATCGAATTAATTGGGATTTGTATCGAACAACGCGCTAATTTAACGCGTTCGCTGTAATTATCCGGCAAATGCTATATTACCTTTTATCCATCGTCGCATCTTTGTTAAATAACTGAAATGTTTACGTGCGCCTGTGGAACGAGAGATCCGAATAAAAAAACCAAAATTTAATATTTACGATCGCTTCTGTGTATCGTCGTCGTTTTCTCCTTCCTCGATACAATGCAAAAATAATCAAAGGTTTTCTTTCGTATATATTTATGCGAAGCAACGCAAAAAAATATCCAATTAAGTCATCGCTTCCTTTTAACTCGTACATTTTTTTAAAATAATTATCGCGTTCGAAGAGAGGGATAAAGAAACACGAAAAATTATCGATGCAAGGATGAATTTGCGAGTACCTCGAAAACCCCGTCTCTCTCCAAGTTTTGCTAATAGCATCGGGAATACGGAAATTCCAATTTTATGCAACGGAGCAAAAAATAATTACAACCTCTTAAATATACCATTCGTCGCGTTATCCATTATAAGCTACTTAATTCCAAATTTAAAACTCGGCTGGACATTGCGCGAGCATTAAGCTAATCGTGAAAGTTACGAATCGAAACAATAATTTTTAGCAGTTCTGGAAACGTGAAACATCCTTCCCTCTTCGAAAACAACGGGTCCCGGGAAAGAACGTAATTATCGTGGACAAGTTTCGTATATCGCTGCGGAAGAATTGCAAAAAAGAAACGATGTCGAAAATGGATGTCGGAATCGATCGCGGTTGTTTCGCGTATCCCATCTTCGGCTGTTGTGAAATTCGCAACAAATGTGCGAATCCAAAGCTATAAGGATAAGATCCAAGCTCGGAAATAAAAAGGAGATACAATGGAACGAGCCTAAACCAATGCCTAAAAATAAAAATTACACGCGTTCGATCTATCGCACCGAACAAAGCTTCTCGGTCTCCTCGCGCCGAGCTTTATGTAACGTCTATTATCACCGTTAAGTTCTCGCCTTGAAATTTTTTCGCTCGCGCGGCAAAGTCCGCGAGATTCCGGCGTATCGGTCGTATCTCGCGCGACTCGCGATTTCGAGCGCATACGTAATCCGTGGGCCGGTGGAATGGGAGGAGCCGAAAGAGAAAGAAGAAGAAACGAACGAGTTAAAAAGTTTAACGAGCTAACGACCTTTCGATTCAAGACGCTCCGGAGAATCACGCGCGTGTGGAAACGTCAATTGCAGCCTCACACGTATGAACTTTGGCCCGGTGTTGGTCTCGCGAGATCAAACGCGATACGAGCGACGATAACACTTATCGTCGCTTCTTGTATTTTTCGTTCTAAAAACCTAAATCTTTTAGAAGTTCGAAGACATGCTTCGATAAATCTACGACCGATAGTAGCTTTCCGAGCCTCGAGGAAAACATTACTGACATTGAATAATCAGTTTGTATTTCGAAATTCGTGCGCGATAAAAATAGTCTTTTTGTAATTCTTTCTAGTGCAAATTCTGCTCCGTTAATAAGAATTCGGTAAAAACAATCGCCGACGCGACTCCGACTTTCAAAACTTTAACGGCGCGACTTCGTTTTTAAATACCATTGGGCTTTTTTTAAAATATTTTTTCGCGTGCTTTATAAATAAGATACGAAGTAGGTTACTTTTACGTTACATAACTTTTCGGTGTTGCGCTAATTCGTTTTAAAGTCCAAAGGTTCGGAGCTCGGATCATCGAATCTAGACGAGTCTGGAAGAGTCTAGAATTATAAATAATAAAATGCAATAATTTAATTCGTGGCCGATAAATCAAGTAAAAAATGTTTAAAATATTGAAATTTATATATTTATCTTGGACGACCGGTTGACTAATTAATATCCGGTGGTTCGAAGATATTAATTTAAATGCCTTCCACCGTCTCGCGGAACTGGATAGAAAAATATAAAAAAAGATTTACGAAATGATAAATAATTGTGAAAGCCGCTCTGAAAAAATAACCGAGTATTATGTAAAAAAGGAGGAGAAGCGATATTTTTATTCTTACTCGAACGAGCAATAAAAATCACTTTCGTATCCATCACACGGTACTTGGCTCTGCTCGACGTATCTTATCATAAGTTAAAAAGTTTTTCCGAAAAGGGAGTAAATCAACAACGACGTCTGTGAAAGGGTCCATAAAGGAAATAAAGAAAAGATGAACTACTTCGAAAAGATTAAAATTAGCATTAAAATGGAGATACCCTCGAGCCGCGCGGAGAGAGGAAAGCTTTTTTTAACAATCCTCTTCAACAAAGAGAGAGAGAGAGAGAGAGAGAATCAAAAGAGAGAGTCGGAGATGAAATCGCAAAAACCATTACTTCCGTCTCTGCTTTTACTACGATTCGCGTAAATTATTCATTTACGGCTGCGACTCTCACGGATCGTAAAAGCACGTTAAAAATTATATAAACCAACAATGAAAATGGGAACGGCCGTAAAAAATATATATATCATTTACATCATACGTATCGTACGTATCGTACGTAACGTACGTATCGTGAACCTTGACGTTGGAATGAAAGGTCAAGCTAAAGGTGTTGGTTCGAGCTTAAATTAATACGATTCGATACATTTTTACGGTATTTACTTATAATTATGTGTAAATTTGCCGTTACAAATGAATTTTATTATTATAAAATAGATGTGAAAATGTAGGCAAATGTTGATTTACGTTCCATAAATCAATTATACCATATTTATTTAACAATGACGGTGACTATATACTTTACTAATAAAATTTACGGCCATTTTCAGTTAATACTAAACGCATTTTACGACTTTAAAAATATTCGATTAACAACGCTGGATTCATATTTTATAAATATAGCGTAATAATTATCGATCGAAATTTTTAAATAACGAAAAATTAAAAAAGCTAAAAGTAAAAGAGAGCAAAGGAATGCATTCCAAGTTATTACAGGGATTAGATTAATTCCGACAAGGAAACAGTTTTAATTCCTTACTCTCATTAACTAAGTTTTTAATGATTTTCTTCCAGTCTATCGTAAAGTCATATAAAACTTGATATTAATTTGTAGTTTCGGGAAATCAAACACTTTAATAATCTAAACTTCATAATTTATAACGTTGTTTCCTTATTATTATTATTATTATTATTATAAAGTTAATATTACATCATTTTCTTATAAAATATTAAATATTCGATCTTCTTTAAATTAATAATTTAAACAAAGTAAATTCTAACTTCGTTTTAATCGTATCTCATAATTCAAAACAGCAAAGCAAAGCAAATTAAAGGCTATAAATTAAAAGTATTCTCGCGCAAATTTATTGAAATTCTTTTCATAAAAACGTTGAGCATTTTTATCTTAAATTCTTAGTAGTTTGATTTTATTTAAACATCGCTATTATAAATATTATTAAATAAAATTCAGATAACGGTCTTTAATTGAAAATATTCTCGATCGGATAAGAGCCAAAGCCAAAACCATTGCGCATCTTTCAAAAACATTTTTCAAAAGCGAATACATCGCGTACGATAATTTTTGACAAATGATTACGTTGCTTTTGGAAAGATTCGCGAAATATATATTTGACCGTTTGAGCGGTAAAAAGTTTTCGACCGTTTTGATCCAATCGACGAATCGAATTCAAAGAGATCAATAAACTTTTACCAAACGCATATCGCAATTACATATTCGTTATTATTTTCGTTATTAATTTAACGATGTAAAAATTTGTTCGTCGCTTTATTTTTCTATCTCAATTTTACTCCGAACAAGAAGATAATATTTTTATCGTAAATAAATATATTTTTGTGCTCCAAGGGAAGATCTCGCATTCCACGAATGTTTCGACGCGGTTAAAATTTTACGCGTCGAGGTCGTATTTATAAAATGCCTTGAAACTTTGATGAAAATCGCGCACAACTGCGGACCACCGAGCAAATTTTTTCCAGTTAAATTAGCCACCGAGGAAACCACGAATCGCTCCAATTCGCTTAAGCAAATTCCATCTCCTTTAAGCGTAAGTCAAAGATCTCGCGGATTCCCATCGATGGCAAACCTCTTTCGAATTAATCCACAGCTTCGTTCACACCCGATCCGCTACAATCACAATTACCATTTCGATTTACATCGGCGATTCGCTCCGACTCGTTTCGGCACCCATCGAACGCTTCTTCGTGAACCCGACGAGCCTCCGCTTACGCCCCCCGACATCCCGGAAAATTAGCGATCCAAATTTAATCAGGCGATAGCCGAACGAGGGCAACGAATTCCCGGTCCGAGTAACCCGTCGTAACGTCGTAACGTCGTAACGAAACAGAGGAGGAGATCCGGATCCGGAGGAGAGAAGCCAAGAACTGCTTTTCAAGTAACGGACGAAGACTCGGTTCACCTTCGACACGGTTATTGCCTCCTCGGACTTCCAGTTCCTCGGCGTTCCTCTCTCGGCTAATGGCTAAGCTTGACAAGATTTTTTTCTCGCTTATTCATCGCGAACGAAGCGAATACGAACGAACCGAGAACGTTTACTCCTAATAAAGAAAACGGAACTCTTTATTGGTGTTTGCGAATTGAAAAACGATGTGCAAATACACCGATATTAACCGTCGTACGTGAAATTCGAATAGACAAAAGACAATACCGAAGGTCCAAGGCTCCTAAGATTCACAAAGTTCGCGGCTAATTCAATCGTATATTCATATTCGCGGATCGATGTATCGTCTCGTAATTACTAGCTGTTATTTAGTATTCGATAAACAAAGCAGCGCAGTCGTTAAATACAGGGCGCACTTGCTTTCTTCGTTACGTGATCGACGTATAAAATAAAAAAATTGATTTTTTGCTTTTTGAAAACGATGGAAAATAAATGACATGGTAACATTTCGATGCGCCTAGTTTTTAAAAAGGAATCGTCATCGATTGCACGTATCTCGTACATATACCATTAATATTATTGTATAAATTAAAGATACTTCCTATTATATATTTTTTAATCTCCACACGAGCGAATTAAACATTCAAATATTTTCATCTATAATATTTCCATATGCAAATATTAAAATTGATTCAAAACTTTACGTTGAAAATTAAGAGGAAAACAATAGAGATTCGTAGTAACGCAAATTTTCCTTTATATTATTTATATAATTTACTACCAAAAGTAATCTTTGATTAGCGTTAATTATTTGAATATCGTTGCGACTCTTTAAATAACCATTTGTTAAATCTAAATACGTAAATAATATTTAAATTCGTAAATAGTAATTAAAGTAATCGATATCATTTTCAATTTCACGAGAATATGAAGAATCGAAAGGAAACGATTGCAAACCTAATGTAATTTAATGAAAATACTTAGTATTCGATAATAAGTTTAAAAATTCTTGCTTATACGTCCATAAGTTTATAACTTGTATTAAAATAAGTGGATGGCATACTATTAAATACGAAAGATCAACGACGAACGTAATATTCTTACGAAATTTCATTTCATATTTTCAATTTCAAATAACCGCATTTTTATCCCTGTTAAAAATTAGCCTTTTATTAGAATTTCTCTAAACGTAAAAATACAAGTTATTATTGCCATCAATTTTATTTTTTCCGAGTGAAATATCTCACTTTGCGAAGATTGCGTTTATTCTTCTTCGATAACAGCATTTAACCAATGACTAATTTACTCCATAATATATACATATTTTATACATTTTGTGAGTTATTTTAAATTATTTTCTATTGAATCGAGAATATCGATCAAGGTTGCATTAGTATTGGATGAGTCGGTGTAGTACGACCTTACGAACTCGTCAAGGAGTCCAAGACAAATTCGAAACTTGGTTACAACCGATTCAATTATAAATTGCGAAGATTAATTCTATTTATCTTATACAAATATACATGTATATGTACAACTAGATTATTTACATTTAACTTAAAAAATTAAATTTACGATTACGTTACTATTTCCGTGGCGATTCTTTCATCGGAATCCTTTTTTATACGTATATAATTTCCTACAGTTTATTCCGTATACCATCTTACTTTATAAATTATATTTCATTCATTAATAAACTAAAATATAATCTTATTTCTTTAAAAAAAATTCCTTTTAAAATGACATTATAATTCGGCTATGTAAAAAATCTATTAAAATTTATTTCGTTTAACAACCATGTAAAATGATACTTTAAGAGATATACTCTCATCTAATCTCTAAAATATATTCATACAACAATATTAAAATTATTTAGATCGGTAAAATAAATAATTCAGTTTCTTAGAACAAATAAGTTTAATTGATAAATATTACAATCTCCAAATACCTAAGATAAGATATATTCCTATACAATATATATGTATTAAACGAATGTAGAAAAAAACATCATTTTGTCACGTAATTGAGGATAATTACTTCCCACGTCAATGCATACTTGTAACGTCTAATTTTTTAATTATAGACTCGACGAGAAATCAAAAACATAAAAAGACACTTTCAGCACGAAATGTTTTACCTAATGAATTCATCCAGAATCTAGTCATAAATATAAAATTTAAAGAATGTAGTTAATTAAAAGTTGATATAAGCGATAAAATGTCTGCGATTAAAAGTTAAAATAGAACCTCTTGTTAGAAAAATTAAAAATTAAAAAAATTACCAAATATTAAATGTACGTATTCAATATTGCGATGTATAAAGATAAAATAATTTTGTTTCGAGAAATGGTTTATGAGAAAATATCATAAGATAATTACGGTGAACTAAAAATACCTAATTTATATTATGCTACTTATTTTTAATAAATTTAATTAGAAAATCTGAGATTCGAATCATATTCGTTGAAATTTAATTAAAAGAAAAGTGTTTTTATTTTTAAATATAGAAAAACAAGTATTCTATAAATGTTCGATAAATTTAATACATTTGAGGCTCGAAAAATCTTGCGCTAATAATAAAAAAAAAACTGGTTAACTTAATTACTCTATTATTCGTCGGTTTCAATTTATTTAAGATTTACTTTTCTTTTTTACAAAATCATTTTACAATTGATTCGACAATACCATGACTAAAAAAATTCTTTTTTTTTATACTTTTTTTTTTATACAAATAGCGATCGGTTGTATCAATTATTTTTTAAACACACGTTGATCACGGTTCAAAGCTAAAAATTTAATAAAAGTACATTAACCTAATATATTGTTTATAAATTCCAGAATGTTTCTGTAACTTTATATTATCATTTTGTGATATTTTTATATAACTAAACGATATTGTATCGTTCGTCAAACGCTTATAAAATTATAACACAAATTTAATTTTCTACTATACGTTACTTTACATAATAAAATATACGATTCATTCCAAATTTAATTCGTTCCGTTGATTACTCGTAATATCTCCATAGTTAAATCAAAGATGGTTAACGTAAATATTTAAAGTGCTCGCGAGTATATTTTGAATTCGTGAAACCTGTTTGGTTAAATTAGATATGGTTATATTATTATTTATTAAAAGGGGAAAACAAGGCTGAATAGAACACGGCGCTAAGTCGTACAAATATAGTGTATTTAAAGTAAAGCTTATTTAGATTTATCGATAAAGCACGCCAAGGAAAGATTCAAAGTCAAACTTTGAAAAGAATTTAAGCTAAGCCGTGAGTCGGTATAAATTTTCGTTTTCCGTACGCGATAAAAAATATTCAATTTTAATAGTTACGATTAACGAAAGACAAGTAAACGTAACCTCCGAACTGAATTATACGGACAATTAAGGATTATATAAATCTTGAAATTAAATTGGTATTTAAACTACACTGTTTTCCAACGTTCGATTGCGTAGAATATGAAACAAATAACACAAGAGTTAGGAAAAAAGGAAGAAATATTCGAAAAGGGAGAAAAGGGGAAGTATTCGTTTCTAATAAACGTAACGAAGTTGTGATCGATATGTACAAATTAGGATGAAAAAACCAAAGAAAATTGAACTCGAGCGTAAGAAACGTCGAGTACATCCTACACAACTACGCGTGCGTACAACTCTAAAAATATGTACGCGATAACAGACGTTTTCGTGGCCTACGCTAAAATCAAGAGCATCGATCGATTAAAAACATCTAAATGCGCAAAATGCGCGAACTCTAAACGCGGTAAAAATGAAAAAAATATCCCGTTTCAAACGATGGTAATCGAGGAAGAGAAGCCGGAAGATAAACCGGAAGATAAACCGGGAAAAAAACTGCAAATCCGGAGCATCGGAGCATATCGGGTTGCCTAAGAATGGGCGTAGCCTTTCGTAACTCATGAGTCATCCATCGATTACCAACGGCAGGAAACGATAGTCGAGCCGCGGAGCCGACGAAACTTGTTTTCAGTATCGGTGCGTCGCTGTTGTGTTCGTCTAGTTCTAGTAAGCCGAATTTCGAGACGAGAATGTCATTGACTAATGCTGTTATCGAAGACTCCTTGCCGAATAATAAAGCCAAGAATACAATGGATGAGAATCAAATTGTGTCGGCGGAGCGTTTCAACTACGCGATGGTACGTAAATTTTATGCGATGGTTAAACGATCCGCGAGCACATTTTTTCGAGCGCGTGTTTTTCGGTGTATCCGGGGTACGCTTCGCCTGCCTGCAATTAAACTACGTGGATAATAACGGTTTTTCTCTACTCGCTTTAACTCGCTTTTGCTTCTTTTTAAAACCACCGACACGAGATTAATTTGATCCTGAGATCGAGTTTACCGAGATTCGGTTTCGTATCGCGATGCCTTCATTTTTTTTCCACTCGGTAAAGATAAGGTATACGACGGGCCGATGTTTTTCGATAACTTCCAAACCGCTCCAAATATTAAGATAAGAATGCTAGATTCCTTCGGTTTTCGGATATTAAAATTGAGGTTAAATTTTTTAAGGAGGTCCGCTAACGTAAAAAACTCCTGCAACGGTGTAAAATTACGAATATTAAAGATAATGCGGAATTGTCGCATTTTTATTTTTATTGGTAACGGAGATAACGATAATAAAATAAAAGTACCCGTATATTATACGTACTTGTAAACAAAAGAACAAAGTAACAAAGTTCTTTATTACCCGATGCATATATATATATTATACATATATATATATATAAGTAAGGCAGCTGTTTTCGAATGTATTTGGTAATTTGACGATGATTCCATGTATTTATTTAGTGCATTAACGATACATTTTTTTTATTTAATTCAACATTTTGTTTCCTTGGAAAATTTTCCTAGTATAATGAGTCAGAACTATTTCCTCAAACCTTAAGAAACGAGTTTCTTTGTTTTTTATAATTTAAATCATATATAATTTTAATTAGATGTTAAAAGTTACTTTGATTCTATCCGTAAGACATAATAAAATAAAGAATTAAAATTGTTATCCATCGATTAAATTCAAAAGGATTATTGGAAAAAAGATGGTCCACCAAGGGTTTATTTGTCCCTAGTTTAAATTTATTATATACCTCGTACGAGTAATATTTGGTAAATTTTTAGAAAATAATTTTTGGATACTAATTACAATTTAAAAATTTATTTTAAATTTTAATCTATTTAGGAGTGATCTATTTTTAAGGTTTTAATAATTGTTTGACCGATTATTAAGTATGAATAAATATTTTCATTTATGAAATGCAATAAGAAATATCTTTGCAAATAGTTGAAGTATTTATATAAGTTAAAATTGAAATTAGATGTTTTTTAAATAGTCTTTGTACTGCAAAGGTGACATCGTTTGAAATTAAAAAAAAAGCTTTTGTTCGGATTACCTATATTTGGTTTTAAATTTTTAATTTATGTATAAGTAGGAACGAGACTACGTTCAAAATCGTTGTTTTAATTTATAAATCATAGCTGTCGTTTTATTTAATTTATATTTCCTGCTCGTTGTAAGGTCATTAATAATTCAATCGAATTAAATAAAAGATTATAAAATTTATATTTATAGTTTTTGTAACGACTACGTACGAGTTAACTTATGATTAAAATTGACAAGGACTTTTATAAAAATTATAAAAGCTATCTACGCCGATAATAGGAAATATTCAGAAAAATTAATCTTTTATTCGTTATACGTTTAATTGCGTTAACTTCTCATAAATAATTCTTTTTTAAAAATATATAATACAAATAAACCAGGAATTTCTTTCTTAACTAACTTGAATTTTACAAAGATACATTTAACGATTACTTTATTTCATAAAACATTATTTTTTTAAGTAAAAAAACATTGTTAATAATTACATAAGATACATAAAATTTGAGTTGCGTTAATTTATGACAAAAGCTTCGTCTCGACGATCGTTCATTTTATTTTTATTCTTTTCATTTTAAAACAATAAAAATAAAAATAGAAAAATAGAAAAAATCAAAGAGTTATTTACCGCTACAACTATTAAAAGTAACGTTGTAAATAAAAATAAATTGTTTTAAGGAAAATTAAACTATTTACCAACGTAACGCAGCACATCACAAAGATAAATTCCAACTCTATCGTGCGAACAGTTTTCATTCGATGCGAATTATATTACACTATATAAGATAATGTATAATAAGTTAATTTTAATTTTTAATACAATATTAAAAATTTTCGATACATAATTTTTGAAAAAGTGAATAAATATCACGTTTTTCGTGTACTAAAATCTTTTAAAATTTATTTACGTGAAAAACATTTCAAACGAAAACAGATAATTTAATAAAATATTCGATGAACAATAAAAATATAAATAGGTATAAATACGTAGGCGCTAGGAAAAGAAAGAAAGACGATTGGAAAAGATCCTCGATAACATAATTATCGATAATGAAAAACGATAAAATAAGAAAGAAAGAGGTGAAAATGGACAGGACTCGGGTGATGTATGTATTTAGTATGGGAAGGAAGGCTCGAGAAAATTCGCGAGAAAATTCGCGAGAAAATTGTTGAGATTGTTGTTCCATGGATAACCGATTGGACGCACGATATATGGTTTCAGGATACCGAGGTGTCACCTCTTCTACAAGCATCGACGTCCTCATCCACCAGAATGGTGCAGAAGCATATCGGCGTATCGCAGCAGAGACTAGTCGGAGGCAGCAACAATCCCAATCCCACCGGCGCGAAGAAGCTCCCCCAGTACGCGGCGGGGATCGCAGCCTCCCTCGGCGCCCTGGCCGCTGGTCTCGTCCTTGGTTGGACCTCGGCCGCGGGTAAAAATGGTGTAAACCTCGCCGAGGAATACAAAATCCCGCTGACAGCGACCGAATTCTCGTGGATCGGCTCGCTGATGACCCTCGGAGCGGCCACGAGTTGCGTCCCCATAGGGATCCTCTCGGACCTGATCGGTCGCAAAACCGCTATGCTCATCCTCGTGTTGCCGTTCACCGCCGGATGGCTGCTCCTCATCTACGCCAACTCGGTGGTCATGTTCTACCTGGGCCGCTTCATAACCGGCCTCAGCGGTGGCGCGTTCTGCGTCACCGCCCCCATGTACACGGCGGAGATATCGGAGAGCTCTATCCGAGGTAGTCTGGGCTCCTACTTCCAGCTGCTCCTCACCATCGGAATCCTGATGTCGTACACTCTGGGCCCGATGCTCAATATGTACTACCTGTCGCTGATCTCCGCGACGGTTCCCATCGTCTTCTTCGTCGTGTTCTTCTTCATGCCCGAGACGCCGATCTACTACCTGAAGAAGGGCAAGAAGGACGCGGCCCGGGCAGCTCTCGTCCGGCTCCGAGGATCAAAGTACAACGTCGAGCCCGAGATCCAGGCGCACGAGCACGTCCTCGCCGAGGCCGAGAGAAACAAGAAATCGTTCGCGAAGGCGCTGAAAACCAGAGCCGCGATCAAGGGACTCGTGATCGGGTTCGGTCTCATGTTCTTCCAGCAGCTGAGCGGCATCAACGCCATCATCTTCTACGCTGACTCGATATTCGAGAGCGCGAACAAGGCAATATCGCCCAGCATGTCGACCATGATCGTAGGGGTCATACAAGTGATCACGGTCTTCGTGAGCACGCTCATCGTCGACAGACTCGGCCGGAGGATTCTCCTGCTCGCCTCGATCATCGCCATGATGATCACCACCTTCATCATGGGCGCGTTCTTCTACCTTAAGCACGAGACGACTATCGAGGTGACCAACATCGGCTGGCTGCCTCTGCTCTGCATCTGCATCTTCATCTCGTTATTCTCGCTCGGCTTCGGACCCATTCCCTGGATGATGATGGGTGAACTTTTCTCCGCGACGATCAAAGGTAACCATCTCGAGTTAAAACCGCTTGTAAAAGCGATCCCCGACCGAAACCCCCGACCGAAACCCCCGACCGAAACCCCCCCACCAAACTCCCCACCAAACTCCCCCAACGCTTACGTTCGATGATGAATGATTCAGGTATCGCCGGAAGCAGCGCCTGTCTCTTCAACTGGTTGATGGCGTTCGTCGTGACCAAGTACTACGCGCCCTTGGAAAATGCGGCTGGAGCCTATTCGTGTTTCTGGTTGTTCTCGATCATCTGCTTCATCGGGACGGTCTTCGTATTCTTCCTCGTACCGGAAACCAAGGGCAAAACTTTGGAACAGATACAGGAAGAACTGAGCGGCAATTCGTTCTCGACCAGACCGGGCAAGGCTTGAGAATCCGAGGATATTGAAATTGTTGAGAGGACGATTGTGCGAAAATCAATTGAAACGTGATACATTCGTTCTTCCGTTCGTTTACGTTTTTTGTTTTTTTTTTTTTTTGGTTAACTTTCATTCTCGAATCTTAATTCGAATTGAAAACTACGAAATTGCGAGTCGCGCAAATTTGCAGCGTCGAGTAACGTCCGTCAATCGTTCAAACGTTTTTTAAATTTATTTGTGTTCGTGTTCGATCCGACGCGATCATCAGCGGTTACGCGATACGTCCGTCGGTGTGACAACTTCACCAAAGAAAAATGAAAGAAATAAAAAAATAAAGAAAATAATAAAGAACAAATTATAGAAAAAATGATAGAAAAAATGATAGAAAAAAAAGAAGCGATTCGCGTCAAGATTTTTCATTATTGGTCCACTGAGCTGGTATCCAGCCATCCAAGATAAACAAGATAAAGAGTTTTTCTGAACGGAGCGTTTTTTGTTCCTACGACACCGTCGGTGTGATTATTATTTTATATCGTGATGGATATTAAAATAAGAAATCGTGTAATATTCAAAAATTCCCAATTGCTTAATAAAGTATTGCATATCCCTGCACGAAAGACTGACTCTTTTATCGGCAAAAAATAGTTTTAGCTAGTTCACCTGTACGATACATCAATTTATGTAATGTTTACCTTATGTATATAATATATGAGTATAAAATTTATACGAAACATTGTAAATATAAATTATTATTATTATTAAAATTTATTTGTACCGTGTTTATTACACCTTCACTGATTTCAAACGTTAACGAATATTAAAAATATCGATAAAGATATTAAGAAAGTATATATTTGTATATATTTTATACGATTATGAAAAAAGTCTTGTTAAGAATTCGAGTTACGTTTATTCAATATTTACATGAATATTGTATGGAACAATGACGTTAATGAATCGTTATAAAATTTCGTTCTTAATTTATATAGCGAAAAACAAAACATCGACGAAACAAAGAGGAAAACTAATTTATATTAAAATATCGCTTATATTATACTATAAATACCGTTGAAAAAGTACAATTTAACAATGAAAGAAAGGTACTTTGACCATTGTGCGTTAATTAATATCGTTGAACAGTACAAAACCCTGTACAAAATTATATATACACATAAATATCTGTGTTCGTGTGTTATGTTTTGTTTTGCGAGTGTGTATATAATATATATATATATATGTATATATACGTATATATAAATATATATATTTTTCATTCACGTTAATTCGGGAAACAAATTGACCAATAACTGATCGAGAAGCATATATGCCAAATGCTTGTTGAAAGGGGCATTTTGAATCGGTTCTAAAAGGGAATCCATTAATTTACACCATTTGGAATGTATATCGGCCAACCACCACGGTACAAGATTATAAAGTCCACTTTTCGCATTGTGATAATGTTCTTCAGCCTTCGTCTTTGGTGAAGCGTCTTTGTATTCCTTATCAAAAATAATCGAATGTAAAAGTTTCACTACGATCGCTGCTCTTCCGCCGCTCAATAATTTCACTATCATATTGTGAAACCATCTATTCACGATTGGATCCACACTTTGACGTAACGAAGAGGCTAATACCCACAATATTCGAGAAATCGTTGGGGGAACTTCTAATAAATTATCCACTGAAAAGAAATAATTTATTAAATTACGAACTTTCGATAACGAAAGTCGGCGATTAAATATAACTAATACTAGATTTATTCGTTACTTTTAATTATTTTTTTAATATTGTTTTACAGGCTATGCATTTTACAAAATAAAGTAATTTTATCCAAACTTAACATACGCATATCCTCCCCGATCGATAAATATTCCCAAAATATATTTGCGAATGTTGTTCACGAAATAAATGTACGAATAATCGATGGTAAGAACGAAACGTTAAAAAGTTGTCGATAATCGCAACGGAATTCGTACCAGTAATAAAAATACGATTCTGTTGTAATTATGCGAATCGAGAATGAAAGAGAGGAACGAGAAAGATTGAGAAAGATTGAGAAGGATTGAGAAGGATTGAAAAGGATTGAAAAGCTTTGAAATGATGGAGCGATTCGACTACTACATCTAAAGTACGATCTAACGTATAATTAACGATAAAACTTACGAGCCTCGGCGACGCAAAAGCACACGCCCTTTATATGTTGCAATTTATTTACAATGTAAGGAAAGCTTTGAATCCTCGAATCTAAGTTTAAATTGTTCCCAAAAGGTCCAGCGCCGAGTAGATTTCGTCCCTTCTTTTGACTCTCGAGGAAATTTAAATCCCCGTCGAGCTCGATCCCCATGTCCGGTTGATCGTGCTTCACGATCGTCGAGGACAACAACGTGCTCATGAACTTGTCGAGATGTTGTCCCTTCTCCTTCCTCAACTTGTGAGCCATACTTTGATAGAGTACACCAATGTCCGGCGTCGAGTAGTTGGTGAAGTACGGCTTAAGATTTGGCACCGTTAAAAAAGTGTGCAGGAGTTCGCTGCTCCTCAAAGTCGGCTTCGCCAGCAACTTCTGGATGAAATCCTGGTACCGCTGCCTACGGAAACCACGACGGATATTTTAATAACGGGTTGGATCGACCGTCTTTGGCATTTTCATAAAAGTTCGTTTCGACGCTAACGTAAATTCGTTGCTTGTGTTTATTAAAGACCAATTTTCTAACTCGACGAACGCGTGAAATCAAGTTTTTATTTAGCTCTGTTGCAAAATAAAAACTCGTTGGCTCGCGTCGGTGAAAACTAGAAAATAAATTCGTCGAGACGGTTACTTTTTACAGTTAAAAGAAAGCAAAAAAGAAAATGATAAAAGCAAGCGGGGGTTCAGCGGGGGTTCAGCGGGGGTTCAGCGGGGGGTTCGAGGGTGGTCTCGTCTTGCCTATTGGCCGTCAAGGACGGGTGCGGATTCTTCCTCGTCGGCAAGGGCGAGTCGTTTAGCTCCCGGTCCCCGTGAAACTCGGATAGGCGGGCGCGCAAGGAGTAAAAGTCCTGATCCCTTCTGAGCACCGTCCACGATTTGTTCTCGGAGACGCTGTGCACGGAGACCATGTAGAGCGGTTGGGCGCCACCGCCGTCGACGTGGGGGACGGTGACGCGCCAGGTGGTGAGGTCGCGGCTAGTCGAGACCTGGGAGCTCGACTCGGTGCTGGTCACGCGAGACGCGAAGTTGGCCTCCTCGGCCTGGAACACGTTCTGAGGATGGAAGGGGGCGCCTTCGACGGCGGAGGCGGCCTTCAACACCCCCCGGATCTTACCCAACTGGCTGCTGAGACGAGCCCCGACGCCAATGCCGCTACTCGCGTTGCTGAAAACCAATGCCCGAACTTGAGCTTCTCGCTCGTTTTTTCTTTTTCTGTTTGTTCGTTTTTTTTCTTTTTTTTCTTTTTTTTTTTTTTTCTTTCTTTCTTTTTTCTTTTTTTTCTTTTTCGATACAATGTAAGATAACGAAAATTACCTATTATGAATGTTTGGTTTTATAGGAGCATTTATCGCTGGTATACCGCATAAAAATTTGTAAATCTGAAAACAACGAGTTTGGTTATACATTTTTACTTAAGATATCTTTACTCTTAATTATTCCAAGTACTGTACGAAATTTTATACTTGATGAGTATGATGGAAGGATGGAAGCAAAATATTTTCTAATAACGTGTGAGCCTCTTGATGAGCTTCGTACAAAGGTCGCGAAGTTCTTAGCTCTTGCACTTTCTTTGATCCAAGATCCAATACTTTTTAACAAAACAAAACAAAATTTATGTTTTACTAAAACTCACGTTTGCTTTCGAAATAATTAAACCATTTTATTAATTTATTACTTTCTTTCATGCCCTGTGAAATATACGCCGGTAAATTTAAAAAGTCAGCGCTTTCGGGGTCGAGATACGTGGAATATATACTCCGAGCATCGCTGTACAACGACTCTTCGATCACAGGTGTTATTTCTGGATTCAACATTCGTTTACTTAAGTCGTCTAAACATATAAATAAATACGTCAAATTTTAAACGATGCACCGTTTCCGTATTTTTATTTATTTATTTTTATCTATAAATATTTTGTATTTACCTATATCTAAATAAAATTGCAGTAAATTTACTAATCCGGAATCTTTGATGTGTTGCATAAACATATAAAGTAATTCTGGATCGCTCAAAACTTCTTCCAAAGAAGGTTTCAACACGTTCGATACGTTTTGATTAGTTTGCGGACTAGAAATCCATGTTTGAAGCATAGGGACGTACATGGTATCGGTGGACTGAGAAAACTTTCCTTCGTGATGCGTACATAAACTTATCAACATATTTAAATTATCTGGATTCGCGAGGGCATCGATGGCGGGCAATAAAACCCAGTTTGCGAGGACCTCGCGAAGTATAACCTACGAAAAGAAGAAAAAGAAGAACGAATACAATTCGTTGAAAGTTGCGTTTAAAAATTAGGTTAAAAAATAGTTTCGCTTCTTACTTGATTATTCGTAGAGATATGAATGGCTGGTAATAAGTGAGGTAACAACGCCGTCGTCACTCTTCTCAGATAATTTAATTCGGCTTTCCTCGAGTAAGCGGCGGGATGGATTTTCGAACCCAAAAGGTCCGTGATATGGTCGATAGGATCACCTCCTAAGTCTTTAGCTCGTTTGGTCAATTGCTGCCAATCCCGGGCGTGATGAATAGCCAAAGGTACAAGATGATTAAAAATAATTTGCGAAAGGTCGGCTTTGTAGAGACGACCGGTGACGTTGGTGACAGCCGAAGCGATGGTCAATCTCAATTGCTGAACGAACGCTTCGTTGGAGGATAAATCGGAATACCAAGTACATACGTACGTTTGCAATATTTCTTCCAAAAGCTAGGAGATAAATTTTCTTTAACAACGGCGTAAAGATACGATCGCAGCTATCGCGTCGGTGCTCGGCAAAAATACTCACTCGTTCCAAAGCTACGTCGAAACCTTTTGGAACTTTAGCAACGGGATTTAAATGTGGCAACCTACGATGTCTCTTGCACTCGTTGTTACCGCAGACTCCGCAACACTCATTTTTAGCACGCTTAAACTTTTCCTTGGAAGCAGCTAAGCTAACTCGAACGAAACCTATCAGTTGCGTTCCGGATACCAGTCCAATCGCAAACAACGAGCAAAGGAATACTGCCAAAAATATGCTAAAAAACATACGAAAAGAGTTATTTAAAAGTGTCGAATAAAATTAATTAGAGATAACTGGTGAAACAGGCGATAGGTAAACATTTGTTTACCTATACAAAAGCAAAGTAAAAAAACTAACCTGTCGAGGACAGCGGTAACGATTCCAAAAATAAAAGCGATCGTTGCTAAAGAATAACTTACTTTATCATATAACATTTTTGTAAGCTAACTTATCTACGTATTCGTGAAATTCATATCTTACATTAGTTTATGCATTTTCCGTACAACTTCATGGTTGACACGAATAACATCCACCACCGATCATCTTAATAAAGAATAAATTTAATCTTATCACAATTTTATTTTGAACGGGATCAAACACTTGACGTAGGAGTAAAATGCAACGGTATTCATAAAATTACGCATTTTCGATGGATACATGAATCACTCGTCTGCACCTATTGGTAAAGAAATAATGAATCGTAAGTCGAACGTCGAACACTGTTGAGTACTCGCGGAAAAATCAGACATGTTTCAACTTACATAGATAAGACTCGAGTGCTTCTGCGCAAACGAGCATCGCTTCCGCATCGTCAACTATCGAAACCCTCCGAACGTTCGCTAAATTATACAAAAGTATCTTTAAATAAGGTTGTTCGAAATTTCGTGGAAATTTTAAGTTGTTTGGAAATACGCGTCGACCGGTGTTCGATAAATCGATTCTTCGATGTCCTCGTTCGACCCTACAAAGTAATCTTCCAACAATCGTCGATTCAATTTACGATGCGCTTTTACGTTACTCGTTCGCTATCCGAATGTCGCGCACCACATGCTTTTTTTACAAATACGTATTTTCATTATCGTAAACGCGTTCGAAGAGGCAACTTTTTTTTACCCACAAAATTTAACCAAATTCGAAGCATCAATGATTACGTTGATGAGATCGCGAGAAATTTAATAATGATACTAAAATACAAAATTTTATCCTTTCGATCGTTCTTCGAAATTCGTATCGATATTGCCGTTTCAAGAAATAATTTACAAAATTTCATTACCGAGCGTTCCAGATTGTAAATTACGTATATCTTTTACATAATGGTAAAATACAAAATTTGACTTTTTTTAATAATTTCGATAGATTCGCATCGATTTTGCTTTAATAGAATAGTATAAAAGAAATAATTTATGATCGTTTTACCGCGTTTTAAAAACGTACGGTTTAAAATTATACGCCCGTCGTCGTATATTTAAAAACGTACGAAAATTTTGTTTAAAAACATAACGCGCGAAAATTATTATTAAAGGGTTTTTTGTTTTAACCAGTTTTTTTTTTCAAATACAGTATTATAATGAAATAGTTTAAAAATTTTTATTAACCAGTGAAAAATATTGATGAGTTCTTTTTTTTCAATTTTTTTACAAGTATATTTTATTTATTTCAAAATGCTTTTGTAGAGGTTGTTTTTACCACTACTACACACTATTTTCTTCTGCGTAAAAAATTAATTTTATGGATTCTCTGTATCCTTTATTCGCTATACAATTTCCAAATGCTGTACGATCGTTACAAAAAAAAATATTACTTAATTATGAAACTTCGATTGAATCGAAAGAAAATTGAATACAAATATTTTCAAGCCAAGAAAATGTGGTTAAAGTATTTATCGTTATTGTATTTAATATGTTGAAAACATTATCTTAATATAAATACGAACTTCAAATTTCCTTTTTCAATTCTCTCCTCTGCCTTATATATATATATATATACATATAAATATATATATATATTAAAATCTATTATTTTTAAATCGATAAATATGCTCAAATGTTTCAACATTTTATAATGAATCACATCGAAAAGGAACTTTCTTCCACGATATAATTAATTATTCAACAAATAAGTGTGGATAAAAGATTCAAAGTTTTAAGTAATACGTAATATTTTCCATTACCTAATGAGATATATTAATTATCTGAGAATTTATTTAGACTAGTAAATAAAACGTAGCATAATATATAATCAATAATTAATAATTAATGATTTATAATTAAACGATCGATCGAAACTGTTCGTTCATTTTAATTACGTGAAAATTAATTATTGCTTCTTACGTTATATCGATACATTATAAATTGAAAATTTTAAGAACGACGGTTTTGTTTTAATATTTGCTTTAATTTCGGCGCAAAAAGTTTGAAACAATTAGACAAACGATAAATAATATCTTTAAAAATTCCGACGTATCTGAGAAAAGCTTTGATATTTTAACCGCAACAGTCGAGAATAATTTCTAGTTTTTTGGTTTTGATTTCCTTTTTTTTTTTCTTATATAACCTCAGGATACCTTTCTATACTTAAACAATCAACGGAAAATAAATTTGTATAAATTACCATATTATAAAATATTCGATTATGCGTAACTGTAAAGAAAACAACATATTGTAGTTTTTAGCATTTTAATTAAAAAATACGTAATTTAAACAACGTTGTTAACCTTCGAGAAAAATTGAAGCAACTGAGAAGAGTAACACCTTTAACAAAAACATTTTGCACGAACACTGATACAAAAATTTTAAATGCATTTTATTGTTATATTATATCTTTGAAATTCAATCGATAAGTAAAATTAAAAAAATTAAAAGTCGAAATATTCAACAATTGTTTTATCGTACATCTTTTATTCATAATATGAAAATGTCATCCAAATTTTGTATTTTTTTTCTCAAATTTGATAAAGGAACGTCGTACGTACGTATAAGTAATGAAAAATAAATTTCATTCCTTATTCTAGCCATAACGTCACTTTCTTCATTTTTGTATCAAGGATCCTCAATTGATTTTCATTTATTTTTGTAAAAAAGACGATCATTGTGGATATATTTATTACAATAATGCATGTAAGGTTGCCTCGATCGTTTTTTTTAAAAGGTCGCAACATTACACACATAACTATACATCGTTATACAAAATAAAATTCAAGTAAATTAAAAAATCGTACAAGTTCCTGTTATAAAATATCTCTTTTATTTACAGGATTAAAATGTATTTAAAAGCTTTTTTAGCATACGAAACAATGATAGACGAGGCAGCCTGACAGCTATGACTTGCGACGACGTTTGACAATTTTTCAGGATTCTCAGTACCTCGAAAATAATGTTCAAGTTTTCATAAAAATCGCATTTTACAATGTTTTCTTTTTCAGACATTGGTTTTTAAATTTTAAAATATTAATTTTGGTTTTACATACAAATAAGTGTTTAACTGATATACTAGAAGCTGATATTTTTTTAAACACCATTCGTTACAAAATATTAACTTACTTAAAGTAATTTTAACATTTTCTCCGTTAATTATAAGAAAATTATACAAAACAATAGATGCAAAATTCGCAATTCTTTTTTTATAAACCTTTTATCTCGTTACAATCGTTAGAATTTTTCTTTCATCGACATCGTATTAGAATAATGCAGCCGTAATAAAAAAAAAAAACACGTTTGTACAGTGTTTTTCGACGAAGTGAAGTGTATGCCTGAGAAGAAAGAGATGAAATAATTTGATTGAATCGAATGACTTTACTTCTGGCGCAATTATATATATAAAAATATGCATGTGACCTCAGATCGCGGTGCATGCTAAGCCTCTTGGAAATCTACTTCTTCTTATTTCACTTTTTACCGTTAAACTTTTTTCTTTTTTTTTTTTAAGTTGCTCACCATTGCACCCTAATGTACTTTA
Organism: Dolichoris vasculosae; assembly: GCA_018907195.1. Taxonomy (NCBI): domain Eukaryota; kingdom Metazoa; phylum Arthropoda; class Insecta; order Hymenoptera; family Agaonidae; genus Dolichoris; species Dolichoris vasculosae. Next base: position 16,135,430 of record JACCHY010000002.1, on the reverse strand, counting down.
TTCTTTAGCATTATTGGTAGTTCACAATTAAATCAACTAATATTAGTTCAATTAATAATATTTAATAATAACAATGGGCTCGTAATCCGATCCACATACTTTACAAATATTTCCAGATTACTATGTATATTCTCATTTTTTACTCTTTTCTTTATCATCATCGCATTCTAAAATATTCGAACGAGCAGAAAATTTCACCTTCGTAATCGGCATTGGTATGGTGATCATTAACGCAAAGGTTTTGATCCGAATCAATGGATGAAATCGTTTTCTATTCATTTTCAACAATATTTTTTACTATAACGACTTTCACAATAATTAAATAATGTAACTTGCTTCGATAAAATAAAATTAAATTTATTATTTTATAAAAAAAGCAGTATCAAGCAACGTTTTTTTTTTTTCAAGTATGCCTCAGAAAAGTCATAGTTTTACTATAACTCACCAGTCGCTACTTTTATAATATTTTTTTAATACGTCTGAAATAAAAAGAAAACGAATTTCTTTGCTACGTTTGGATAAAAACCTTTGCGTAAACGTTTGATCAGTTTATTGTTAAAAATGCACTTTTGTTTGTTAAATAAAACTCTCCTAGCCGCACGCGTAATAACAAATAGCAATAGTAAAACGTCTTACACTGGCAACATACGCATGATATATAACAAGCCTGTCGAGCTTCCGCCAAACCAAAAACTCTCGCCGAGACTTAAGGACTATCGCTCTGCAATCCGAATTGAAACTTAGTACCGTTTTTCTCTTCCGCTGCCTTACATTTACTTCCCAATATTAGCTTTTTCATTTAAATTGAGCAGTTAATCTTTTTACAGCTTATTGTAAATACGATTTTTAATCAAATGAATGGAAGGCCAAAGAAACCGTTAATAATACAAATTGAAAACAAAATAAAAATAGACTTTTTCTCATATTTGTTTTAATGACAATAAAATAAGAAACAGTACAATAATAATTAATAATTAATAATTAATTAATAATAATAATAATAATAATAATAATAATAATAATAATAATAATAATAATAATAATAATGATATAATAAAAATAATTCAGTAATTATAAATTGCGTGTAATATTAACTAGTTTATTCGAGTTGCCTCGTTTTGTTACCCACCAAATTCATGATAATTATAATCGAATAATAATGCTAATATTAATAATAATCCCTTAGTTGTGTTTTTTTCTCGATATTATCTTTTCTCGTTTAGTTTGCGAAACTCTGTAAAATAAAAATATCGTCTTCACGTTATTCAAAAAACTTTGTTACTAATTTATTATTGGGTATTAATATCCCTTTACAAGAAATATCACTCAACGCTCAAATGTTCTTGTTTCTCGGGAAAACCAGGCAGCCTTCAATCGTCGTTTTTTTTTTCTTTCATTTGATGCGATTAAAAGTAGCTTGGATTTCGGCTTTTTATATATTTTCTTCGTATATATAATTCGCATATACCTCTGCTTATTCCGATCAAAAAATCTCATCGGTAAGGTATAAATTGGTGTCGAGTGTAAGTGCGTACGCGACGGTGTATATGTACGTATGTCAGTATTTCACGAGTAATCGACGTGACAGTTGTTTTTATTTGTTTATTTTTAATATACCAAGTGTTCGGCTTCCTATCGTTGCTTTCACATTTTCGTCACACTGTAAGTGTTCTCCTTCTTCGCGGCTGTTGATAGTAAGCAAATTTACTCGACCACCTTCAGCACCTTGCCAATGGCAATTGTTTTATCTATAATCATGAAAATAAAATTCGGTTAACTTCTTTCATCCCGATATCGCTTTCCTCGTACGTACATTGAAAATATAATCGTTATAAAAACTGTAGGCTTCGACCGAAACTATTCTCTCAACGTTTTAAGATAACAAGACTCGAAACAATGTAAATCCCAAATACTCGCGATTCGTGCGATACGGGCAAGTGTACCAATAACGAGCAAATTACCGTGATTTCTTTAACGCTTCTTTAAGCGTTAAATCACGTGATTTCGTTCGAGCAGTCTGCGGTCGCGTGCGACACGATCGTCCGGGACACGTAGTAAGTACAAGTTAAGGAAGTAATAAAGAAGTAACTCGAACAACTTACTTTCGTCCCTAAGGGTGAATCTTCCCATTTGAGGAAACAGTTTGAATTTTTCAAGGCATATAACTCCGGCACACTCGATTCTCATGATTGCCACTTGATCTTGTTTAACGAACCTGGGTCTCGTTTTACTCTTGTCACCCGTCTTCTTATCCACTAAACAGATCAGAGTCTTTACCGTGACTTCTTCGGCGGCACAGTGTATGTGCATCACAGCACTGTACCCAGCACAGATTATACTCTTGTGTTCCAGAATAACGACTTGTGCGTCGAAAACCTTGCCGGTCTTGATAGGATTATTACTATCGCAAAGCACAAAACCAGGACTCACATCCTCTTCCTCGATACCCTTTAACTTAATTTTTACATTTTCACCAGGACCCACGGATGTGACTTCTTCGTCGTCCGACCACAATTGATCCACGACTACTGCCGTCTTGAACGAGAAAATCAAAAGCGTAAGATTAGCGCACGATTCTCGCTACGATTCTCGCTACGATTCTCTGCTACGACCGCATTATTTATCTTATAATTATAATTCTTTGACATAATTACCCTGTTTGGCATCACAAAAAGCGATTGTCCTTTTTTAGCTTCGCCCGCTTCTACTTTGCCCATTACCACTGTTCCCATATCCTTATATTTATCAACGATGGGCATTATGAATGGACCGCTGCTCTTGCGATTGAGAGAAGGAAGGGAATCTATAAAAGGTATGAACGGTGGACCCTTGTACCAAACACAAAGACTCTCCGGAATTGGATCTTTCAACCCTATTCCGAGTTGTCCCGACACAGGCATAAAGGTGAGATCTTTCGCTGGACTGAATCCCAGTTTACGAAGATATGGCAATATTTTGTCTCTGTAAACGAAAACACTCGTGAAAAACGGGTACGATAAATAATTATAAAATCAAAACTTATTTCAACCAAGTAAAGATCGTTATTTTTCTATCTATCGTTCATTAGCCATCCAACATATTTTTCATCCGGCTCTGCTTCTCTTAATCTAATTATACGTTATCTCGTTTTAGTCTTAACGTATCTATAAATAATGTACTCTTAACTCTTACTCGTCTTGCGAAGTCCTTTGTAGTCCTTTCGTTTCTTAAAATTACGCGTTCGAAGTACGCGAATTCGTCCATTTAAGTTCTATCAATTTCTAAACTGAATCGCGAAGTTTTTTAATTTACGAATATGTAATTTCTCAGTAAAATCGAATAAGTAATTCCTTACCGCACGTGCGTTACTTTTATGAAAAAATATTTTTCCAAACATAGTTCGACATTTCAAAAAAGCCTTCGTAGTATTTTAAAAAAAATTTTAATTTCATGCAAGATTTTTAGCGTTACTTTATAAATTATAAATGGAATTTTGAAATCTGCATTTCTCGAATTAAATCTCTCGCTGATTTAGTTTTACCTAGTTCCGTTCGCTGTACTCGGATTAAAACGAATCAACTCGTTTAATCGTTTAATCTTCTCGATAATTTTTAAACGAACTTCCCGACGATTTATCCGTTGGTATTTTCTTTGGTTGCTCGCCAATTTTCAAAATATTAAAAGTAATTGTACGTTTCAACTTAGGCGATAGTTAAGGCAACTTTTACATTAAATTAACGATTAAATACGAGCGTAATAAAAACATAAATAATTTATTGGCGTTCGTTGTTCAAAATTGATAAGAAAAACGTGACTCGCAGGAAACGACTTTGCACTTTACGAGACACGAATTTCAACGAATTTCAACGAATACCTCCAACACCGCTGCTTTGGTACCTCGAGATTATGAAATTATTAAACGCAAGTTGACGATCGCCAAAAAGAATGGAGGTAGCAATGGAGGTAGCAATGGAGGTAACAAAGCGTCGGTGATGGGTAAAACGAAACCAAAACCGCATCCGTGATTACCTGCATTCGTTGTATCTGGTTTCATCCCATTCGACGGTAGGATCGTCCATCTTATTAACTAACACAACCAAATGCTTGACACCCGCAGTCTTGGCGAGCATGGCGTGCTCTCTCGTCTGACCGCCCCTGTCGAAGCCGGTCTCGAACTCTCCTTTCCGCGCGGATATGACGAGGACGGCGAGGTCCGCCTGGGCCGCGCCTCCGATCATATTGGGCACGAAGCTCTTGTGCCCCGGAGCATCCAATATCGTGAAGTGCTTTCTTTCGGTTTCGAAATACGCCCTCCCGACCTCGACGGTCTTGCCTTTCTCTCGCTCCTCCTGGTTGGTGTCCAGAGCCCAACTTAAGTACCATGTCTCTCTGCTTCGCTCCTTGGCTTCCCGTTCGTATTTCTCGAGGGTTCTCTTATCAACCATCCCCGTCAGAGCCATTATTTGACCGCCGATGGTTGACTTGCCAGCATCTGTCACCAACGAATCGATGCCTCGTTAGTTGCGACATTTTAAACCGAAAATTTTGCGTTTGAAAACTAATTGGTAAAACTGATTGGTAAAACTAATTGGTAAAACTAATGGGTAAAAGTAACCGAGGAACTTTAGTGTAGGTATGTCTACGTTGTGTAGTCCAAGATTAAACCATCCTCGGATAACCGAATTAAAACGCACTTCAACGAAACGTGTCTCGTTTTTGCAACGATACACTTAAATATTTCATACTTTAACGTCTTTTTAATAGTCGAAACATTTTCTACTTTTTGCTCAACGATCTCAGTTTTATAAAAAAATTCGCAATAATCGATAATTCGATCAACCTGATTTCCGTTACTTACCTACATGGCCGATAAAAACAACATTTACATGCTCTTTTTTACTCTTTGTATCTTCCGTAACTTTAACAATTTTCTTCTTTGGCACCTTAACGACCATTTCTTCGTCCTCTTCGATTTCAACCTCGGCCTAAAATATATAAAAAGATTAAAAATTAAAAGAAAAACATAAATTTCCATCTACAAAACAGTAATCGATTAATTTTTTCCATAAAATTCATCGAATTAACCTTTGCAGCTGGAAATATAAGATTCCTGCGTTCTCATTTTAAAATTATGGATGCAAATTGTTTCTTTTATTTCTATTTATGCTCCTTAATAATTAGATACATTGATTATTACGGGATTGGAAACATCTCGCGTATCGGTATATTTCGTTTTGAAATCTGTTAATTTTTACATAAGCTTTAACCTCAAAATACCTCATGAACACATGTGTGCTAAGTGACTTTAAAAGATATAACCTTGGAAATTCTAAATACATGAAAATTTTAAATGCCGGTATTCAATTTGGATACATTTAATATCTACAAATGCAAATGTAGAATCATAAAAACACAAGAGAGGAAAAAGAAGCAAAAATGTACCGGAATACGGCCATGTTAGATAAGTTTGTTCAGAATTAATTTCCAGAATTCCTGTACAAATTCCAAATAAAATTTAAGCCAATATTCTAACCGACCTTAACGTAGAGCATCCAGAATTTAGAATACGTTCTTAAATTTTGTTCTTAAATTTTCGTTGGTTACCTCCTCATTTTCCGGAGTTAAAAGAGGGTCTCCGTCCACCGCTGCTTCTTCCCAAGAGTCCGCAGGCTGATGTTCGGGGCTGGCGTTGGCTGATTCGGTGGTATTTGAAATATTGGGAGGCCGTGCTCCTCCTCCAGCCGGAGGTTCTTCATCTTTCGATATGACCGGATCCGGTGGAACGGTCGGAGAATCGGTATCTACGTACGATACACAAAATAAGTTAGCATACCGGGTACCAAGAGACTTAAGTTTTGTACAGCTATAACAAAATTGTAACTTTAATTACTGTTTCAAACTTAAAACGCTAATCGGTATCGCCTTTGATTTAAGATTCTTAAGAGTAGGTAAGTTTTACTCGTCGAAAACTATCCATAATTAAAACCAAGATTAAAAATACAAATTTAGAATCGAAATTAAAGGCGATACCTATTCAAAGCATCGAGCAAATACCGGTACCTAAGAAAAACTAAAAGTTTACAAATAGTAAGAACATAAATTAACGGTTGCAACGTCGTTACTAATCCAAAATTCGCATTCTATCTATCGTTAAGAGATTCGAGAGAAGAAGAATGAAAGAAAGACTAAAAAAAAAATATAAATACACAAAACTACTCACGAAACTATAAGCTTCGAAGTAAAAAAAAGATAGACTTTACCGCTGGTAAAAATGAGAAAATAAACTACCAAAGTCGAACCTACGGAAAGGAAAAGAGCAACGAAGATTAAGCGTAGCCGAAGAAGAGCCGATCGTAGAATCGAACCGGTAGCAAAATAAAAGGCAAAAGTGCATAGCTTACCGAGTACTAAACTTACGAAAACGAACGTATTTTCCCCAGTGAATCGAAAGAAAAAAAAAGTAAAAAGAAAAGGATAAACGGGTCGCGTAAGGTTTCGAAGGTAAGGTCTCCAAGAGTCTGGGACTGCCACTGTGTCGTCGCTCGACAAAAAATCGTGCTCGAAAATCGTGCTCGAAGCGTTCCTACCGAACGAAGGGAAAAAAACAAAGGTAAGTCGGGGGAAAAGTAAACACGGACGACGACGACGACGACGGTCTAACCCCTCCGAGTAGCCGCGCGCGGTGTCTTCCGTCCGGACGGTGCAAGTCCCTCGTGTCGCAACAATATGTTGGTGGAGAGAAAAGGTAGTCGCGAGCACGAGGAGAGGAACAGGGCTGGAGGTATGGAGGAGAGGGAGGAAAAGGAAGTGTAAGTAAGTAAGTAAGGAAGGAAGGAAGGAAGGAAGGAAGCGAGTACGGAAAGAGAGAGAGGAGGTGAGGCGGGCGCATCGGCGAGGGTCGGCGGGGTGTGTCCGGGTGTCTCGGGTGTCTCGGGGTGTTGGTCGCAGGCGAGCCAAGGTCGAGTCGGGGTAGAGCCGGGGCAGATCTCGCCGTCGCAGAGAGATAACTAACCGTGATGAGTCTCAGGTGGCATGGAGGTGATAGCCGTAAAGGAGGCTAACGGTGCGGGAGCACGGGCTGCTGCAGCGAGGGCGACGGCGGCGGCGGCGGCGGCGGCGGTGGCAGGGGGCGAGGACGGGGGCACGGGCGACTCTGCCCGGGTCGGTGAGGTGGTCGCCGTCGTCGTCGTCGCCGCCGCCGCCGCGGTCGGGTTCGCGACAACCGCCTGCTGCTGCTGTTGCTGTGGCTGCTGCTCATCGGGGGGGTCCAACGGCGGCGCAGCCGCGGGCTGAGCCGGCGATGAATTGATGCAGAACGAAGGCACGAATTCCGCCGCATTGACGTTCAGCGTGGAGAACTTACTCTCGACGGACTTGTCCAGGACGTCACCGACCCCGTTGTTGTCCGCCTGCTGCTCCCACGAGTCCGGCGCTACGCTGTTCGCCATGACTTGCGCTCGTCGAGGTCTCTCCTCGTCGCTCTTTCTCTCGCTCTCTCTCGCGCTCTCTCTCTCGATCACTCTTTCTCTTTCTCTCGCGCTATCAATCTCTCCCTCTCTCTCTTTTCTCTCTTTTCTCTCTTTTCTCTCGCGCTCTCTCGCGCTCTCTCGCGATCTGGCAAACTAGCCTACTCGGGTTAGCTCGAGCAGCCTCGCTTTGTCTCGGGCCACGGGGACGGCGCGGCTCCTGGTGAGCGCGCACCGACGCGCGACAGCCGTGAGACGAGACTCGTGGCCCTCGGCACCGCGTGGGCCCCGGAGTTCTCCAAGGTCGGGGGTAGGGGGCGCGTCGCCAGTTAACCGTGCAGCAGGGGACGACGATCGCGACGACCGCGACTACCGCGACTACCACGACGACCACGACTACCACACGACTACCACGACGACCGCGACGACCGCGACACGTCCACGACACGACCACGACGACTTGTACTCCGGAGTGCGAGTCGCGCGCGCGCGGTACTCCCCGCTGCTGCTACTATTGCTGCTGGTGCTGCTCGGCTGCCGACGGTGGCGAGGAGGGTAACGACGTCGCTGAGGTGACGGTGGTGGCGGTGGTGGCGGTGGTGGTGGCAGCGACTTTAGCGCCTCGCGAGACTCGCCGGAAACTGCGTTGGTCAGAATCGGAGCCGGGAAGGAAACGGTCGAGCGGTGCGGACGGGTTTCCTCGGTCGGTGCATCTGGTTCTAGGTTTCCGTTGCACCGGAGGACGTTATCGTTATGCCGGGGATCGCCGGGGATCGCTACCTCGGAGCTCGCGCTTCCACCGAGAAAAAACCCTCCCTGGCTGGAAAGAAGAAAAAAAAAACAACGACTTCTCGGTCGTCGCTAACCTATTTCGCATCGAGATCTCGGAACTCGAACGTTCCTTTCCCGTGAGTTTGGTTGATCGATCTCGCGATCGCCGAGTCCAACTCGGAGGCGTTCGAAGTTTGGCGCGCGATCCGCGTGTCGGAGGAGGAGGGGAGAGAAATCCGACCTCGACTCGTTGGACTTTCCGCTCGCGATCGGATGGAAAAGCGATTAAAATTCCTGGTCGGCGACTCTGTAAAATGTTGGAACGGTGAAAACGAACGGGATTCGCGTTCGTGGAGGGTCGAGGGGGAGGTGCTGGGGAGGGACGAAACGAATCGATATCGAATCGGCGAATCAATTGTCGCCTGGAGTGAGACTGAAACAAGCGAAACCGTTAAATTTAGCGCCATGGCGGGACTGGGTATTGGTAGGGTATTGGTAGGGTATTGGTAGGGTATTGGTATGGTAACTCGTTGGGGAGTTGTCGAGGAAAGCGACAGGTACGGGTCTCGAGTACGGGTCTCGGGTGCGGGTCTGGAGTCGAGTAATCGAAGTCGAATCGTGCGTGCGTGGCAATGGTAACGTCGCGTGGAAGGTGCGAGAGGAGGGAACGCGGGTGTACGCGTGGGCCGTGACGAAAGGCGCGCGTATTTACGCGTACGGTCGGTTTGCCAGCAACGCACCGCCCGAACGTATCCATTGCTTCCATATGCACGACGACTCGGAGGGATTTCACACGCGTGCGAAAGTCGCCGGCATTTATTCCCCCTTTCCTCGCAGACCCCGCTCATGGTGAATGCGAAAATGAAAACCAAAGCTTTGCTCGTTCTTTTGTACTTCCTTCCTTCGTTTGTTCGCCTCTCGTCCTCTCTCTCTCTCTCTCTCTCTCTGTCTCTCTCACTCTGTTTCTCTCTTTCTCTTGCTCTCCGTCTCCGATTCTCACGCTATTCTCGCGAACGTTACGTTCGTTTGGACGACGAATTTAGGCTGCGTTTCCTTCTCCGATACTTTTATCTCGTGGATCGATAATTTTCCTTGCGCGCGTTCGACCCTACGATTTCCCGATCCTCCGACTCGGAGAATTGCGATGCAACGAATAAATTAATTTATCTTGAATTTCGTACGTGTACGTACACACACGCGCGCAACACTCGCGAATCGTAGATTCGTCAACTCCCGAACTCGCAAACTCCCGAATCCCCGTGCAACCTTTTCGTCTTTCCTCTTTTTTCCTTATCGCGCGTTAATATCGTAACGATATTCCATCGATCGCAATTCTCGTTTTAAAATATTAAATATTTTCACGTTTTATTCACCCTTGTTGCTTTTGATCGACTCCATTCTCACTATTTATTTCACTGACGAAATAATCTTCGCTCGAACGTTGATAATTATTTATAACTGAAAAATAAAAGAAATTAATCTAGAACGTCGGTAAAATGGATCTTGTTCGATGAAATTCAATGTTATTTCTAATTCCGTCGATTGCCAGTAGATAGCGAAAGCGCGTATTTGAAAAATATCGCGATCCCGCAGAAGTGGGTTCGAGCGCGTATCGATGAATTATCGTCGAGATAATCGTGCGAGGCTACGTGGGCCGGGGGTCGGGGACCGGGGGACGGGGACCGGGGGACGGAGACCGTGGGACGGTGAACGCGGGTCGGGGGTTGGAGAGGATGGGAGAGGAATAACGCGAAACGATTCGTTCGCTGTTCGACTTTGGTCGCGTGATCGTCGCTTTATCGTAAGGCGGAAACTTTTTTACGATTTACCCAAAGTTGGAACGAGCGGTACGAAATTTCTTACCGGTGATGCATTCGTGAGTTGGACTTAACCATGTATTCGAATCCGGTTCCACGTATGGAAAAACACTAGTCGATTATGTCAAATTAACCACGGAAAGCGTAAGCCGAGTATTTTTTAACTTACTTTGTATACTTGTTGATTTGATGCACGGCTCCAAAGATTTAACCAAATATGGTAAATATATCCTTAAGCTTACGTTATTCGAATTTTATCGTATTTTTGATTGTAAACGATTAAATATCAACGATCTGATCTTGTAATCAATTTTCGAATGATACGTTGTATTGTTGTTTAGTTGAGGCACGTATCGATCGGACTGAATTGCAGAAACAGTTTTCCAGCCGATTTCATCAAAATGTTTTCTACGAAAAGTGGTTCAGGTACTCTAGATTAATTATTTCATACGTGCATATTCGTGTTTATCGTGTATACGTTAATCAAGATGTAAATAAATATCGTTTGTGTTTACCGATTTATTAAATGGATTATAGTCGACGTTCACTTAAATCGAACGATAGATTCGATTTTGAATACTTTAGTTTTTTTTAATTGTTGCGACGTATTTTAACGTTTATTAACTTATAAAAAGCATTTACTATAAATAAAAAATATTACAAACTAAAAATGATTTGTACTACGGAAAACACCCCGAGTCGATTATAATATATTTATTAATATTTATTTTGTAATATAAAGTGAAAGTAACGTTATATTATAAAAACTGATTTTAAAAACAAACAAGCGGTAATTATTCGACAAAATTAGGTTATATTTTAAAACTCTGTATAAAATATCCTATTATCGAAGACATAAATTATATAAAAAAATTGTTTGTACCTACCGTTTTACCAAATTACCCATTATTCGAACGTAGAAAATCTATATTAATAACAATGTTACTTTGCTGAAAAACCATGAAAAATATATTATAATCGCAAAAAGAAATGTTGCCCGATCGTTTTAAAAATATGTATATATTTGAATATTTCTGTAAAATTTCTGTAACGAATAAGTTTTTTTAAAATAAAATTACATACTGGTAAATCACATATTTAATATTTCATAGGAAATCCTTACTCGTCTCGTTCTTATATATTTGAATATTTTTCATGAAAGTATGTAAAACAATTTCAGTTTCGCCGATCGTTACTAAAAACGAAAGCGAAGTAGTGCTCCAAGAGGTAAGCTTAATCGTTGTAAAAAAATCTAAATTGGTACAAAATAATTAAATAATTTTTAATTTATGGTCTCGATAGGTTGGAAACTGCGGAGTTATACTACTAAATCGACCAAAAGCTTTGAACGCTTTGAATCTATCTATGGTAAAACAAATATACCCGATTCTCAAAGAATGGGAAAATTCAAAAAAATTAGTTCTAATAAAAGGTAACGGAGACAAGGCATTTTGCGCCGGAGGAGATGTCAAAACTTTAGTTCTAGCTTTAAGAGAACCAAACGGTGACCAACTTGGAAAAGAATTTTTTAAAGCAGAGTATACGTAAGTCTGAATCAAATTTAGAATATTTAATTTTATTATTTTAAAAGAATATTCGATGGCTTCGAATAGAACCGATTAAAAACTTTAAATTATTTGTACCGTGTTATTATTATTATATTTTACAACGAAGAATAAATTATAATATTTAATAGATTTCGTAGATTACCATATATGTATTTAAATGTTTTTCGTTACGTTTGTCTACACGCGAATGTATAAATACATTATGCAAAAAGATATAAATTAATACCGTACGTTACCCACGTGAATTATTTATCCTGAAAATTCAAACTCGATATCCAAGAATCAAGACTAATTTGAACCAATTAAAAAACTAGATTATTTATTTCAACAAACTGTCGTCACTTTTGAAATTATGAAAAAATTGTTAATCGTTTGTTACAGTTTAAACCACCTAATTGGTACTTACAAAAAACCATACATTGCCTTACTGAACGGTATAACGATGGGAGGAGGTGTCGGCTTATCCGTTCATGGTAAATATAGAATAACTACCGAAAAGACATTGTTCGCTATGCCAGAAACAGCTATAGGTCTATTTCCCGATGTCGGTGGCTCGTACTTTTTACCAAGACTGAAAGGAAAACTAGGATTATTTTTGGGGTTGACCGGATATCGATTGAAAGGTATTTATTATTTAAAAAATTGTTTCTTATCGTCTTAAAAATAATTGTTAACCTTTTCGCTTTATTTTGAAAAGGCGTTGATTTAGTGCACGCTGGAATTGCAACTCATTTTGTTCCATCCGATAAACTCGAGGCTGTAAGTAACGAATTGCTGTTGGAAGATTCGGACATCGACGCAACTCTAAGACAATATCTTCCGGAGAATGTAAAACAGGAATTCAGTTTGTCTCCCTATATTGATACAATAAACGAATGTTTTTCAGCTCCAACGGTCGAAGATATTATTAAAAAGTAAGTAAAGTGTATTATCGCGTCGTTCGATCGATTTTATTTTCGATAATTATTTTATAACAGTCTCGAGGTAAATAAAACCGAATGGACGGAAAATATTTTGAAAATGCTCCGTAAAATGTCTCCGACTGCGCTTAAAGTAACAAAAAAAGCTATCGACGAAGGAAGTTCAAAAAGCTTAGCTGAAAACTTGATCACGGAATACAGATTAGTTTGCGCTTGCCTCAATAAAAATAGTGATTTTGCTGAAGGTGATTTTATTTTTCATTTAATACGAATTATGTTGTTATAAAAAATGAAATATATTTTAAATAATAAATAAATTTAATTTTAGGTGTACGAGCGTTGTTGATAGATAAAGATCAAAACCCCGTTTGGAATCCTAAAACATTAAAAGAAGTTACAAACGATATCGTAGATAAAAGATTTGTACCTTCTTCGACGTCTCAAACTGAATTGACAATTTCAAAATTATAATAGTGAATAAAGTAAAAAAATAACTTATATATAAATTAGTTTACGTTTGTTTAAAATTTGTATAATCTCGGTATTATTTTCATTTCTACATGTGCATATAAACTTACATACACGTACGTTTAAACATTAAACATACGTAATTTTATTACGTATACTTATTTTTATGCGAGAGAATAAATTTCTAAAATGAATTTGATATTTGTATGTGTAAATTAAAAGCTGCTGGTATAAAAACATTGTTTTTATTCATGTAAAATTAACCAAGAAAATAATGCACGGTAAGTACCTTACAACTATTGCAGATGCACAAAGAACATGTCAATCATTACTGAGTAAACCAATCACGCAATTAACATGAAGCATCAATTGTCTTTTTACAATAAACTTGCTAGCTTGTGTAATCATTCACATATTCGCTTATTCAAAATAACAATTAAAAAATTTGCTAAAAATAAAGTATCTTTCGTTCGGAGAAGAAAGTTACAGCATTATTACAGATGATAGTTTACCTATCTTTGGAATATTAATTCTGAAATGAGTCAATAATATTAAAAAAAAAAAAAATACGTAATTTCGTTACTTTTGAATGGTCTATAATTTTTACAACATCAAAGATCGCAATAATTTGGAATATGTTCCACAAAACTCGATTTTATTATACGCTATGTAGTTGTAATAAATTAATATCGATGTACTCGAAAGAAAATGTAACATCGCTTATACTCTTTGTAATGACATTTGGGATCTCAACTAAAAATAACATAAACCATTTAAATATAGGCAAAATAAAATTGTTGTTTGTTATACATTGGATGAATAAATTTACAAATAGTTTGAATCGCGTACAATATGCTTCGTAGCACATGTAAAGAAATAAGTTGTAAAGATTTGTGGGCTTCTTAAACAATTACTTTATTAGCAATTTCATTATCAAAATGTTTCGACCACTTCTCCGTAGGTCGCTCTACTCGCTAAAGTAGACTCTGGAGAATAAAAATTTGAAAGAATTCAATAGAATTCATTATCGTACGGAGAAGTGTGTCGAGTTGAAGCGGCCTCAATACCACAGGAATCGATCTTACAGCTACACTAATCGTCATCGTACACGTTCGGCAACGTTCCTGCATTTCTGTTTTTAATTCGCTGAAACCCTCACCTATTATTTATTAATAATTTTTTTTCTTTTTCGTAAAAATTAATTTCATCCCGTTGTACTAATGCCAATATGCAGAATGAATCATTGTTTAGAAATTATGAATTACTGAATAGTTGAAGTGTTCAAATATTAATTACGTGCGTTCAGTCAATGTACTGTGCAAGCCAGCGAAAACCCTCCCCGTAGCCTTGCCTCTTCAGTACCGAGCACATGAATAATTCTAATGGACGGCCTGGAATATCACTGCGTGGAATTTTACCCTGAAATTCGATAAAGACAAAGTAACGTTTCCATTCTTCTTTCCAACCGTTTCAAACCGTAACAATCTACGAGTAAGACGCGATTTCAAGAATTAAGTTATTAATTAAGTTATTAAAACTCGTTTGCTACGTTATCGCTTAACATTTACATTCAACTGTTGAAATTTTGTTTACCTTTCCAGTCGTTTGTCCAAACAGATTAAAGAAATTCCTAAGTTCATCTTCGGATGCTGCACCGGGCTTATCAATTTTATTACCAAGAACGAGCACCGGGCATATACTCAATTGTTCATCGGTCACAAGTGCATCCAACTCCGCTCTAGATTCCAACAACCGCGATCTGTCGCTCGCATCCACCAAAAACACTATTGCATCCACTGCGGGAAAATAGTCCTTCCAAACTCTTCGGGCTATCGGGAAAATTCATTTTTTTATTCGAGGAAACGATAAACGTTTCGAGTACGTAAATCAATGTTTTATACCTTGGGTGTGACCACCAAGATCAAAAGTGGTAAACCTCATGTTACCGATGGATAATTCCTCCGAAGCTGTAACAAAGGAAATTATAATTATAACGTTGAAAACTTTTTTGTAATAGTACCGTTATTGGACTGATCATCGTTACAAAGTTCTTTTCGTACTTATTTATTCGTTCCTAACGACTCGTTTAGAATTCTATACCTTTAAAATAAAGGATAAAGGTCGACGAGCAGCCAATAATCGATCGTAGATTTACTTACTTATTTATAAATAAAAACTGTTAATAAAAAATAAAACAAAAATCATTTCTATAAAAAAAGGTATATCACGTGGTAACCACTTTGTTGTTTAATCGAAAGCTTGAAAAGTTAACCGACGGTTCGAAGAAGGAAGAGAAAAAACAAAAATAAATAATGCGATTCGTTGGAACGCTACAAACGTTAATCAGTTTAACGATAAAAAAATCAATTTAAAAATCAAAATATAAGTTTTGCAATCTTCGAAACGGATAGTTTTAAGCAACTTTAAATATTCTTTTCGTCTCAACCGTTGGTACGGTGGCTTCGAACGGTTCGATCGATCCGCTTCAAAGGTTAAGTATTCGACTTTGCTTACAAAAATTATCGAGTTGGAAGCTTGTTATACGGTACGAACCAGTGGTTACCATCGACAATTCGATCAATGTTAAAAACAATCACTGTCGAAAGAACGGTTAGTAAATAAGTTAGTTACTTGGATGCAACGTGGGTACGTGTTGTGCGAGTCGATCATCTTTAAGCATGTGAAGCAACGTTGTTTTACCGGCGTTATCCAGCCCGAGAAACAGCAATTTTCCACTTTTTTTCCATAATCCTGAAAAGTAAATACACAAGCATCGTGCATAAGATTGCTTATTTACTCACGTTCCATAGAAACTTCTAGAGGTTCTATCAGATTTTCGGCTATGGCTGCATTTATTACCGAACGACGACCAGAATTGGGCAAGCCGAGAATAGCGAATCTTCCACGACAGATGGGTTTGTAGATACCTACAGAACTTATAGCTCAATAATAATACCGTGCCAAGATAACCCTATTTAATTTTGACAAAATTCACTCGTAAAGGCACAAACACTTATACAATATCGTTTCCATCGTCGACGGCTGGATGCAATAATTGTATTTTACAAACGTATCCGAGTCGAAATTTTCTTTTCGCTCGACATATTCTCTTTCGCGAGTGCGATAAATAACGAGTTTTCGGACGATACGATTCATTACGACTATACAGTACCGCGATCAAAATTGTACACAAATGTATGTCAAGTGAATTTTAAAACTTATCAATCTACAATGGTATTCCAGCTGTGCACGATAAATTTCATTTCTTACCACCGCTTTGTTCGATCGCGAGAATCGAGAACGACACTCGACATAAATTTTACACTGCGGAAAATTTGAATAACCGAGGCACACTTCAACGTTCGGGAATCAGGGCTAAAAAAAAACTGTACCTCGTTCGCTCCCGAATCAACTCGAGCCTGTACGCGAAAAAAAAACACGCTGAAACGAGGCTGAATCAAAGGTACAGACTATATTTACGCGGATCGAAGGCTACGTCGTCGCTCCGGAGTCGCGGAAACGGAGCCAAAGACGCGAAAGCGCGGAGACAGGAGCGAGGAAAGGGCGAGGGAACGAGAGAGGAGACGAGAGAGGAGACGAGAGAGGAGACGAGAGAGGAGACGAGAGAGGAGACGAGAGAGGAGACGAGCGAGGAAACGACTAACCCCGTCGTAACCAACGCGAACAAGTGGAAGAAAAAACAGGGCAGCCGAGAGGAGGAAGGACGTTGGGAACAGACTTACCAAGGTAGCCCAGAACCCCGGTGAACCAGTCCCAAATAAACATGTTCCAGGCTCGGCTGCGGGCGGTTGTGCTCGAGTGCTCGGCTCCCCGGTGCTATCGAGACTGCTGACTCTCCCGATGACTCTGCAACAAAGACACGTCCTCGTCGTCGAGAGGCCTCCTGCTTTATTATTCGCGTGCGTGCACGAGCGAGCGCGCGAAGCAGACAGAGACGGACATAGCAGAAGAGAGGAGGATATCTTCGCCCGTTTTATATATCGGCTCTGACGCCGTATACACCGCGGACGTACGAGACGTACGAGTCTTACCGAGTCTTACGAGTCGTACGAGTCGTACGAGTTGTACAAGTCGCGAGAGTACCACCAGCCCAGCGGCGTGATTTTTTTTTCACCGCGCACGCACGCGCAAGCGCACACGCGCGCACACGCCTCCACCTGTGTACGCACGCACACGCGCCAAACTCCGCCTCGGCTCGACGCGCCACTTCGCGTACGCCTTTTTTTTTTTTCTCTCGTTTTTTTATTCCCTCGCCTCGAGCTTTTTCTCGGAGCCGACTCTGCCGAGTTTCCGGAATCGAATTACACGGCCGCTCGACGATTCGGTTGGGAATCGAAGGAATTCGTTCCAACGCCGACGCCGAGGACGACCGAGACGACGACAGAGACGATTTTTACTCGGCACCAGATTCACCCAGAGCGCGTAAGCTCGCGCTTTCGAAATCGTTTCTCGTCCCGCCGCCGATTCCCCCGGAGGAAACCGATCCCCTGCCCCACGTCCTCGCGTCCTCGTCGTTTTAACGACCAATCCACCTCCGACGTGACCCCCTTCCCCGATCTCCCCGATACCCTCGACGATGACTATTCGATCGCATCCGACTCACGCGGGAGACCCACTTTTCAAAACTTGGCTGAGCTTTCGCGAATCCGTTGCATACGCCAAGTCGGAACCAAAAAGTCCGATCCTAATTCGAAAGCTCGAACGCGATGCGAAGACCATTCCAAATCCCCAGGTAAACCGGACGAAAGCCAGACGAAAACCAGACGAAAACCAGACGAAAACCAGACGAAAACCAGGTTATTTCGGAGCTGCTCCTAACCTTAACCCTTCCTCGCAAGATTCGCGACGATGGCACGAGCCGTTTTTTTCCCCGATTGCGTAAAGTGTCGGTCTCGGGTAAAGGAGAAGAGAGAAGAGGAAGATAAAGCTAGGTAGAGACAGAAAGAGAGAAAGAGAGAGAGAGAGAGAGACGGGGAGCTGTTGCGCTCTTAAAATACAACACACGCGTTCCGTCCGTCTCGCACGCGCGCCCGTCAAGAACGCGCACGGGGAGACGAGGAAGGTTACGCCCGTGTCCGTTGGACCGGCGCGACTCGATGCTCCCGGCGACGACGGCGACGACGACGACGACGACGACGACGACGTCGGCGACGGTGACGACTGCCACTCTCGCAGCGCCAAACGTACCCGATGATCGAGCTGCGAGGTGATGGCGGCGGCAGCGACGACGTCGGCGACCACGACGACGACCACGACGGCGACCACGACGTCGACGACGTGCGGCGGTCCAGGAAGGAGACCCAACGAAAACACGCTCGCTCCTTTTTTTTCTTCCTTAGCTGGCTGAGGCGCGAGATCTCCCACGGTTGGCGTTCTGCTGACGTCTACTTCCGTCGGCCATGTTGTCGACCGCTCGCCTATATATATGTATACATTGATACGTTGGATTTCGAGTGTCCGCCGAGGCGCGAATTTTCGTTCGGGCTTTTTCTCCATCCCGCGTACCCATGGCTTTTCTCGAGGGAAGCGTTTCCCGACCTTCCAACCGACCTTCCAACCGACCTTCCAACCTACCTTCCAGCTCGCGATCGCGTTCACGGGGACGTCGATCGAAAATTCGCTCGATACGCGATCGTTGCTCCAGCATCTTTCGAAAACGCTTCCAAGGCGAATTCGATTTCACGCAAGAATCAACGAATCGACGAATCGACGAATCGACGAATCGAATCGCGTTCGTTCCCGCGTCCCCCGCGTTTCGAACCTTGCGTTTCCGAGTACGAATCGAAAATTGAATCCGACTCGGGAACGGAGGGAGCGTTGAAACTAAGCGTTGAAAATGAGCGTTGAAAGCAAGCGTTGAAAACAAGCGTTGAAAGCAAGCGTTGAAACCAAGCGTTGAAAGCAAGCGTTGAAAGCAAGCGTTGAAAGAAATCGCCGAGTCGCGAATTCGCGAATGGAAAAATTGGCAAAGATCGAGCGACGCGGAGAAGCGTCGAGTATCGTATCATCGTAGTATAAAGATTCGAAAAACGTTCGCAGGCGGAAATTGTTTCCGCGCCCGCGATTAACGGTGGTAAAAGGAATAAAGGTTCGTAGCGCGATCGGGGGGCGAGGGAGGGAGAGAAAAGCGACGTCGCTCGCGGAAAATACGGAATGAAACGCGAAAACGTAACCGTCACCGAACGGTACTCCATTTTAACGTGGAACCGAAGCGCGACATCGAGCGCCGAGAAGTTATCGGCGGATCATCGTCGGATCGTCTCAAACGCGATGCCTCCCATTTGATCGTGAATTCTCGACGCGCGAGTCTAGAACCGCTCGGTCGCCTTGGATTCATTCCGCGCAAACTCGTGGACGTTACCGCGGCGAGAGAGAAAAAGAGAAAAAGGAAGAGGACGACGACGACGACGACGCGAGGAGAACGAGAGCGCCAAGTCCGCGACGACGACGACGACGACGACGACGGGGTGAAGCGAAGTAAAAAAGTAAAAGGAGACCGGGGAAAACCGAGGCCCGAGTCGGCTCGCAGGCCTTGGGAGGTTCGTTCGGGAGGTTCGTTCGGGAGCGATAGACGAGACCGCGGGATCCTCCAGGCGATACCTGCACGGGAAAAAGTAGAAGACGGAAGCCGTTCGTTCCCAAATGGTCGGCGAGTCGACCGCGGTAGTATCAGTAGTGGTGCCGCCGCTGCGCTGTCGCAGCTGCATTCAGAGCGGTGCTTTAGCGGTGATGTTTGGTTAAAGCGGGGGGGAGGCGAGAGCGCGACACACGGCGTTGTTTCCTCTCTCTGTCCGTGTCGGCGTTTTTTCCCGTCTCTCTCGGCCGTGAGAAGAACCTCGTCTCTGGGGTACGAGGAGAGGACGAGGTTTGCGGCTTCCTCCAGCGCACCCCGACACCGCCAAGATGTTGTCGCTCGGTCCGAAGAAGGACGGTGGCCCGAATCTCAAGTTCTTCGATTCCTCGGAGGTGTTGGCCCAGCTCGATTCGGTGAAGCAGTGGCTATTGAAAAACGCCAAGAAGGTGAGTCGAATCGCGGCCGCAACCCGGCGTCGCCGACCCGAGGTTTCCGAGTTTTCCGAGGTTTCCGAGGTTTCCGAGGCTTCCGAGGCTTCCGAGGCTTCCGGACCCAAAGCTCTCTCCGGCTCTCCCCGGCACTCCCCGGCACTCCCCGGCACTCCTCGGTTCTCCCTGGCTCTCCCCCCGACTCTCCCCCGACTCCCCCCGAGTTCCCCCGAGTCCCCCGGCTCCGGGCACCGAGGTCTCCCATCGACGCCGAGTTTCGCGGGGCGGCTTTCCGAACCGAGCATAACCTATACCGCGCCGCCTTTTCCGTACGCGACCGACCGCGCACCGTCGATTTTGCTCGCGCGTGATTTCCCTTTTATTTTTTCTATCCTTGTATCCTTCGTTTTCGCGCTTCGTCTTCGCCGCTCGGTCTTTCTCTTAATTCGCGCGAGGCGAGTTGGAACCTCCGGTCGGCATCGTTGCCCCGTGTTTTCCTGCTCGCCTGGTAAATACCAAAATTCGGTTTAATTGTTTTGGTCGTTGATTGGCCGTTGGCTTCTACCTCTCGTTCTTCAAGCATCTGCGTTCCATAATTTGACAAAACTACTTTTTCTTTTTCATGATTTTTATTTTATTGTACATTGTACAGTTTGTTGCAAAGTTAATACTCTTGCGATTCGAATACTCGTGGCCTTTCTTCGAACCGTATCGCTCTCTTCGAGTCTGCTTTTAGAAGCTGGTTCCGTTGCGTGGATCGAATTTAATTCTTCGTAACGACTTTAATCTTTCTTTGTATGCTCCCCGGCTCGGAAAATATTTTTACTTCGTTCGTATCGGAGTACCGTTATTTACTTATTTTATTTGTATAGTATATTCAGACGGATCTACCGACCAACAAAAGCTTATCTACTTTAATTGTACAAATTCTTCAATTTCAAGAGGACAATCTTGGAAAAAATGTTACTAAACCGCCGATGACCAGGATTCCCGTGAGTATTCGTTTAAATCTCGTTTGTTCCTCGAGGCGAAGCCTCAAAAATATTAATTTATCCTTTCTTTTTCCTCAGATGAAATGCTTCCTAGATTTCAAGCCTGGAGGTGGATTGTGTCAAATTTTATTAACGGCCTTTAGGTTTAAACAGGAGCAAGGATGGAGAAGATTCGATTTCCCGGTTGGAAAGGTATTTTTAAGAGGCGAAGGTTGCATCCACCTAAGTTATCGCGTACCCTCCTCCGATAAACGAATGTACGTCGACTGGCAACTTTGGTAACTTGATATTTACTTTCAGTCCGGTACTCGGATGGACAGAATGGTCGAAATGCTGATCGCGATAGAACGAGCACTCGTTCAAAATCGATGTCTCGCCATACCGAGCATATACGTGAGGTCGGACGTCGATAAAGCTACAGCGACGAAGGTTAAGGAATTGGTACGTCGCCACCAAGGGACAATAGCGGAGAACGAAGACGAAGCCACCCACGTAATTTATCCTCCCGCCGACCCTCTCGAAGAAGAGTATGCTCGGCCGTGCTTTCGTCGAGACCGATCCGTGTTGTTACATTGGTACTACTTTCCAGACAGCTACGACTCCTGGATTAACATTGATCTTCCGTGGGATTATCCCGAGGCAGCTCTCGGGAACGTTTCCGCAAAGTACTCTATCGATTTCTTACGTTGCTTTCGACGGGAGTGGCTAGTAATTATTGTTTTTAAACGACCAAAATGTGTTTTAGATCTACGTACAAAGTTTCCGCTACCTGGGCACTAGATTTAGAACAGTACAATGAGTGGATGAACGAAGAAGACTACGAAGTAGATGATAATGGACAAAAGAAAGTGCATAAATATAGATTATCCGTCGAAGACCTAATGGCTCAACCGGCACCACCTTCGTCGGCTAAAAAACAAAAAAGGAAAAGGTCGCCTACGCCTCCACCAAAACTTGGTAAACGAAAGAGGTAAAATTCGAGCGATCGTTATTTGGTATTTTCGGTAGATTTTCAATTCTCAATTTTCAAGTCCTTGAGTTCCTTGAATCCGCCTTCGCGGATACCCATCCGGGTATTTTATATTCGTATGACTTTCGTTGCACAGTGGAAGAGCCCCTGCATGCGTGCAAGGACTATCAAACGTATCTTCAGCAGCTCCAAAGAAATCTCGCGGTGGTGGAGACGAGGAAGAGGACTTGACACAAGGGATGGAGGATCCACCCGCAGAACCGAGGATAGTGGAAGTCATGGCTTCGAACGCTAATACACCAAACTCAGGTCAAAACAGCAGTTCGACGGGTGGTCTAATTTCTAGTAGTAAGAAACAAGACAATGAATTGCAACCGCTCAAATCTGGAAATATGGCTGATCTCGATGAACCCTCGGAAGGTTTGATTTTTTATTATTTTCATTTTTGTTATTTTTATACGATATTGTCGACTCGAGGAGGGAAGCTTGAAGTACTCGGAGCAACTTTTCCCTCCTATTTACAATGTATACAAATTTACGAAACTGTTATGTACTCGAGATAATGTTTTTAAAATGTTACCGTGACTCTGTTGACGCGAATTTTTATTTAAATTTAAAATTAAAACGATCGTTGCGTGTAAAAAATACCAATAGTTGACAATTTTACACCGCGAACGACTACGAACAATTTTATAGCTCGTTAAAATTAAAATTTGTACATTTTGAAGAATAAATTAATTATTTTCTTTTTTTAATCGCAATTAGAAAATTTCATTTACAATTATATAATGACGCGTTTCCTTATACCACCAAGTAAATATTATCAAGTATGGTCAAACGTAATAAAACGTGTACGTTTAAACTTAATTTAAAAATTTCATAAATTTCTCCGTGTTCAGGTGATAAGAGTAATTCGCAAACGTCGCAAGACAGAGAAGAACGAGACACGAGCAAAGAAAGAGGCGACGGCAGCAAAAGTGACGAACCAGAAGACAACGTCACAGAACAAACTCATCATATCGTCGTACCGAGTTATTCAGCTTGGTTCGATTACAACTCGATTCACACGATCGAAAAACGAGCTCTTTCCGAATTTTTCAACGGCAAAAACAAATCCAAGACGCCTGAAATTTATTTGGCGTACAGGAATTTTATGATCGATACTTACCGTTTGAATCCTACCGAATACATTACATCAACGGCGTGCAGGTAATAAATGCGTCCGAATTAATCGACGTAACTTATTCAATCCTGTAATTATTTACAGGAAACGAAACAACGAACGGTCGTATAAAATTAACGATTTACATGATTTATTTACATCCAAGCCATAATTTTAATGCAGTTTTCCTTATTTTATAAAAAAAATGTCCGCGATTAAGCCAATTTTACGATCGCGCTCGTAACTCGCTGGAATCGATAAATCGATAAATCGATAGTTCATAGATTATTTATTCTATGATAAAAAAGCGATGAAAAATGCTTGATTAAAAATGTTACCACCCCCTTAACTACCTTAACACGTTTTCTTCCACCGTAGACGCAATTTGGCGGGCGACGTCTGCGCCATAATGCGCGTGCACGCCTTCCTCGAGCAGTGGGGTCTCATAAACTACCAAGTCGACGCGGAATCCCGGCCGACTCCCATGGGTCCGCCACCCACCTCGCACTTCCACGTGCTCTCGGACACGCCCTCGGGTCTGGCGCCGGTGAACCCGAACCCGCCGAAAACACCTCAGCCACCCGCTGCCAAGACGCTCCTGGACCTCGAGAAGAAGCCCATCATCACGGACGAGAAGCTCCCGTCGTCCGGGGCGATGGCGAACTTTGGCCTGAAAATTGATCAGTATTCCAAGAAACCCGCGGTGCTCAAGAATAAACAGGCCGCGGGGGCGACGCGCGACTGGACGGAGCAAGAGACGCTTTTGCTCCTCGAGGCTCTCGAGTTGCACAAGGACGACTGGAACAAGGTCGGTCGACGCAAGGATCCGGCTCCTTTTATTTTATTTATTTATTTTTTATTTGTATCGATACATGGTATCGAACCACGTAATCACGCGATTGCATTTTTTTGTTGTTTTTTTACAACGAAGCGAGCCGACGTTGAATAAACCTAATATAAATACGACGGTACCTAAAATAATGGAGCGACAAATCGTTCGATTTCATCTCGGTAGCCAGTCGTACAAGTTTTACGATCGATGAAACCGCACTTTACAGCAAATACGAAAAAAAAACAACAAGTTGTAACGTTCAACTCTTTATCGTCGTTGATATTTAGGTTTTTATCAATGATAAAAAAAGCTTGGATCGCTCGTTGTTCGTTCGTTTGTTGCTCGTTTGTCGCTCGTTTGTCGCTCGTTTGTCGCTCGTTTGTCGCTCGTTTGTCGCTCGTTTCTACTCGCACGAACGAGCGAACTAAAATATTTGTCAACAGCCGAGTGGCCGTTACCGAACTTATTATTCGATGCGTTATTATTGGATTGTGTATCGACAGGTGTGCGAACACGTGGGCTCGAGGACGCAGGACGAGTGCATCCTCCATTTCTTAAGACTGCCCATCGAGGATCCGTACCTCGAGGAGCCCGAAGGTTTGGGACCACTCGCGTACCAGCCGATTCCATTTTCAAAGGCCGGAAATCCCGTCATGAGCACCGTTGCGTTCCTCGCCTCGGTGGTCGACCCGAGAGTCGCGGCGAGCGCAGCCAAGGCCGCGATGGAGGAATTCGCCGCGATCAAGGACCAAGTGCCGGCGGCGCTCCTCGATCAGCATTTAAGAAACGTACAGGCCAGCGCGAATTCGGATGGTAAGTCGAAATATCGACATCGAGAAAGGTTTTAGTACCGAAATAGTATCCCATCGTTCCCTCGAGTTTATTCGTACAGTGACGTACACCGACTATTTTTTATCTCTATTTTAAAGCGCTTACGTAAAATTTCTTCCGCGATATATCGAAACCGTTTCGAGCGGTAGAATTCGTCGCTCGACGATCGTTCGCCAAGGATCATCCTTTACATAAATCGAATCGAATCGAATCTAATCCAATTTCTGCCAATATACAAAATAGTTCTCAAACTATTTTTAGTTGATCGAACGTGACGCGGAATCAATTAAAAACGATAAAATCGTTGAAATCTTATCTATACGCAGCGCCAATATTTTTGACGCGGATACGTCTTGCTCTTGTTCGTGCTTCAAAAAAAAAAGATATCCTCGGACGAAAAATAACGCGCTGGAATAAAACGAAGAAGTTGGTTCGGAAAAAAAATTTGGTCTATGAGAAAATGATCCATTACATAATTAATAGCACCGGATCGCGATTTATCGATCTCTAAATATAAACCGGTCTAAATAAAGAGAAGACGATCTCGAACGACGGGAGAAATCAAACGCTATCCGATTCCTACCGCGATAGGTGAAAAAAGTGTCACGTACGCCATTGTTTGCAAAGGTAAATTCGATCCGGCAGCGGGACTCGCCCAGTCGGGTATCGCGGGCACGGGTCCACCGGAGCCCCCGGAAGACTCGAGCAACGCGCAGAACGCCTCGAGTCAACCGACGCCGACGTCCGCCACGTCGCCTCAGTCGGCAGCCACGACGCCACCCGAGGGAAAGAAGGAGGAGCCGAGCGAGAAGAGCAAAGGTGGAGGAACCGCGACCGAGGGCAACGAGTCGCCCGAAAGCGGAGGCGCGACCCTGACCGCACCCAAGAAGGAGGTCGATGGCCCGGATACCGAGAGCTCGGAGCCCCAGCAGACGGAGCCCGAGAAAATGGAGGTGGACGCGAAGGAGAGCGACGAGGCCGCCGACCCCAAGTCGAAGCTCGACGGAGGAGAGGAAGGCGAGGCGAAGGAGAAGAAGGACAAGGTACGCGATCCTTTGGTCCTCAAGCTTGAGGTGTGCACTCGTTATTTGCTTCCGAGGCGGTGGCATTCCGAGTCATTCGATCCTCGTTGTTTCGCGACCTTTTTCCACCACCTTTTTCCACCACCTTTTTCCACCACCTTTTTCCACGATTTACGAGGACGGAGAGAACGAGAGTTGGATCGAAAAGAAATATCGTTGCGAGTTATTTATTCGTAACCGATGCAAATATTACTTGTACCGAAGTTGGAGATGAAAGTCATTTTTATGCAACTCGACGTGCAAAATTTAACCAACGCACGTAACGAAATTATAAAAAACTTTTTTTTCTAACTGTAAACGTTTCTTCGAAGACCGGTTAAAAATGAAACCAAAGGGAGCGTTTGAAAGTCGCTATGTTTCGGTATTCGTCGAGAGTGTTTGCTCGGTTCTCCGTATTCCAACCTCGTAAATTCAAGTAGAACCATACGATTTTACGAAGCGACGCGCGCAGTCGACGAAAATTCTTGTACTTGGACGTACATCAACCCCCTCGATTTACAGGTTGTCAGAGACGCACAGCTGCAGTCGGCGGCAGCAGCAGCATTAGCCGCCGCCGCGGTCAAAGCCAAGCACTTGGCGGCCGTCGAGGAGAGAAAGATCAAGTCCCTCGTGGCGCTTCTGGTCGAGACCCAAATGAAAAAGCTCGAGATAAAGCTGCGCCACTTCGAGGAGCTGGAGACGACGATGGAGCGAGAGCGCGAGGGCCTCGAGTACCAGAGGCAGCAGCTCATCACCGAGCGTCAGCAGTTCCACCTCGAGCAACTCAAGGCCGCGGAGTTCCGCGCGCGACAACAGGCGCATCAGCGACTCGCCCAGGAACAGCACCAGCAGCAGCAGCAACAGCAACAGCAGCAGCAGCAACAGCAACAGCAGCAGCAGCAACAACAACAGCAGCAGCAACAGCAACAACAGCAACAGCAGCAGCAACAACAGCAGCAACAGCAACAGCAATCTCAGAATCAGCACCAATCGCCTTGGCAGCCGGGCAGCAATCCCTCCTCCCAGCCGACGGCGACCGGGGTGCAACCGGCCGTCGTCGTAGCCGCCCAGCAACAGGCCCAGCCTACGCCCCAGCAACAGGGACAACCTCCGAGTCCGCAGGCGCAGCCTCACACGCCTCCGCAGCAAACAGCATAAGGATCTTCGTGGACGCTCGCGTCGTTGCGCGGATTATTTTTTCGGGACATAGCGAGAGAGAGAGAGAGAGAGAGAGAGAGAGTGAGTGGAATGGAAGAAATGGAAGGAATGGAAGGAATGGAAGGAAGGAGAGGATGAGAGGATGAGAGTTGTACCTGACCTCCACTGAACTTCGGTTTTTATGGGACGCGGAGGGTCGAGGCTCGGGTACACCGGCTGGGAACTCGTTTCTCCGATTGCACTAGGATCGGCAAGATGCGGATAGATAACTAAATGGCAGTTGTTTTTTTTTCTTTTTTTTTTTTCTTTTTTTTCTCGAGAGAAAAGTACGACGGAGAAATGATCATTGATTTCATGAATTGGGCTAAGGGCCAACAGTGACAGCGTTTTTTGTCATTCCGTTCATTGTAGATATTTGACAGATGTTAGGCTTATCGGAATTTCTCAAATTTGTACCACTGAATTTATTCTTTTAATTTAAATTAAAGATTGTTTTCTCTTAAAAGAGGTTTTAAAATATGCTTTTTTCGCAAACACATAGGATTCGAGATACTTGCCACTGTCGCGTTTAGTTGAAAGCCAGAGCGTGCAATTAAATTTTTAAACTTTACTTTCACGCCGATAATCGACCCATAGAAAGTGATTATTTAAATAATAAAGTGCGATGATGAGAGAGTCGAACCGATTCCTTTGGAAAGTGAATGGAATTGGAGGATGATTGTAAAATGAAAGCCTGATCCGTAAGTGAAAAAATTCGTTTTATCAGTGTACAACTTAAGAGAGACTCAGTTTCTTCACTCACCTTTGATACGATGTATTATTCTGAGAGTAATTATTAGAAAAAGGGTCAACTTATTGCGTAAGGAACAAAAAAAAAATGTGAATTGAATGTTATTTAAGGACCATGAGCCATCGTTCGTCGAGTCGAATTATTGAATTTGATTCAAGTTGAACGATGGCCGCGAGAACTGGCGAGTAATATTTTATTTAGGACTTTGACAAGAAATCTTTTTATGTTCGTGGGTTTTGTATTTTGCAGTACAATTAATTAAACTGTAATCGACCTAACGATCCTATATAATATACTATTGACAAAAGTATACAAAGTGACAAGTCATTTAGCGCGCATACAGAAACCCTTACTAAAAAAAAAAACATCTGCATTAACCCCTTAACTCCTTATGCGGTGTACACGATATAACGCGAAGCTAACTTTTTAATTTTTTTTTTTATTTTTATAAAAAATATCGATATGTATAATCAAAAAAGATTTATGTACAATACTGCTAAACTAATTTAACTTAATTATTATTTACGCTTTAAAACAAGAATTTATATGTAGTGTAATTTTATTCACATCGATGGATAAGGCGAATATCGTTTAGTATTTTAAAGATATTAAAAAATTATTGTATCGACCAATACAAAAAATATCATTTTTATTTTATTTAGCGATCGAAGAAGAAAATGTTATATCTTTTCTTGTTCCGGGGTAATTATTTTTACGCAAAGTGATTTTTTTTATATCTACATAGTACATATATTCTATATTATTGCGAAGGTTTCAAAAAAGGGAAAGAATATTTTTCTTTTTCATTCGTCCTAGTTACGTATTTAGTAAAATTTCTAATAGCTTACAAACATAATCTAACACAAAGAATATTATTCTTTATTGCAATAAATTAGAATGTTGTTTAGTACCTAAGTTTTAAATAAAGAAGAAGAAAAATAAAAACGATCGATGGATTTTCAGTCTGTAAAAATAATTTCTTATGCAAATAAAACGTACAATGATAGTTCTCCAAGAAAAAAACTTGGCGGACGTTCGTTTAACGATTATTTATAAAATATACATCGACGGTATGCAGGTGTCGTATATGTGTACACGATATAGAAATGCGAACGTTAAGGGGTTAAAACAAAGGCATTTTCACTCTAAGTGCGATTGACGTTATCGGCGTCGTTTACTTTCGATCGAACCAACCTTGCGAAATATAACGCGAACGAACATCGACGAACATCGACGAACATCGACGAACTTGTACAAAAATCACAAAGATCGCGTTGAATTATCGTAGAGTTTCCAAAGCCGTATATCGATAAGATTTCAAAGGATGACGATCGTGGTCGACGATCGTGGTCGATCGACGGTACGAGTAGAATATTGAAAACGTCCGAAGGTTCGGTTTCATCCATAGCATTCGATCATCGATAAATTTGGCCTCCGTGTAAAAATCTTACGGATCGCGATGCAAAAGTGACGTAAAATATATAAATCAGTTGGTTCGTAACGAATAGTTTATACACGAGAGTGAAAATGCCCGCTGGTAAAAGAGGAGAGAGGCGTAGGGAAGGATCATCCCCGCTGCACCGAGACCCAACACCCGAAGCCGAAGCCGGAGCTAAAGAGCTCGATTGTGGACGAGCTCGACGACGAGGTCGGTCATAAGGCGGGTACACTCGGCACCGGCGGGCGGCGGTGCCAGGAGACTCCGCTCCTCGTCGCTCGCCTCCTTGCCCTTGTAGAGGTCGGGCGCCTGGTCGCTCGTGCACGTGCTGATCGGCAGGATGTCCAGCGCCAAGCCCAGCCCGAAGCGGCCGCACCGACGCATCTCCTCGCTGAGCCTGCGAACAAGGACGTCGTTCTCGTTTCAGGGACTCGGTTTGCCGAGCTTAGCGCGTTCGACATTTTTAAAAGCTGCCTGTATCGGTGTCTATTCTAGTCGCCGCTCTCGGTTTTTTTAAGAGAGATTTTTAAGGGTACCCAACTCGATACCGGAGGAGATCAGTGGACCAAAGTTCGAGTCATCGTCTCGATTCGTATTTTTCAATAAAATAAGCGTGCGTTATTTCATATTGGTTCTGCAGCGTTTTACAGCGTTTTACAGCGTTTCACCTTTGACGCGAACATCGTACGTCCGTACATATAAAATAAATACAAAATATAAAAATACGTACAGATTCCACATCGCGGCGGGATCTTTGGCCGACTCGGAAGCTGGATTGAGGGTGTAGAGCGCCGACATGAGGTGGCGGTGGTAATGTTGCAGCAGTTGAGTCATGAACGTTCTTCGGACTTCACCGCTCGTACAGCAATAAAGAACGTTCGCGAGGTCGAGAGCCAAGGAGCCAACGCGACTCAGTTGAAAATCGACCAAGCAGACGACCTGGAGACAAACGTAGAGCCAGGATGGTGTTTCGATTATCGATGGATGATCCTTGTGTACTCGCGAGACGGTAACGAGCGATAACGAGCGATAACCAGCGATTTTACTTCACTTTTTATGCGAAGCCAAAAACGTTATTTCCTTTCACGAGTATTTTTAAATACGAAAATCGATCGAAAATAAAGTTTCGCGAGCCGAAGGAAAATGTAAATTTGGTTAAAATTAAACGAAATCGTAACGGAGATACTCGCGATCGTTGTTTGGTTAGTTGGATAACTTTCGTAATAATTAATTTTCAACGCGGAGAACGAGTTCGGGATTAGTGTGAAAGTCGGGGTGAAAGTCGGGGTGAAAGTCGGGGTGAAACCCAGGCCGAGTAAAGAGGCAAAGTAAAGTTGGGATTTGCCACTCACGTCGGAATCCGTGGCGTTGTCCTTGAATAGGAAATTGTTGGTCCAGCAGTCGCCGTGGCAAAAGACGCTGAGCGGGCCTTGGCTCGAGGTGAGTTCGCACATGGTGCGAAAAAAGGTCTCCTCGCCGAGGAACGCCCGGAATTTACCGAGGATCTCGTCGCGTCTCGGCTCGAGGGATTCGGGCAGGCCCTCCGAAACCATCTTGACGGCGTTCTTCGTCGCTGTCCGGTAGTACTGCCTGTACCAGTCGACGTTCTCCATGCGGAAAAGAGCCTCCTGGACGGCCTCGCCTGCCCCGGCTTCCGGTCGCGACAGCCTCGCGAATACTTCTGGTCTTTAACGGAGAACCAAGCTTTGCTCCAATTTTCGTTTTTAACGTAGCGATCCAAGTTACCATCGTATCTACTCGACGGCGATCATCGACGCTTGAATACTTAGGTACGATTTTTGGAGACGTTTTCGAAACTCTTTTCAAACTTAATTTAAGTTTAATTTAATTAATTTACCTAATATTATTATTATTTCATTACATTTTGCACGAGCACATTTTAGTGAAAAGTGGAAATTGTTATAAAAATAAATTGGATAAAAAGCGCTTTTAAAATCTGAATAACAATTACGGTATATTAGAGTATATTCCAAGAAGTACTCGAAAGTACGAAACCGGTAATTTATTTTGTTATTGCGTATGGAAAACTACTTTTTCTAATTAAGTACTATTTTTTACATTTACTTGTAAACTGGCCAAAGATCGATGATAAGTTTTAATAAATATATCCCGATCCACGTCGTAAAAAATCTATCAAGTTAAAGCCGTATATTTTCGTAATTTTTAGAAACTTTCTGCGACGTAAATTATTATCTATATTAAAACTATCTTTGATATTGGACAACCTTACAATTCAATGAATTCGATTCGTTTCTTACGTAAACTTCAAAGCTCAAATTTTATTAAAATGTTAAACTTACGTAACTTACTTTCTCGTTCATTTTTACGAAGTAGGCGGATAACGTTCGCACGAATAAAATTATGGAATTAGAGATTATTGTATCTAATCAATTTTCCTCGTTTAAAATTTTAACGCGCTTGATTGTAAAAATGTAAATATTCGCTTAACGAGTAGAGAACCAAACCGAAAATAAATTATCATCCATAGAAAAATTAATTATAAAATGAGGGGTATATACTATTTTCAAAATAAAAAAAACTCGTTTGTACTTAACGTTGATTTTACGATTTTATTTTCATCGATTGGAAAATGTATTTGTCGTTATTACACTTGAAAACTGCAAATACGTTTCGTCGAATGTGTTTTTATATTCGTCTTTCTAACGGTACCAACTACGTGGTTTGTATCCACTACACGTTTTAATGCATATTTAAGATGCGTTTTACCGATCGCAATTTAACGAATCTGGATATTTTGAAAGGGTATCCGTTGGCGGTGATCGACTACGAGATTAAATTATAAAACTTGGTTGACGAGTCAAAAATTATTTTCCAGCGCGTTCGTTTCAATTTCTACCGATTTCATACGCGGCTACGAAAATATTTGCTTCGCGTTAATTTTCAGAACGAACGTCTCGTGTTTGCAAAATTGTAAAACATTCATGTTCGATTTCTCGATCGAACAATAGCGAAAAGTAATCATCGAACCAGCCGGAATACCAAATATTTACAGACTCGTAAATAGTAAGCACTAGACGTCAAAAACACGATCTTCGATCGGCGGTCGAAGAAATTGAATTCGACTTGGCAACGATCGAAGCACCAAAAGTCAAACTGCTCGCGAATATCGCACCTAGTGAATATTATACCGGCGTCGAAACGGGAAGTTGGTATTCGCGTCGGTATTCGCGTCGGTATTCGCGTCGGTATCCTCGAGGCATCCGCGCCTCCTCGGACGTACCTCAGATCCTTGAGGGTGAGGCTGAGCGCGTGAAAACCGGCGAGCGCTTTGAGTACGTGCTTGAGCTTGTCGACCTGGAGGCCCTTCCTCCTGTCGGCCATCTTGAAACCCTTAGCCTTGAGGTCCTCCATGGCGATGAGGTCGGCTCTGGCCACGTAGACCTTGGCTACGCCCTCGAAAACCGTCCGTCCGTTGGTCTGGAGCTCCGCGAGCACCGGCCATACCTTCGTGTAGAAGACGACCTCGTTCCTGAACAACAGCTCGCTCTTGAAGGCCTCGCGACGTTCCTTCGACTCGGGCAGTACCTTGTAGATGATGGACCGCTCCCAGGGCAAGTAATCCGCGTCCGGGTCCGAACGCTTACGGCCTTTGACGCTCAGTCGGTAAAGCATGGACGTGTAGTTGTCGCCGCGACCCGATCCCGGGGCCTCGTCCAGGCTCGTGATCTCCACGTCGGGTTCCTCGACGGCGATGAGCTCGCGGATCGAGTCCAGGCTCAGACGCACGCTCTGCTTCTGTT
This sequence comes from Dolichoris vasculosae, assembly GCA_018907195.1. NCBI lineage: Eukaryota > Metazoa > Arthropoda > Insecta > Hymenoptera > Agaonidae > Dolichoris > Dolichoris vasculosae. The sequence continues at coordinate 16,102,402 of JACCHY010000002.1, read as the reverse complement.
GGTCAGTGAGGGTCGAACGAGCGAGCGGAGATTAACTTTTGATTCGGTCGATCGTTCGGGGGTAGATTTACTCGACTCTGAAATTTAGCTGGTGGTCGAAGGGTGGAGAGGGGGGGGGGTCTTTGGTCCAAGACCAGCGTCGAAGCTTAACTCGGTCGTTTCGTATGATGCGGGTAAGCTCGTTTGATCCGCCTGACGAATTCGACGGTACCGATTGATTATGTTGCCGCGAGTTCCCGTATTTTAATAATTCGATTGGATAAGTAGAGACGATATCGAATAAAAAAATTTAATTATAAATTCATGCTTATGTAAAATAAAATTACTACCAAACTGATTGTTACCGATCACCCGTTTTCCAATGGAACAACTACGTTACCGTTGTTTCGATTAAAAATGAAACAAAAAAGTTACGAACAAAATGGAAAGAAAAAATCTGTTTGGAAAAATTAGTACCGATTAAACTATTCTTAGAAGTTATTCTTAAAAATAATTATCTCCAATATTTATACCAACTAAAATCATAAATCGTTAACGACGTAAAAAAATTATATTCGATAATGAATTTGACGTTAATAAAAAACAATAACTATAAATTATTGTTGTTGTTGTTGTTGTTGTTGTTGTTATTGTTGTTTTTGTTGTTTTTGTTGAAATAATTTGATACGAGGATTATGAATAATTATCATTTGGAGGCGTACGAAGTTGCTTAAACATAATAATGATTTGTACGTATGTATACATAAATTCAAAAAACAATTTATAATCACGTTTTAAATACGACAGGATAATTATTTAGGACGAATGGAATTAAAATATCGCTGTTAAAAATACAAATATATTTGTTTAAATATTTTATTTTAAAATACAAAGATAATTTTAAAGAAATTACATTACTTCGTTAAACGTACTCGAATAATATATGTTTCGTTGACTCATCGTATTCATAATTTGAGTAGCAATTTGAAAGGTCGCCTAGGCTACGAATTTATATACATTAATCGTGATATTTCGCAACTCTCGAGAAAACTACATTTGATAAATTACTTTACATCGAAACGAATATCGTTGCGATAACACCGATACGATAGACGATACGATATTACCTTTTAATCGATGACAAATTACCATCGCGACGATCGCGTAGTTTCTAATTAACCATGGTTCATCGACCAAGTCATTCGCACGAATATTATTTTTAACGCCGAATATCGATGCACCGCCGAAGCCAACGAGCCCAAGATTTATGTACTTTCTTTCTTTTATCGATGACGCCACAATAACGCGAACGTCGACTATTTACGAGGTGACGCGCAATTATACAATAAAACTTTTACACGATCGGATCTAATTGGTTGACACTTTTCTCATCAAGCTTAATTTAAGTTCATTGAGCAACAGCCAAAAGTTCACGATGCTTACCATTTCAAGAGCGAAACGGAGTCAAAGATTTATTATTCGAATGAACGAGGAAAAAAATATTGTCGTCGGGAAGAAGGTAGTGGAAAAGCGCGAGATCGGCAGGTTTATTCGCGAAAGGGGTGAAATATCGAGCGAAGGTAAAAAAGCGAGTAGCGAGAGGAAGATGATCGGTTGGATGAAAGAGCACCAGGAAAGAGGATCGATCGAGTCGCGGAGAGTCGACGGGAAAAAATAGGAAGGGTGTCTCGATGTGTGTGTACCCACCCTCTTCTGATCGTCCTCCATGGTTCCTGCGGATGCTCTACCTTGCTCTACCTTGCTCTACCTTGCTCGCGTTCCTTGGGGTCTTTGGCTGTTGTTTTCGCTGCTGTTTTCGCTGCTGTTTTCGCTGCTGTTTTCGCTGCTCCTCGGGGAGTCGTCGTCTCGGGCCCGACAACCGCGCTATGGAAGATCCCGCTCGACTCTATCCGTCACTAGACTATCACTCGAGCGCCGAGGTTTCAAGCGGGAGACGGAGCAGAGGAGCAGAGGAGCCTGTGTAGCGCGTGTGACGACGCGACACCGATCCAATGCAGGAAATGGGCATTTAAGTTGCAATGGGCCGCCCCTGCCTCTCGCCGATGTATTACTTAATTTATTTAATCACTCGCATCGCCCAGCTCAAGGGACAAGGACAGTGATGCATGCCAATCACGCATTTAATTTCAATTTCTATCGTTATTGCGGTACTCTTTTCATTTAACGTGCGTCGTAGGGCCCGATAAAGTCGAGCGCGTAGGAAATTCGGCGCGCTCGCATAAATAAAATCTCCCTGCGATCAATCTTTGTCTCTCGCTCTCGCTCTCGCTCTCTCTCTCTCTCTCGCGCGCTTTATTCTTATCTTCTACCGCGTAAGCTCTACGTGAACAAAGCGTTATATATTTACAAAACACGGGGAAGTAAAATACGTTGGAGACAATTGACAACGACGGCTCGTTGTTGAATATAGTAGAAAAATCACTCGGCATCGTTCGAATGCTCTGTTCTAACAGAAGATAAAATTCCAATTGCTTTCGACCTACTTTCAAACTTTACTTGTTTACTTGGGAACTACACGATCTCGATTCGACCCTTCCAAATTACATTCGCTTTTTGGATTCGTTTTTAAAATTTTATTTAGATTCCATTTTAGATTTGTTTTTATGTTTTTCCAACATAAATTTGAGTTTTAGGTCTTGTTCCGGATCAAGACTCAAGTTAGATTGTACATCGGTGATGAAAGTCTCCAAGTTTAGTTTTGTATTTTCATCAGCGTATTGCAAAAAATCCTGAAAGTATAAAAGTTGATCGATGGAACGTTATTTTTTTATCGATCAAAACTACTAAAGGTATACTCACTAAAGCCGAATTCGTTTGTTTTCTTGCGATAAATTCCTTACATAACAATTTTAAATTGTCTTCGTTTAAAACACCAATCATGTTACCCGGATTGTTGATTAACTTCAGTAAAATATCCTGCGCTTGGTCAAATTTGTTGGACCGTAACATTAGCATAATCATAGTAATGTAATTAGTTATGTTTAATGGTTTTTTAACTTCACGTCTAACTTTCTGAAAAGGTTATTAAATTTCTTTTATGTTTTATTGAAAATAAAAAATTCCTGATAATATTTTTTTAAAATAATAATTTAATCTCATCGATAATAATTTTGTAACCGATACTAATTTATTATTACCGATTATTACCATTGTCTGAATTTATTTCAGAAGAGTAAAAAAGGAATGAATATTTTTTTCGGATTTAATACAATTAAATAATTTTAATCTAATACTTAAGTAGATTAAAATTATTGACAAAATTATTTGTAAATATTTTTGAATCGTTGAATCAATTTTGTCGAATACTTATCGACATAGATTTAAATTGCTACAAAATTTAGTTATTAATAAATAAAATTATATATTAAAATAAATCAATTAAAAATTAAATTTAGAAATCTGCTGTTATTTTTTACGTATCGATATTATGCTTTTAAGCGATACTAAGTTTTTATATATTGTACCATGAATCGAGTCCATAATTCGGAAACAGAATTTGCCAATACATCATTTGTATTAAGATCATTTTCGTATAAATTGCGTTTATAGATTATCTCAAGTATTATATGTATTAAATGATAGGTTTTATTTTTATTGTATAACGTAATATCGTTTACGAATTTCAGAAATAGTTCTTTCTTCATATTGTTTTTCGGCTCCATCAAAAATCTTTCAAAAATTAGTTCCATTATAAAATAATTGGGAATATAATTTTTGGGAACAAATCTGTTGTAAAATTGTGCAAAATCTTCTAAAGAGCTATTATTTAATTCAAGAATAAAATAATTATCAAAATAATTATCCATCTAAAATGAAAATTATTTTTAAAATAGTATTTAAAATACGCAGTAAAAAATTATTATTGAAATAAAATTTTGGAAAACTTTACTTCGTATTTACTTTGCATATACAGGTATTTATTTTTCTCAGCAAAATCATGTAGCTCGTGAGCAAATAATGGATTTAGATGATTCTTTTGCATAACTTCCATATAACTGGAAAAGAATTTTACATCTGTAGAACTTTGGATCGTAAATTTTTCTGTATTCATTTTTTCCTTTATGTAGTTCAATGTATTAACATCATTATTTTCTATGCTCAAAGAAAATTCGGTAAAAACAAGTTTCATAGTAATAAAATAATTTATATAAATCATAATTATATTAAAATATACTTACGATAATTTTTGTTCGAATATTCAATACGTAATAAATAATAAAAAGTTTCAAAATTTGGTTGAACATTGAAAGATTCAAATTTCTGTAAAAAATATTTACTGAATGATCTTAAGTGTGATAAGTCTTTTACAGTTAAAAAATTTTTTAGAACAGCGTTTAATGTTTCAACAGTATATGGAATTTTAGATTTCTCCATATTATTCAAAATTTGTTTTATAGAGGTAAAAGCTTCTTTAATATTAATTTTTGCTATATGTACCGTAGTTATTATATTATTATAAGCTTTGGCAGTAACAAACAAATCTTTTGCTAAACATTCTTCATAAAGTTCTGAAGTTTTTGCAACCTGTAATAATTATTCTTATTAGATATTCTTTACCAAATATTTGCATTAAAAAATTTATATTTTAACTATAAATAGTGACTAGTATACGAATATCCGTGATTTTTAAAAACTTTTTAAAAACAAATATAAATATAATTTCATATTTATCTTATAAATCCCTATATCTGTAATTTTATAATTCAATAACAATATTGTAAATCATACTTACAGCAAAATATTTGGCAGTTCCACAAATCATAGCATTATAAGCCATTGCAGCTGCATCTTTATCATTTTTTAGTTCTTCGAATAAACTTATAATCGCAGGATCATTGCTTAAGACGTATTAGATTATATATTAATAACAAGTTAAATCACTTTATCTTACATGGAATAATTATCGATACAGTGTAATTGATAATTATATTAAAATATTTTATGATTAATTTTTATAATAAATAATTATTCAATTAATGTCAATAATGTATTACTCTATAAATAGATAAAATAACTAACAATATATTAAAATATGTACACAATATTTTTTTATCGTCTAAATATATTTTACATAGTATAAATAAGAAATTATTTTATTTACAAATAATATGACAAAAAAAGTATTATTAAATTGTATATTATTCAAAATTCGGTATAATCTAATACTTATATTATTAAATTATTTACAAGTAGTTAATGTACATGTTTATTTACCTCCATTCATTTTTATTTAGTGGTATATCTCGCCTATATTTATATTTATTCGGATATTTATCGGTTAGATTTTTGGGTTTACCATTAAAATAACACAACATTTCCAAAATAGCTTGTTTCACTTTAATAGGAACATCTCCTTCTAGTAAATTATATACTTCAAAAGCATCTTTGTAAGAACCAATTTCCATTAATTTCATTAAAATTTCAAGAGAAACTTCGCTTTTATCTTTATATTTGATCGGTGCTATATAATCCTAAATATCAACTTTCATTAATACCAACTATTATATAAAATATTTATATATTTAAATAGAAGAATTAAAATTTATTATAGATTATAGTTCAATTACAATTAAATTAAAGAAATAAATACAATATTGTTTCCAATTTTACTTTTCTTATATTTTCAATATCAAATTTATAAGCAACAAATTAATAATTTAGTTAATATGTTTAGTAAATAATAAACAAACTATTTTACCTGGATCAGAGGATCTGAAAGTTTGCTTTGAAAAAGATCACTGTGCTCGTTCATAATCAATCTTGCAGCTCGTTTACCAGATTCTTGAGCAAGAGAATACAAACATTGCTGACTCGCCGACATAGGAAGTAATAACGGATCATCGATATATTGATATTCAGGTATATCACGACTAGGTATTATCGTTGATTCCAAAGCCTAATTTGGGACAAATGTATAATAAAATACACACGAATAATTTTATAATATTCCATTATATAATATTCATTCAAATATTACTTTTAATATATCGGTTGGACTACGTTCTATTCTCATTGGAATATCAATTTTAAATCCAGGATTCTCTATGTTAATAGTTCCAGTTTTAAGTTGCCTGATCATATGTTTTATATTCCATCTAAAATAAAAAGAAAATGTATATTTTTATAACTTATACTTTATTTATTATTGTTTAATTTAATACATGTGCATTTATAATAATAAAATGTGTCAATCATTTCTAATAATACAATGATGTTTATATAATTATTTACTACACAGTTGTTTATAAGAATATAATCAATAAAATTTACCTCACATTTACTCTTCTCCTTAACGAATTCATTTTTTCTGTTTTAATTATCCAAGTTAAATAGTAATAATGAAAAAAATGAATGTAATCAATTTGCACCTTAAATAAAGAGGTTAGGTATGAAAATCAACGACTCAAACCCGAATATTCAACAACTTTGTTATGTTTTCAGTAAAAAATATTGTAAAATAAAACACCTAAAATCTTATTCTCTAAAAATACTTTTTATTTGATATATACTTTAATTGTTTTAAAAAATACACAACCTTTTATTTATTTCATGATTAAAAATTATTATAAAAGCTTACAAATGTATATTATGGTGAAAAATGTTTCGATCTACTTTATGAAAAAATTGATTAAATTAGGTATTTTCAACAAATTATATATATATCATTTTTCAAATATTTTTCCAGATGATATGCAACGAAAAGCACATGCAACGAATAAAAATTAGTGCGTACATACATAAATATAAATAGTATAACCCGCCATATTTTAAATTTGTTATTCAATTGTATTCCATTATTCTACGAGTATTAATAAAAATGTATTAAAAGTCATCATTAAAAAAATGAAAGTTTTCAAATATTTATTAACTTTTTTCTTTTAAAATTACTAAATCTTCTATTAATATTTTCACGAAAATCTGACTAAATACAATTTATAAATGAAAATTATTAAAAACAAAAATTATTAAAAAAACCGTTGAAACGTTCTAAATTCTATCGGGATAAATATACGTACACAAGTAATAAAAAACCACAAAAATATTACATAGCATTTTAAAAACTAGATGACATCCGTAATTTAATGTCAAATATACTTTCATAATCACAGTCCAAATAAAAAGAGCTAAAAATTTAATGTATATTTATTTACTACCTATAAAGAAAAGAAAATACATAGAAAAAGTGATTTGTGAATGAAAAAATTTCTCTGATTTCTCTAATAAGAAATTATTCGATAAATTTTTATATTATATAAAATATTAAATATTAAATGTAGGTTTTATAAATATAACACAATATTGGGCTTTGAATTAAAATCTTAACGAATAACTGAATTAAAAAAATTATTTTAAATTAATAAAGTTACTTGCTACGTATATTCGGTACTTGTAAATACATAAAAAGTATAAAATTAACCATTCCTTGATAGAGAAAAGCAATTTTTAATTATTTTATAAGTTAATATTTAACGATTTAATAATGTTAAAAGTTTATTTACATCTCGAAATAATACTTGCAGAATAAAAACTGAAGTGAAATAAAAAAATGAAATATATAGTTATAAAATAAATACATTTTTTATCGAAATAAAAAAAACGTGTGAATACAAATAATTTGTTTGCGATGTACAAACTTAGAGAAAATATTATAATTTCAGGATATATCGAAAATATCATATCAAAATCGTATCAAAAGCCTTAACTTAAGCATATGTTTTTTACGATGTAACGCAGCGATGCAGTACGAAAAAACTTTTAAAGTATTGAAATAAAATAAAATATATGCATAAGGCACTTTAAACTTGTAAATTGGTAAGCGATGCTGAAGATGGCCGGAAACATGGTTTCTCAACATTGGTCAATGTGCAATTGCAATACACTGAGAAAACGATGACAATAACAATGCAGAACAATTATGTACGTACGAATGTTTGGAATGATTGTAAATCGTATATAATAAGAATAGCAATCATTATTATATTGTACTTTCGAGTGCGTGTACACTTGGTGTACGCATACTGCATTACGCGGTAATTTACAGCGCATCGATGAAAAAGAAAAACAGTTTGCGTGAAGTGACACACTGCAGCATCGAGTGTGTACATGGAGCTGAAATTGAAAAGACCGCAGCAAAAGCAGGAACGAAAAAGAAGAATAAAGATTCGACGTCGATGCCAAGACTCCGAGTGCATAGTACATGTAACACGTATTATATATGTATTCCTATATTCCTGGTAATATAAAATAAAAAATAGGTACGAGATCTATCGCGAGATCCATCGCGAGATCCATCGCGAGATCCATCGCGAGATCCATCGCGAGATCCATCGCGAGATCCATCGCGAGATCTATCTCGTACCAATCCACGAGCGACCAAAAATCATGAGCGGGTACGGCTGTCTGTCCTTGACCCAACTACGATAAAGCCCAGGCGGTAACTCCGAGTGCGGCAGATGGTCATCTCGACTTTGGTTCATCGTGCGGGAACGAGTAATCCTCGGGTTCGATGATACGGTCGGGGTAACATATGGCATTCTTTCTTTCGCCCTTCTCACCCACGCGCACCTAATGACGAGTACACGCGAGATCATCTCGTGTGCGTGTGTACAATAATAGCTCGCTTCGCTTGTAAATAAATTTTCAGTCGAGTACGTTAAGGATAAAGGCGAATAATTTATGCCATTTATACCCATGCAATTATACGTGAATGTACACATTTTTAACCTAAACGTGTTTGTATTGTATTTACGATGCGAATACGTATACCTGTACTTAACTTCTTTGTGTCGCATATAATCGATTGTATAATAATTTAGCAATTACTTTTATCTACATTTATATATATTTATAAATAAACGTGGAAGCCTTTCGATGATAATAATAAAATAATAAGCGCAATGTTCGTTTCGTTAGAAAATTTGAATATTAACCACTTGAATCGTTTTTTTTTTTTGTATTTCGCTAAATACGACCAACTTGATTTTTCACGGTTAATTATATTTATTTAAACATAATTAAATTTCGTACACGAGTCGAGCCTTGCCGGTTTGTAATAATTTATTTTAATTAATAATCAATTCGGAAACGTAAGCTTATTTTGAGGAATACGGTCTAACCTATTACTCAAAATAATGTGATCAATTATATTTATTTATGTATAATTGTGTGCACTTGATAGTGTTTACATTGATTAAGTACGATATAAATGTATCTATTTACATATAAATATATCTTGTTAATAACGGATAATGATATAATATAATAAATTATAATAAATTACATTAAAATTATAAGAATGCTTGGCACAAGTTCAATCCCGATACTTAGACAAATTGATTTACACGTGTTTTCATAAGAATTTGTTTATGTTAAAAATATTAAATTATCTTCTCTAGTAAATAATTTTACGAGCCAAAAGTTAAATCATTATTTTAAGAAACGAAAATTTAAAAGATTTTTTTGATTAATTAATTTAATAAACGTCATTAGTTGCTAAATACACGCGTTTTTTTAATAAAGACGTTTAAAATTATAATCCCGGAATTCAAAAAAAAAATAAACAAATGTAAAATACATTCATAATTTTACTTTTTTATGCCGATTATTTATTACATATTAGTATTATTTTTTTGATATAATTTATGTTTAATATGTTTTATAATACACGGTATATATTTAATATTATGTCCATAATCGACTACTTTCGAATAACTTTTAGTATGGTAATACTAAAGTGAAGATTAATCATAACCATACTGGACACTGGTTTCTTGCTCATAAAATACGTTATGAATAAATTAGGGTATGGTGAAACTGAGATACATCGTTTATTACATTTTTTTTATATATCTTGCATATAAAATTAATAGAGATTTAACTGCATTAACGTCATCTACATAAATATGTTGTCGTTGGTTATAAGAATAAATGAGTAATTAAACTTGTAATCATTTATCTTCAAGCTTTATTTGAAAATAAATAAATAATTTTAAAAAACAACTTATGATTAAATATCTGAATTAGATTTAATGTGAAAAATATTTGAATTCTTATATCGTTGAAATATATATTGTATTTGGCTCTCTAAATTCGTGAATTCATCTAATTTCAAAAAAAATTTAAGTTAATTTGTATTTTTATAATCTAAAACTGATATTACGATATACGTTGTATAAAATATAAATTTTATCTTTGCAGAATTTATTTAAATTATATAAATATTTTAAATATTCTAACGAGGAATTTAAGTAAGTCAAAATTTTATTTTTATCTATATTTATATATAATAAAAATAAATATAAATAACAATAGATATGCTTTAATATAAAAACTTTCTTACTATTTTCAAAAATTAGAATTTAACTAACTTGAGAATTATCAAGAATCAAGGTCAACAATAACAAAATTAAATATTATTATTAATTATTCCATGACTATTTATAAAAATATTTTATGAATCCTGTGTCAAGCGTTTTAGCCTTTCAAGTATATACATATATATAAAATATACATTTTATATTCTCAATATTTCAGGTTTTTATTTAAAAATATATTGAAATGCATTAAAAGTCTGTAAAAAATAAGTAACAAGGTGAAAACTTGTTATAATAAAATTATTAAATAACAAATTCATAATACAAAAAAAATGATTTCGTAATCAACTCAGTCAAATTATATTAAATTATATTGTTATAAAGGAAAATAATTACAAATTTGAATTCTATTACCGTTTTTCTATAAAAAATATTGTAATAAATTAATTTTCATAATTACGTAAAATATTTTTTCGATATTCAATGTTTGCATTTCGAAATTTATTGTACCAGTGTAAAGATATTTGAAAGAAGTTGAAATATTAAAATAAACAAATATTAAAATCAAAAACTCATTTCATAAAACCAATAGAAGACCGACAACTATTAATATGTAACAAGTTTTCTTAATTTATTAACTAATAACAAGCCATATAATAAAGTTTTTTAATCCAATTTTAAATTAAGTTTTTTTCACTTAAGATTTGGTTTCGTCTAAACTTTATTTACGATTTTATAATAAGTTTTCATAATATTAAAAATAATGATTAGTTTCTATAAAAGATTCAATATTAAAAATAATAATAGGAACATTTTATAGAGCTAGTTGTAATAATATTATACCGTCTTAAACTCTTTCATTCAATATCCACTTCCTTGAAATTAACATTTCTTTTAATCTTTTAAAGAGATATAAAAAAAACTTTGGTTGGTTCTTCTTATTATGTACTTTAGATAGGCATTTATTAAATTTTCTATCAAATTACTTCCGCGGTAACTATTCTTTTATATTATCACGCCTTATCTAAAATCATTATATTATAATATGCTCCGAATCATCTAATTTATCATAAATTAGAATAGAATTCTCGAGAATGAGTAACCAATTATTTTCAACAATAATATCTCGCATTTCAATGTAAACAAATCATATAATATTATTCGTATTTTTATTATAATATTAAGCACGTATTAAATTTTTTTTCTACAAAACTCTTAACGAATAAAAATGATAGTAGTATTGATTATTTTCATGATTAACATAAAACTAACTATTTCTGATATAATTGTAACTATAAAATTTCTACCCTAAGATTTTAGATAAATAAAACTAATCGATGGTTTTCTATAAATTTCGCTTACATTATTTAATTTAAGGTATTTTACAAACAGAAATTAAGGGAAGATACGTTATTACCGAACCTAAAATCTCTATAGTGGAAGCTTTTTATAAAAATATAATAGAATTATACAAATATAGGGGGGTGATAGTAAATTCACACGCATGAAAGAAAAAAGAGAAAAATGGAGTACGCGTTTTTGCGGGGATGAGTCCCAGAGTTGTGAACAAGGGAGGGTAGATATTTGAAAGAGAGGGAAGTTTGGGAGCAACCCTTTGCACCAGAAACATGTATTGTAAATTCAGCCGGTTTTAAAGTTGGGTTTGTTTTTTATCGCTAAGCCCAGACTTATCGTTAATTTTATCGGTACGACGTAATTAGTAATCATGATCGCCGGAAATATAAACAATACTATGGTATAAGTGATAAAGCGATTAATCGTGAGTATAAAATATTTCGGGTTTATTAGGCGTTATATTAGGGATAATTAATATTTCATCCGTGCAAGTACATAAACAACCTTTTTCCTTAATTTTTATTCCATTATGATTTAGTTTCCTCGTTTCGTGTACAATATTTAAATAATATTTCTTTATGTATTATATCGATATAATTGGATAATATTTCGATCGAATTAAATTTTTATCTTAATATAGTTATTATTGAAAATAACATAATCATGAAAAATAATTATAGTATAAATATGTCGACTTAACCTATCTTTTATTATTCTATTATAATTCTTATTCTTTAAATATTTGCATAAAAAACACATATTTTAATAATTAATAATACCGTCTGATAATAATTTTATATTATTAAAAAATTAATTTAGGTCTTTAATTAATTTAAATAATTAAATAATGTAACAATAAAATTTCGATAATATTTTTTCATTTAATAATTTAATTATTTATTAATTCATATTATATTGATCAGCGTAAAATTGCTAAAAAATCCTCCTCAAAAATTTTATAAATATTTATAATTGTTATTGTTCGATAACAATAGTGCGATATGGTACGATATTGCATCTTAAATCTAACTTTTGTTTATACGCATATGAGGATACATCCCAAATAATTGTAAAGTATATTATTCCTACAAGAAAAAATTACTGATAAGTATTAAATAAGAAAATATTTCCTAAGATACTTAGATCGAATAATATTTTATTATAACTACCTTAAAAAAAAAATTGTGTTATAAATTATAATTGATCAATATTCTCGGTAAAAATCTATTACAAATGGTAAATCAAATTCTTCTTGATCGATCATCGATAACTTATACTGCTCGATTTTTTGAAAAACAGTAGCTGTTTTACCTTTTGTTTTTAATAATAATCGTAAAATTTATAATCTTACGTTTAAGATTTCAAGTTCCTTTTTAATTATAGGAAAAAATATAAGGATCACGGGAAAATAGAATTAATTTGTCCGCCATGAGTAAAAATACAATCTTTGCTCGTAATTGTTTTATCGATTAGTCGAGCAATTACTACAGTTATATAAAGGAACAAAAAGTTATAAATATCAAACGATCTATTTCCATTGCCGAATCAACTTTCAATTATTTTTCAACAACAATTTTTTTATCCGTTACAAAGAATAATTATTATATGGTCTATCAAATTTGAATTATCCTTTTAACAAATATAGAAAAAATATCGGGATATCGAATGAAAAATGAAACAAACATCGATTCGTTTGATTTAATTTATCGTGTATTTTAAATAATAAATAAATAAGAAATATTTGTGGTCAATAAAATAGACGAGATAGATTTTGCGTTAAATCTGTCGCTCGCACATAATTTTCAATGGTAAACCTCGCTACAAATACGAAAACATAATTTTCTTTACGCATCGCTAATATTATGATTTATACTTTCTTTGGCAATCGATTCGCAAAAGTATACATATTTTAATTCATAGTTTTACGTAAATTATTACCGGAAAATTTGGAATAAAGTATCGATTATAACGTCAGTCTACGAATCGTTACGAAAGAATTTATTTATTAAATATAAATGTAGAAGAAGTCTTTGAAACTATTTTCGCGATAGTTACTACGTACGGCATAAAAATTTTTCCTCGGTGCAATCGTAGACTTAAGTTTCGGTAAACGTATCAATGTAATCGATCTATGCAATCCAGATGCTCGTCGAACGCACAATATTTTATTTTTATCGATTGTAATAATTTCCGAATTCCAGTACTCGATGAATTTTATTTTGTATACGTCTGGACAAATTACAATTATTCCAGATCGATTCATTTTATTATTCGTACAACGGTAAAATAATTCTCTACTACGTTAGATTTTATACGAATAGTAATCCTTCGGCGATAGATTTAAAAGGTACGAGCCTCGAGCAAAAAATCATGAATTTAAAATAAAGAAAAAGCAACGAACGAATCATCGATATTCGTATAAATAAACGTACGCGGAAAACATGGAAAATATATAAAATATATAAAATATATAAAATATATAAATGTATCTTTATTATCGTTATTATAAATAATTTAGATACGCGTATTTGTCTGGTTAACGGAAAGGGATAACGATAAGCTTTAGAACGAAGAAAACCTTAAAAGATAACGGAGCGATGCGCGGAAACTCGACGATTATTTAAAAAAAATATAATTTAACGAGACGCGAGAAGCAAAAATAAGTAGCGTATAGGTTGAAAGATAATTGACTCGGGTAATCGAGCGGATTATTATCGATCTGCTTCCTACGAATGGAAAAGTCGATGGACGCGGTTTTTGCGAACGCGTCTATTATCGAATGCATACAGTCGAATCCCGAGAGAAAGGAATCAATCTTCGGAGCGTAAAAACTGTAAAAAAAAAAAACAGCTTGATCCATTCGTTCCGCCTGTATCTGGAAAAGTAAAAAAGACAAAAAGAGAGAAAGGAAGGGAAAAGAAAGAAAAGCAAAAAAGCGGCACGAAAGAAAGCGAGAATGAGTTGGGCATATGCTACACGTGTAACGAAACATGGTAAAACAAAAGGAAAACGATAAAGAAAAAGAAAATAAGAGAGTAAGAGAATAAGAGAATAAGAGTATAAGAGAATAAGAGAATAAAAGAAAGATAGAAAAAGGGAATGTGGAGCAAGGGACGGAGCGCGAGTCGGTAGCTATAACTCCCCGAAGCTCTGAAATCAAGTCGTTAAGGTGTTTATCACGCGTGAAGTTCAGGGTCGCCTGGTTCTCTCGTACACATACCGTAAGTACACGCGTGAGTCCGTACACGTGCGGTACATGCGAAGGGAGCATAATGTGCGTAATGTGCGTAATGTGCGTATGTGCGTATGTGCGTACGCGCCTAAGAAAAGCAGAAGATCCCCGCCTCCGCGTGCTCCGAGTCTAGTTTTCGATGCTCCTCGGGTCGTCGCCAACCGGCCGTCTA
The DNA here is from genome assembly GCA_018907195.1 of Dolichoris vasculosae. Taxonomy (NCBI): domain Eukaryota; kingdom Metazoa; phylum Arthropoda; class Insecta; order Hymenoptera; family Agaonidae; genus Dolichoris; species Dolichoris vasculosae. The sequence continues at coordinate 16,087,329 of JACCHY010000002.1, read as the reverse complement.
CGTACTTGTTGCGACGCCGGATTTTAATTTCCAAGAGGTGTTGTGTGCGTGCGTGTGTTCGGGTCATAGGATCGCTCCTCGGCCAGCAGCTGGTGGTGCCCCGTTTTATAAGATAGGGAATCTTTTCTTTCAGCGGGTTTTCCATTGTTTAGCGTATGAATGTGTCGCCGCTCCGCCGCCCCTTCGAGCTTGTTTCCCTTTCGTCCTTCTCTCGCTTTTATAAATACGTACAAGCTACTTTAAATTACGCGCTTGTAAGGGAATCGCTCCACACGAGCCGCGACCGCCTTGCTTCCTTGCTTCCTTCCTTCCTTCCTTCCTTCCTTCCTTCCTTCCTTCCTTCCTTCCTTCCTTCCTTCCTTCCTTCCTTCCTTCCTTCCTTCCTTCCTTCCTTCCTTCCTTCCTTCCTACCTTCCTTCCTTCCTTCCTACCTTCCTACCTTTAAATGTCTCGCTTTTTGATCGAGCAAAGACGAAACCCCCGCGATCGATGCCGATAAGACGAACCTTATTTACCCAAGTGAAAAAAATCGCGTCGCGACTCTTTGGCTAATCGACGTCGAGCGTGAAATTGTACGAACCCTACCGACTCGTTTCACAAAGAGATTATTAATTAACCAGGGGCAAATTCAGCGATAAATGTTTTCTTTTTGTCTGGATTCCTCATCGGATACGTCCTTGCAAGAATAAATCGTTAGTCCTGCATCCGAGTACCGCTCGACGCAGCCGGCTAACCCTCTATACTCCTGACTTATTGTAAGGAATTCAATAAAGTTTTTGAGAAGAACACGAGAAAGAAAGAGGCAGAGAAAGGGAGAAAGGGACAGAGGAATGTTTTACCCCGCGGGATCTCGATTGAATTTCCTTGCTTTGCTCTGCCTTGCGATCGTTTTTACCGCTTCCCTCTTTTTCCCGCTGAAATCTTATCCGAGCAACGTTTCGTATCCGATAGACGAAAATACATCGATCCACTCGCGTTTATTCGATGGACGAGCTTTTTTTTTCTGCGTTCCGCGACCTCTAACATTTTCTTATTAACCTCCCAACGAAACGAAAGTCAACGTAATCAAAGTAATCAAAACGAATATCAAAGTAATTAAACCAAAAGAGCGACACGCGTAACTAAATCTCACGCCGATCGCGTCAAATTTCACAACAATGGAAATACCGACGAATATTATATTATTCGATTTTAGTAGTCGTAACGACGAGATCGAACCGAATATCGAATTCGTAAACGAAAATTTTATACTTTTGCCTCGCGGGAAAGATATTTTGATCGAGAGCCGATATCCGGACACCGTCGATTGGGTAAACGATCGAGGTACTCGGTTGATTACATAATTACGGATGCTGTTTCAAGGTGAATTTAATATATATTACGTATATTTCACCGCGTCGCTTTTCCTTTCGATCGAAACAGAAATTCGTGAAAGGCGAGTTGGACCAACATCCAACGTCTCGCGAACGTCTCCAAAGGTTCGTAAAAATAAGGAGGATCCGAGCGGGGATAAGAAAGAAGGGAAGGCGAGATGGAAAACGGAAAAGGGCGGCGTCGAGGCTCGAGTTCGGAATAACGTGTCCAAAACAAATAATCGCGAGTGAGACGCCGAGGATGGAGTCGAGAGTCGCGCGGTCCGCTTGGGAAAAGCGGACGAAGAGCGGACGAAGAGCGGACGAAGAGAGGCGACCTTCGGCGTGGCCTTTGAAAACACAAAGGGGAACTCGGGCGCACGCGCGCGTATCGATCGCGAGCCGCGAAAATCCGAAAAGCGCGCGGGGCCTTATCGACCAGGTGTGCGAACGCGCACCGGAACCGTGGGACTCGTCCGGAGCAGTAGAATCCCCGCACGTGCGGGACCCCGGCGAATGAATGGAAAACAGGATTCACGCGAGAGGCTGCGGTGCGTGTGTATACACGAGAGAAAGAGAGAATAGGGTGGTGCCCGCCTTTCTTCCCTCCCTCCTACCCCCGCCCGTCGACGCTCGATCGAGTTTCTCGCGCGTCCCTTCGCTCGCGTAACCCGGGGACGATCGCACACACTCCTTCCTTCTTGAATTAATACGTCGGCGAGATGGCGCGGACACAAAGGCGCTGCGACGAGTCCCGGAGACAAAGGACGTTATTACGAATACCTCGCTCAAAAGATCGTTTCCCTTTTTTCTTTTTCTTCGCTGGGCCGTCTTTCCGCTCGTCGGCGATGATCGCGAATCGCCAAGATCGGGTGAATTCGGGTGAATCGTCGACGTCACGGTTGATGCGTTGATACTGATTCGCTCTTAGTTATTCGATCGGTGGATATTTGATGGATATTTCGCGTTGACATCTCCCGGTCGTAGTTACGGTTCGTTGTCACGGTTCGTTGTCACGGTTCGTCGCCTCGCGTTTTATCTTCGCTGTACTTTGCGTATTTTACGGGATACAATAAAATAATAAAATACAAGAAGCGGAGAGGAGTAAATCACCAACGATCGTTAACCTTTAAGAATTATGATTGCCTCGACACGCGTAGGTCGCACCGAAACGTAGAATAATCGCTGGCTCGATTAGTCCAAAGTAGCCGTATAATAGCAGTTTGTAACGCGTCTAGCTGTAAGATTCGTTCGTGGGTATTGTATCGTAAACGGTAAAATTCTATTTACGTTGGCCGCTCGAGCCATTTAAATGTAATCAATGGGAGTACGATATATTTGCCTTGATACGAAATTCATCGGTACGGCGAGTCGAAGCGAAACGGTCCATTTCCGACGTCGAAGCGACGATTACGCGTTCGCTTAGCTTTCGACTCGACTTTTTTCCAGTGTTTTTCCTCTCTTTTCCCTCCAAATGTAAAATTGACCCTTTCACCTCGGTTACATTCGGTTACACGATCTACCAAATGTACCAACGAACGTCCAGCGTCGAGGCGGATGCGATCGATGCTCGAGGATAAATTCTGTTTAAGTTTTTAAAATTCGTAATAAGTAAAATAATTTTGAACGCTCTCGCGGTAACCGATGGAAAATAAAAGTATCGCCCGAGTAACTCTTTACGTCTACCGTGATATATTTAGCGTGTGAACGCGACAAATTCTGAACCGCGTTGGAGAGCCTGGCATAATAGGAAAACGCGTAGGATGGAATACACAATTACGGACACCGTAACTCGCAATGCCGACATTTTTTAAACTAGCTAGCGTTAACAGCTGAATCTTCCGATCGAACCAACGTCGCCTTCGTTCACGAAACTTTTGTCTTTTTATATTTTCTTTCTCTGGAATAATTTGATTCCAAAAGACGATGACGAATATTTTATTTACGTGTACGCGCGTGCATCGAGAAAGTTTCGTTACAGAGTTCGTTCCAGAGTTCGTTCCAGAGTTCGTTCCAGAGTTCGTACAATGAAATCTTATGATTTTATTCGCTCGCACTTGCGCTTTCTCCTTTCGAGTAATCCTCGGCGGGTGAAACGCGATTCCTCGTACACCGTCGTATCCGAAATCCTTGTTCTACGGATAATTTTTCCCTTTTGAATATCCGTCCGTAGCGGTTCTCCGGAATCGAACAAACAACCCTTTAATTTTTCTTACTTCCGATCGAATAAACTCTTTATATAATAAATTGTTTCCAACTCTCCGAGGAAAACGTACCGAAAAAGACGTTACGTATTATTTTAAAAGTATCGGTTCGTTTGTACGCAGTTGTAGGCTTGGCGGCAAAATCTATTTTGACGTAACCACCGTTGAAAAAATTGAAAAAATTGACAAAATTCGTTAGAAATATATCACGGCGATGGAATAAAAAAATGGAGATAAAGACTTAAACGTTTGACCGAAGCTGACGTGCCTTTTTAGGCTTGGCTCTCTCGAGTTTCCATTGAAATGATTCGGCCTTGTTGCGAGTCGCAGTCGTACACCCATGACTCGTCACCAGTCACGATGCGTTAGAGTATTATTATATCACGCATGGCTTGTGTTTGCTTTACCGTTTCCTCCGCGATTTATTTCACTTTCGATGGAAATTCGATCGTCGAACGGATTTTGCGCGAACTTCCGCGGTACTCGGAACGTAGCTAAAAATTGTATTTCGCGAACGGAATTTTCAAAAGTACCGATGCCATCGACAAATTCTTTTTTTTTTTTTTTTTTTTTTTAAATATAAATTCAACGATCTTGTGATCGAACGTAGTAGTTTTCTTTTTAATTTCTTTGTATTTCTCGTTACTCGTTAATATTCTCGGTCTTTCGACTCTATTATCATCTTTAACTTAACTTTCCTGGAAGCATTTATAAAATATTATAAGCTCGTCGAACACAAAACAAAATGCAACCTCTACTCGTTCGGATATCAAATCTAATCTTCGCGTTCAATGTAACTACACGTGTACCTGCGTGCAAGGATAAGTATCTCATTATCATAAGAAAACAGTTTTTCATCCTGAAAATTATAATGGAGGAAAATAATAATTTAATTATTCTATATGAAATATTTATTTATACGTAATTTCCGTTGATTTATCGTTCGTTCGATGACGTATCGCGAATAAATGAATCGTTATTCGGTATATTTCGAAATTATTAACCGATCGTACGTTAATAAATCTTAGAATAATAATTTTAAACAACCTGTTAACATTTTCGCGATCTTTGTAACGTAAAATATTTTATCATTATGTATGGTAATTTACAAATGTATTAATAAAATTGCGTAAAACGAATTTTTAATAAATGGCATCGTTAAACTATTAAAATATGCAAAATATTTGAAAGATTAAAATATAAGTACTATATTGTTAAAATGTATTTATAATGAATGAAAAGCCATTATAAAAATTATCAAATGTTATCGTATAAAATATCGTAATGGGTAACCGGTATAAATGTAAAAATCTTACCGATAGAAATCATAAAACTATTCCTCGTACAAGAATGCGCGTATTAAAAAATTATTTAGTAATTTTTTTATTTTATCGGTAATAGTAGTTATTATAAGGTTGAGTTATATTCTTCGTTATATTAAAATTTTTAAGAAATATATTTTCGCAATGTGACTAATTTTTTTATATTACACATGTGATTACATAATTTTATCACGATATACAAATTATTTTTTATTCGCTCGTATTTAAATTTAAAGAACGAATGAGGTTTAATTAATTATTGTTACAAGTATATAAATAGGCTGATATAATTATATGCTAATTATATCAGCCGAAATATGATAAATAAAATTGACTTAATTCTAAGAAAATAACGTTTTATTGTTTACATTTCTTAGAAATAATACTATACTATGAATATAAAGGGTCAAATTACAGTTATTATATTTAAATAAAAACATTCTAACAACTCTATTATAATTTTCAAAAATTTATTTCGAATTATTAATAAAAATTATACAATAAATCTTGAATATATCGTTGAGATATAAATAAATAATTATAAATACTTTCCGATTTCCACAGTATTAGGTTTTATCAAAGAATAAATGATTCTATCGCATGGAATATAAATTTATGTACAATGATAAAATAAAAGAATACGAAATACAAAGCTTTTCTAATCATCGTTCATCTATTCACATCCTCTTGGAACTTTGCACAACTTCTTCAATTCTTACTTAATAATATAGTATTTAAAATGTACAGATTTTCCATCGATTGAAAAAACATTGTTTCTATATTTCTTTTTTTACCATGACACGCTTAAATCGTTTAAAAATAACTTACGCTTTATAGCATTTAATATATCAAAAAAAAGATATCATCAAATTTATAAATTTCATAAAAAATATAACGAGTTAATCACATTGCACAGTTTTCATTTTACGGTACATTTTTATGCTTGTAAAATTATTACGAGTTCCATTATAAGATATATATCGTAAAATATTGACGAGTACATACAGTTTGATAAATAAAAAAAGATCAAAAACCGTATTACTATGTACATTGTTAATATTTTTTATGACTTTATACGTACAATATATTGTTTTAATAAATTAAAGTATAACGCGTATTATGATAAGGATTTAAATTTTTAAAACTACATTGTAACATGAAAAATTGCTCAAGGTTAACGTTATTATACTTGTACATATTTTAGTCAATATAATGAAATTCGTTTAATTCGTAAGATACGGAGTCTTAAATTTATCGTTCACTTTTTCATAAGCGTTTTTCATTTGCGAAACGAATATCGACGAATATTTTAAATTTAATAATATTATGGCGTAGATTTCATTTTTAATATAAAATTGAAATTGTATTACTTTTACGTTAAAGTATTTTATCAATTGCTTTCGTAATTAATTAATTCTTAAAATATAGCAGCAAAAACTCGATTAATTTACATTTTTACTTTTTACATTTCAATACTATTTTAATATTTTGTAGAATATATTATTCATCGGTCTCTCCGTAAAGGAGATATTGCTCAACCAAAATACTACTGCAGTATAAAGATAAACGAGTTTATATAAATCGTGCACGATACGATATTTGAATACGTAACGACGATTTTTCGACCGTACGCAACTCGACGTCTAAATAAAACAGCGATAATTAGTTTTAATATTAAACTGGTAAAATAATTAGTTAGAGCGACTTAAATTCCATGGTTTTAAAATTAAAAAAATCAATAAAATATCGGTTCTTACTAATCGCTGACGGTAGGTAGACACAAAGCGCCACGTGGATTCGTAATAAACACGAAATATCGATTTTAGTTATCGCGGAGTTAAAACAGCGCTTAAAATATCTACAAATCACACGGAAGAAACAAAATCTAGGAAACTGCGTATCGATGTCGCAGAATTCTTGGTTCGTTACTTCGCGTGTCACAATCGTACGGGTCGAACGTCGTCGGGGTCTCGGCTCGTATCCCCTGTACGTGGATACGTGGAGATCGGCGCAAAAGTTTTTTTCCCGTCGGTAATTAAAGAGGGAAAAAAATGGAAACGAGATTTCCGACTGAAAAATTTCAACGATCGCAGCACCGCCGAAACGATCTAATTCGGCGGTTAATCGAACGAATCCATTAAATTCCTCGCGTCTCGGTTACGGTCCTCCTGCGTTCCGTATTGTGCCCCCCGTACAATCGAGCGTATCTCGAGCGTCGCTCGTCCGAACGCGGACAACAACAACGTTCAAAGAAGATCGGCAGACGGCCGAGGCCGAGGCCGAGGAGAAAGAATCCGAGGTATAGAGTAAAGAAAAAAAGAAAGAAAAAAAAGAAAGAAAAAAAGAAAAAAGGAAGAAAAAGGAGAGAAATTTAGAGACGAAATTTTCAGCTCTGTTCGGTGGTCGGCGAGAGAAGCTCGACCTCGATTGGGAGGGAAAGCGGAAAAGACCTCTCCTCGACCATAAAATTGGGGATGGTGGGCAATTGCCGATAGACGAAAGAAGGAGTGCACCGCGCGACATCCGAGGAATTGACCTAGTTAGCGTGTCGGAAGGACGAGGGGCTGTAAAGCGCACAGGGCATTTCCAAGAGGAGGAGGAGGAGGAGGAGGAGGAGGAGGAGAAGGAGGAGGAGGAGAAGCCGCGTCCCCCACGTGCGCGAGTCAAATCTCGCGCCCCATCCCGTACGAATAAAGAGATTTCTTCCCTCGTGGCACAAAGGGGCAACAACGAGCCCACCCCAACGACTCTCGCCGTCTATCGCCGTCTCTCTCTACTCCACGTGCCAGGGAGCAACCGTTTTTCGAGCGGCAGGGAGAAAGGAAAGGACCGCCGCCGCGTGCGACGCGAGGACGACGATACCGACGCGGACGAGGACACGACACGACGACGATGTCGATGGCAAAAAAATTGGATAAAACACGCGCGGAGGACGATCCCCTTTTTCTCGGCTAATGCGCGCGGCGGTGCATAGCGCATGTGTGCGTAAACGGAGGAAAAAAAAAAAGAGCGTTCGACGACTCGCGGTGTATTTCCTTTGTTAGGCGGGGCGCGGACTAGGAACCGAGGAGAGCCACCGCGAGAAGAAAAACGTGGGACTTTTATATATTAGGGTCACCCCATCGTCTCGCTTTATCTCTGGTCGTTCTTTTGTTAGCACCCGTGGAGGATCCGCGCGCGTGGAGTTGGTGCCGTTGATGCCGTTGATGTCGTTGATGTCGTTGATGTCGTTGATGTCGTTGATGCCACCGAAATCGCTCCTCGGTTCTCGGTTCTCGGTTCTCGGTTCTCGGTCCTCGGTCCTCGTCACGACCCTGGCGTGGCGCGCGAACTGTCCCGTCGTCCTTCCCCTTCCACGCGCTTGGGGCAGATCCCGAGAAGGAGGGAAGAGAGAGCGAGCGGGAGAGAGAGAGGTGGAGAAGGAAGGCCAGGCGTGGGATTACGTAAGGATGCGTAATCGCGATCGAATAAAAAGCCGGCCGAATCTCTGCGGGTTTCTGGGTCGAGTTCAAACGCACTCGCGCGTATTTTGATTTTAGGTTACGGGTACGGCGATCTTCCACGTTACGTCGCGCTTCGAGTATCTTGGCCTGGCTCGCTTTTTTCTTCAAAGTTTTCCCAAGCTTCGCGAGCACGAGTGAGCGAGTGAGCGATTGAACGAGTGTTGGTCGGTCGGTCGGTCGTTCGGTCGGTCGAGACGTTGTTTTCTTTTTATTAGTGCCCTTCTCGATATTCGTGAAAGACGCCGCGGGGCTTTCGTAACCTTCCCATCTCGCGGCGCTCGGATAAATTTTCTATTTTTGAGTAGCCTACTTGGAATTACGAGAGAAATTACGAGAGAAATTTCGAGTGAAATTTCGAGTGAAATTTCGAGTAAAATTAGGGAAGCCCTAACCGGTTAGTTTTCCGGCATCGAAATTACCGATTGTCAGCCCTCATGGCTCGTGTTTCGTATTACGCGAGTTCTCCTCCGCCCTTAAAGGAAGCCATTCCATTGTGAGACCCAATTTTTTTTATGTCTTCGGAAAGTACAAAGTCCAAGCTTTATTGCCCCGATCTTATTACGATACTCGAGAGAAAGTAAATATTAGTTTGCGTTTCATGCTTTTCTTGTAACACAAGTTTTACGGCAACTCTCCTTAAATAATAATACACTAATTTCTACGTTTGTTTTTATAAAATAAAATTTGAAAAATTAAGCTGCTAAGAAAATCGATTCTTCCAGTGAAAAAACTCGAATAATATTTATAAGACACGTTTCCGATTTCGACGTTGAGTGCGATATCTTTGATCGATATATATTTGAAATATAAATGCATTAGAAATTTCAGACGTACGCGTTTTTTCAACGTGTAATTCTAAATATATACGAGTCAAATTTAGATCTATTCGAAACGTAACGTAAAAATGAATTCGTTCGTTCGCTTATGAAATAAATATATTTTAACAACGATCGACATTTTATTACAACTATTTCACTGATAACGATTTTGACGTCTAGATTTCGTACTTCTAGGAGGGAATGCTTTCGAAAACAAAATGAATTCCAATTAACGCACTAATCTGACCACTTGGACTTAAAAAATTCTGTTACGAATAAATATTTAGATTACGAAAAAGGGAATGTCAGCTTTATATTGAATTACGCGCAATCAAATTTTTAAAAATAGAGGAGATATATTTAGTAAACATTCAAATTTATTTCGTTTTCACCGAGCAATATAAAAATATAGATATCGTATCGTAATGTTTCAACGATAAGCGTTAGTTTTTCGTTAGTTAAATTTTAAAAAAAACTTGATACTTTTTAGCTTTCGCGGATCGAATGTATTTTTCTTAGGTTCGTTCGAATTAGACCGATCGTATTAAATTTCGATTAAATAACGAAAAATGCATACTTTGGATCGTTGATCGTAACATTTCGATTCGCAAACTCAAAGAGATGCGATCTTAAGATACGTACACATTTTTTCGTAATAGGCGTTGAAAGTTTGGACGTACCAATCAAAAATTTTACGCTTACGAATAATTATGGTATACAAAAGCATTTATATATTTTAAAAATATATTCAAGAATTACGTTTAGCCGTTAAAGTCGAATGATAAAATTAATCGATCGCGTATAATTCATAAAAATTAAAAAATGATACGATCGTAGATTTTTACGTTTTACAATTTCAACGTAAGACTAGTTTTCGTAATTCGGAAAAAGACAAGCGAAACGATAAACGCGCGTAACGCTGAATGAATATTTCGAAATTGAAAATTGTATTTAACGAAAACACAAAGGGAAACCACCGTAACACCCATTTTCCCAGAGAATTGGGAAAGCTCGGATCTCGGGGAAAGAAGAAAATAAAAGACCCGGTAAAGAAACTCGAGCGATAGCGAACGAAAAATAAGAGTGGAAAAACGAGAAAGAAACTAGTTTTTAGAAAACGCAGAATATCAGTTCCGCTTTCGAGACTTTTCAAACATTGTCGCCCGGTGCACAAAGTCCTCCGGGGTAAGGCGAGAGAGAGAGAGAGAGAGAGAGAGAGAGAGAGAGAGAGAGAGAGAGAGCAAGCAGCCGAGGAAGAAAAAGGATGGTAAAAAAAAGGAGCAGAGAGCGAGAAAAATAAACGAGAGCGATCTCTGCCCGACGTACAAAGAAAGCGAGAGCGCGTTCTCGTCTCGGCTCTTTCTACCCGACGTTCCCACGACGCCGGAAATCTTGTTCGCGCGCGCGCGCGAATTCGGTTGAACTCAATGCTGACGGTCAGAGACACTGTCAAAATCTACATCACAATGGAACCAAGAATAACGCCTCGTTCCAAGGGATGAACACGAGCCGTCGGTTGCTTCAACTTCAACCCTCGGGGGCCAAGCCCTAATTTTTTGCCTAATTAAATATTAATTTTTCATATTATTTCGATACCTCTTTTATTCTTCTCCAACTCCTCCGTCTCCTCCTCTTCCTCCTCCTCCTCCTCCTTCTTCTTCTTCTCATTCTTCTCGTTCTTCTCGTTCTTCTTCTTCTCCTTCTTCTTCTTCTTTTCGTCCTCCACTCGGCGTGAGATTTTTTTAAGATGTACAACGACGTTAAGAACTACGCGTATCCCATCCACTCGAATGCAACGGCGAATGCGCATACGCGAATAAAACGAACCATAATAATTTATCCTCCTTTCCCGCTCGAGGTACGCCAATAACGTCTCCAATGAGAAACGAACGCGCAATGGTCATTTTATAAATACAAAATGTTCGCGCGACGACGTTTCATCTCGTCGTTGCGTTCGTTACGCGCATAGATGAAATATCGTTTATAAAATAAATTTAAAAAAAAAAAAAAACGCTGGTTTTCACGCGTACGATAATCGTGCGAAAATACGTTAAAACGGCAACGAGTAGCCGATGTTCGCGTCTACTTTTAAACATACCACGTAACGAGCAAAAGGCAAAAACCGTAGATGTTGCGGCACGCGAGAGCTTTTACGAGGCTCGAAAATATATTTAGACGCGTCTCCGAATTACGTTATAATTCACGCTTATTTTTTTCATTTAACTCGCTTTCTTACGGAATGCGACGAATAAACAAAAGAAGCAAGTCCAACGCGAACGCGTACGTCGAAAAAAAATGCCGCAAAAAACAATTGGCGCGGAAGATTGCAGCGTGGTTGAAAGACTACGCGGGTACGAGGTTCGTTTCCCAGAAACGACGTAACGCACACACAACCGATCGTCGTAACAATATTTTCATTTTTCAACGGTTGAAACGCGTAAGGAGTCGAGAGCCGGGTTAGGCGCGAACGTGCCTCTGCCTCTGCCTCTGCCTCTGCCTTCCTTGCCATCGCTTCGCCCGAATACGTAAAAAGTAAAAAAGACAACGGCCGAGTATATATTTATCGATTTCGATTCGTCGCGCGTTTCGTTTATCGGTCGTAATTTTCGATAAGGTAGGTTACGATACGACATTGGGCCACATCGAGCGTAAAATGACGCAATCCGGCGATCGGGAAAACGCGTGGAGAGAAGGCAGCTCGAGAAAGAAACGAGAAAGAAACGAGAAAGAAACGAGAAAGAAACGAGAAGGCAGTTCGCGTTCGCGCGCAACAGACACTCGAAGAAACTCGTTTTACAAATTTTCCACGCGTCTGATTCCGAGTGACCGGTCGCGTACGGTCAACTTACAATACATTTTTGACATCGGCACGAGCAGCACGTGCTCGCGGTGTCGGTGTTTTCCGACGATCTAACCTAGTCCGGGTGGCGCGCACTCGTGTGTACGTGTTGATCTCTCTCTCTCTCTCTCTCTCTCTCTCTCTCTCTCTCTCTGTCCTCGGGCTCGATGATAAATACGAAGCAACTTCGGCAGGCCGGGACGAGTGCAATTTGATGTCCAACACACAAATAGTGCCTTCGTCCTTGCCTGTCCAAGCCCTCGCAACTCTTCCCGAACAACAAACGCGTAAAACGCGTTGCCCTCTCTTATCGATAACGTAATAGTCGTTGACGACTTCTTTTTCTTCTTCTTAGTCGTCGCCGTCGCCGCGTTTCTCGCTCGGACTCACAGGAAGAAAAGTGCGGGATCGGACGTCGGTGGACCGTGCTCGGGACGTAGAATCTAGTGCATTTCGATAGGCCGGGACAAGTGCAATATTGAGGGGGAAAGCCTTTAAGAAACATTGCCACCGATCTCGACCTATCTTTCATGCAACAACGAGGAAGAAGCACACGTCCACGTGGTCCGCGTCCCTCTCCTCTCGCGGTCTCTCTCTGGGTTGGTCTTCTTTCTTCACGGACGGCTCCGTCGACTCCGTCGGCTTCGTCGTCTTCCACTCGACTGCTCGACTGCTCGACGATGGCTACCGCTGTCTTCTCTCTAACGCGCGCTCTATCTCCGTCTCCGTCGCGTTCTGGCCAATTTGCCCGCCGCGTCGTTCGACGACGGGCCCCGAAAGCGAGACGGAGAGCGACCGCAAGCACGCACCGATGCCGCTGTTCTCCTCTTCCCCTTTTTCGCTCTCCTCTCGCCCACCGCGTCTCGGCGTTTTCTTTCTCTCACTTTTGTCCGCCGCGGATAAAGCACGAGAGACGCTACTCGTGCACGCAGAGACGCAACCGTCGTCGAGGCTCTCGAGACACCGTGCGGGCTTCTCTTCTGGGGACGGAATTCGTATCCGTTACTCTTTTGCACCCGGACCGGACGAACGAAGCGAGTAGCGAAAAGCGAGCGACGATTCCTTTTTCTCGGTCCTATTCGCGCGTGATCGCCGAGTCGGATCGCTGGATAGTTACACGGTTTACGATCGCGAACTTTGACGCCTCGTCGTCGTCGTCGTCGTCGTCGTCGTCGTCGTCGTCGCGGCCGTCGTGGCCGTCGCTGCGCGGTCGTCCTTAATCCCCTCGGCCACGTGTGTATTCGAGGAGGAGGTGGACGACTAGGGGGAGTAGGGGAGGGAGGGAGGGAGGGGAGCGACCGGACGAAACAGCGAACGACAAAAAGAAGATGGGGGCAAAGGAATGGGGGATATTACACGCATAAGAGTGGGAAAGCAAGCGAACGAGGAGGGCGAAAGGAGACGATGGCGCAGCGGTACGAACGAAGGAAATAAGAGAGAAAAAAAACAAGAGGAAGAAAAGAACGAGAGCACGAGAAGAAAGAGAAGACCGAATTAAGAGATAAACGGATAACTTTATTCGAGTCCGAGGTAGCCCTGTAAAAGAGCCTCGAGGCTTCCGCGCGACAGGTAACCTTAAAAAAGTGCGCGCGATCTCGGTCCCGATGGGTAATCGCGCGTTCGCGAGAGCCGTACGATCGGGACGAGGAGGATGAGGAGGAAAGAGAGATATTCCGGAAGAAACCCGTACGCAACGTAACTCAACGCAACTCAACGCAACTCAACGCAACTCAACGCAACGCAACGCAACGCAACGCGTCGATTTTCGAAGACGAGGAAAGGAACGAAATTGAAAGATAGAGAGAGCGAGAAAGGAGGCGCGAGGCCGCACACAAAGGAAGAGGAGATTCCGCGGGCCGTCGTCCCTAAAAAGCCGGGAAGGTTTCGTTCGGTTGCTCCGCGCGCGCGCCTAGTGGCCTTGAACGGGTCAGCCTCTAAGTCGAAGGGGCCGCGCACACGGCCGGGTTTCTCCTCGTCTCTCTCGACCGCTTCTTTTTTCATTTCTACTCCGAATCACAAATCATACACGCGTGTGCGCGCGTAGTCGCCGTCGCGTCCCGGGTCCGGGTTCGGGTCCGGGTCCGGGTCCCGGTCCGTGGGCCTATCATTTGGCACCGCACGCCGCTCGTGAAAGCCACGGGCGCGAGCGACCGACCGAACCAACGACGAAACTACGGGAAGACGAGACAAGAGTGCATTTTCTCTCCTTCCTCTTTCTTCCTTCCTCCTTCCTTCCTTCCTCCTTCCTCCTTCCTTTCCCCAGAGTCGTCTTTGTTTTCTCGCTCGGAGGATCCTCTCTTCGCAGAACGCGGGGAAGAACAAAAGCGAAGCGTGCGCACCCGAATTTTCTAGGAACGGCGAACGCCCGAAGCCGGCTTTGAATTTGCCCGGTGTGTCCGTGTACGGGACTCGTACGCCATCACCGTCGCTCGCTCTCTGGGACTGTCGGAGGAAGAGAACAAAACCGACCGACCCGCTCTCGTTCGCTCTCGTTCGCTCTCGTCGAACCTTCTCCGTCGAAGACGCGCCCGAAAACTGCGTCAAGAAACGCGCTACCGCTCCCTTTATCCCCGCTCCGGTCTCGATTACTCACCGACCGCTGTGTTCTGCTGTGTTCTGTTCTGTTCTGTTCTGTTCTGCTCTGCTCTGCTCTGCGCTGCTCTGCTCTGCTCTACTCTACTCTGCTGTGCTCTGCTGTGCTCCGCTCCGCTCAGTTCAGCTCAGCTCAGCTCGACTCCGCACCACTCCGCTCCGCTACGCCATCAACTCTCAGTCTCCGTCTCCGTCTCTCTCGTTCTCTCGCTCCCTTCCGAAACGCCGGCGAGTCGAGAATCGCGCGGGTAAATACGCAGCGCGCGCTTTTCCCCCTCGTGGCCGCCCCTCTCTCGCTCTTGTTTTCCCCCGTAAGCAGACGAGCACGACCCCTTCGTACACACGCGCGCTCTTTCTCTCGCGCACGCCATCGTCAACGGGAACGCGACGTCGCGCGTCCTCGACGATCCACCGGGTTCGTCGATCTCTCTTTCTTTCTTTCTCCCCCCCCCCTCTCAACGCTCTTTTCCACCCCTAAAGGGACGGAGAGGGAAAGCGAGCTCGGAGGGTGATTCGTAACTGCGCCGTAATCATGTTATTAGCCGGGCATCGAATAATCGTTCTCCCGGGGTTCTTTTTGGTACGTGGACGCCGACTCTCGTTTTCTTTGTTACCGGTCCTTCGAGATGTCGATGTTTTTGTTTGAAAAGATCGATCGAAAGTGTAATGTAGCCATGTAACCGTGTAGCCGCTTCGACCTTTGGTCGATATTTTATTCCAGCCGTGGTCTATCATCGCGGATCTCATCGTTGCTTTTTCCATCGCGCGTCGACGCGTTTCCCGAGCTCGTCTTCTTTTCTTCTTTTGTCGCGGCCCAAGTTTACGTTTCGAATTATACTAGGTATACTTACTCGCACAGAGCCGAGTATCGCGAGCAACGCGTTTGTTTGTTTGGTTCGTTAAGGATACGCGTTTCTTTATATCGATTCGCGCGTTCGTGTTTTTCGAAACAAAAGCTCACCACTGCCGTTTTCGACGTTTTAAAGACCGAGGGACGTAGACGCGCCTCGGCGTCGAATCGAATTTCGAATAATAATAATAATAATAATAATAATAATAATAATAATAATAATAATAATAATAGTTGGTAGTAGTAGTGTTGTAGTAGTGTGTAGTAGTGTAGTAGCGTAGTAGTGTAGTAGTGTAGTAGCGTAGTAGCGTAGTAGTAGGAAACATCGACGATTAACTTCTACTTTACGTTGAAATCTCTTCTCGATATTTCTCGCGAACGAGAGCGAGAAAGAGAACGAGAAAGAGAACGAGAATCTCGGGCGACATTTTCGCGTTTAAGATTTTTGACGATACCGCGTTCCAGGATTTACGCACCGATCACCACCGAAACAAAAACAAAACATTTTCCGAGATAACGTTATCGAGATTTTTTAAAATTCGTTGCGTAAGCAACGATCCGTGTAAAAATAAGTTTTCGTATCGTTGGAAAAACAATATTAATAATAACGACGATAATGTTTCGCTGTTACTTAACGCTCCGACGAGAGCAACGATAAAAGTCGTTGGATCGACGGAAGACTCGCGCGTCACCCTGATTTCGCAATTTTTACAAGCGACTTTCGGTGGAACCCCGTATCGCATAATATTAATTATTATTTGAGAAATTATGTCGTTAACGCGGCACCCAACGTTATTTCTTACGACCGATTCTTTTTATCGTTGTAACGTACCGTAATACTATATATTAGCGTTAGCAACGTTGCGTTACGATAAATCAACCCGAAACACAATAATCGTATTGTCGCGTTAAAACGAAACGTAATTAATCGATACGGCGTTGAGTAAATCCGACCGCAATAATCTCGACTCGACCGCGAACATCGCGCGCGTCGCGCATCTCGATCCAAACGACTACTATTTTCGGAAAAAAGAAACTCGGTCGAACGACAAACGCGACGCGAAAGGAGGAAATGAAAAAATAGAAACGCAAACACCCACACCGGATACTCGCACAATCATAATCAAAGATTACCACTCGAATTTGAGGAAGAGCAAGGGTAAACATGCACGCGGGATGTGTACAATGTAAGTACGGCAGTTTAACACATTCCACGCTCATTTTGCTTTCGCGCGCACCTCTTTATCCATTAGTGCGGCACAACTTGCATAATACGAATATACACACGACTCGTAAAACTTACAAAATTTCGCTCGGTTTAGCGCTCCTTTCGTATTTTACGTTTGCTTTCTCTCTCCCGACGAATGCGACGCGAAAGATCCGAAATCGAGGAAACACGGATGTGGCAATAACGAGCGAAGCGTTATTTTTTTTTTCACAGAGGTAGATGGAGGTGGATGGAGGTGGATGGAGGTGGATGGAGGTGGATGGAGGTAGACGGAGGTAGACGGAGGTAGACGGAGGTAGACGGAGGTAGGCACGACACGCCGAGATTACCATTTATAACGCGTATTTTTATTAGCGTTTCTAAACTTACCGAGAATTACGGGAAGATCTACGATACGTAACGCAATTACGAAAAAACTACAAGTTTCGAGCATCGCTGCGATAATTAGAGTACAGAGATGCGGAGTCATCGGAGCTTATACTATTTCTGTACAAAATTTTCTAATAGTATAAACCTACGACGACCCACTTTACGAGCCAGTAAATAAGTGGAAAATCAAAGGGACAGCCACACACCAAATAAACTATAAAATAACGATATCCAACTACGTCTACGAAACAAAAACAAACGTACATTTTTTCGCTTCGGTCGAGCATGCGTTACAAAATATTATCAAGTTAATATCAAATTATTCCAAAACAACTTTTACAATCTCGTACGAAAACGTGTCACCGTGGACGGACACATATATAACTTTCCGATTAATAAAACGAATATTCGAAACTAGTCAACTTAACGATTTTGTTAACGCTTTCTAATTTATATCGGTTTCCGTCTACTCGTGCTATCGGTACTAGGAAGGAATATAATTTACATTCCAAACGATCGTTCGTCGCCTCGAAAACGAGGTATACAGCGTATATCGCGTATATCGCGTATATCGCCGACTGTAAAGTTTTCGTAAAAGCCGTCGTCGAGACGAGTTCTACGAGTCAATTATTTCGCGTTCCATCAACCGTAAAATGTATTTCGAGCAAAGGAAAGAAACGAGACCCGAGTTTCGAAAAATCAGAAATCGTTATTTACAACCCCGAGCACCATTAGGTAACCGCGTCCGAGTCGTCGACCGAAAGAGCGAAGGGGTTGTGCAAATGTGTGTCCAAACACCGAATCGTACCTTACACCTCCGGACGTATCGTCGAGTCTCGATAAACATTTTATAAATAAGGAATACAACGGCGTTGGTGGAAGAAGCCTCTTCTTACCTTGGACGCGTGGCACTCGGTGAGCACGTGGGCGTCGAACGCACCCGGACGAGAAAGGAAACGCGCTCGAGTTCGTGGCCGTGATCCTGGCGCGGGTCCATCTTTCCAAGCTCTTCGGTCCTTGGTCGTCGAACTCGTGGACGCGTCTCTTTCTCTCTCTCTCTCTCTCTCTCTCTCTCTCTCTCTCTCTCTCTCAAGGATCGAAGCGGTGACGACGACAACGAGGACGACGACGAAGACATCGGCATCGGCACCAGCATCAGAAGCAGAAGCAGAAGCAGCTACGCGTAGGGGACGAGCGGATGCGACCGTCGCTGCACGCACGAATGAGCCTCTCTCGCGTTCCACTTTGACTCGTCGCGTATAAAGGAAAAAAGAAAAGAGAAAAAACCGGCGAATGCGTGTGCGCGCACACAGGAGTCCCCACCCCGTGGCCGAAGTACCTCTCGTCCGGGGCCCGAAACAACAACGCGCTCTCCGAGTACCGACGCAACGGGCACTGCGTGGGCGTCATCGGAGAGAAGAGGAGACGACTCTCTCCTCGGCTGACGTCCACTGGCGAACTGCTGCTTGCGGCCAGGTGGCCCGTCTCTTTATTGCTTTTGGGTCCGAGAGGCCCACCGTCGCCGCCGCCACCGCCGCCACCGCCGCCGCCGCTGCCGCCGTTGCCGTTGCCGTTGCCGTCGTAGCCGCCACTGCCGTACCCGTACCCGTACCCGTAGTCGTAGCCGTATCCGTATCCGTATCCGTATCCGTAGCCCTAGTCGTAGCCGCAGCCGCAGCCGTAGTCCTATTCCTCGTCGTCCTCGGAATCGGAGTAGTAGTAGTCGTCGTCGTCGTCGTCGTCCTCGTTGATCCTGGTGGTGGGGAACCGCCCCTTTCGCTCCCCCTTTTTTCTCCCCCTTGGATTCACCGCGAACCAGAATCTAACCCCTGTTAGCCTCTCGAGCTTTTTTCCCCGCTTTTATACTCGACCAAAGCAAACTTTTCACTTCGACGAGCAGAAATTAATTTTAGACGTTCCGAGAAGTTTCGTGCGCGAGGCCCGATGCTAGATGATTGTCCGGCCTCGTATTTACTTAAGCGGGAACTTGTAAAAAAGGAAAAAACGAGAAGGAGAAGAAGAAAAAAAAGGGAGAAAAAATAAAGAAAAAGGAATGAAAATTACGACCTCGATGTCGAAAACTGTTTCAGCCTTTTGTTTTTCTACGAAATACCTTTGGGATTCGCCTCTCTTCGTTCGGGCGTTGAATATCGTCCGCCGTCCGAAAAAAAGTCGCGCGTCCTTTAAAGCAACAAATTTAATAGGAGCGCGGCGCGGAGTATTAAATAGTAACGACATCCGCGTCTCTCCCAGGGATCCAAAGACGCAAATCCAAACCTCGTCCCGCGTTAGATGGGAAAACGCGCGCGTAACAATCGTCGCAAGGATCGGAATCGATCCAACTTTCCCTCAACCGAACGCCAACGAACCGAAAACTGGTAGCGACGAAACCCGTACGACGTCCTCGTAAAACGCGCTCGTAAAAAATAGTAACGAAAATAGGAGCTTGCGCATCGATGCGCGATGAGTGGATCGTGGATCGTGGATCGTGGATCGTGGATCGTGGATCGTAGATCGTGGATTCGACGACGGTGTTCGATCGACTCGTTACCGGGATTTTCTTCTTTTGGAAACTTTTAACAACTACCTGCGCGGGGAAATCATTTTCGACGTTGCGACGCTTCTTTATTGCTCCTTTGATCGAGAGTTTATTGAGTTTTTATAAACGTTTTACGGTGGTTGCACCATGTATCCTGTCTCCTCGATGACGCTTAACGATGAGTTGTATAAAATACACGAGCCGAATTATCCTCGTACCGCTAACGATTTTCCTTTTTCTTCCACTTTTTATCGCGCTAATTTATTTCGAGCTCGTAACAGGATTCGTCAAAGAAATATTTAAATGGATGGATTCGAACCGAAAATCTAACCATTGCTAACTAATACGTTAAATAAACGTTAAATAAACGTTAAATACAATATACAAGATACTTTTTGTGGAAATTAAACGAAGAGCCGTTGGACGAAGTCAAAGTTTAAACGCTCGGGATACGACCGTTTCGCGAGTACGAAAATCAAATTTTTTTTTACCGCTATTTTCCGATTCTTTCGTCGAAAGCAGATTTGTAACGAATCAATATTAAACGACGACGAAGTAGGCGTCGAATCGACGTCTATCCGCAGCCTGTAATTTAACCAAATTTTTATATATCTCTACGTAAACGCATCGACGAAACCTTCGCTTCCTTTCCTTTCCTTTTATTTTCTTTCCGTTCGCGAAACAATGGTTACCGCGTAAGAATATGTATATTAACGTATTAAACCGAGGTTGATATAATTATCGATAATAAAACTGAAAGATAATATTTTGAGCGCGTTAGGATTCGATGGAGTAGCGAAGGGGGGAGGGAGAAACGAGTACTCGGGTCGGTAATAAAATTATCGAATGCCGAGCGACCCGGACGAAAGAAAGCTCATTGTGTACATTGCGTTCGAGAAAAAAAAAAAAAAAAACCTTGCGAGGTAACCGCGATGTGCAAAAAATGTACGAAATTCGGTTACACTGTTATTTCGCAATTATATTCGCGGGCAGACTCTTTACGCGTCTTGCAGAAAAATGAATTTACGGAAAAAGACGTGAGAGTTCGAGACTCGCGATGCCAACGGCTCGACCACGAAAACAAATGTTACTTCCGAGCGACGGCGATCGTCGAATGTTTAAGCCACGAGCGATTTCCGAAGCGCCGCGAACGCAAACAAATGTCTCTCGCGATAAAAACATCCAATCGCCGGAATAGTTAACGAGTTTTGTGACGAGGAGGACGCGTCTGTTGTTCTTTGTGTTGGCGGCTAAAACGACAGCGACGCAAATCCCGCCAAAATTGCTATCAGCTGTCCGACTCGCGCCGACTCGCGCCGACTCGCGCCAACTCGATCCGCTTTCCTTTCTTCTTTCTTCTTTCTTCCCACCCCTGATGAATCCCGCGATTAACGCGTAACGACCGCCGCGTGATTTATCCACCGCTGGAAAAGCCCGCAACCGTGATATCGTGCCCGTCCTTAGCGTGCTATGCTTATAGGCGTACTCCCGGTGCACGAACGAACCTGCCCGGGGGACAAAGACTCGGTCGTCTTGGCACGTTCGTCCCGCCGGCTTCGCTCCGCTCTCGGTTAACGAGGGAAAATTTTTTAACGTCGCGATTCGGGGCATCTCTTTTATTAACGGATCCTTCGTGGTCGAACGCGTTCGATGTTGCCGTTGTCTATGCCGTTGTCTATGCCGTTGTCTATGCCGTTGTCTATGCCGTTGTCGTTGCCGTTGTCGGTGCCGCTGTCGGTGCCGCTGTCGGTGCCGCTGTCGTTGCCGTTGCTGCTTCTTCGTCCTTGTCGCTCCTTCTTGCCTTCTTCTCCCGTTTCTTTTCTTTGTCCCTTTTATTTCGGACGAATACGAGGTTTTAATTGCGGCCTTGCACCGCTCGAAAAATATTTCTCTTTGTTCTCCGTCTCCGTGCAGGATTTTCGTTCGTTGTCGTTCCTCCCGGATGGATTTTTCTTCTCTCTGGCTTAACTTTCGCGAGGGGGTTGCTCTCATCCTTGGAATGAATTAGAAAACCGCCGATCGCCGAGTCGAACGTTCGAGGCGTCGACGTCGTCGATACGGTCGTTTCGAGGAGAAATAAATTTCAACGCTTATCGCTTCGATTCGTTCTCGATATAAACGTTTAGTCTCTGGGATGATTCACTTCCGAATCGATACACGGTACGCGAGTGTTTCAGGGTAAAGAAGCGTATCGAATGCGCGTCGATAACGAGCCTCTCGAACCGGTATCTCGAAGCTCGTCGATGACGTTCCTTATCCAGGCGCTCCTTATCCATCCGTAATCTTCTCGGGGTGGAGAGAGAGAGAGAGAGAGAGAGAGAGAGTCGTTCTCGGGTGATCTCTCGAGTGAGCTATCGGGTGAGCTATCGGGTGAGCTATCGGGCGAGCTCTTGGCGCTAGACAAAGTGAAAACTTTTGACTCTCCCCTGATCGAGATAAAGCGGCGTCGATGCTCGCGCATTAATAATTCATCGCTCGAGGCTGCGACGATACGACGATACGACGACGCGACCTCGATTCTTGGTTTCTTGGACGGGGTTGGGGTAATCCCGCGAGTGTCGCCTCGACGTAAACACACCGAACGATCTCGTTCCTCGTTTTCACGGCTGCACCCCTCGCGGACGAACGACCGGGGATGGACGACAAAGCGACAAAGGAGAAAATCGAATGCGACGCGATCGGGATGCGCCGACCGACAATGGCACCGCGAGAGCGAATCATCATCCGCTCCGGTGAATCCCGTGTCGGACTCTGTTTTTCGTCATTGTCGATGACTATTCGCTCGTGCAGCAACGCGGCTCGACGGTCTGCCTCGGATGCGAAAAATCGATGCCTCGCCTCCGTTCGGGGCTCTCGAGTGTTTTGTCCCCCGATCCCCCGATCCCCCGATCCACCGAACCCCCGATCCCCCGGTCCCCCGGTCCGCCGGTCCTTGCTTCCAAGATGCGGGACAAAAGACCGAGCTCTATCGAAGGATACACCTTTTAGCGAGCGTTGCTCCCGTGCCGAGTAAAATTTATCGTCGAGAGCAGTTTCGACGTCGAATCTTCCGCGGCTGCTTCGTTTTCCTTCGATTACGCGCGCGTGATTAATTTTCCTTTTCCTTTTAGTGATAGCGCTTTGATTTAGAGTCGAAACTCCGCGCGGACGACACCAACGGAAATCCACTTCACCGATAAAATATGAGATGATGTCGTGCTGTAAAGTATTGACTGGCCTCGCTCGAATTTACCCAATCCATTAAGTCGATTCATATTATGTTACGTATTAAGAAAAATTTACTTCGCTTTGTAAAAAGAGTACATTATATAAAAATTGCTTAGTCATTAGGTAAATTTTATTCCTTACTTACCTCCGATATTTTCAACTTCGTTCCGATAAAAATTATCTTGGCCAAAGTTAATTAATTTTGCTATAATATAATTCAATCGACGTACCGCGTACTTTTTTTTTTTTTTTTTGTTTTGTTTATATCGTCGTAACCTTTCCGACGGTAATGGCGTCTATATTTTTATATCGTGTGTATACAGTTACATTAAAGCTCGTTAGAATATCCCGTTGCTAAGTCGTCTTGATTTATACAAAATTTTATTAATTTTTTTTCGAGCGATAAAATATTGGCTATTTTTGCCTTAATTTTACGTTAACGAATAAATTGTTCCTCGATTAAATAATAATCTTTGCACGGACGTTCGGACTATTTACTATTTTAATCAACTTAATCAACAACTTACGAGCATGTAATTTATTTAATCCACATTTAATCCACATTTAATCCACATTTAATCCAACGCGTTTTCGATGTACGTAACTAAGAATTACAAATTTTTTAAAATTTACATTCCATTTCTTAAAATACAACCAATTTATTTGTTGAAATAACTGTACGGGTATCAAGAAGTATTTAATCCGATTACAACGAAAAATAACCGCGTTAGGCCTTGAAATAACCAGGTCGGATGTACATTATATCGGACGCTAAATAAATATAAACATGCGTATATTTTTGACTAAGAATGTTTGTAATACGAAAGATAAATTCTTTTTAATCCTTCGAATTCGATAATTCTTTAATTTATAAATATAGGTGACGAGAACATTTTTATGAAAATTTTTATGAAAATTTTTATGAACATTTTATTACCCTTATGTTGCTAGCCTTAAAAAAAAATTAGAAAAGTTTTCGTTGAGACTATTTGCGTAATCCTTTGTCGTTATTTTCCGTCAACGGTTTCAAAGCGACAATTTATAAAATTCTATTATTAGCAAACGTGAATATTAAAAAGAATTTTTAAAATAAGTCACCGTCTGTGTCTACTTCGGCACGTGTGTACGGCTACGAAATAATACGTTACGACGTAATAGGGTAACACGATTACTATCGGTGCACTTTCGTTGTCGCTCTCGATAAATCTTTTCTTTTTATTTTTTCGCTTCCTTACGCGTACGCTCGTCGATTATTCGTTGGGTAAGATTCAATAGAATTACACGGATGCGAATTCAACCAGTATGCGGAAAGATTTAAGGTATCCCTTGAATTTACGATCGAAATAAATTTGAATTTTTTTGTAATTTATACGGAATAATATACATTCTTGGGTCATAAATCATGTAGGTCGTTATTAGGGTGTAAGTGCACGAGTAAATATTTATTCGCTAAACAAAAATACGACGAAAAAGCAAGGAAAAGGCAAGGAAAGAGCGAGAAAAAAGCGAGAAAAAGGCAAGAAAAAAGCAAGAAAACTATAAAATTTCAAATTGTTATTTTATAGGGTAATATAAATTTGTAAAGAAGTAATTACGCGAAAAATTAAAGGCTCGGAAGAATAGAATATTTAACCGAGTCCAACGTACTTCTCCTGTCAAATATAATAATTGAATATCGGCGTGTTGGAACGAGAACCCGACACGAGTGGCAACAACGGCCCAAATAGCACGAAGCGCTTTAGACTAATAATTACGTCGAAAACGTTGTCGATCGAATCGCGCATCACAAATTCGTTAAAGTGGATGTGCGCATCGTCGGGAAGAATCGATTAGAAACGCGTGTGGCGTACGAGGTTGTAAATAAGGGCTCGGCGGCACCGACGCCACTCGGGGAATCGTCGCGTCCGCGCGTTCGTTCGGCGCGAAACAAAAAGAGAATAACAAAAAGAAGCCGAAGGAGGAGGAGGAGGAGGAGGAGGAGGAGAAGAAGAAGAAGACGACGAGGACGATGACGGCGACGACGACAACGAAGGAGAAGAAAAAAACTCTCACCGGACATCCCCGATCTCGAAGTCAGGTGTTGCTCGCAGCGAGACCTCCAAGCACGTGTTCGCGGAAGATTCGTCGTTGTCGTCGTCCAAGCTGGAGCGTAAAGGCGGTAGTCGAAAACACGGCTCGATACTTGGGCCAATTTTCGGGCATTACCCACCGGAGCAATAAAAGCCGGTCGTTGGTCGTTGGTCGTCGGTCGTTGGTCGTCGGTCGGCGGTCGTCGGTCGACACGTCTTATCTGCATCTTGCCCGATGCGACGCGACGCCTCTTCCAGAAACTCCACCCGGCCAATTCCGGGCTTTTCCGTCCACGGGGTAAAGCGACGGAGGGCCGCGATGGAGGGCCACGATAAGACCCGGAAAAGGTCTCCGCTGGAAAAGCCGCGACGAAAAGTCTCTCTCGGTCGCGTGAAAAGTGGCGCGTGGCTTTGGAGGAAATCGGCGGTGTGCCACGGGAGGATAAAGGGGGATGATTGAGCACCACTTGTAGGAGGAGAGCAGCTGTACGCGCTCTCGGGCGCATCTGCCCGACGTCGGTTGTCGGCCGGTCCGCCGGCCACGCGCTCCGCACTCTTCCCTTCTCGCTCGCACTCGGCGTTTCTTCGTATTCCACCTTTCCTCCTCCTCCCTCCACCTCCCTCCACCTCCCTCCACCTCCCTCCACCTCCATCCTCCTCGTTTTCTTACTTTCTTTCTCCTCCATTTCCCGCCACCGTGTGCCTTCTTTTTTCTTTGTGTGCGCGCGTCTGCCAGGTTACGACCGCGTACGTGTGTACGGACGCTATACGCGAGCGACGGAACGAGCGAACCACCGAACGAACCACCGAACGAACCACCGAACGAACCACCGAAAGAACCACCGAAAGAACCACCGACCGAACCACCGAGCCTTGCACTCCGGACGTTTTTGCAAGACTCGCGGGCTCTTTTATTTTTCTTTGCCCCGGCCCTTTTTCTTAACTTTGCCCAACGGCAATTAAGGTGCTTTCGCTAAAGCACTTATTTATTTCGGCCGAGTCCAGTCCATCCCTTTTTTCAACGACTACATACCTTACCTCGCTCCTTCGATAACGTTTCCGCACGCTTTTAATCCCGCTTAAGTAACTCTTCGAATCTAAATATCGACGTTGCGGCGTTGCGGCGTTGCGGCGTTGCGGCGTTACATTGTTACATTGTTACATTTTTAACGAACTTCTCGGTGCTGATATCGGTGGTGATATCGACGATCGCTGCACGAGTTTGGCGTTTCGATCGTCGAGTAGAGTCGCGACGACTTAATCTAACGTACTTTCTTGAAAACGTTGTTAACCTTTGCCATCGAATTCGCGTTCGCGTTCGCCTAGGCTTAAGTTCGTAAACTCGTTTATCGATTTTTCGGTAAACGATTATCGAGTATTTTAAAGTAATATTTATTTCTTCGACGCGCGCATTCGAACTCGGAATACCCTACTTTTAATTTAGGAGTTTGCGTCGGATAAGAATATCCCGTAAAATCGTTACATTGCATACTTTCGATGAACCTTCGATATTTAAATGGCTCCAGGTTTTTAGAACTATGAGTAATCGTATTACGCGTTCGAACGAGCGTCGAGGCATCGACGAGGTTAAGTTTCGAGAAGATGCGTATAAATAATTAACTTTCGAACGTTATTCGTTTCGAACGTAAGTACGTTTAATTTTTATTATCGAGATGGAAGGTGCGTTAACCATAAATCGTATTATTTCGATAAGAATAATTTAGTAATTTGCTTCGTAAATTTGATTTAAGGAAGTTGCATTCGAGTTTATCGCTGTTAGTAGTTCAACCATCTTGTTAAAAAAATGTCCGTTCGAAATTCGGGAAATCGTCGGTATAAATAATAAATTTTGAATTTGCCGTTGCAGGAACCTCAACCTTTGTACGGGCTATAAAATTTTTGAGCCATGGTACAATAAAACTTAAATTACCGAACATCTGTAGCATCGTCGATCGTACCGCGTTCGGCCTGTACGAACTTTTCCAACGAAATTTAAGGCGAGGATTGATTTATAAACCGCGATATTTGTGCGGTAAGGAAGGTCGATCGATGGCTTTAAAAACGGGGTAGAAAAAACGGGTTTAACGGTTGCGATAATATGGATGCGAGACTCGGTAGAGTCGGATGAGCCCGCGAACACGATAATTCCGGAAAGAAATTCCTTCCGGCCTGAAAATCCATTCCACGAAGAAATCTTCCAGATTGCGAACCCTACGCATCCCAGCAGGGTTAATTTCGTCCCCTGCACCGCTTTCTCCTCTCCCCCCTAACCTGCCGAGCGACTGGTACACCCTTGTTTACGACCCCGATCGTACTTTCACCAAGGTCTAGGAGCAACGCATCCCGAGAGCCGCACGTGTCGTCGCTCGCAACTCCGCACGTGGTTCGTACCTGCAGCCGGTGGAAAATCGGCTCACCCCTCCGCCTTTGCGGGGATTTCCACCGCGTTTCGGGAAGACGCACCTCTACCTCCTCTCTCTCTCTCTCTCTCGCCCTCTCTCCCTTAGTCGCTTATATTTGCATACTTACTCCGAGCCGGCTGCGGTCCTCGTTTTCGTCTCGGTGCCTCGACTCCCTCCTCCTGGGTGCTCCTCCCTCCCGGCCCGAGCCTCGGCAGCGGCTCTCGGCAGCGGCTCTCGGCAGCGGCTCTCGGCAGCACCTGGGCGCAAAAATGACAATGGACATTGACGAGGAGCCCGCCCGGGGGGAGGGAGGTAGAACTGTTACGTGTTCATTCCCCGGCAGCGACTCGGCATCGTTGCGTTTCCCGTCCTCTCGGCGATAGACACCAACCGATCGTAAATTTTGTAATTCCATCGAGTCGCGGGACGCGCCTGACAAGCTTAATCGTTTTTATGGCTCTTGTCGCGCACTGTTCTCGCGCACTTGGAAAACGGCCGATTCCACCCATCGAATTCACGCACGGGGGATCCTCTCGAGGGCTGTCCTTCGTTTATCCTTCAACCGCTGAAAATCGCGATTCGATGAGGACAGGTATACGCGTGGCTCCCGTGCGGACCTCGAGAGTATCGATCCGCTCGGTCCTTTCGATCGGCCCTCCAAACTATTCAAGTATTTGCGTTACTTACGGCGACGAAACGTCGAGTTGGATAACGCGAGAATCGCTCAAGTTATTTAAATTTATTCGTAATGTAACGCAACGATCGCCTTATTCGATTCCGTGCGCGCATCGCAAGACTATTCCAATATCGAATTACGCTTAGCGTTCGAATATCGAAATTGATCGTTCGAATGGATATTTAGAATGTTCCGATCGGGGCTCGATGAATTTCGATCGACCGACGATAAGTTTAATAAAAAATTGAAAATTTTACGGACGAAAATTTTACGTATCGAGGAACGCGCGACGGTTTTTTGTTTTTTTTTTTACGCGAACGTTTCACGAGCTCGGTAAGGTCGAGAACAGCGACGAGTAAATAAAGAGTTTTTCTCACAAAGTTATTTTTAAGTTTCATTTAAGTAACTATGAAATTTATTCAACCGTATTCGTACGGATTTTTGTCAAAACTCGATTCGTCGATTAACTCGTTTCCGTGAAAACCATTTGAAAATTTCGAGTTTCGAATACTCGACGATCGCTTTCGTTACGCGTACAGTTTTGGTTGATGAAACTCTGTTACGTAACCATATTACACGAGTATTTTATTCAAGGCGGGAAATATCTTTCTTGCTCGGCGAGTCGCGGCAATGTCTTATCGTTTTTCGTTTTTCGTTTTTCGTTTTTCGTTTCTCGTTTTTCGTTTCTCGTTTTTCGTTTCTCGTTTCTCCTTTCTCCTTTCTCCTTTCTCGTTTTTCGGAAACTCCGGTATCCATTGAATCTTTCGTACCGAGTGTCGAAGAGCTGGAAAAGTCCGTTTTCGTCGACGCGACCGAAAAAAAACGCTACGCATTGTCGCGGGAAGATAAATTATTAGAAAACGCGAAACAAACGAGTCGACAAAGTGAGATTCGACCGCTCGAACTCGTATCCCACTGTGCAAAATAATTGCGATGTCTCGTGCATCGACGTCACCATCTGCGCGTACATTAGAATAGTCCTCGCCTACCGCCTCGGGACGAAAATCGGAGAGAGCGATTCGCGTACGAAAACACGCGCGTGCGACTATCCGTGAATAATCGTGGCGTTTTTTTCGGGCACGCGATCCAAGAGTCCAACACCTGTGTGTCCGCGGACTCACTCGCCGTTCACCGAGAAACGAACGCCACGGATCGAAGGTGTACGTAAAAACGTAATGGAAAAGATTCGGTGCAGATTTTTTACCTTTTCGTTGAGATGGTTGCCTTAGATACAGACGTAATCGGTAATATCCACACGATTCCGGTCCACCGTTTCGACCTTCGCCCTGCAGTCGTTAAACGATCCAACGAATTTTTTAAACTTTTAACTTTCGACTCGACTCGACTCGACTCGACTCGACTCGCTTCTATCGACCGCGTTATCTCGAAATTTTTTCAGCTCCTATCGAAACGCGCTCCTACGCATTCGAAAAGTATCGTCGATCTTAATTTTCAGGCATCGTCTTACTTTGCGATATTTTTTTACTCCTTTTTTATTACTTTAGTATTCGATTACTCGGTTTCGAAACGCTCGAAGCGCATCTCGTAATAATCCGGATTTCAAAATCAATATACTTTTTAACTTATTCGTTATCGAAATGTAAAATGTCTTTCCAAGCTTGATATTCGAAAAAGCAGCGGTTGAACGATCGCGCGAGGTTTCGGGAAATGTAACATTTATTTCAAAGACGCGTTGTACATTCGAATCGTCGGCACGCGATGTTTTCCATATCAAGCGTACATTATTCGAGAGTTCTAATTTAAAAAATTATTTAATTTATACGAAAACATAATATAGCGTACGATTCTTATGGACAACCGAATATTTATAATTCAAGAAAGTATTTCCAGGGAAAGGTCGACGGAAAGTTCCAAGGCGAGGAAGACGGGACTTTTAAAAGTAGAAGCTGTTTATTTATGTGCAGTTCGTTCAAAATGTGGGCACTGCACATTTTATTAAAAAGACGTTAGAAACGTACGGGAGCGTCTTTTTTTTGTTTCTTTTTCGTTAAAATAAATGATTTATGTCGTTAAAGCGAAATGGAAAAAGAACGAAAATTGTAAATACAAATAAGCGAAACGCGGTTATTCGTTGTACTATTTATCTTAGGCGGCGTTCCAACGTTTAACAGCGAAAACGTTAATTTATCAAATTTTTCATTTTTCAACAATGTCGTCCCTGAATACGAGAGAGCAAACTTGGAAACGTAAGCTTGGTTTTAATATACGAATTCACCTTCGACTCACGCCCCGGCGAGTAAACATTGCGTCGGAGCTTCGACGCAGATTTTTTGGACGAAAATAACAACAAAGTAAAAAAGACCGGGAACGCGAGTATCGAATAAACTTGGTTCGAGAGGGGAGTAGGGAGGGAAAAGACGAGGAAAAAGACGAGGAAAAAGACGAGAAAAAAGAGTAAAACAATCCGTGAGAACGAAGCCGAGGAAAGTTAGAAAATGGGTTCGGTGAGAAAAGGAGCGAAACGGGTAAGCGCGTGCCTCGGAAAATGCCAGCATCGCGACAACAAAGAGGCAAAGTAGAGTCGAGGAAGAAAGGAAGCTCGCAGCGGGCGAATCACGTAAAGCAACGAAGAGCGCGGTAAGGGCGAACGAGTCAACGAGGACACGGACGGGCACGCGCTCGTGCACACCGTATGGAGGAACATCTTTTCGGGGCCCAGATGGCAAGCGCATCGGGCCGACCGCCTCTCCTCTCCTCTCCTCTCCGCGGCGCTCCTCTCCTCTCCTCTCCTCTCCTCTCCTCTCCTCTCCGCTCCTCTCCGCTCCTCTCCGCTCCACTCCTCTCCTCGCCGCTCCACACCGCAGCTCGGCAAGCAAGCCGCTTCGTCCGTTCCTCTCCTCTCCTCTCCTCTCTCGCCGCTTCTCCCGTGCCTCTCGCTCGAAAATTGAAGCCACGATATATAGCCACCTGCTCCCCCCTCCCCTCCCGCGCTGTCTTTTAAACGCCTCGGAGGAGCTTTTGTGAGCGGGCCCCGCGCGCGCGAGCGAGGAAATGATCGCGCACTGGCATCGACCGGAGCCCGTACGCGCGACAAGGAGGCAAACAAAAAGCAAAGGGAAGAAAAAGGCACGCGCATCGCCCGCGTTTCACGAGGGAGGGAACCGTCCGACAACACATTGCGCACCCGGGTTTCTCCGCGAGGATTTTTGTCCCGCTCGACACCGAGGTTCGCGCGATTTTTCCCCACGAGCCTTCCTCCCTCCATCCTCCCTCCATCCTCCCTCCTTCCTCCCTCCACCTTCCTGCGCCCTTCCTGCGCCCTTCCTGCGCCCTTCCTGCGCCCTTCCTGCCGAGGCATTATGCGCTTAATGAACTCCTTGCACCTTGAACGTTCGATACCTCGCTGTTTCGTTCGTTGGTTCGTTGCCTCTTTCGCTCGTTCGCTCGTTCGCTCGTTCGCTCGTTCGCTCGCTCCTTCCTTCCTTCCTTCGTTTACTCTCATTGAATCTAAATTATACGTTACGCTTGATTGAAATTAAATTATACTGATTCCCGCGCGTTGTTTCGTGTATTTTTAACTCTGCTGATTAAGCGCTGTAATCATTTATTGCAATGATTGCTTTTTTAACGAATTTCGAGATGTGGGCATCGTAAATTTAGTTCGATACGAGCGAGAAACCTTCTCGCACCCCGAATCTCGCGAGTTCGTTCTTCTTTAAACCCGAGACCCCGACTCCGAGCACCGCGAATATTTACTTGGATAATTAACGTTCGGATCATCGAGAGGCAAAGGCCGCGTCGATTCCCTATTTTCCCTCCGCTCTTTTTGCGATGCACCTCTCGTGTCTTCTCCTCCAACGTTCCAAAGATTCCGGAATCCCCAATTTACGGGCAAGTTCGTTCTTTGCGCCGCCCCAACAATCTCCTGGACGAATCTCCTGGACGAATCTCCCGCGCTCGATACCTCGAAATAGTTCGCGATAAGGTTCCGTTCTCGGCGATTTAGGCGGAAGCCGACCTTCGTTGACTTTTTTTTTCTTACGCGTAATCGCAAAACTTTATCGCATCATCGACTTTAAAAGTGTCGGCAACAATTTACTCGGGGTTCGCAACGTTCCCTGGTTGTATCCTCCTTTCTCCCTCGGGCACCCACCAAATTCGTAAACTTTCCTTCCCTGTGTTTCTTTCGTAAAAGGACATCGAACGTCGAACCTCGTACACACCCGTGTGAATCGTCCTCGTTTCGGGAGATGCTCGACTCTCCAACTTTACGCGTGCGTGATAAACCTGGAGTTTTCGTCCAAGAATCTGCCGTTTTGTGCGCAATGGACAAAAGAGCGTACGCGACAATAGAGAGAGAGAGAGAGAGAGAGAAAGAGGAAAAAGACGTCGTCGTGGGTCTCGAACGCCTCGAACACCTCGTTTACCAATTTATAATTTACCAAACCGCTCAGGATACGTAATCGCGCGCGGGAACTATGGAATGTTGAAGGTACGTCGTCGCCCGAACGCGAGCAATCGCCAATATTTCCGAGTCATCGGAACCTTTCGAGCATTGCCCATCCGAGCGAAAAGCGAGAGAACGAATCGCGGCTCGCTTGGAAACCTCGAGCGCGGATCGGAGCTCGGTTCGAGGAAACGTCGCAAAAATTAAAGCGACGGGTTTTCGGGGATCGAATAGGTGCATAAATTTATACGTCGGCCGGAGGCAAGGCAAAGGTCGCGCCATCCCCGCGAGCCTCGACCGGGTCGGGGTCCGTAGAGAGAAAATAAAACCGAGTCGCGCGCGTGTGTGTGCGGGCGCCCGTAAAATTCGTCCGAGCAGCTTCGCGTAATGCGCCATAAATAATTCAGGAAATTTTCATTCGCGCTCGGTCGAACGCGGCCTCACGGGCGTCACTCGCGTCACGGGCGTCACGGGCGTCACTGGCTTAGTAACGGGCGTCAGGATCGTCGTTACGATCGTCGTCACGGGCCCCACGTGATTTCGGCCGAGAATCTCCGCGCGCGCTCTGCGAGGGAGGAGGGAGGAAGGGAACCACGAAACAAGAGAGAAAAAAAAGCGAGCGGAGGAACGAACGGAGGAACGAACGGAGGAACGAACGGAGGAACGAACGGTCGGGACTTGCAGCAACAAAGAAGAAAGGAAGGTAGACGAAATCCCGTAACGGTAACCGCTTGGCACCCGGTGAAAACCTCCGCTCATTTACATCATTTCGCCTGGCTGATCCCGTCGTAGTCCGATCGAAATCGAGTCCAGGTAGAGATGTTTTCGCGGATGCCGGGACACATGCGTCGTTCGCGATTCCGAGCAATTCGCGTATCAGTAGCCTAACAGCCCGCGAGACTTTGCATCGTCAGCGCGATCCTTTATTTATTTTTATTCGATCTTCTTATTTTTTTTCCGCTTATTATTGCTCTCGACGCGAGCGCGGATCCGCGTACATTTTTATCGCGCAGTCGTACTTTGAAATCGATACCCTCTCCCCCTCGCCCCCCGTTTTTCAGACCCGCTCGTTGCTCGGCCTCTCGAGACTCTCGAGATCGACGTTGCGCGAATCAAGTCTCCGCTTCCATCTAATTGACCGTGGACCTCTGGAAGCTCGCATACCGTTCGACCTGCTTCCTTTTTTTCATCCTTCTTTTATTTTATCTTTTTTCTCTTTTTTCTCTTTTTTTTTCCCCCTTTTTTTCCCCTTTTTTTTTCTCTTTTTTCTCTTTTTTTCTTTTGCAGAAAGCGTCGTCGAATTTTTTGCGACGACGAAGGTGGAGGCTGAGTATCGTTCGGACGGAAAATCTCGACTTTAACTCGCGAGTAATTTTGAAAGGTTGAATCTTACCTAATATTTGCTACGGCTTCGTTTACGAATGTACATATTATGCTCGATTCGCTTTTGTTTCAATTTATTTTTCTCGGCGCGCGTATAGTTTCCGACAAATCGAACGAATTACGATGAATTTGACTGGGTTTAACCGAAACGCGGTGGTAACCAACGACAAAACTCGATAAATAGTAACGATTTTTTATATTTTAAATAATAGCGAATTTTTCACAAAGATATTCTCGTGACGATTCTTTGGATTCGATTACGAATAACCCTCGCAAAAGCGAGTATAAATCCGCGCGCCTCGACGACGGTCGAGAATTTCCAATAAACGAGACTCCGAACGAACCAACTTTCGAGGATTCGTCTCGAATAGCAGAATTTTTCGAGCGACGAGACTCACCGAAACGAAAAACTTTGATGCCTTGAGAATTCGAGTACTCCGGGCAAAAGTAGACTCGGAGGAACGTAAAAGGAGATTTACCGACTGTAGAAACCGTGGAGGTGTCGATTAGTTTCGGGCTTGAATAAAGTCTCGAATGCCACTTACGATATAACTTTTCGTTCAACGCGTAACGTGCGAGGCTTGCGCTATCGACCCAAATTGTTCGGAAAATAAACGACGCGTTTAATTTTTGTAACAACTAGGCGCGTACACGACGTAACACGGACACGAGTAAAGATACCCGAGGAGAAAATTTTGAACGAGTTCCGGCAGATGTTCTTTCCGGTGCGCGTAGGTACGTGTCTAGAAAATATTTGTTATCTCGTCGTGCGATCGCTCGAGCGCAAGTTGGTCGGATCGAGCGGACGACGATTAGCAGGATTAGCTCGATTAGCTCGATTAGCTGGATCGGTTGGACCAGCTCGATCATCTCGATCATCTCGATCAACGAGTGTTTCTCGATACCTAATGTCGAGGGAGTACCTCCTCGCGGTAACGAGGTCTGCTTTTTCCGAAAAATACGAGGCCGACGATTTATATTTCCGAGCGCTCGTTATAAAAACAAGCTACAAAAGTACTCTCGGCGCATCTGCGCAGACGTTCATCCGCTGTACCAGTGCGACACGAGAGAGGCTCGCGGTATTAAATTGCATCGCTTTTCAAAGCAATCTCGTATACTCTCGCTCTTAGATTGACGTTATACAGTTCGAGAGAAGTTTGTAAAGATCTTTGTTCGTCGAGGAAGTGGATTAAAGTAGTGTGCGTTTATATCTCCCTCTTTCTCTCTCCCTCTCTCTCCCTCTCTCTCCCTCTCTCTCCCTCTCTCCAGTTCGTTCCAACTCGCCGGAAGTCCGCGACGCACGGCAGAAAATATAATGCGCTACGGGTGCGCCCTTCGTTCTCTCTCTCTCTCTCTCTCTCTCTCTCTCTCTCTCTATCTATCTATCTCACTCATGCTCGAACTATTTCTCGCTTCACTGGTGGAGCCTAAATAACAGTAAGCTGACATCGGCACTCCGAGGCATTAGCGCGTACTTTTCTCGTGCGTGCGAGGTTCGATGCGATGCCTTGGATTCGAAATAAATTTTTTTTTTCTTTTATTTTTCCTCTTCCATCGAATCTTTTTGTATCGCCGAAGATGCTACTTTCGCACCGACGAAGCGAAAGCGTACGGAGGCGAAAGTTTCGAATTTCGAATTTTTTTCCATCTTGGTTTGCGTGGTTGCAGCGCGAACTGGTGTCCTAACTTCGTAACTGGAGCTGCTTTAACTCGTTCCGCTCGGTTGGTAAATGCTTCGTTCTCGAGCTCTTTCGCAATGATTTATCTCGTCGATTTTTTATCCCTAACTTTTCTTCCCAGTTTCGAATACTCGAGATCGAAACGCATGCAACGATGTTTTTCCGGCTCGCGATCGAAACTGCGAGAGGCATCGATGAGAAAAGCGTACATAAGTTTTACCGTATTATCGATTTATTAACGATCGATGTCGTAGAAAGTAATAAAAAAACGAAAGGTATTCGATTAATTTATCCGAACTCTGAAGAACCGCCGTTATTGTACCGTGTATTTAAGGCTCGTTGAGTCCTACGAGCCTTTCGCGTACTCGACGCACGGGTCAGTTAAAAATAAACCAAACTTTTTTTACGTTTAACTAGCCAAGCAAATATAAACACTCGAGAGAAAACGGAGGTCGAAATGGATACATCTTGTATATTCGTTGTAAATTGCGTAGTTCCTTTTTTGAACGTTCGCTCGACAATGATTACAAAGAGTGATGAAGCGGTTTCGATTTTAATCGCAGAGCGGATCGTAATTATATTTAAGTAGGCTTAAAGCCCTATAAAATTTTAGGTATTAGAGGCAGTTTTATTATCGAGTATTATGGAAGTTGGAGTGGTTGCTCTTGGATACAAATAAATCGATTGATATAAAAAGTTTGGGCACTGCGTGAACGCTCATGCGCGACGACCCAAAACAAATTTAAATTCAAATCCCCATTTAAACGGTCTGGTAAACGACTCAACGAGATCCACGCATAAGCGTGGGCGAAATTTATCATCGAATTACGATCGATCGCGATTTTATACGATACGCAACTTTTTTACCCTCGAAACAACGAGTACAAAAGTGTTCGAAAAATCCACAAGCGAACGAAAGGAAGTTCGCGAGCGATGATCGTTCCAAATTTTTCTCGCTTTTGAAATACTGCTCTCGGGCTGATACAATAAGGCGGAAACAACTATCTAAATATTTTCCTTCTTCGCGTTTCGGTACATCGAGGTTACATAATTTACGCTTTCGGTACATAAATAAGAATTTGTGCATCGTAACTATAATACATCCGTTATCTGGAGAAATAATATCGAGTAAGCTCGTTTTATCGATCAACGTCGCACTTTAACGCATACTTAATTATTTATGATTTAATTCGATGACGAAATTTTGTTGATAATGCAATGTAATTCGATAGCATCTACCAGGAAGTAACGGTAAGCTTTAATAAATATTTTTTTACATCGATGCAATAATTACATTGCACGAATGCTGTCGATGAGAGGATGATGTCTCGATTTCTAATAAGGCTTACCAGTGCGCAACGCTCCAATCGTACAATGTTCGAATCTGCAACGCGAAACTTAAGATTAACGTGGAAGCTTTTTTTAATTATCGGAGACACGAGCGAGTTCGCGTGTTCGAACCGATAAGAGCGATCGTTTGAAATGCGATTAATTTAACGCAGCCAATTTAAGTCCTTAGCGAATTATTTACATCTAGCGATGCCTTGAAAAATTAATTAATACCTTTAAAAGGTCCAAGATGCTTAACCTTTTTAAACCTTTCGTCGTTCCGGTAATACGTAGTATATGGAAAGCCGTTTCGATCCCGCCAAAATAAATTTAATAATTAAATCATTAAAGCCAAAATGGTGTATTAAAATTATACGAAATTACCAATATATATATATATATATATATATATATATATATATTACAGGTATTACAGGCAAGTTTTTATTTAAAAATAATACGAAATTTATAGTTGGTCGATCATTTTTTTTTTATTTACGAACCTTACAAAGTAAAATAATAGCGTTAATGGTATCTTTTCATCCGTGAAAACAACGCGAGACTCTTAATTTATAAACATCGTCCAACGATACATAGATGATATCGTTCAAAGAATCGTCTGCGTGCAAACGTTTTAGGGTGAATAACATTATTCTAATTATACATTTTTAAATAATCGATCGTTTGATAAATAGAAAATTTTGGTGCATAAATAACCGAGTGCATTTTAATTATTTAATTACATCGTTTGTAACTAATTACAGTGGCTTTTATTTTGAAATAATATCGACGTATTTGAAATAACGTTTCCGATTTTCGAAAGGTAATAGACTCGGTTTATAAAAAATTTTTTATCGGTAAGCAACCGATCGTTCGAACCGAAATATATGCAAATGAAACGAACGCAAGGAAAATATTTATTATTTAATGTAAACGCGATGTAACGAGATTCGAAGGTATTTCTGTCGAGAGTAGGATAGATTGCGTAAACTTCCTTGAAATTATAAAAATATTACGACAGATTAGTGGAACGATTACCTTGAGGTTCGAATAAACTCGGGAAGAATTTTTCAGCTGCCGCTTGACGCGCTTTCCGTACGATCGCCGATAAGACCGTAGAGACCGTAGCATCAGTTTGTTTCGGTTTCTTTCGGTTTATTTCGGTTTGTTATGGCGCTGGCACTGACTTATCGACCGTTCGAACAGCTGATCATGTCAAAACATATACATGTCCAAGAAGGAAAGGAAAGTTTAGCCTCGGACAGGGGTAAACTTACGGCGTCGCGAGCGAGTACATAAGATGAGGAGGACAAGAAAATAGGTTAAGTAAAAAAGCCTTTCACCTGTAGCGGGGCAAGAACAAACGCCCGCGTTTCGCCACCGAGTGGACGCGTTGTCATGAGGCAGACAGACGCCGCAACTCCAGCTAGAAAGTTCTCAAATTTTTTTCTACTTTTCGATCGGCAGTCGAAATATTGTACGCATATTGTAGGCATTATTTCGGCTCGGTATCTCGGTATCCGTACAAAAGTTGGATCGTAGATTGCTATGACGGCGATAAACTCGAAAAGATTCGTATCCAAGGAAAGCGAGAGTAAGGATGACTCCAAGACGATTCGCGTTGTTTTTATATCTTTACTCTTAGATTTACTCGCTTTCACGATGATACTGCCTCTGTTTCCTGCTCTACTCGATCATTACCGTCACGTCGATAACGGCAAGGGATTGTATTCCATCATTCTAAACAAAATTCACAAATTGAGCACTTTGTTGAATGCACCGGACAATGTGAACACGGTATTATTCGGAGGTACGTGAAGCACGATTTTTCGATATTTTTAATTTAGGCTAATTACAATTTTTTAATTAATTTCATCTTTTACTTTGCTCTAGGTTTTTTGGGATCCATGTATTCTTTTTTACAATTTCTCGGATCCCCTATAGTTGGAGCTTTATCCGATGTCTACGGAAGAAAGCCTCTCATGATTCTTTGCCTTATAGGAATATCTTTGTCCTATTTATTATGGGCTTTATCCAGCAATTTTGGTCTATTTATTTTGGCCAGACTTCTCGGTGGTATCAGTAAAGGCAACGTAAGCCTATCCATGGCGATTATCAGCGACGTTACTTCTCCGGCGACGAGGGGAAGAGCCATGGTAATTAAAATATGTTACATGTGTTTTATCGTTCGATAGACTTTTCCAAAATTTTTTACCAAGAATAATATGCAACAAATGCATAATTATACGTCGAGTATTAATTATAAAACTAAAAACGAAAATTTAATTTCGTTCAGGCGTTGGTTGGCATTGCTTTTTCGGTAGGATTCGTATTGGGACCAATGATCGGTGCTATGTTTGCAAAAATGTCGATCGGAAGCAGGGAAGGCCAATGGTACGCGTTACCAGCTATGTTCGCCTTTTTCTTATCCATGTGCGATTTATTTTATGTTGCAATCAATATGAAAGAAAGTTTGCCGATACAACGAAGAGCAAAATCACTCGTCAATGGAATTTACGGAGCCTTTACTTATATAAATCCTATGGATTTATTTCAGTTTAACGGCGTCACTGGCTTAACCAGTTTTGGTAAATATAATTATTTATTTATGAATTAAACTTTGCGAAGAAAACTCAAGGATGAAACCGGAAGTTAACGCGTGAAATTTTTTTACAGAGCTTCGTAAATTAAGAAATCTGGGAAGAACTTACTTTTTATATTTATTTATCTACAGTGGACTAGAATTCACACTTACGTTTCTAACTCATTATTCGTTTGGTTTCACACGAATGCAGCAAGGATGGATGTTTTTAGGTATCGGTACCACAATGGCCATTTTACAAGGCAGTTGGGTTAGACGAATCCCAGAGCATAAAACAAAAGCTGTAACGGAATTGGTATGCATCGATTATTCGAAACAATGAAACGCAAAATTTGAAATTAAAAAGAATAATTTCTCTTAGGGTCTTTGGTTGATAATTCCATCGTTTGTCTGCATAGGAATTGCTAAGGATGTATCGATGCTTTATTTTGGAATCTTTCTTTTCTCAGTATGTAAGTATATCTATTTTCAAATAAAATTTTTAATAAAATATTTGATTTCACGTTAATAACGAATAAAATATTTTTCAGCCACTGCAATGGTTGTAACTTGTATGATGACCTTGGTTACTCGTGTCGGTCCAGAAAATCAAAAAGGCATAATAACAGGAATATTTCGCTCTCTGGGAGCATTGGCTAGAGCTTGCGGCCCCGTCGTTGCCTCTATAGGTAAAATATAATCGATAAAATAGCAACGGCGAATAAAAAGTTTTATATTATAATGTAGGAAGAAAGGAGGATGAGAAAAAGATTTTTAAACATTTAATTTAACTTGTCTTAAATATCGATATTTAAGATTCAAATTTAAAAAACAATTATATTTTTTAGCTTTTTGGAGTCTCGGAAGTTCAACTTCGTACTTAATCGGAGCAGTCGCTTTAATAATCCCTCCATTAATTTTAAGAAGCATCGCTTGAAAAGTCCAATTTTATTTAATGCCTCGATTGCCTCGGATATACGTGCATTATTAACTTTATGTGATACAAAAATTGATATACAAGAAATTATATCAGAATTTAAGCCTTTCGTAAAATATTTTAATAAGTATTCTATTTTTTAATGCAATCTGAATTTTATATACGTACTAGTTTAACGTAACGAGTATTACATTTTATAAAAATGAATATACGTTATTTGTAAAGTAATTTATATGTAAAAAAAAGATTTATTTATTGAATATAACTTGGCGTTATATTTATGTATTTTTGAAACAAAAGTATTAATTTATAGTATTATAAAAAATGAAAGTAATAAAGTATAAGATACTTAAAATGTTTGCGTATCAATCGTTATTATCAAAATCCCTTAAAACACCTTAAATAATAAACGCGGTTAAATTTTATTTTTATAACATTAATCGAAAAGTTTACCGGATTTCTTTCTTTATAAAAAAGTGTTTAGAATTTAAACGTTTATATACGTATATATTTGTCAATAATAGTAATAAAAAATTTCAAACGGGCTCGAACGAGAATGACTCAGTTCGTAACGCGTAAGAAAGTTTTAAAGGTTTGTTCAAGGAATAAAATAAAAAAAATGTATACAACAAAGGAATCGAAGCAAGAGAGAAGAAACAATCAATTAAACGTAATCGATAGCGGGTCTAAAACAAAACAAAAGCATTAGATAAAAGAAACGTGCGAGGACAAAGGATC
The DNA here is from genome assembly GCA_018907195.1 of Dolichoris vasculosae. Taxonomy (NCBI): domain Eukaryota; kingdom Metazoa; phylum Arthropoda; class Insecta; order Hymenoptera; family Agaonidae; genus Dolichoris; species Dolichoris vasculosae. The sequence goes on along the minus strand of JACCHY010000002.1, from coordinate 16,046,304 downwards.
GCGCAAAATTGAAATAAATAGGAAAAATTATGAAAAAAGAAGAGAAGGAATGGTTTTTCGAAGGGATGGTAATTTGGTAATCGCGTGTTGGGTAGGCAAATATCTTAGGGAATAATCGATAAAGGAGGCAAGCAAAGAACGCGAAAAGAAATAGTGGAGGCGAGGAAAAAGTTGTCGAAAAAGTTGTCGAAAAAATTGTCGAAAAAATTGTCGAAAAAATTGTCGAAAAAATTGTCGAAAAAATTGTCGAAAAATTGTCGAAAAAGTCAACCGACGAAAATACGTAGGCTCGGAAGCGCATTCGAGCGGATTCGCGTAAATCCAGTGGGCGTTTCGTGAAAATAAGGAGAAAACAAAAGCGAAGCGAAGCGGACGCGGCAACCGAGCCGAGCGGCTCTTGGTACGAAAAGACGGCGAGGCGAGCGCAAATCGTCGCGGCGCATTACCAGATATATTACGAAAGGTGATATCGGTAATAGAATGTGGTACGGCTCATGGCGTACTTATCGTGCCGGTAATTATCGAAACCAGTTATAAAACCTAATTGGAGTTTAGCCCGCCCATGAACGGCCACCTCGGCACTCGAACAATAAGTCTGCGTTCGACAACAATATCCGGCAAGATTATTGCAGATACTCTTCGTATTACCGTTGAATCAGCTTATTCGATATTATATTACAGCAGCCGATGCGACCGATGCGACCGATGCGACCGATGCGACCGATGAGACCGATGAGACCGATGAGACCGATGAGACCGACGCGGCCGTAGTAAACAACGATACAACGACGGAGGCAAACTCTTCGATTTGCGAGTTAAGCCCATCTCACCGGTCGGTTCGTGCCTGCGAGCCGACCTTCGGCACCGTGTCCGCCACATCTTCCAGATTTTCTACCTGAAGCACGTAACGGTACTCGCATCTCTGGAACGCGCGCGCACGAGTCCACCCATCGATCGTGCGTCCGTGCAACCGAGCGATTCCGAGTGAGTCGGGAATCTGCACGGAGACGAGCGGAGAGTTGGAAGGTTGACCGGCGACGACCGGCGACGACCGGCGACGACCGGCGACGACCGGGAGACTCATCCTCGTCGTTATTAGCATTATTTTAACAAGGCAAATTGATTCGCGGATTGGTCGATCGGCTCGCATCGAAAAATCGAAAAACGCCGGCCCTCGCTATCGCTACTCTCGGAAATCACTTTCCAGTTGCGGCTCTGGCGCTCCTCGGCGCATTTACTTTTTCCGACAACCCTGCACACATCTATTTAACGCTGCGTGCTCAAGCGCGGCGGAGGGATAATTGCCGTTCCTTGAAAACTATTTTGCCTCTCGCTCTCTTTCCCGGTTGCGTTCCAACCTTCTCTGTCTCGCTCCCTCTCGCTCCCTCTCGCTCCCTCTCTCTCCCGCTCCCGAGCTGCGGAACTTCTCCGGACGCATCCCACGGAGCTCGGGCGCATGCGCCTAGCCTCGCTTTTTTAAGCTTATTCCGCAACGGCGCTTCCGAGACGCGCGTGCTTGCGCCTCGTTTTCGCGCTTTCGCACGCACGCACGCACACGCACACGCACACGCACTAAACTCGTCGACCGAGCGACCGACCGAGCGACCGACCGACCGAGCAACCGAGGTTTCCCGTCTACCCGGAGCGAGTTTGAATTTCGGTCCCCGACCCCGACGCTCCTCTCGTGCATTTTCTTTTTTCTTCCGCGCTTTGTATTTTTCGACACGACCGATCACACGACCGATCACACGACCGACCATCGCTCTCGGCTAATTTCGCCTTTAGTTTTTTTAACGCGCGCACCGAGACGTTTTTCCGAATCGAACGAGCGGAAAGCGTAAATCTTCCCGTAGGTACCGTTTTTTTTTTTTTTTCCGCTTTTGTTACAGCGACATATTTTACAACCGTGCCGCAACATCCGACGGTTTAAATGCGCTTTTAATCGAACGATGGATCAGTTTGCTACGGTCGCTCCAACGCCAATATTTATTTGCCTCGCGTTCGGGGGGTATACCCGATTTACACGTGTGCAAATGACGAATCGATCAAGTTTCTGCCGTACGGGAATATCCAAAAGCGATGCGATTTTTAACGAACGCTCGTACCTTGATGCAATTTTTAATCGAAGTTAGTTTCAAATTCAACCGCTGATAACGCCTCGACTACAGGGTATAAATATATATATAAAGTATCTTTCCAACGAAGAAACTAACTTGGTTTTTTCTTCTTCTAAATTGCGTTTATTTCCGATTCCATCGGAGAGGTGAATCGAATTTGAACGCGAATGCGTTTTTTACCTAATTTTCGTCAACGTTGCATACATCGAACGATCGCGGTTACTTACACGTATAAAATCCATTCCATGTTACAAAATTCGTATTCTTCGTTTTTATGATTTCCTAGAATGCGAGAATCGATGTAAGATTTTTGTGTCGGTTTTACGTAAATCTGAAGTTATGCGACGGAATTTTCAAAATAATAAAGAAAGAGAGAACGTTGTAAAATTAGTACAAAAAATGGTTGTTTTCGTCTTAAAAATAAGATCTTCTTTGCTTTACAATTTGTACATTTTTATAGACAAAGACATTTTTACAAATTTCTCCGAGGCTCACAGGAGAACAGAAACAGCACATGCTTCGCATGTTTCAAATTATTTCGAGTTGATCCGAACCTTTTTTCCAAACTTAAGATGTGAAAATTTTGAGAAAAACGCTTTATCCTTTTACTTACCAAATTATTTATTTTGAAAATATCTAAACAAAGTCGATTATATTTCAATATTTTGTTTTGTAAAACGCAGTAGAGAATCAGTTTTGAACTACCTTATTTCCTTAATGTAATTGATAATCTTTGATCGATATAATATTTTTTTTTATTGATACCGATCATGAATAAATGAGAACTATTTTATTTGATTATGTACAATCGTTTATTGCTAATCGATCGTTTTAGCTTCATCATTTTGGAATTAATTTTTATTTCAATTATATTTTAATATATTTTTATTTGATCCAAATTTTATTTTATTTTATCGAAATATTAAAGTTCTTGAATTTTAAATAAAATAAAATACAGAAATTTCACAAGCAAAATATAATAATTGATATTATTTAACGTATACGAATTTGTATACTCGTTTACAGATTGGTGTAAAGTTAAAATTTGTAAAATAGATTTAAGATAATTTTTCCGATTCCATACATATTTTCGATACTATTCAAATAATACGGTTTAAAATTTCTATAGCGAATAGAGGCCAATATAATAAAGTAAGAATTTATTATATAGTAGAACAGAACATAATCAATTATATTCGATTCAACATTTATAAGATCTATTTACAATATCTAATTCAAATAATTGACACAATAATAGCGATATATTTCATTATGACGTATAAAAATGATAATTTAATTAAAATTCTGCATCGATTACAATAAATTAAACGTTCCGATTATACGACATGAATATATTACTTCTTATGCGTTAATCCAGTGTTTATTGATTTAGTTGGATCATAATTGTTTATCTTTCAAGTAATAAATGACTCTGTATAAAATTATATTTTAGAAAAATCCAAATAACATATTTGAATAATTAAATTACTTCAAATGATTTCTCTAGTAGATTTAATGATGTATAATTTTTTTGAATATTGAGGAAATAGTGTTTAAAATCGCACATTTTTTATTCAATTTATTAATGCAAAATTTGTGTCGAATAAAAAGTACGTTAATTTCAAATATATGCAATTATATTACTTAATTATATAACACGTGAATCGAATTTATACATATTTATAAATAAGAGTTAAAAATATTAAAAACATTAATGTTTTATTTATAATCATGACAGATATTTAGTATAAAATTAAATATTTAATTCGTAGTAGATGATGAATTTTTCAAATCTTAAGTGTCATACTAATTTACTTATTCATAAAAATTATATTTCACGAATATCTCAAAAAGTAATTATAGAATTAATAATGTTGTATTAATTGAACGAATAAAAAAGTTGTATTTTTATTTGTATAAATTTTTTTATGTATTGTTTACTTTAATTTATATTTATAATTTTTTAATTTTATTCCTTATATTGTTAAGTTTTTTTATCGTGTAAAAATATATCGACTATTTGTATAATTGATGATTCATTCGTTAATTTTAATTTATCTATTAAAGAATTAGAGTTAATTAAAATATTTATAGTCAACTTTTTTAATCGAATCCCTTCCTGAAATCAGATCGATAAATTCATATTAGGAATTTCAAAATAAGGCGGAAAAGAATAATTGCATAGTTGTTTGCAATGAATAATACAAAAATTACTGCGTAACTCGCACAGAAATGATTACTCTACAATTATACTATTTCGTTATTTTACGAAAAATTTGTTAGGTGTACAAGAAAGATTTATTATCTCAAGCGGAATATGACATTAAGAAAATTTACACAATAAAATTATTTGATATTATTTGCACGATCTTTGCGACTACCGATAATAAATAAATAAATATAAATCTGACATTTAAAAAATTATATTTTGTATGATTTGATTATTTCTTTTTACTTAAGTTAACATTTCGACTTGAATTACAATAGAATAGTAAAATACCTGAGAAAACTTATGTATAATTATCTCTGCAATTGTATAATCATTGTTAGCTCACCATTTAAATTCTATTTGCATAGACAAATTTGTCACGGAAATATAAGAATTGCTAAGTTTTGTTCCCATTATTTTTGTCGGTAGACTAGTCAATTTTTAAGTTTATTTAGCTAATTAATTAATTTGATAAATATATAATCATTAAGTTTCTCGAGTTGCGCATTATATAAAATTAAAAAAATTAATTGCATAGACTTATCGATAAGATATGCCGGATAAAAAAATATCATAATAAAAATGAACAAATAATATATAAAATACACGTATAAAAACACGAATTATTGGAAAAAAATTTTCTATAATTTTCAACACTATGAATGTATTTAAATAAAAAATTACCCAATAATGGAATTTTTTAATAAAATTAAATTTAAATTACTCATCGATGACGCTTTTGAACTAAAAAGTTTTAGCATTTTACTTTTTCTCAAAAAAATGTTTTTTCACCCGTCACCATATCAATCTCTAAATGTTCAAAAATATACGACAAGATAACATTTTTTTGCAAAACGGAGTTTGAAGTTTACAGATTACGTGGTGGTTATCTTTATTTATACAACATTTTTAATCCTTGATACTTAAAAAAGATGCATAATAAAATATGATAGATATAACTGGTAAAACTCAAGTTAAAATACTACTTTATTAAATAATATAATTTCAGCTTATGGAGAAATCGTAATACATAAATCCTACAGTATACAATTATATTAGTAACAAATTTGATTTTTAATTTCATTGAAATTTGCGCATTGATCCATTCGAACGCGTAAAAGAAAAAAATTTGAACTAAAAACTGATGGATTATCGATAGATTAATTAGAATTAAAAATATTACACTAAAACGACTATTTTTAATAATTTTATATAAAAAAAAATTTCTTTTTAAAACGAGAAAATTTTAATTTCTTTAAATAAACAAAATCAATAAAAGAAATAAAAAATCATCATTACGAAAAATTTGAACAAACTTTTTTAACGTTTCGCAAAATTAATTTTATTTTATCAATTAGATTCACCAAATTTATAAATTCGGATAGTTTTTATTTATTTCAAAGAATTGAATTTTCAAATAATTTAAAACGGTTGTTAAAGTTTATTTATCGCGTCGCGAATTTCACACATCAACGTTATCGATAGTCATCGATCAAAAATATAATTTATTTCATCAAATATATTTTCTTTTTAAATTTTCGTATCACAACGTTTTTTATTTCCAAACGTCTCGTAAGCGCGCGTAGAATAATTTTAATTTACGTTAAAAAGTGAAAAATCAATAAACCGAAAATCTATATTAAATTACAGATGTATTTATTTTAAAAATATTAAGTAAATATTATTACGAGTTGAAACGACATTTTATCGACGAAAGAAAATGTTTTACAGCGCTTTGACGAAAAAATAGAAGCGACGTCCGTATTTCTTATTTTTTAAACAAATTTTTACTAGCTACGAGTACATTTTTTAAGGTACCGATCGCGTCTCTTATCTTTCGATGCATCTTCTACATCGCAATACACGATAGCAACGCGCGACTTATTTTTCTCGTATAAAAAAGCCATTCGTTTCGAAAAACGTACGCAACCCGAGACGGAAACAATTGAAGAATTGGCTACTTTCATGGATTCGGTAACGCGTTTACGTTAGTAAACATACGCGCGTACTCGAAGGTCTCAAAAGTAACTATATCGCGTTACAAAATAGAGAGACTACGTTACTCGATCCGATCTCAGTTTAGACGCAAACCGTTAAAACTAGATAGGACGAAAAAAAAAACACAAATTTAACAAAAATAACGAATCGCCACTCAAAAGTTAACATTGATAAATAATAACGATGACGTCACTCGATATCGATCGGATATCACGTTCCGCGCAACGACCGACTCGAACCGGTGCGTAAGCGAGGATCCGAGAAGAAGTTGGCTATGGGATTCGAGGCGAGAATCCAAAGGGTAAAGTTCGGAGGGTAATGTTTAGTCGGAAAGTCGAGGATCGGCTCGGAAGCGTTGGAACGGTCCGCGAGCGCGAAGAGACGCGAAGAAGAGACGCGAACGTCGGAAAGTTTCCCCTCGAAAAGCGATGCGCTCGCTCGAAAAAAGACGCGAACGACGGCTCGAGTCCATCGAGGTAAACTTGGTCGACTCGGTAGACTCGGTAGATTCGGTCGACGAAGAAGACGGAGGAAGAGACGGAAGGTCGAACGATCGGGGAAAAAAGCGGAGCGTCGCGCGCGAATACGACGAAAAATCGGTGGGTCTCGTCGGTGGGGTTCGTCGGTGGGGTTCGTCGGTGGGGTTCGTCGGTGGGGTTCGTCGGTGGGGTTCGACGGTGAGGTTCGACGGTGAGGTTCGTCGGCGGAATCGTTGGAACGGAAACCGTCGACGTCGAAAAGACGAGCGACGACTCCCGGAGAAAAGCGGGGAGAAAAGCGGGGAGGAAAGTGGGAGAGCGCCCGGAGGATAGGTAATCTCGAGGCATCGCGAAAAGCTCCTTCTCGCTTCCGAGGAGGTTCGGGGCATCCACCTGCTCGGCAGTTGTGGAAGGAGCCTGAGCCCGCGGGGATCACGTGGCTCTGGTCCCCCCACCCGGGGGCCCGTCCTCAGCCGTTTACGGTACGTAATTCCGGGAATCGGCTCTCTTCCCGCCGGCACGAGCACTTGTGGCACCGACTCCGCCGCCGCCGCCGCCGCCGCCGCCGCCGCCGTCCGCCCGCGCCGCCGCTGCCGAGTCAGCCGAGAGAGGCAAGGCGACCGAGGCGGCCCCAGTGCCCCCAGTCGATGCTTGCGAGATCCTCGCATGCGGACGCCTTGCCGGTTCCTCCCTCTCGCTCTCGTTCTCGTTCTCGTTCCTTGTCCCTCCGCAGCCGACGGCTAGAGGACCACCGCCACCGTCACCGCCACGGCCACCACAACCGTCGCCGCCACCACAACCGCCGCCGCCAACGCCGCCGCCGCCGCCGCCGCCGCCGTCATCCTCAGCGCGACGACGACGACGACGACGACGACGACGACCGCGTAGACCACGAGGATCCGATACGTGGGGGATACGTGGAGACAACAACGCCGCGAGGCTCGGCGCCCTCGTCTTTCCGAGCCTCGACGACAGGAGTGCAGGAGAGGTGAGTCGAGGGAACGTCCAAGGAACGTCCGAGGAACGTCGAAGGAACGTCGAGTGTCTTTTGTGTGCGTCGTGTCTCGATGCCTCTGCTACTGCTCTACGCGTTATCTCCCTTCCTCTCGCACTCCCTCTCGTTCTCCCTCTCGCTCTCCCTCTCGCTCTCCCTCTCGCTCTCCCTCGCTCGTGTCGGAAGAGCGCGCGCGCCCAAGATCTTGGGTGTCTTTCTCGCGTCTCGGTTTCGTTATCGTCTAGACGCAGCGCGATACGCAATAACCGTGTTTGCACTTGTGCTTTTTGTTTGGAATGCACCGCCCGAAAATAGAGTCCGGCACTCGCGGCCAGGGAAGGATAAAGGTGCGAAGCGCGCCGAGCAACCCCGGGAGGGATCGGGAGACGGGCGTGCGACGACGACGACGACGACGACGACGACGACGACGACAGGCAACGAGACGACGAGTTTCCTCTCGGTCTATCCGATCGCTGATTACGTCTGTCGCGCACACGCGCCTGCCTCGTTACAGTGAACCTGTGCTTGCGTGTGGGTGCGTGCGCGCGCGTGTAAATACACGTACGAGTAGTGCCTCCCTCCCCCCCTCCTCCTCCTCCTCCTGCTCCACCTCCTCCTCCTCCTCCTCCTCCTCCCTACCCTACCCTACCCTACCCTCCCTCTCTTTCTTCGTTTCTTTCTCTCGTCGTCGCGAACGTTATCGCGCGCGCGTGCGATGTCACTGTAGCCACCGTCGGTCTCCGAGCTACGTATGCGCCTGTACACCGCGTACGTGTGATTCTCGTTGAGTTTTTACGAGCGTCTACTCGGATATTTTCTTTGTAATGCCATTGGCATTTCTCGGTTCGACGGGCGTTCGAGCGCGCAAACATTTTCGCGCGTTTTGGGAAAACCGAGCGATAGTTTAACCTCGGCGCCGCATCGCGGTCTCTTTGTCGTCGTAGTCATCGTCGTCGTCGTCGTCGTATAGTCGTCTCGTCCAACTTCTTGGTCTCCATCGCCGTCACCGTCGTCACCGTCGCCGTCGCCTTCGCCTTCGCCTTCGCCTTCGTTGCTGTAGCGGCTCTCCGACTCGCCGAAAGAGAAAGTTTTTTCCTCGTCCGTGTTTTTACAACGGGGACGCTCCGAGCGCGTCTCTCGAACTTTTGCGCGCGCGCTTCTACCCAAGCACTTTATCTCGATTTTCACCCGATTCTCGGAAGAGCTTCGATTTCGGACGGAGAAGTTACGCCTTGCGCCAGCCGATTGCGAGTCTTTCTTCCGCAGGCTATTTTTTTCTCCCTCCCTCCTACGTTCTTTCCTCTGTTTCTCTCTCTCTCTCTCTCTCTCTCTCTCTCTCTCTCTCTCTCTCTCTGTCTCAATCTCGCACACACACTCTCTTTCTGTCTCCGTCGTTCTTTCGCTTACTCTCTTTCTCTCTCTCTCTCTCTCTCTCTCTCTCTCGGCTTCTCTCGTAATACTTTAGCGCGAGGGCGCTAAATTTGCATTCGGACTCTCCGACTCGAATTTATGCCACCGAGTGTTTAAATTAAGATTTCTTTTGCGAGCCGAGAGAATTTAAATCGACAACAACATGTGAAAGCGGCGGCTACTACTTCGCGGATGGGAGTGAATATGTACAGGGAGACTCGATAGCCACATCGATATTGTCGTAACGTGTTTAGTAAATATTTGGATACCGTTTTCCTCCTAATAAAAATAAATTCGACTTTAATCTTCTGTTACATTTTATGGTTTTGTGCGCGCATCGAGTTTTTAACGTACTCTCGAGTTTTCTTCCCCTTCATCGATCCGGATCCATCCATCGACTACGATATTCTCGTATCGTTTTTAACGAATTTTACCTTTCGTGTTTTTAAATTCCAATCGACTGGTCGAAAACTTTTTCCTTCCATCGAGACGAATGCTCGCGTAACGAACGCTCGTCGACGTTCGTGGATCGGATATTGGTTTTAAATTTTTCGTAACTTCGTATCTTTAATTTTAAATTATTCATCTCGTTGTAATTTGAAGTTTAAACCGAGATCGTGTCCGTTGTTTAAATGTTTACGTTGTTGAAAAATTTAAAGCCACTCGAATGTAATGCTTTAGAAAATTGAATTTTGTGCGTTTCATCTTTGCTTATTCTTAGTGTATTCTTTTTTTCCCTTAGCCACGGTAATTAAAATACGTAAACATGGCTCTTTGGGCAAAAGCGCAGCAATTGCCCCAAGAGGCATTGCAGAAAGTTCGTTCGGTGTACGGAGAACACTTTCCGATCGAAGTGCGCCACTTCTTGTCGACGTGGATCGAAGAAAAAATGTGGTACGTATGAGTACGAACTGTTATCGAGACTCGTCGAAATAAATGTATCCATCCTTGAACTATGAATATGTACTTTAACGTTTACCCGACAGGACCGACATAGAACCGGACAACCCACAGTGCGAACAGTATATAGCCAATCTCGTCGAATCTCTCATACAAGAGTTAGAAACCAAAGCAGCTTCTTTAAACACGGAAGATCTCTTTTTGACTAGATTAAAATTAATGGAGGCAGCCAAAAATTTTCGTGTAAGTGTTCGTTATTTTCTTTTTCCAACGAAAATCAGGCATATTTATTTAATCGAGCGAAGCCAGCAACGTTCGATCCTTTCGTCGATGAAATTCCTGTTGTGCGTAATTTTCAATTTAATTTTACAGCAAAGGTACAGCACGCACCCTATCACGCTTTTTAAGATTATCAAACATTGTTTAATGACGGAAATGAATTTAGTATCTCAAATTGAAAATCTCGGTGGTACTTTAATGGATATGGCCGGAAGCAGAGTAGGACTTATGGTAGGTGACGCAGTGGCAGAAATTGCTCAACAATTGGAGGCTCTGAGGCGTAGAACTCAGGAAACGGGTGAAGATTTACGCAAAATGGAACAAGAACAGGAATCTTTCGCAATTTCTTATCATGAATGTACAAAATTAAATGCACATTTGCAAAATATTGCTACGCAACCACAGACTCAACAATGTATCGATATAGAGAAGAAGATTCGCAGGCAGAAGGAACAACAGGAACAGCATTTAAATCACAAAGTCACGACTCTACTGCAATTGCGTTTGACCCTTGCTGATAAATTAAAGGATACCATCAATAAACTTAATCTTTTGCAGTCGAGGGTGCTCGACAATCAGCTTATCAGGTACCTGATTTTTCTTATTGTCGATAATATCTATTTCTATCGTTTTGACCAACTCCTCGACCAACTCCTCGACCAACTCCTCGACCAACTCCCGAGAAGTTGGATAATCTCTTAATTTTAACCGGAGTTAACGCGAGTCGGTAATAATTATTAAAATTAATTATTTAAATTCCGTTGATTCTATAGATGGAAGCGAGATCAGCAATTGGCGGGAAACGGTGCCATATTCACTAATAATCTAGACGCTATTCAAGAATGGTGCGAGAGTCTCGCCGAGCTGATCTGGCTGAATCGGCAACAGGTGAAAGAAGCCGAGCGCCTCAAGCAGAAACTCACCCTCGAGCCACCCGGAGTACAAGACATCCTTCCAGCTTTAAACTCGCAAATTACGCAACTGCTCAGTTCCTTGGTGACGAGTACCTTTATAATCGAAAAACAACCGCCCCAAGTCATGAAAACCAATACCCGTTTCACGAGTACGGTGAGGTTACTGGTTGGCGGCAAGCTGAACGTCCACATGACACCACCTCAGGTCAAGGTCAGCATAATAAGCGAAGCCCAGGCCAATGCGCTTCTCAAGAGCGACAAAATGGGCAACAAAGGTGAAGCCAGTGGCGAAATCTTGAACAACACCGGAACGATGGAATATCACCAGGCGACGAGGCAACTTTCGGTCAGTTTCCGTAACATGCAGCTCAAGAAAATTAAGAGGGCCGAGAAAAAGGGCACCGAGTCCGTCATGGACGAGAAATTTTCTCTCCTCTTTCAGTCTCAGTTCAGCGTCGGCGGTGGTGAATTAGTTTTCCAGGTTAGAGCTTTTTTCATTTTTATTCGGAGGTTACTTTTAATTTTACTCGTAATTTAATGAAAGCCAGATGAAAAAAAACATTTTATTAAAAATTATGTAAAGTTTGCTATTTCGTAAGTATTCGTAAAGTAAATAATATAAAAGTAAGCAAAGATAATTTTTCAAAATTATTTTATGGCTGAATTTAATTTTATATCAAAAAAGGGTTGATCATTTCGAAATATTGCTAGCGTTACTTGATAATCGTGAAATATTACGGCTGTGATTCTAACGCTAAATAGATATCGAATTGTTTGCAAATAATCACGATTGAATTCATAATTGCAGAAATAATAATAATTAGTGTTTAATATGTTAATTACAATTTTCACGAAATTGTATCAATTGTACGAAGGGATAACGTAAATTAACTAAAACAATTAATAAACGGAATTTAATTAAAAATCGTGTTTATGGATTTATGTTATTAATTATGAGCTTACAAAATAAAAAAATTCATCACACGTTTACTTTACTTAAACAAAAATATTTTTTCTTAACGCTGCAAAAAAATTAGAATAGTAATTACAATTAATTCTTTTTACTGTTATTTTAATGCACGTTATATTATTTACAAAGAATTCGATAAAACGATATGATTAATTATCGAAAAAATATATTAATAGAAGATTAAAAATAGAAAAAAGTGATTTTATAAACGATAATTCTTAATTTTTTTGAACAATTAAAAAAACGATTTGTGATCTTTGAACTTTTAACAAACAGTGAGTTAAATCGTGAATTTGGAAATATTAAAATTAGTTTTTAAAATTTGCTGCGACAAATCAACAAGTTTTTTAAAAACCAATTGAGACTGAATTAGATTCATGTTACGAATTTGTTTTTTAATTTAGTACCCTCGAGATATTCTGAAATTCCAATTTTTCGCGCTTTGTATATTTATATCTTCTATACATTTATAAATGCTGGAAATTTATTCTTTTTATTGTTGTTTACTAAAACGTATCTCTCCAGCAAAAGAAGCATTTATTTTTTAAGAAAACTGGCTGACATTAAATTCAATTAACTTACCTTTATTTTTGATATCTTGAAAAAAAATTGGTTTTTAATGTTTAATATAAACAGAATTATTGAACTTCTTTTCTTAAAACAATATTAAGAAGCATTATTAAAAAAGTATTTATTTTAGTAAATAAAATCGCTGTATAGAACGGAGAAGAAAATTTAAATATAAATATTGTGGGTATTTATAGATTTTCTCGTGCATTATTTTTTAGTATATATAAAAAATACATTTTGTGAATTTGAACGTATCTTCTTTGCTAATTAGGCTTAATATGCTACAAAATGGAAAAATAACTCAATAAATACAATAAATACAAAATATAAAATTCAATAAATACACGACAAAAAAGTCGAATAATTATAATTCAAACTTGATTTATGGTTTGTACAAAAAATATTAAACGTTTATAATTTTGAATATTGTTTAGTATTTAGCGTTTAAAAAAATTATTAAATAATTGATACGATATATAGTTGGCAATAAATTTTTAAATTATTTTATTATTTTATTATTTTATTTTGCCATTTTTACCGAAATAAAAGTCTTTTCGCAATAAAATAAAAATGAATACATAAATAGCATATTATTTATACTTACAAAAGAATTATATTCAGAAATTAAAATTATTCAAATTTTCAATAATAAGAAGAAAAATTCATGCATGAACTACAATACCAAATAAAATTAATTCTAACAATAATCATTTAGCAATATACTTATCACATATCGTTGTAGTTCTTATACTAAACAAAAATAATTGAAGCCTAAAAGCTTATTTCCACCCATTCTGAGTTATTCATTTTAATCAAGAACTTTCTTTTATAAACACTATGTAATTTTTAGAAATATAAAATACTTTAATTTTAATTATTTTATAAATCATTTGAATTTTTTAAATAAATAAGATTTCATAAGCTATTAAAGATAATATTAATTCCGATTTAATAAGTAGTTTCAATAGATGTATACTTTGCGAGTTTGTGGTATATCATAAAATCAATATTAATAATAATATATGAATACGTGTTGAATAAATAATAGATCTGTAGTCTCTCTTAGTCGTTACATTATCCGCATTGATATATAAAATAGAACATGCGTTAGTACCACTATCAATCGTCTTATAAGTTATAAATATCTAGATTGTCTTCGATATCTTTTTGCATTATTCGATTGCACTTGGAAGATAATTTCAAGAAGTGTAATTTACGATGTTATATTTACCGAAACTTATGTCAAAAAAGAAACGAAGTAGATAAGTACTTTTCTACTTTGTTACTCAGTAAAGATAAAAATTTTTTCTCAATAAAAACTAATTATGGATGTTTATTTTTATTTAACTATTTTAAACATAAGATTATATAAATTTTTAATCAAATCCAATATAATTTTACAATATTACAATTTTTAATTATAATTTTCTAACTTGCTTTTTTAAAATGTTTAATGTAATCGAGTACCGATAAATTAATTTTTTCCATCATCAATTTTGATTTCAAATTATATATTTTTATTTAACCAAGGACACTCTAATTTTTAATAAATATATAAAATGAATTTATTTGTAGGTAATGTTTTAAACATTTTAAAATTATTACACTAATAATTCTGTAATTGTTATTTAGTTTATATTTTTATTTGTATGACCCACTAACTTCAAATTGCATGATTTAATAATTTTTATACTATTGGTTAAAGTACAGTTGCGTTCTTTTATTTTATGATTTTGTAATTACTTATATTCTTGGTCTTATTCGCTTGGTTAACCGAATATGCTTTCAAGACATTTATTTTCGAATATTTTAACTTTCTTTTCTTCGTATTTTACATCAACTTGTACATTGGTAAATTTTATTCGATCATTAATCCAATAAAAACATGTATTTTCAAAATTTAATCTCCCTTTCAATTTAATCATTTGTCCCGTTGTCTGTTTAATTGGAGCAATCAATCAACCTTACTTTTTCAAAAATTTTCTTAGAACTTAGATTTAGGTTTACTCGTTCATAATTTAATCTTAACCCAACAATTATATATTTCTTTTTTCTAGAATTAATTGTAATTTTGTTTCTGTCTTCTTTGTAATTCAGTTTTGTATTTAATATTAAACATTGAATATTTCAATAAATATATATTGTTTTGTTCCCTCGAAATAAAATTATACTATTAAAATTATTTTTGAAATGTTTAATTTAATTTTATAAAATCTTTGAAATAAGAAATTAAAAAATTTATTAAATGTAGTATATATTTTTAAATATATTGACTACTTAAATATTAGCCATAAATAAAATAATATTCCTATTTTATAATTTAATAATTAATAATCAAGTTGATATATTGTATATTGAAATTATTGTATATTTATATTTAAAATATAAATTTACAGTACTGTCATTAAACTTACAAAAATTTTAATATTAATTTTAAAAGAATTAAAAATTTTAAATACTCTGTAAAAATTTTGTTAAGTTACTTATAAAACAAGGGATATTAAACTAAAGCATTTTACACTGGAGAAAATATACAATTAGGAGACATAATTTTTTGTATTCACTTTGAGCCTACATTTTCTAGACTTTAAATTAAAAACTTCTAAATTAAATATTAGAGGAGAAATATTAGAATCAATATTTCTTTTTTAATATAATTGTTATCGTAGGATTATAAAAGTTAATCTTGTAATAGATTGCCAAACGCAAACGCAAAGTTTTACTATAAAAAAATTGTTTAATTTTCTTTAGTATTATTGCGCGTTAAAAATAATACAATTAGTTTTGGATATCGTGACCGCATATAAAATACGATGGAAAATATTTTTTTGTTCTTCTTTTTTCTCAGTAAAGAGTCTTATGCTAAAATGTTGAAAAATACGAGTTAAGTTAATGGAATATATATGTGTATATATATTTAATAAAATCATACAGTAAAAAATGAGAAAAACATCTACGAATGAATTTTTTTATTCCATAAATTTGTGTAAATTGAGATTGTAATTATTTTTGTGGTCTATTTTTATTTCATATAATAAAGTAAAGTATCCATTTATATTACATTATTATAATAATGAAGTAAGATATTATTCCTTAAATAGTTTCAAGGAATATCTACTTGCAAATTGTTTCGTGCATGAATGGAAACATATAATAACACAAACGAATATTTTTCTTAAAATAAGTTTCTTAGAGTTAAAATTGATTCGTTATTGGTATAATTTTGTTTTTTATTTTTAAATAAAGTTTATTCATAAGAAAAATATATTTAAATATATTTTTTTTTAAATTTTACAAAGAGTTTCAATAATAATAATTGCAATTATTTAAATACATTGCAAAAGGTAGAAAATGGAATTGGTATTTTTCTACATATCGATAAATAAAAAAATAGTCGATTAATATTAAAAAACTATTGAAAAATGTTTTATTAATACGTAAAATCAATAATCTAGAAAAAGTGCTTTATTTATACATATATTCATATTCTTATTCATATTTGATTTTATAGAGTAAATAAAAAATAAATATTATCCGGTAAAAAATGTATGGTAATTTATTTGTTCTATCGATATTACAATCAATTTAATATATGAAAATATAAAAAATTTGTAGTTATCGCGTAAAGTTCACAATGTAAAAACTATACTGCTTTAGTTAGAAATCTGTTATTTATTTGATTTTACGTTATTTTTAATAACAGTTTGAGAATCGTACTTTAATTATGGCATTAATTTTTTTTTTTAAATATATTTTTGAAGAATTTGTGCAAATACTAAAAAAAATAAAATTCACAAACCATGAAATGTTTTATGTACCGTCGTTTGTATTCTAACTTAAAATTCATATTCGTTTTAATGATTTTGAGCAAGAGTGAAAATAAACATGTTTAGGAAAATAAGAAAAGCAATAGTTTTGTTTTGAAAATACGATTAGCGTTGGAATATTTTAAGCTTATTAATATTTCAAAATACACGCGTATTTAATTTTCACCTTTGCAGAAAATAAGCCCTTTAACAATTTTTTTCAAAATTGATTCGAAACCGCGATGAAAAGAAAATTTTAGTTTTTCATCCGAATACTTTGCAATGGGAATAAATAAGGTATAAGGTAAACCCTCGGAAAAAAGTGAAGGTTGTCGAAGCGAAATAAAAGTAACGAAAAGGAGTAAAATATTATCGAGTTTTACAGTTGGAAATTTGCATCCGTAGTTCGGAAAACGTGGAAAAATATGGAAAAATATTGAAAAATAAGATTGTTTAAAAAAATTGTTTAAAAAAATTGTTTAAAAAAATTGTTTAAAAAAATTGTCGATACGCATTCGGAATGCGAGCATCGATTTCGCGCCACGCAATTCTTCTACCGACGCACCGAGAACGTGCAATTTCGATGCGTTATTCCGCGCGATCACGCAAGGAATGTTTTCCGACGATACGACGCGAAAGTTCAACGTGCGTGTCACGTGCCGCGCTCGGGAAAAATGCCGTAATAACTATTGTTCCTCGATGCCTCACCCCGCCTTTCTTGAGAACCTGCCCAGAGAAATAACTTTAGTGCTTCTTAATTCTTCCTCGAACCATTAGCAAAAAGAGGAGTAGTAAGTACGAATAAGAAAGTACGAAACGCGCAAAGTACGCACGGCAGTTGGTATTTTAATGGGCAACCGGTAATTTGCCAACCGGCATTGCATTTTTTTCGAGCGAGTAAATATTAAGGAGGAACATCGGAGGAACATCGGAGGAACATCGGAGGAACATCGAAGGTTCCCGCCTCCGAATCTCGTGTAATCGCCGTTGCTTGCATTCGTGTATCAGGTGTGGACGTTGAGTCTACCGGTGGTCGTAATCGTCCACGGGAACCAGGAGCCGCACGCCTGGGCGACCGTCACCTGGGACAACGCGTTCGCGGAGCCCGGTCGCGTCCCCTTCGCCGTCCCGGACAAGGTGCCCTGGTGCCAGGTTGCCGAGGCTCTCAACGTCAAGTTCCACTCGGCGACGGGCAGATTGCTCACCGAGGACAACCTCCGCTTCCTCGCCGACAAGGCCTTCAGGGGCGGCACTTCCGGATGCCAGGACTTCACGAACCTCCTCCTGAGCTGGGCGCAGTTCTGCAAGGAGCCGCTGCCCGAGAGGAACTTCACCTTCTGGGAGTGGTTCTACGCGGTGATGAAGCTCACGAGGGAGCACCTCAAGGGGCCCTGGAACGACGGTTACATACTCGGGTTCGTGAGGAAGAAGCAGGCGGAGGAGATGCTGGCCAACTGTGCCTCGGGGACCTTCTTGATGAGGTTCTCGGACTCGGAGCTCGGGGGCGTTACCATCGCTTGGGTAGCAGGTAAATCGAGGAGGAGAGAAGGAAGCAGCGCGCCGCCGAGGTTCGCTCGCTCGGGAACCCAAGCTTAATTTGCCGCCTTTTTTTCTTTCCTCAAATTCAGACCAGACGGAGGTTTTTATGCTGCAACCGTTCACCAGTAAGGACTTTGCGATACGAGGCTTAGCGGACAGAGTCTTCGACTTGCAGCATCTGATGTATCTGTACCCAGACATATCCAAGGACCAAGCCTTCTCCAAATATTGCACACCGTTTCAAGGTCGGTATTTCCGACGCGACTCGACGAGCCCGTTTTTCAAGCGCGTCCTACGACACAAGACAAAAGACAAGACAGTTAACCCAAGTTTCAGTAATACAAGGACCCGCGCGCCTACGTCCACTCTACCTATTTAATCACCTTACTTTAATTTATCCGCGACGTCCGTATTTTTTATTTACGCTTCGACTGCCTTTTAAACGACGGATAAATCGATAGGCGCTCTTTTACGCGCTTTCACAAGTATTTTTTTTTATCGCGCACCAAGAAAATACGCGAAAGATTTTAGAATATCCTTTTTGATTTTTCGATTTTTCGATCAAGAGCGGCTTCGAGAGTTGCCAATGAAAATTATGCTCGACGAAATTCAAATATAATGTATTGGACTGTGAGTTTCCGGAAACAACGAAATAATACTAATCATAAAAAAAGTAGCTATTATCCGCAAATGTATTGGAGCCTCATTCGGTAAATTAAATTTGACCAATATGGGGAGAATTCGGAAAAAAGAAAGCCGTTGGTCTCGGTAATTTTGCTGCATGGCAACGTAAAAACGTGTACGGTGAAAAGAATCGATGAGTTTATATGTTCCTAGAATCCTCGAGTTCTCCCTCACGAGTTATTTACTATGCCAAACCCCTTGAAACTACCACTTTCATCGTTCGCTTCGATATTGCCCGATCGATGCGCTATTCAAAATATTTGAAGAGGAGGATACGACATTTATGACTTTATCCGTGTAAAACCAACCCATTATTAAAAAATATAATGTAACGCGAATCACTTACGAGATTAAATTTATCTAATTTTTTAAGAGTTTTATTCTATATTCATTTTTCTTTTGGTACATTTTCGATTAATTTATGGTTTTAATATTTCAATCGAATCAATAAACTTATTAAAACATTTGTAATTGAAACGTTATTTTTTTTAAATTTAACCGCAAACTGAATTCGACAAAAATTATAACGGATTTTTCTCGTTGGTATCAAACCAAATTTTGCCAAATTTTTTTTGTCACTCGGTGTCATCCGTACGTGTAAAAATATTCTTTGAATTATGTTAATGCGTTTATAATGTCTTCGAACAAAAATATATTCGATTGTAAGCTTTAGTAAAATATAATCTTGTTTAACGTATTTATCCACTACTGTTCTGGGCTAATAAAAGAGGTTTATTTTTTAACATTAATTTTAAGCATATGCAGTATATTTTATTAAAATTTTAATCGTATAATTTGATTAATTTACTCTTAAAAAATTATTCAAATTGATAGGTTGTCCAAAATATAAAAATTTATACGTGAAAGTATTTTTAGTTTTTTATTAAAAACGCATCGAATTTGAATGTTATAATAACGAAAAAACAAAAATTAGCGTGAAATACTAAAATAAAAATTCCGCGTGAATAAAAATGCTACGTTAAAATTCTAATACTCTTCGTTATCGATAAATTAATTTGAAACATGAAATGATTCGATCGAAAAAATATTTCAATTTTGCAATTAAACGTAAATTTAATTGGTATTTTAAATTGGTATTAAAATAATTATCGCATTACGATTCGATTGAAATAAAAAGCTTATAAGTTATTGGAATCGCGTTGATAAAATGATTATACTAAAGTTTTTTTGTCTAGTAATATTTAAAAGTATCGTACATCGAATGCAAGAGGAAAATATGGTAGACACGTTGGTGTTAAAATTTTTCGTTTCGTCCAGTAGTTATATAATTTCTATAAAAATGTTTAATACGAGTTTAATATTCGAAGGTATCGTAAATATTATAAAAGCATTTAATTTTTCATCTTTCGATGTTGTAAATTATAATTGCATGAAAATTCAATCGAACTTATTCGTTGAGCATAAAGCGCTAAATAGTAAAATATGAAAAGTGACTTTTACGGTTATAAAAGTCACTCGAAGTCGTTTTAATTCCTTAAAGCGATATAAATAATCGTTGGGTGAATCGAAGAAGTCGAATCATCCGGAATTTCTATCTAAGATACTTCGGGCAAGGATCGAGATCGATTCATCGAGAAAAGGATGTCTACAAAAAGAAGTGCATTTTACGCGAGCGATCGACTTAACTCGAGCTTTTTTGTTTGCATGCGACGCAGAGAACCAACCCTTGAACAACGGTTACGTAAAGCCGCTGCTCGTTACACACGTGCCCGGATGGACAGGACCGGCTCTAGGCGGCCAAACGCCCTCGCACTCGTCCGTCGTCGGTGTCGGAAGCGGCAGTCAGGGTGGACCTGGCAGCAGTTATCCCTCGACGCCCTCGAATATGTTTCAAGCCCACAGTCCGGATCCATCGGTCACGAGAGATACACCGTCTGTTGCCTCTAGGTCAGTGCCCTGGATATAGCAAGGGAAATTGTAAACTGTTACAATGAACGAACTGCCTTTGATTCTCATGGTATATGAAGATGCGCTAAAGTTTCTTTTTCTAATTTCTAATTCTTTTATGTATCTCATTATCATTTTATATATATATGTATTTGTGTGTGTGCGCGCGCGCGCGCGCGTGTATGTGTAAGATGTACGTGGGGTGGGTGGTGTGTTTGTGTTTGTGTTTGCGTCCGTATACATATATATACCTATGTATGTGGGATTTACGTAGGGGGTGATCGGCAACGATGGTACAAGTAGTAAACACCCACGAGATACGTTTATTCTCGTAATCACTTATTACCGTTATTCGGTTCGGTTCTTTATCTCTCGTCCGGCCCCCAAAATTTTCGTACATCGACTTTTTCATTAACTAATCTCGAGCTCTTCGAGAATCCTAATCCTCTTCGCAAAGATCTAAGCTGTTTTCCTTTTGCATTACCTATATTTTTCTACTCTCGAACGATTGCTTTTCTTCCATCGAACCTTTCTTCTCTACTCGTTTATAATTTTCTTTTAATTATCCATCCACTCCGCTCTTTACATTAAATTTAGCGTGCACTCAATATTTACCATCGATTTTTATAACGTAAACCTACTTTCGTGCGCTTTCCGGTATTTTGTCGATTCGTTTTTGTTTATTACTTTATTTTTCTATCGATCGCTCCAACTCTTATTTACGTTTCTTGATTCTTGATATACGTGAATTTATTCCACTCCTCGTTTCGCACTCATCGATTCTCTCGTCCATCGTTTCGCTTTTATCACTTATGCCTATTCTCACCGTTTACGTGCCTTCCCTTCCCTTTCCTTCCCTTCGCTATCGTCACCCTCGTCGTCAGTTTTCTCCCGGGAGTTACGTCGAGAACTGCACATTTATATTTATTATCGTCGCTACCGATCGATTTATCTTTTGCCTTGGTTGTCGAGTAGCGTAAGCTCGAATAGCAAGCGCCAACTTTCTGAACTTTTTGCTTAATGGTCACCGACTTGGTCTCTTTTTCTTTAGAATTTAATTATTTATTCGCTCGTATTCTCGTTCGATTCTAATTTCGACTCTCATTTCGACTCTCGTTTCGACTCTCGTTTCGACTCTCCTCCCAAATACTTCTCTCAACATATTTTTTTCGTTAGATTCCGACTCCGTATCTCGGCAAAAATCGTTCGGCCTGGTACAATTTGCATATACTGCTACGTTCCAGTATCGAGATCTTGGTTGCGATTCCAATCGTTGTATCGTTAATGTCTTATCAACCCGATCGTTTCCACAAAGAGTTCCGTTGTCGTTGCAAGGTGTTGGATGCCATTGCTCCCGTGTAAAATCCCACGCAACATCCAAACGCGCGCGCACACGCACACGCACACGCACACGCACACGGGCGCGCACACACGCACATTTTATACCAATACAAATTAAAATTGGAAAAATATTAACTTATCGAAAAATATCGTTATATATATTTTTCTAAATTGTCGACACCGAGCGAATATTGTATGCGGTTGATCAACCAAAATTAATATTTATCGCTCGTTGTTCGTTCGCTTTGAGATATAATCTCGTTGATTATCATCTTTTTGTCTTGTGGAGAATTTTTTTCGGTCTACGAATTGCGGACCCTAAATATGTAAATTAACGATAAATTCGTACTCAAGGCAGTGATTTATTAGTAAATTAGTAAAAGTATGAACTTTAGTGCTTTTGCGAATTGTATATTATTGAACGCAGATAATAATTTTTATAAAAAAAAAAAAAAATGCCTCCAAAAGAGAACGAATTTTTTACAAGAAGTAGGAACTCTTGTAAAATTTTGTACAGTATCAAATTTACCATGAAAATTGATTGTTTATTTGTCGCGATAGAACTTGGCGCAGCTTCATAGCTACATTTATCCAAATACTGTATCAGTATTCTCATTTTCGATGGTTCTTTTTTTTCTAAATCTAAGTACTGTTCGCGCCTATTGTAGCGATGAATTTTGAAATCGCTAATTTTGTATGCTTTTTATAAGGTATTTACACGATTTCTATTACGATTAAAATAATAACGTTATAGTTGATATCTGGCTAATGCAATATTTGACGAGAGATGTATTGGATCAAAAAGTATCGTAATACATATTTAAAAATTGTAAGTATCGATTCTCATAGCTTTGAAATTTCCAGTTAGTAAGAAGAAATTTAGTGAAAAATAAGGTACTTTGTGAACTGTGATTCTAATAATATTAAAAATTATTTTCGATCCAATGCTCTTTACAAATGAATTTTACTTAAATATAATTTACTACATATTAATGAATCGAATATAACTTACTGATTATAATTATAATAAATTTTGTATTGATACCATAATAATATTAAGATTAAAAAAAGTAATTTATCACAATAGACTGACGCTCGTGTCAACGATCTATCATCAAAATTCATTTTGCGAACCCTTTCGATCGAAGGGCTTACCACTTACCCAAGGCCTTAAAGCATTTTCGTATATCGATATCACAGTGTTATGACTAATGCATCGGTAACAAAGCAATGTATAAATACTAAATAATTAATTATTGATGTATAAAAACAAGCATTGGTTAATTATCGATCAATAATTCGTTAGTAAATATTAATTCATTCATTGCGTGTAAGTCCATCATTCATAAGCATATTCATACAAGATAAATTCATGAATGAGCTACAAATAAATGTAAGCATTTGCATTGCAAAAGAGCAACTCGCAAATAAGGCAAAGGCTCGGAGCTAGCCGGTACAACTACATTCGTTTCTAAAATATGGATTCTGATAAATAATGTGACAGTGGAAACACTGTAAATAAAGTAAAAAAAGTAAAAAAACGCAACTCCAATCACTACTCGTTATTTAAATATTAACTGGCAATCGAGTAGAGATGAAAATGTAAATTTAAGTACAAAAAGCGTATCGCACTCAATAAGCATGATGTGTTTCATTTTTATCGAGAGAACCTAATCTATTGTACCGAATCATTAATCTCATTTGTAATTTTGTGCAAACGGCAAATTTCCTTGCTTGTCATTATAAATCACTACCATGTATAATTTCCGCTTTGTAAGCATAAACGTAAGACGTAGTTTTACGTCAAAACGCGTTCTTCAAATATACGATACGGCACCAAAGTCTTATTATTATTATTACTACTATTACTATTACTATTACCACTACTACTACTATTATTATTATTAATATTAATATTACTATTATTATTATTATTATTATTATTATTATTGTAACTGATGATGCGTTCGTGAAACGGTGACGAAAAGAAACCTTCATCCATAGAATCCAATCATTGTAATTTAACGATTGCCGATGAAAAATGACTTTTAAAAATAGAGCTTTCGACACTTTAAGCATCGAATTAATTTTGTTCGGACATTGTAACATTGTAACGTCCTCTTGACTAACGGCATCGAGCTTTCGAAAGTTTTTTTAACTTACATTCTCACTTATTGGTTGAAATGTGAACTGTTGAAAATATGCTTATCGATACTACTAAAACGATTGATGCAAAGTGACCGATCATTCTTAGCTGGCTTTATCGTACTTAATTTGTGGTTGCTTGCACACACACGTTCCTTAACCATGTTGTACCGGCTATCCGGCTAAATATCGGTCACAAGAATCGTATAACCCATGTATGGTAGTTTATTCATTACTATACCTTGAGAGTACGCTCTGCTTCAAAAAATTCAAAGACAAAAAAACAAATAACTTTATAGAGCGTTGCCAGTGATTGGAGTTGTGCTTTTTTTATTTTGCAATAGCTACGCTCCGGGTCTCAGCCAGTCGGTAAGGACAAATGCGGACATGGACTACGTCGAGCTAATCGGTCATGGTGATCTACCATCCATCGATGAAAATCTCAACCTGGATCAGCTCGGTAGCTTCGGGAACTTCTCCGAATTCATGCAGACGTACAATACCAAACCTCAATAGGTATGTTAGCCGCCTGCGCGAGGATGACGATGAAGATACAGACAGAGAGACAGAGCGAGAGAGAGAGAGAGAGAGAGAGAGAGCGAGTGGGAGAGAGGAAGAGGAAAAGGATGGTCATTCTTATGACGGATCCGCGATTAAAACTGTGTTATATTTTTTTCCCCAGAGTTTGAAAATTTATCGAGAACTATTCACTTTTTATATGTAGCGTACTTTGTTATCGTTAATATGCTAATGTGCTCGTTTGATTGCATTTAGTAGATAGTTAAAATAGGAGAATTTAAAATTTTATTATATCGAATTTTCGTGTAATTTTTTTCATTTATATATTTATATATTTACTTACATATACATATATAAATGTCAGTTAGTAGAAAATGTTGAAATATTTATTTCCTAGTGCATAGTGTAGAGCGAGTAAAATTTAAAATATGCAAAACATTATTTTGATATACAGCTTTGTACATATGGAGTTGAACAACGAATGAAGTATGTACATACGTTTTGTTTTGATTATCTTCGTAGTCACGTGAGTGCATATTAGGTTTAATAAAAAAAAGAAAAAGAACAA
The DNA here is from genome assembly GCA_018907195.1 of Dolichoris vasculosae. NCBI lineage: Eukaryota > Metazoa > Arthropoda > Insecta > Hymenoptera > Agaonidae > Dolichoris > Dolichoris vasculosae. The sequence continues at coordinate 16,020,954 of JACCHY010000002.1, read as the reverse complement.
AAAAAAAAAAGAAATTGAAATACATAATTTATTGTTTGAATATATTATTAACGATATTTCGAGAAGTTCTCGATCGAATTTTCTTGCTCTGATCCGAAAACCTCGAGTTCGAAGGCATTATTTATTACCTGAGTGTTTTGAGTAACGTGCAATATTGTTCGCGGTTTGCTTAAAAACAATATTTTTTTTTTTTTAGTTTGTGTTAATACAATGGATTAAAGACACGAGTAGTTGTTTTATTTTTCTTTCGATAAAAATACTTATAATTTTCTTTTTATAATCGCTAATGTGATTTACTTTTAGCAAATTGACGTAATTGTAATACCTTTTTTTTTTCGTGACTTCCAGCGACGTTACTTATTACACGCAGATTCGATAGAGGAACTTTGATAAACATATATATATATATATTTTGCGCAAAAAATAAAACATACAAATATACAAAGACAATATATGTGAAAGAATCCAATTGACTTACGTCTGTGGGTAATACGTTTTTAACGTATACAGATTCTGCAGAATTAACGTTTCATGGCCATTTATTGTGTTTTAATAGATCTAATCGATTGTGTTTCAATGTAAAATTAAGGAAATAACGAAGTTACTCACATTATTATATATTATAAACGGGAAGAAGAGAGAAAAAGAATTTTTTATTCCTTCCAACGATGTTAAAAAAAAAATTGTCGACTAGATTGTTTTTTCGGCTGCACAGTGATACCGTTTTTTAAAAAAGGATTTATAACGAAAACTTTTTCACGAATTTATACGATCGATCCGATGGGAATTGCAGAATAATCAGATGATAAATAAAAAAAAAAAAAACACTGTAAACCAATCGTGCAATTAAACCGAAAGGACTTTGATGTGCCTTACGAGCGACGATGAGAATATTTTCTTTCTCATCGTGGAATAGGTAACTAACGAAGAAATGTAACTTGTGTTTGCGATTACGTAATAATTAGAGGCTGTTGGTAACGATAATATTATAAAGTCGTGTCGGTTGTGCATTTAAGAAAAGTTGACGAAAAAGAGGCAAATGTATTCGGGTGTGTATAGTATACGAGGCTCGAGTTGTTATTTTATACGTAGGCCCCCAGAGGCTCTACGACGAGTTGAGTACAAGAAAGTACGTAACGCGGGTCGGCCTATAGTATATCACGTGTGAGGGAGGCGAGCGTTTTTCTTTATAAATATTTTTCGAGAACCCGTAGCTTATAAGCCCAAGTAATTTTAAACTATTAGTTTATAAATTATATAAACGAAAACGAAGGTAAGTGATGTTTTTCTTTTAGATGTCTCTCCGCACTTAAAATTTTAAGTCTTAAAACAAAAATCTATCGAGCCTTGCATGGATGTACTTCAACGATGAGATTAGCCATTGCGTGAAATTTTGTTGCATAAGTATATATAAATATAATATATCGCGCACCTCGTGTTCGTATAGGTTTAGCGTTATTACAATGTATAAAAAAATGAAAACAAATTGGAAAAAACGACGAAAGCCGTTCCTTCTCTCGCGGCAAGGGCGCATCATTATAATATTGTCTATCAATCTTTTTATCAAAGATTAGAGTTTATTTTATTATGAAGAAAATTTTATCATCCGTATCATTTTAAGTATAGAACTCTATTCCGTCTGGTGCATCGTTCGCTCCGTGTACGATCATATGTACTGTACGCTTTGTGCACAGATTTATGTTTGAACAATAAACAATGAATAGAGAACATCGTTCTCCCGTCTCCTGTTATTTTACATACAACGATCCCGAAAATCCTCCCTTGGTTTGTCCCAAAGAAGAGTGTCACAACTCGATACGCCTTCGAATATTTTACCTTATTTTATTTCCAGCGGTAATAAAAGTTCCGAGTCCGAAAGTGAAATAAAGTTGAAAGAAACGAAAGAAACGAAAGAAACGAAAGAAACTCAAGGATAACATAAGTAAAATAAGTAAAAGTTTTTATTATCAAAAGGTTCGCTCTCGAATCCGAAAGGAACGGAACGTAGTTTTTAGTAAAGTTTTTCAAGCTCGCGTCGCGAATCTAGAATTTCGAATCGAATGTTCTCTCGCTCGGATTTAACTCGGATCGGTGGACCTCGCCAAAGGATCCTAGACAGGATCGCACTCCTCGACGAAGTATCCCGGTGGAAGGAAACTCGTCCGGTAGACGCTGTCGGTCGCGATCTTGTCCTTGGCTCTCTGGTACTTAAGTTTGCGAGCCCAAGGATAATCCTCCTTGGGTCCGATCGCCCACTCCGGGTAGGACAACTTGTTCACGGTCTCCACTTCTATCTTGACCTCGGGCCTGGAATTACGTACACGGACGGATTACTCGCACACAGCGATCTCGATCGAACGATCGATCGATTCACGCATTGCCGCGGCCTGGAAATTAATTCGCGTACTTGCAATACTGCAACAAGGGCCTGTAACTTTGAGCCTGCGACGAGGGTCCCGGATTGACGTAGGAAAGAAGCGTCGTCGTCTTGTTTTCCAGCGGTTGACTCGAGGTGCGAATGTGTCCGCAGGGCATGATGATTCCTCGGCGTTTTTCGGTTTTGGGTGTATACGTCATCTGATTGGTCGTTATGTTCTGCATGAATCCGGCGTCGCTCAAAATTTTTCTCTGTCGGGGTAAGATGGGCTTGCGTCTTTCGCCCTTCATCGGTTGGAAGCTCATCTGGAAGCGGCGCTGGGTCAGACGGACGGATCCGAAACGGAAACGCGTTCGCGATTTTTACATTTTTACATTTTTACGACGGTTTTCGGAACGGTGTTTACCTTGTTGGTCGTGTCGCAGGTCATTTTTTTATTGGAAAGCGTGATATTCGGACACGGGAGGATCGGGGAGACTTGGTCCGGTTGCGCAGGTAAGAAACTTTCCTTGTAAACCGTATTTTGAATGAATTGAGCGTTCTTCGGAAACATTTCGGCATCTCTTGGAAGAATGGGTTTTTCCTTGGCCATCTTTTGTTCGAGGTAACTCTTGGAGTACGTTGTGTCACCGTGCATGGAAATTTCGGGGGTCCTGCGAACGTCCGATTCGAGCTGTCGGTTTGTAACGGTGCCCGGAAAATATTAGAATGTTATAAATATTATAAATTACTGGTAACGCGGTTTCATAGCCCAGGCGTAGTTTTCCTTTTTGCCCAGTTGGTAGGGCAAGAAGCTCAGCTTCTGCGTTGTTTCTCCAGCTGTTGGGACCTCGGGTTTGCAGTACTTCAATTGAGGCCTGAAACTCGCGACTCGTTCCATGGATCCAGGATTCACGTAGCTGAGGCAAGTCGTTGTTTTCGTTTCGAATTTACCCGAACTCGTCCTTATGTGTCCAGGGGGTACGATCGCATCCGCTTTCGGAGCATATTTTGCTATGTAATCGTGAGAGATGGTTGTCACGCTCGCCATTGGCGCTGTAGCGGGAGATATTCTTTAAAGAGATAAGAAGGAACGTCGGTGAGAATTCGTGGATGCAAGAATTTTGATTCGCGTTCGAATTTTGATTAACGTTAACCGATGCGATCGATCGATCGATCGATCCACGATAGATCACGTTTATTTGTTCGTAAAAAAGTTTTCAATTTTCCTGAATACAATATTACGACACACCGAAGAAATAATATTAACAATAACAACAACAACAACAACAACAACAACAATATGAATAATAATGATAAACCTGTGTCGAGGAAAAAAAGGCTTCGCTTTGTGAAACCCCGGTACCGGTTTAAAGCTCAATTTAGCTGTGGTATCATCGTGAAATTTTTCATTGGACAAGGCGATACTGTGATTTGGCAAAATTGGTTTCGGACGAGCCTCGCGAAGTTCGTTCTCGCCAAAATACGACGAATGATAAGTTGTTTTGGTTTCTATCGGAGTTTGCGGAACACAGTATACTACGTTTGGTGCGAAGGGCTCGGCTCGTGGTGGTTGAATATATTTTTTTGTGACCGGAGTACACTAATAAATGCGTTCAACAAAATTATCAACATTTTTTTTTTAATTTGTACACGATTATCGTGATTACTTTTGGTTCGGCTGGATTATTTTCTTGGTTAGTTGGCAAATGGATATTCCCTACGCATTCCTCCACGACTTCCATATTTTTTTAATTATAAAAGAAATATCACTGTTAACAAACGGATGATTAAAATTACCGGAATTCAAATCTACAAAAAATATTGATAACGATAATTATTGTATGTAAACTTTACAAAATATACAAAAAAATAAATAATATTTGCTTTTAAAACATTTGATCGGCGGTGACAGTTTGCTTGCAATGACGGATAACACGAATGCTTTAATTATTGTGTCAAATAAATGTATTATATATATATTTCTTTAACATAATTCAATATTTTTATATTATCAAATAATAAAAGAAGCCGAAAGAAAATTTAACAATATTTACATACCAAACATATAAATAAGCGCATCAAAATTTTACGTAAAACATTTACGACAAATTTACCGCCTGAAATTGACGGGATTCGCTAAAATAATGAAACACATCTAAATTCATTCTTTGACTTCGATAAATTTACAAATTCCGTACTTTACACGTTTTTCACATTCCCATTCCTTGTACTTTGCAAGGCACCCGAAATCAATGTCAAATCACATGGAATGTACATAAACGATTAAATTTTTAAGTAAATAATTAATTGGCACATAGTCTATAAAACTCTCTTCGTTGATTTAAAATTATAGGCTTAATCTATACATTGTTTCTATCATTCGCATAATTTATCATCGTAGATTTTACCTTTCAACGTATCTTAAAATTATTTCGTACAACGAGCATTTTAAGGAGACAGATTCGAACATATATATATATATATTTACTCTTTATAATGTATTTATAAGAGAATATTTCACATCTCGACAAAAATGTCAATATCTTCATTTTCTCAAATAATTTTCCTAATACGATATAATATAAATAAAATCAATAGCTTTGATAATATAAATTTTGTATTATTATATAGAACAAATAATCCTTAATATTATACCAAAATGAAAGTACATTTATAAAAAAACAACATTTTTCCGACACTCGATGACACTAATTCGGGCACTTTTAAAAAGACTGCTGATGACAGGAGGGAAAAGGGAGAGGAGGAAAAATAGACGGGAAAAAACAAAATGAATTGTATTACAGTGATCAACACCAGGAAAAAAATGGACTTTTATTTTGGAAGCGCTGGGTAAAAGTATCCGAAAATGAAAACAGCCTCGGTGCTCCATTTCCTTTGGCTCTGCAAAAAAAAAGAGATGAAAGTCGTAGTATTGGAATGTAAAATTAATATATCAACGAAAGCGTAAAGCAAAAGTTGCATCGATTACTTTTCAACGATAACAGCTGGCATTTGAACAAGTTGTACAGGACTTTTGGTATCTTTCAGTGCCTGTTGGAGATTTAATATTTGGCCTCTCATAACGCTCATCTGTTTATCGTAATGGTGACGATCAAAACCTTTATCTTGCTGGAAAAAAAAACGAAAACATTTTAAATTGGATATGTAAAGTATAAACATTTGGTAAAAAAGAATTTCTCACACTTTGCGTACCTTGAACAAGTGATATAAATCGTCGCACAAATCCTGTACGAAATTTTGATCGGAAAGTTGTGGTAAGACTAGTTCTCGCGTCGTTTCACTGAAGGGCAACTTCGCTTGGCTCAGCCAAGCCCAGTGATAAGGATAAGCTCGCCATGAATCTGGATGCTTAAATGGAAAAGCTAAACCGTTATCTATGGCAGCAATTTTTACTTCTCCCTCTACTCCATTTTTATTCGACCCAGCGGTGTATTTTATTAACCAGTTATCGTTACCTGCATCAAAAGCCAACCCAACTTATTACTGGTCAATTTAATTTCGAAGGGGAATTTATAAATTTTTTTAATCTGCACGTTCAAACGAGGTTGGCGCAACCAATACATTACGTTTCTTTTTATTAACTTCGAGATTTTTTCTTATTTTTAGTTTTCGAGTGAAAAGATATCATATATCCTATACGCGTTTAAATAATCGTTAAATCGGTGAAGGGAAAAATGAAAAATGAAAGCAATACCTCTGTCCGTATTCCTAATAATATAATCCAATACGACTAAACGTTCGAACTGAAGTTGAAACTGATTCGCCAAATGTGGAGGCGGTGGTTCGCTCTCCCATCGTCGCAACCAGTAATCGGCGTCTTTGTAGCTATCGACGAAGACTTGGAAGGAACCAATTTTCGGGGGCAGTCCTATTCTATTAAAATGCGATGCTACTGCTGGAAATTGGTCGAGTATGGCTTGCTTCATACGAGCTTTCTCTCTATCGATTCTCACGTAATTAAATGTTTTACTGACGAGTTTTACCACTCTGGTATTTGGTACAACTCCTAAACCTAGTTTTCGGTCGACTAAACTAGCCCCTGCTTCGCTGAGGTAGCCTTGATTTGGAATTAAACAGCTTCTGCCGAAGCAACACGGACAACACAATTTGTGCATCCATTTTGTCCATTTGGGGTTGAGTCTACCGTAAGGTTCCTCGTCCTTGGGTTTGAAAACACTGATAATTTTCTGTCAAAAGAAACGATAATTTTTTTTTTTAGGAACTTTTTTATAATATATAGGATAATTACGGTTTGCGAACTCTTCGCTGTTAAAATAAAATGTTACCCCTGCTGGATTTTTAACAAAGTAACTTCCGCTCGAGCCTTGATATATTCTTTGAGGAAATATTCCGTTATCTATTGCACATTCGGCTTGCCACACTAACTCGGAAAATTGTGGATCGTCTATAAAAAAAAAAACAAAAATTATCGTTATTATTTTACAAATGTATAAAATTGTAACGAGATCTATTTCGAGATTAAAGTAGGCTCAGAATTTTTATTTCACCTTTAAAAAAGCAATATTTTAAGTATGGAATTTCGTTACGTAAGAAAAATGTTCTCAAAGTTGTAAAGTAAAATTTTAATAAGACTTATTTACATTACACTGTATATAAGAATATACTTTATGAATTTTATCTTAAGTTAAATAAATGTGAAATACCAGATAAAATTTTTTTTCCTGCACGATAACTTCTTATCTGCTATACCGTTAACAAAATCTATATTTCGATGCAAAATTATTTACATTAAAAAATTTAGTCCTCGATAGATATTGAAATAATAATATTCAAGGATTGAAATTAAAATTAATAATACGATCGTTTGTATTCCCGTGACACGTATACGCTTGATCTTACATAATTTATTCGTTAATTTCATTTAACGTATATTTAAATAGCGATGGTCTATGTATACACATAAGTATATATATATGTGTATATATGTATACACCCATACGTATATACAGTAATAGCAAAACGTAGCTGAAAATCATACCAGGGAAACGATTAAACGTAACATCGAGCTCTAATCGACCAAGGAGAGGTTGGCTCTCCCGATCCATTGCAGGAGAATCAATGACCGTTGATTGGTCCACACTCAAGTTAGGAGCGAATTCAACTTCTGGTAATAAAGTTACAGGCTCACCGTTGGCTAAAACCACGTTACTATTTGGCGTCACTGACAAATCAACAAGAGCATCCGTATCAATAAGTGTCACAGGATTCGTGTTATTGTGACTATTATACTCTCGATAAGGCACGTGCAGTTGACGCTGTTCCGAGTCGCTCATCACAGCCAAGGTCCTCCTAAAGTTTGGTTGCAATTCCAAACTAGCAAACGACTCGTTAGATTTTGGACACGATTTCACTTAATTCGTCATCGAATAACTACGCATAGTGGAATGCTTTGCATCTGAAAACGATAATAACACCGATCTAACTTTACATAAATATATAAGCTACTGTACATACACGCACGCTTATATACGTAAAGAAAACAAACATAAATAGAGCTGGTTACGATGGACGAATCAACCGATACCTTCTACTCTTAATTTACTACTATTTATGTATCCAAATAAAGCTACTCGTCGCTCGACTTTACAGTATATTTATACATTATCCTTGAAACTTACATAAATACAAGAGCTGTACATAATAGTTATATCATCCATCGATCGCTAAGCACGTCGAATAATAAATTATTAAAACCTGTTTCGGTTACATATTTTCTTCCATCGCTTTCCAGCATAAATAAAGTAAAGAATCAATTCGCAAATACGTTTAACGTGTAAAACAATATTTACAAAGCTTCTATCGAGGTTGTTAAAAAGAAAAAAATTTGCACGGTATTTAATAGGAAAAGGAATGTCACGAGATAAAATTAATACGAATCGTAAACGAATATCGTAGTTGAGTATCGGTCGTTTCGTACGTTCGGGCACGTTTACGATTTAACTAATCAACACAGGCAACGATCTCCGATCGCTGAACAAAGACTCGAAAATTTAAACTTATGCCGTAAACACCTGTTTTTCAAACGAATCGCAAAAAGTAAAGAAAAAACAAAAAACAAACGACTCGAACGAAAGATCGGGTTCACGCTCCTTCAACCCTTCCTCGATACGAATAGTCTTAGATACGATAGAATAATTGTAGCGCGAGCGAAGAAACGTATGCGTATTTGTTTATCAGCAACAACTTAACGACCTGCTTCTACTCACTCTATCTCCTCTGGGGCATGTTCGTTCCACCTGCCAGTAGTCGACACACGTGCGAAATTATGTTGTTGCGAGGTAGCGTTTGACGAAAGGGGATAAGCATGTGATCGAAGAGAGTTTTCCCCTATTATCTGTCCGTCATCTCAATAATATTCGACGCAAAGATCGCCACAAAGACATTCGCGAGTGTAGCCCGCCGTTGACAATAGACGTGCAGATACGAAATATCGTATCACCTGGAACAGGAGAATTTCGTTGTAAAATTTCGTTGTAGAATTTCGTTGTAGAATTTCGTTGTAGAATTTCGTTGTAGAATTTTCTAGACGACGCTTTCAAAGACGAAGCCAATTTTTCCAATGGAAACCCTATCCCCGGATATTATATTATCTATCAGTACCAGAAAATGCGAGCCGTCATCGCAGCAGCAGCAGCGGATAGTCTCAGCTGATCACACGATTTTTCCACGACGGCCATTTTATTGGTAACGATTCCGTCGCGGACGGTTTCGAAAAGCGACTGCAGCTCCTTTTTTTGCGCATTAGTCTATCCGGCGCGTAAAAGAAAGTCTACACTTATTTCGATGAGATAAACGACCGTTTTGATAATTGAAATATTAGAAGCTTACCAAACGCGTCGTTAATTAAATAATTAAAAAATCAAGCGCAACTTTTCTACTCTTACTTAGATACGCTCTTAATTCGAGCGGAAAGGAATTTTTGGTTACGTTGCGTCAAAATACTCGATATCGATTATTATATTCTGCTTTTTCTCCCTCCTTTTCTTTTTCCGCAATTATTCGTTACTTATTCGTTACTTATTCGTTACTCGAAGATTATTGATTTTATTAACGAAGATAACGCTTTTTTAATTGTTTTATCGAGCACGTTTTTTAATCTATGAAAATCAACGAGATAAAATGTAAAAAATTATTTATTTAAAATTGAAACCGGTCATTTTAATCAATTAACCGATCGTATCCTTTATTACCGTCCAATTTATTACAAAGTAAAATTTGCAACGAGCGAAAAGCATTGGACATTTTAAAAAATCAAACTTTTGCGTATCAAATATTTTAATTCGCACGAACGTAGAAACGTGAGAAGAGCAATTTCAGGCAACTCTGAAATAAATTAACGAATGCGCTTAATTTTATTAGAAAATTGCTTAAATTTCTCAAAATTTTAACGACAAAATTATTATCGATCGATGTTCGACCGAGTAAATCGAAAATTTTTTCAAGAAATTCTCGCGTCAAACTAAATTATTTACGTATTATTAGAAACGAAAGATTTTTTCTAACGCGTTACGTTCGATAATTCTAAAAATACGTATATTTTCATCGCGTAAATTTGTCGTACCCATTAAATCGTACAACCGATACGAAACAAAAGTACTTTCATTTACGAAGAACGCACCGAATTGTTTTTTTCGAACGCTAATCGATATCGAACGATGCGTATTATAAAACGCATTCTCGTATCCGCGTTTAAATAAATGCGAATAAAAATTCTCGTTGCACGGGTAAATAATTTTCTCCGTCTCTCGCGAGGCAAAGGCGCGAAAGAAGCTTTTCTCGGCAAATACGTTTTTTTCCGCTATCGCTTACGAAATTACGACCGAATTAATTCTAACATCGAAACGAATCGAGAATAATCGGGAATAATCGGGAATAATCGGGAATAATCGGGAAAAATCGATCGGCAAAAGTTTTTTTCGCAAATTCTTAATTAATTTCGATGCAAATTTTCCCCCTTCATTTCGGTAATAATCCAGTAGACGAAACATTTATCTTAATAAGCGTAGTGATTTTTATAGCTGCTCGCGCGATACCTTAGGCAATTAACGCGAAAGTTTTATAGAGTCGATCGAGATTTGCTTACCGCATTATATAATTGTACAAGCGAAACGTTAAATAAAAATATTAAATTAAACGCAAGCGATCGATAAAAAAGGTGAATCGCGCGTATTTAATCTGCGAGCGATTACATCGTTGAATGAAAAGATACAATTTATTATAGATGTTCGTAGTTGGATGATAATTATGTAATAAATGTGCGAATGGTTGGAAGGCAAGTTTATACATTGGTTATGGATCGGTTGTGGATCGGTTGTGGATCGGTTATGCATCGGTTGTACATCGGTTATGGATCGCTTATGGATCGCTTATGGATCGGTTATGCATCGGTTATACATCGCCTATGCACCGCTTAGCCATCGTTTATCCAAGTTCGTTGGCTAAGCATCGACTTACGGTCGTGAAATAATTGCGGTGCGCGTAAGTAAATTGTACGATTCAACCTCGAAAGACTCGTCTTTCCTCGGTGGCCTTCTTTAATCGTGTTCTCTCGCGCGTATATACATATAAGGATATACGCGGTCTTCCAGAAGCGCTCGCGGACAATCGCAGACAATCGCAGACAATCGCAGACAGTTGCAGACAGTCGCAGCAGTCGCAGCAGCCCAACGCGAGATCGACTCGAAGTAGTCAGCTTCCGAGAGGTTCCGAGAGGTTCCGAGAGGTTCCGAGAGGTTCCGAGAGGTTCCGAGAGGTTCGATAAAGTCATGTTCGCGCCTCCGTACGGGTATTCAAAGTGTCCCGTTCCGAAAGTTGGTCCGTTGCCTTGAACCGATCGCTTTCGCAAGGATCGACGATTTTCGAAGCTTCGCCTCGCATCGTTGGATACGAGTGACCGACGAGATGTTAAAATAAACGTCGGTGTTTAGGTGGATGGAATCCTTCCTTCTTAAATATCAACATAAAAAGCTGCGCTCTCGTAATAATCGGTGGAACGTTTCTCGTTTCGAATGTGTTATTTCGCGGGAAGATCGTTGGAGGAAAAAATAATGGTCTTGGGTCGATTCGTCTGAAATCGGGCTGATCGAACATTCGATCGAAATTCGTTGAGAATTCGTTGAGAATTCGTTGAGAATTGGGTTTCGATGGGTTGACGGATAGACGGGAGTTTTGGTGCGGAAGGAACGCAGTTGTACGTATACGATAAATATAGAACTAGGGTCGATTCCTTCCCCCGACGCCATATTACCTTCGACGAGGTTACGCTCGGACTAGTGTATCTCGTAGGGGAGTTTCCAACGTCGAGCGGTGACGTAGACACGCCCGCGGACTCTGATCTCGGGCTCCCGGCGCATCGGTACTCGATGTATTTGAAAATATCAAACGGACTCACGGAAGTAATGGCCGTCGAAATGTCGCTGTTGCGGACTTTCGGTTAGTGAATTTCCTACGCTACCCCCGAGAACCCAGACGCACCTTTGTTCGATCGCAGCTACGAGAGCTCGATCGAATTACGAGGCGTCTTGTAAAGTGTCAACCGTGAAAAGACATCGACTCATGAAGTAAGTATCTCGTGAAGTAATTCTCGTTCACGGTCCTTTTTATTTGTCAAATGCGTTCAAAGTCGAATCGATCGTTGGGATGTACAGTGTACGTTCCTTGATTATCGTAACGAAGGAAAAAGGAACTTCGCTCGTTTCTTTCGATTATTTTTATCTATTCTTACGATACTCGACAATCTATTATTTACGGTTTAGTTAGAGAAAATTAAACGCAATTGAAATTTATGTTAGGTTATGAGCATAAGCCGATCGCATCGATCATGTTATTATTTTTTGAATTTTTTCTAATTAGTAACCAACAGGATTATTGACTTAACCGTTATTTAATTAAAGTTTCATGGTTTGATTTTATTTACTTAATTACTGGTTCTTCCAGGTTCGTTTCGGATTTTGTAATGTCTTCGAAATCGCACTTCGTTAACAAACGTTCAAAATTTACTTACAGAAAATTTTAACTGTGTAATATCATCGTTTTTCAGAGGCTAAAAAATGGAAGAAGATACAGAATACACAAAATTACCCGTCGAAGATCGTTGCGTGCACAAAGTGAGTCATTTTTTGTAATTTTGTAATCCTATTTTTATTTATTTTTGCAAAGGTTATATTTTCATTTAAATTATTAGTTATGGAAAGCAAGATTGCACGGGTACGAAGAATGTACAAAGACGTTTCGATGCATCGATGACGAAAAATCTCCAGAATGGAATAAGTTCCTTGGTCTTGTAAAAAAATTTGTCGTCGATAGTAATGCCGCTGCTCAAGAAAAAGGTTTGGAAGCAGTCTTGGCTTACGTAGAAAATGCAGCCGCCGCCGGAAAGTAAGTATTTTCGTTTAAATAGAGCTTTGGTTTTTCATCCATAAATATTTTTAACGCGATCGACGGACCCTTGAATAAATATAATAAAGATGTTGCGCCGGTAAATTTCTAATTTGTTAAAAGAAAATATTTTTGTAACGGTGGTGCGTACGTAATCGATATTTTAATATCTAGTCGAAACGAAATTAATAGGTAGTATCGTAAGACATTTGCTCCTCGTCGCACGTTACGCGATGAAAAATAAATTCTCGGAAAGTATAAATCTCTTACGATAATTATTAAACTTTAATTTAATTTTTTAAGAACAACTAACGAAGTTATGAATGGAATTGTTACAAAATGCATTGCTGCACCTAAAGTAAAAACAAAAGACTTGGCAGTGCAAATTATTTTAATGTATATTGAAATTGAAAAACAAGAAGCGGTTCAAGAAGAACTTGTGAAAGGAACCGAAGCTAAAAATCCAAAAATTATATCGGCCTGTATCTCGACTCTGGCGCTTGCCCTAAGGTAAGATCCTAAATTATTTATAAACGAGAGTTCGTTCTGATTTTAATGTACAAAATTAATGTACAAAATTATTTAGAGAGTTCGGTTCAAAAGTTATCAATGTGAAACCTTTAATGAAAAAGATACCGGCGTTACTCGAAGATCGAGATAAAGCTATTCGCGATGAAACGAAAGCTTTAGTTATTGAAATATACAGGTAAATTAACATTTTTTAAAAATTACTTTTATTTGTCATCTTGTAATTTATAATGATCGCGTTAATTTTTATTTTAGGTGGATTGGTTCTCCTTTAAAACAGCAGTTAAATACTTTAAAACCTCTTCAATTATCAGAATTAGAGACTGAATTCAATAATTTAGGTAACGAAAAGGCTGTTCCTGTTCGGTATTTAAGATCTCACAAGCCTAAAGTCTCGTGTCACGTAGATCACAATCCCGGAGAAGTTAATAATGGTGATAGACAAGTTTTTTAAAATTTTGTTATTTAATTCAAACACTCGAAATATAAAAAAATTACTAAAATTAATTTTTTTTTAGATGATGAAATTGACGATTTCGATGGAAATCAAGTTGAAATTGATCCTTACGAATTACTCGATCCTGTTGACATTTTGTCAAAATTACCAAAAGATTTTTATGAAAAAATTGAATCGAAAAAGTGGCAAGAACGAAAAGAAGCTCTTGAAATTCTAGAAGCTTTGGTAAAGAATCCAAAACTGGAAAGCGGAGATTACGGAGAAGTGATTCGTGCTTTGAAAAAAGTAATAAAATCGAAATTATTTTACAATCATTTTTTAACACAGAAATTTTTAACACGTTATATTTTATGCTTAGGTAATATCAAAAGATTCAAACGTTGTTGTAGTTGCTTTGGCTGGGAAGTGTCTGACCGGTTTAGCTATTGGTTTAAAGAAGCGTTTCCAGTCTCACGCAACATCTTGTCTTCCCGCCATCTTAGAGAAGTTTAAAGAGAAAAAACAAAATGTTGTTTTAGTTTTAAGGGATTGTGCAGACGCAATATTTCTTAGCGTAAGTGTAAAGTAGTTAGATAGTTTAGTAATATTTGTTAATAATAAGAATTTTATTAAGAAATTTATTATTAACAAATTATTATTAAAATAGCAACCGCATAAGAAAAATAACGATAACAATTTTCGTTTACACGAAAGTAAAAAACAAACATAAATTTTTTACAGCTTAATATCGAACAGATTTTAGAAGATGTTTTAGCTGCATTCGAAAATAAAAATCCATCAGTAAAATCCGAAACTGCGTCTTATTTAGCTCGTTGTTTTGCAAGAACACCACCACCTAGTCTAACTAAAAAATTATTAAAAGCGTATACAGGACCTTTGCTTAAGACTTTAAACGAACCAGATGCACTAGTCAGAGACAACGCTGCTGATGCACTTGGAACAGCAATGAAACTAGTCGGAGAAAAAGCAATGTCACCTTTCCTAGTAGATTTAGATAACTTAAAAATGACAAAGGTACTTTATATTTTAATACGGATTGAATCTTAAGTAATACCGCATTTAATCGTAACGCTAAGTTGACGTTCAATTTTTTGTGCATTCGCTAGATAAAAGAAAGCGCTGATAAGGCTGTGATTTATGTAAAAGTAGCGTCGCGAAAAGCAGCTAACGAGAGGCCGAGCACAGCACCGGGCAAAATGGATTCTCCCAATAAATTATTTGAAAACGATACGAAAACGAAACGACCTAAAACAGTGACGAAGAAATCTACTGCTAAGAAACTCGCGGCATCCAATTCGAATTTGGGTATGCATAAAGAAAAGACTTTTATTCTTAAAAACTTTTCATTTTCAACGATCGTAAGCGAAAAAATTATTTCTTTCAGCTGGCTCAAAGAAATCTGGACCGAAATCTCAAGTTGAAAGGAATTTAAGTAACGAAGAAGTCGATGATATTGCATCTGAAACTTTACCCAAAGAAGTTTTATCCGGTCTCGTTGATGCTAATTGGAAAAATAGATTAATCGCTGTCGAAAATTTATTTGATGTAAAAAACTTAAAAAGATTACTTTTTTTACCATTAAGATTGTATTTTTTATTTATTTTACCGTTGTCTGTTTCACTTTTAGTTTGCGAGACAAGCTGATCCCTCTCAAGTATCTACGCAAGTTATCGTGAGAGTGTTAGCCAAAAAACCTGGTTTCAAAGACACAAATTTTCAAGTTTTGAAACTTCGTCTGGAGCTTGTAAAATATTTAGCGGAAAATTACCCATTTTCAAGGTACATCGCTATTTTTATAAATTTTTATATTAGACGCACACACGTCTAAGCACACAGTATTTACATATTGATATATTTTCTAAATCGATTTCACAATATTTTTCCAGTACCGTTACCGAATACTGTTTGATGGATATAACGGAGAAGTTAGGTGACGCGAAAAACAGTACAATAGCTACAGAAACATTAACCGCCATCGCCGAAGCTACTAGTCTCGAGTTGGTAGCAAACGAGGCATTGTCTTTTGCATTTAATCAAAAGAATCCTAAAGTGCAACAAGAAACTCTTCTTTGGTTATCTAAAGCGTTGTCGGAATTCGGATTTACGTAAGTGAAACATTCGTGCATCTTTGATATTTTAATTGTTAAATCTAACGATTGGAATAAATTGTCATCCTTAGGATAAATACCAAGTCTTTGATCGATAATGTGAAGAAAGCGGTAACCGCGATAAATCCAGGCGTCAGGACTGCCGCTATCACGTTATTGGGTACTATGTACTTATTTATCGGGAAGCCTTTGCTAACGTTTTTCGAAAATGAAAAACCAGCATTGAAACAACAGATAGAACAGGAATGTGAAAAGGTATTGTTGAAATTCACGAAATGGATCGAGTCGTTGCATCGATCAACGAAATCGATCAACGAAATCGATCAACGAAATCGATCCTGCAATAATAAATTATTTGATTTATAGTTTGACGGTGAAAGTCCACCCGCTCCCATTCGTAAAATTAAATGTAAAAGAATTCAAGAAGAGGAAGAAGATGATACGGAGGTAGATGAAAAGATACCCGCGAGTCATAACGATATTGGTGATACGTTACCAAGAACTGATATCAGTAGTCAAATAACGGAGTCATTATTAAACGAGCTATCCGATAAAAATTGGAAGGTGAGATAATAATAAAAAAAAAAAGAGTAAAAAAAGTAAACGAAAATAAAAATATTACTAGCACTTAACGCCTTCAATAAAATAAGTGAAAAAAAAAATTGGTTTTAAAGGTACGTAACGAAGCTCTTCAAAAAGTGAATAATATATTAAGCGAGGCGAAGTACATAAAAAGTCCGCTTGGAGAATTACCTCAAGGTCTGGCCCTTCGATTGGTCGATAGCAACAGTAAAATTGCGCAAAGTACGTTAGGTCTTTGTGAAAATTTAGCGGTAGCGATCGGAGCACCGATAAAGCAACATATACGAGTACTGTTTCCTGGATTTATTCAATGCCTCGGCGATTCGAAGGTACGTCAGATTTTTAATTTATCATTTATATTTTCATAGTTTATATTTTCATACTTAATTATACTTAATTATTTTTCGAATATTTTGAAATAATTTAAGGCATGGATTCGCACCGCTGCTATTTCTTGTATAAATACATGGGGAGATCATTGTGGCTATAAAGAATTTTTCGATGGTGAAATGATCGGTGATGCATTAAAGTCGGGATCTCCAACTTTGCGAAATGAACTTTGGATTTGGCTCTCTGAAAAATTACCTGGAAGTAAGTTAGACTTTACTATCTAAAACTCTTTATTTCGGAAGAAAATATCGTCATTTAATCAATTAACGTTTAATTTGTTTAATTTCAGTTCCTCTGAAACAAATATCCAAAGAGGAACTCGTCGTGTGTTTACCTACGTTATTTAATAATTTAGAAGATCGCAATTCCGACGTTAGAAAAAATGCTCAGGAAGCTGTTCTTGGTTACATGATTCATTTATCTTACGAAATGTTGATGAGGCAAACCGAAAAATTAAAGGTAAAATATAATAATATGTAAGATAAACCAGCGTCGAGCGTTTAAAGAATATTGATCGACATCGATATTATCATTTTAGCCTGGGTCGAGAACTGCTGTGATCGCCGTTTTAGACAAGGTTCGACCAAATTTGCCTGTCAAACCGTTACCGCCTTCTAAAAAGGCAGTTGCGGAAGATGGTCATAAAACTGTTAAAAGTGGTGGTGCTGTTAAAGCTGCTAAATTTGGCGTTAAGGCAAAGGTAAGTTGATCGTTCGTAATTAAATAAGTTGCGTTGTACCGATATACGGTTGATCGACGACAGAAAACTGAATTGAAATACGATAATTCACGTACGATATTATTTATGGGAGAATTTTAAGTTGGAGTTTATACTTGGAAACCAACTACCACCGATTCGGTATAATTTATAAATCTAGGTAAGTAGAGTAGAAAAATTGGTACGATGCGGATCGTTCCGGATAATCTTACAGCGCTACTTAATTTCATTTCCGGGTAAAGCAGAATCGTTTAATACAAATTTATAAGCAGATTTTTGGAGAACGAGACTTCTCCGAATATTAATTAATATTTTTCGATCTTTACCCTTTAAGCGCATATCGTTAAAAATATCGTTTGTAAAGTAAATAAAAAAAAGTTTGTAAACTATGGAAACGTGGGTTTTAAAATCACTATATTATTTGTACTTTTAGGGTGCTTCTGGGGTAAAAACTACCAGTGCTCGAAAGAAGGATGACGATATCGACACGAGTCCATTGTTAGCTGTAAATAATATGAAACATCAACGATCCATCGATGAACAAAAATTAAAAATATTGAAATGGAACTTCACAACTCCCAGGGAAGAATTTGTCGAATTGTTGAAAGAATTAATGTCAACGGCGAATATTAACAAAACGTTAATGTCAAATATGTTTCACTCTGATTTTCGTTATCATCTTAAAGCTATAGAATCGTTAACCGAGGTACTTTATTCAGCGATGATTGTTCCATTCGATTCATGGATACTATGGATAGACGCACATTCGTAAATTCAACGCACGATTTTTTTCAGGATTTACCGAGTAACAGCAAGGCATTGGTATCGAATTTGGATTTGATACTGAAATGGCTTACCTTGAGATTTTTTGATACAAATCCATCCGTACTTTTAAAAGGATTGGATTATTTACAGACCGTTTTCAACTTTCTGATAGAAGACCAATATCACATGTTGGAAAACGAAGCCGCTTCTTTCATTCCATATTTAATTATCAAAGTAAGAAACGTTTTCTATTATACCTTACTGTAGTATTATTAGTATTTATTTTTGGTATTTGCCGGTATATAATTTTTAACGAGCGCATACGTACAGATCGGAGATCCGAAAGACGCAGTGCGAAACGGCGTCAAATCGTTATTCAAGCAGATTGCCTCGGTGTATCCAGTTAGCAAATTATTTTCGTACGTTATGGAAGGACTGAAATCTAAGAACGCCAGGCAAAGAACGGGTAAGTTGAGCCGTTGTAAAATTTTGTGTTAAATATTTAACACTCCGTATTTAATACTCCGTAGAATGCCTGGATCAATTGGGATCGCTCATCGAAAGTTACGGTGTCTCGGTTTGCCAACCGTCTCCATCGGCAGCTCTCAAAGAAGTTGCCAAACAGATCGCGGATCGTGATAATTCCGTACGGAATGCAGCGCTAAATTGCATAGTTCAAGCCTACTTTTTAGAAGGAGAGCGAGTTTATAAATTGATTGGACAAGTAAGTTTTAGAATTTACGTTGCGAAGCCGTGAATTAACAAAGTACCTTATGGTAAACAGATTTTGATTCTTAAAAATTATCCACACATATAAATAAATGTATATGTATAAATAGTTGGATTCCTCGATTTATGGTTTAAAAAACATTTTTCCTTAACGCAGATTTCGGAGAAGGACCAATCCCTGCTCGATGAGCGGATCAAGCGAGCCGCGAAAAACAGACCCACGAAAGCGATACCTTCGGCGAAAAT
Source organism: Dolichoris vasculosae (assembly GCA_018907195.1). Lineage (NCBI taxonomy): Eukaryota > Metazoa > Arthropoda > Insecta > Hymenoptera > Agaonidae > Dolichoris > Dolichoris vasculosae. The sequence continues at coordinate 16,001,653 of JACCHY010000002.1, read as the reverse complement.
AAGAAATCCTCCGGTTCAGGCGCCGGTTATCACCAACGATATGAACGATCTCGATGAAACGAACTACGACGATGAACCGGAAGAAGAGCAAAAAATCGAAGAAGAAAACGATGAGTCAGTGCACGATTTTTTATTATTTTACTACCCGTACAACAATACTCATATTTTAATTTTTTTTTTTATTAGTTTTAAGTCATTTTTTTTTTTTATTAGAATGCGTAAAAATTTTTTTGTTATTTTTTATTTTTATATTTTATCGATGAATCTAGGAAAAAAAATCAAGTAGAAAGATCCGAAGACGATTTGTTCAAAAAACTGGAAACAACTTTTATTTGCGAGACTAAAAGTGATTATGAGAGTTTGAAATTAAGAGAAGAGTTTCATTTGAATGAAACAATTACGAAAATTTCATCTTCAGATAAAATTCAGCTTAACGATTATGAAACGTTTGTTTTTATTTATTTTTTTTATGTCTTTTTTTATGTCTTTTTAAATAATCCGGTGATGGGTAGTTAATGTGTGTGAATAACGATTGTACCGTTGTTTTGTTTAATCGTTTTCACGAATACGAATCATTTTCCCAACTAAAATTATTAAAGCATTTTGTCACGAAACTGTGTGCGATAGAAAAATATTCTATACTTGTCCAACAAATTTTCCTCATCCTTGTTTATGTTATTAAGAAACTGTGTTATTAACTCGTTCGATCGTTTTATTTACTCCCATAAAATATTTTTAAAATATTTTCGATCTTAAAGTTTTTGAAAACATTCGTCATTCAAATTAATTTTTTAATCATGCTCTATACTGGCTTTGGTAACGGAATAAAAGAAATGTGTGTTCAAAGGATTAAAATAAGTTTGTGTTTTTGTTCTACGTTATTTTATAGTTGTACAATATTGATAAGTTTATTTTTGCAGAAATGTACCTATACAAACGCAAATTAAAGTGTCTGGGCCTTTTGGATTAGACATGGAATTATTACAAAAAATTGAAACGAGTGGTCCCTTAAAATGTCGAGTTCCAAAATTGTTAGAGCCAAACGTAGATCTGAACGAAACGATAGAGATGTTGAATCCTACTCATCCAAGGCAGTAAGTTTTATTTTGTATTTTTGTTGAATATCAAATCGATTAAATATTTAATAACGATTCGAACGTTGAAATTAATGAATTGTATCCGAATTGTATCTGAATTGTATCGTAGAGTTATTCCAATATCACCTCCAAAACTACTGGTGCCAAATTCCGAAAATATTTCCCCCTTAAACTCGTCGATTGGCAAAGAGGACAGCTTGGAGCGAACCGTTCTTGGAATGGCTAGTTTAGATATCACAACGGCGATTCAATCGATGAATGCCATGGAATCCGTTAGTACCGAGGCTTGTAAACATAGTATAATCTTTTACCTTAACCAAAATAAACTTTACCTTCATTTTTAGTTTTTGAAGTCGTATCAAGTATCGATGTTACAATCGAAAGAAGACAAATTTATCAGTTCTGTAAATATGCAATTAAAAGTTTTGCAAACGTATCCGTTGCATCACGGAAATACGCTAGTGTCCAAAGGTTTCAGAACAACGTTTATGATTATACTTACGGTAAGTTGTATTTGAGAATCGTACCACGAGCATCGTACAATGACCTCTACCGCTTTAATATTTCGATCATCGATTAAATTGTTTTACGTTGTTTTACGTTGTTTTACGTAGTTTTACGACACTGGCTTACTTGGAAAAAATGTGCCACTTCAACAGCTTAAAGATCTCGTCGATCAAATGATAGGATTTTTAGCCGAGAATAAATTAGAACGCTTAAACGATGCCGAAGCGTACATCAGAGTCATCAACACGATCGTTATTAAAATTATCGACAATTCGGATCACACCACAATAATATGGTAATGCGATGATAAGCGAACGCTCGTTAAATTTTCATTCTTAAAATTAAGCATTCTTTCGAATACCTTCTTTATTCATCCGTACTTTACAGTGTACTGATAAAACTGTTGCACGAACGCGTCGATTCCAACGGCCCAGCAAAATACGAAGAGCTTATAATGAAATGTTTATGGAAAATTGTAAAAACGATACCAAATTGGGCAGGAGATTTAAATTACGATATGATTCTTTTAGAAGTACACAACTTCTTCAAAGTAAGTAGCGATTCGTTAAAAAATACCGCTTTCAACGCGCACGTTGAAATAAAACTCAAAAACTAAAAAAAGAATTTAAATAAAGCAATACTGTGAAAGCTGTATATCCTTTTAAGTAATGTGTATTTTTTTATCTAACTACTATCTTTTTGTACAACGTGAATATTAATTATGAATATTAATTTGATATTCGGTGTTAATTATTTATAGGATTATCCAACCTTGTGGTGGAAGAAGCAGAAGAAATCTGACACGCCAATGCGAACGATTAAAACTGTACTTCACAGCATGACTAAAGTGAAAGGCAGTACAATACTCAGTCATTTAACTCAAATTAACAATACTAATGAGTCCGAGTTACGTTCCTATTTGATGAGACTAATTACGGTTAGTTTGTACGATTGATTTTAATAAAAAAAAATTTCTTTTCAGTTTACTATATTTCTAGTGTTAAAAAAATAAATGTTATTAATGCTTGTGTTTCGTAGCATACGTATATAATCTATAAAATTTAACATTTTCTGTTATGATATAAAATCTGAAATCGATTTTTACGCGATCGCTGTCAAAGGTGCTTCAAAGGTACTTCGAAGGTACTTCGAATATACTTTACGGAATTTCTATTTCAGACGTTCAAACCCGATGACGCTAATACAGCTTCCAAAACGTTATCAAAATCCAGTAATAACCAAGGACAAGGTCAGAAACACGTATCGAAATTGACGCAACAACAGTTATCGGAAATATTTAAAAAAATAGGCTCGAAACATCACGCGCAAGAAGTACGGGTATTTTTTTTTTGCTTCTCGCGCTACCAAAACTTTTAAATTTTTAATGCTTTAAAATGTTAACATTTACATTTATTTCAGGGACTCGCGCAGCTCTACGATTTTAAATTGCAATATCCCGAAGCGGATGTACAACCATTTTTAGAAAAATCTCATCGGTACTTTCAAGATTTCATAGAACAAGGACTTAAAGATATCGACAAGACTAGAAAGCATCAAAATATTTTATCGGGACAAGCCAATAATCAGCATAATACTGGTATGTGAATAAAATCGATCGATGTTTCATCGTGACTCCGCGACGAATTGTAATTTCGAATTGTAATTTCCAATTGTTCGTAGATGGCCCCAGATTTGGAAATTCTAACGAAGATGGAAAGAGTATGATGGATCCATTGCATAGGTTAGAAAGACTGAGAGCTCTGGAAGCTCAGTGTTTGACAATTAATCCAAGTCAGTCGAATCAAATATAAGCGAAGGAAAATATTTGTATCTAATTCTACAGTCAGTCCTTAATGATTATATTTCTAATAATTGTAACAGATCTGAACGATAATTGTAGAAATCGATTGTCTATTCAATCGTGAAGTTAATGGTTAAAATAGTTGTGTATAGTTCATGTCATTATAAATTATGATGTTTGTGTCTTTTGTTATGAAATCAATAATATTTATTCAAAAAAATCTTTATGCAATGCGAATCGAAGTTATCGAGCTTAGATAAATTTCAGTGTATTTTTTCATCCAGTTGACATTTTATTATATTATCGCTATTCTATTTTAATTATTATATGTAACTATTACCACATTGTATAATATAGTAATAATTTAATAATACTCGTTACGGCTACCTTAGTTATTCAGAAATATCGATAATTATGAGATCCATGTATTTTTTTGTAATAATTAAAGGCGGTAAAGTGCATTAAAAAGTTTTACCGTCTTCGTGTATAATGAGTAAATTTTTTAAAATAAAAATTAGAATGCAATGCAAAGGTATGCATAAATTCTTTCATTTTTGCGTTTCTTTATTTAAATACGATTATACTTTTATTCCACAAATTATACATACAAAAAGCGCATTAAACATTTTAACTTGTATTTTATTGAGATATATCAGAAAAATTTAACATAATAATTTAAAAATAAAAGTAATTTTTTTCTAAATTTGTGTACATTTTACTTTACGCTAGAACTCGTTAATTTTAAAATTAAACATTAATGATGTTTACTAAGATATTTTATCTATACAAATGATCCGCGTGTAAATTTGCGGCTATTTCAGATTCCCATTTATCTCCATTATTTAACAATTTTTCCTTATTATATAACATTTCTTCGTGCGTTTCCGTGGAGAATTCAAAATTTGGTCCCTAAAAAAGAATAGACAATGTTTTACTTAATTATTTTATAATTAGCATCGTATCGTATTAAATATTAAAATTATACTCGTCGAAAATTAAATTTTTACATCGCTTGTTAACGTAGCTGGTAGAAAAAGAATGTCTTTAATCAAAAAGATTTAAAGAAAGAAAGAAAAGTTGTGCTACTCTTTCATAAATAGTTACACGCTTTTCAACGTTGATAACGAAACGCTTAGAAAATGAAACGTTACCTCGACTATAGCATCTACGGGACAAGCCTCCTGACAAAATCCACAATAGATACATTTACTCATGTCTATATCGTATCTGGTAGTTCGTCTAGATCCGTCGCTTCTCTCTTCCGCTTCGATCGTAATAGCTTGCGCTGGGCAAATTGCTTCGCAAAGTTTGCAAGCTATGCATCTTTCTTCTCCGGATGGATACCTGATAATAATTTATCATCGTTACTCGATTCGATAATTCGATACAAGGACTACAAACGAATTAAATATGATTTAGATTATTACTAGGCTTTGTTACTTTTGAAGATGTACAAAAAATGTTAATACACGATAACAAAACCAAATAAAATTCTGAATCACCTTCTCAGCGCGTGTTCTCCTCTAAATCTTGGACTCAGCGGACCTTTTTCGAAGGGATAATTTATAGTTGCGGGTTCTCTAAAGAAAGCACCTATGGCTACACCCAATCCTCGAAATAAGTCTTGAAAAAACATTGTATGTACTGCTGTTTCCGAGATATCTTTCCATGTCAATTGGTCGAAAGATTCATACTTAGTCACGTAATAGTACTTATTACGGACCGAAGTGTTCAAAATTTTTGGAGAGAGACGTGAACAAGAGAAAACTGTGGTAAAAAAAAATAGGTCGATTAATTTCTTTGGTTGGTTTACAAAATTCATCGCTTTAAAAGCTTTGCTGTTTTATATAACAATAAAATATTAAAACGATCACCGTTAAAAGTATCACCGAGTATTAATTACATAGTTTTTTTTATTTATTTCTACATTTTATTTTCGTATATTAAACAAGAAATTAAAAACAACAAACGATTACTAATTTAAATAATATTGCTTTTCTTTTTTAAGGTTATGATTATTTAATCCTTTCGGATCCCAACACTATGTATGTAAATTTAGTTTTGCAAAGAAAATGAAGAGTATTTTAACGATACACGTATTATTAAAAAATAACTTTACGTTTTGTTGCTAACATCGTGAATATTATAATAAATTATTTTATTAGGACAAAAATCTACAGTCGTTTTTTAGTTGGAGAAATCACGCTCCAAATATACAAGCAAATACTGAAGCAGACAACCGAGATCGAACGTTCCAACCAATGAAACGATTGTAGAAATTTTAAGGGAAGTGAAATGAAATATTGGTTAATTTTGGCGGTTCTAAAAGTTTTACATATGTTACTGTATTCGAAAAAGAGGTTCGTATATTTGGATCGTTACGTAATTTTATTATTAAAGGTCATTTATAATTATTTTTTCACAACATAGTTTCTCTAACCTTTTTCGTGACTTGTAAATAACTTAATGCGTAATGCCTGTTTTATTTTATAGTGTATAATGTGACAAATATCGATATATTTATATTGTTCTTTTTTTTTTATAATGAAATTATTATAAAGTTATTTTATGCTTTCGTCGTTTAATTTTGAACAAATTTACAGTTGACATTGTCAGTTCGTGAATACTGATAATTAATCAACAATAATGAATGAAACAGTTGAACAGCTTATGACTAGTAGAGATGTTCAAGAAAGATGTAGTCACTGGGTGGAAAATGTTAAAGAGATTTCCTCCTTGAACGAAAACAGTAACAAACCCAGATTGGAAAGTGAATCCGAAGAATTTATCGAAACAGATTCTGAATTTGATTCGGTTTCCGAATGTGGCAGAAAAAGGCGAAAACTAGGTGTAAAACTGAAAGCGGAAAAACTAAATTTACTCTGCGAATGGAAACAGTGCAATTTTAACAGTAAATCTATGGATCCTTTTATTAAACACGTTGCCAATCACATTACCGAATTAGATATAAAAGTCACGGATGAAAGCGAAGTTTACGCTTGTTTATGGTCCGGTTGTATTTATGAAAGTGGAATCGACGTAGATATTATGCGTCACGTCAACTATCATGCCTTTCACTCAAAATTAAAATGTATAGGAATGAACACGAGAGGAAGAACCAAGCTTCCAGTGAGTAATATAATTTTCACAATTTCTTATCGTTTCTCATTTTTATACTTAATTAATTAGAGTGTTCGTTTTAATTTAATAATTTATAAGCAAAACTATAGTCGACGATCGAAATATTTATCTTAAACTTCAACCGGAGTTTTATAGTTTTGATTTCTAAATTTTTACCTTAACACTATCGTCTCCAGAAGTATAAAAATAAAAATATTTATACAAAAACTAATTAAAATGTTATAATAATATAGGTATCGCACAAATATCGATGTACTAAGCTTAGACGAAGTTTAAAACATCGAGCACAATTTCGAACTTGCTATCAGTGAAAATCTGATCGTTGCACGATCGTATACCGCAAAGATGTTATTTAGTACTTTAAGTACAAGTTCGGACTTGTAGTCAGGGAATTTCTACGGATGCGATTCAAGAAAATCAACTAAGAAAGTATAAAAATCACATATTGCATATCGCAGTTTTAATAAGCACCGATTATAAATTTGTCGTCGATTCATAATTTGTCGATACAAATGAAAATAAGTTTCATTCGAAACATCGTACTTTCTTTCCTCTGTGAAAATTCCATAGCGATCTTAGTTTGCACTTTTAAGTAATTATTTAAGTTATTATTTAAGCGAGAAACCTAAAATTTGTTGTTACTTCTTTTGTAAAATATGTTGTAGAAATGTCGGCGTGACACGGACTGGAAAAATATTTTGGACTCTCTGCCTCCTCACGAATGTCAGTGGGAAGACTGTTACGGAAAAGTTTTTAACAATTATCAGTTCTACCTTTACCACGTTTTGACTCACGTCGAAAATAATCCTCGAGGTAACAAAGTTGTAGGCGGAGTGCAATGTCTTTGGAAGGGATGCAAAGGAAAATATCCTAGTTTATACAAGCTCAGAGAACATATGAGAGTCCATACCAAAGAAAAAATTATCGCCTGCCCGGACTGTGGTTCTACGTTTGCTTCCAATACAAAATTTCACGATCATTGCAAACGACAAATTCCTTTGGAAGGTGAAATCTCAACAAATTTTATTATATTTGCACGATGAAATATTAAAAAGATGTCGATATTCTCAGAAAGGTCGTTTCTATCGAATTTATCTATCGAAAATTAAAACTGCTATCGTTGGTAACGATCGAACGAATATTATAGAAAGCGAAGCTTTTGGAATTCGCGTCTCATTTTTTTAACTGTAAATTTTGCGAAGAATATAAACATCTTTTTAAGGTCGTTATAGGTTTTTATATTTTATTTTTATATTTTATTTTATAAATCAATCGATACTATGCCCGTAATTACATTTCCAGTTCAAGGATTTCAATGTTCTCATTGCAATAAATTTTACCCGACCGAGTGTATTTTAAGGGAGCACATGAGAAATCACATATTTCACTACAAGTGTAGCATGTGCGACATGAGTTGCGAGTCTCCGTCCGGTTTGGCCAAACACGTGTTGTACAGACACACGACCATCAGGAACTTCCCGTGCACTATGTGTTCGCACGCCGCCAAGTCGCAGCAAGATCTAGATTCGCACATGACTTTGCATTCGACCGGGTCAAATTATGTTTGCAACGTCGAGGGATGTTTATACTCTTGTAAAAATGCGTATACTTTAGACAGGTACGGAATTTATTTCAAGCTTCAACTTACAACGGCGGCGCTACGTTTTTAAAGTTACAATTCTTTAAACGGTAATAAAGAATGAAAATTCTATTTAAATAATAGTTTTTTTTAATCAACTTTATCGGATTAACGTGAAAAGTATAAAAACTACGATTTGCTTTGAAATTTATCGAATATTTGTGCAAATGTATGTAACTGTATTAATCTTTGTCTCTCTTTGTCTCTCTTTCTCTCTCCCTCTAACGAATATTATTTGGATACTTTCAGACACGTAGAAAAAGTACATCAGTTAGAAATTCGTTGGTACTGTTGTCACGAGTGCCCCATAAAATATAGAAAAAGTTACAGGCTCACGAGGCATTTGATAGAAGCGCATCGTTTACAATGGCTCAGTGGGCACAAGAGGTTTCAATATATACTCGAAGATGACGGCTGTTACAGGCTTCAGACGATACGATACGAAAGCATCGATGAAAGTACAGCGGCTAATAAAGAGTCTAATAGTCTAATTTCTGATAGGAATGATAAAGAACAAGATTCATCTGTTCTCGATCAGGAGGTAATTTGTAATTTGTAATTTTTTTTTCGAACGAATCCGTTCGATGATTTGTGGATTAAAAAATTTACTATCGTTTTTTTTTTTTTAATTATCGTGATGTTTACGTTGAATATAAATTTTTTATATTTTTTATTACAAAGTACGAATTTAACGTATTATTTTATTTACGTTTATTTACGTGAGATCTATGAAGGATAAATAACTTTAAAACTATTAAATTTTTGAGACTGTTTAATTTGTACAGAAATCCTTTGGATTTAGTCGATGTCGTTATACAGAATTATTCGCTACGTGCCAGCAAAGAACTGCAATACATTTATTTAAAAAAATGACACTTTTAATTTTTAAAAGCACAAAAATTGGTTTGAATTTCTTAAAAAAAGTTGTACATGCTCGTAAAGTCGATAACGTAATTACGAGTTACATATTCTATCGATACATAAGTTTTACACTTTGATTACAAAGAAATTTCTTGAATTTTAAGGTGAACAAAACTACCGACACAAACGAAGAATCTGGAAAATCGATGCCTACGATTCCAAATATTTTAATATCGATCGATGAAATCGATGAGCACGGAAACGTAATCGACAGTAAAATTATCGAAACGCAAGAAATGAACGAATTACCACCGTCGGCTGAACCTCTTATCATATTAACGTAATATCGAATAGAAAGACCCGTTTTCTTTTATTTATTTAGACGATTTAAAAAATAGATTATTTTTATATTTTTCAATATTTGTTGTATCCAGCAACATATTTGATTACAATAAAGTAATTATTGTATTACCGTGAGATATCGACATTGTAAAATAAAATACTACTTAGATAATAAGTCAAGCTTAAATTTAATAAAGATATATTAAAAAGTACAGTTTTTAATAAATATTAGATAAGATTATAATGTACATCCTTTAAAATTTTTTTTAAGTAACATCAAATGCACTTTCATATATATCAAAAGTTTAATTTTAATAAATAAATCTTAAATTTATGTATTAAAAAATAACAAATCTTAACTTAATAATTTTTTAATTTATAATAATTAAGTGATAGCTTTTTACAATTAAGATTTTTTTTCACGAATAAAGTATTAACAAAATTTTGTGATATCGCGAAAAGCAATGTGTATCACTTGTAGAATAAAATCTACAAATTCATAAAGACTTCCTATGCATTAGACTCTATTATAATATTCATGCCCAAATTTAATTTTTCATTTTCGTCTTTTGCATTTTGTCCTTCCTCTTCTTCTTCGGGGAGCTGTGGTACGATTAGTGTCAGCTTTCTTTGAACTTCTGAAATGAATATAGTTTAATCATAATTTAACGTAATTTATAAAAAATTCTATAATTCTATTGCCGATTATCCGATATTTGATTGTAATCGTAATAATCTAGAAACTCATTTCGCACGAACGAATGCAAAATAAGATGAACGTTGAAAAATATTTATAATAGTAATTCAATTAGAAAATTAATCGATGTTCTCGAGAGTTCTCGAGAGTTTTTGAGAGTTTTTGAGATAATATAGTATCGAGTATAAAGTAAATATAAATTACCTGTGTACTCTGTTAACCGAAACCGTAGGTTGTTTTTTTAGTTGTAAATGTTGTTGTACTAATTCAGCTAATTTTCCCTGTTGCGCCAACATCGACAAAAACGTGCAAATAAATTCATCGTAATTGTGAGTTCTTCTGCAGTCGTCGATCTGAACGAAATTTAATAAAATTTAAAGATTAAAAGGAAACGTTTTATAAACGTCGTTTACCTAGACTTTATTTTAAAGAAGTACGTGATACCTTGTATTTATTTCGCTTATCGTTTTCGTCCTTTAAAGCTGTTTCGCAAATACCAATTTCGTGTTCTAAATTTTTCAATAAAGCTAACAAATCTTTGGGAGCAAAAGTATGCGGTTCAAAAAGCTCTGGATATTTTGAGCAGAGCTTCTGATCGATCTTTTCAACTTTTTTTTCTTCGGTCACGGTGTCACCGTTGCTCGTTTTTACTCTTGCGTGTGGAATCCTAACTTCGCCGGATAAGCAGACTTTTTTATTTAGCTGCGTATTGTCGGAGACTAGCCTTTTTCCATTAATATTTATGTTACCTGAGAAAGAGAAATTGGAAGAGTTATAGATCGATTCACACGAGATAACGATACTTTAAATGTAAATAAAACCTACTTAATCCATTTTCGTTCTTTTCATCTCCCGCTACTCGAATGACGACAAATTTTTTAAAATCCTTCGTCGATGTAGGACTAATCTGTCCCGAATTCCATCCCCAAGCTAAAAAGTTGCCCCCAACAAAAAATAACGTAAATATGATGTTTTACACACACACACACACACACACACACGTATATATATATATATATTTGGAAACGAAAATGTTGCAACCTTGCGTCGGTGAATTGAAAGCGGAGCCTATCTCCGATGAAGTATCGGTACTCGATGAACTGTGCGCGGGTGATGTTTGAATTTGAAGGGGCGTTGCGTAATCCAATGCGCAAACGTTCACTACCTTTTCAATGCCACTGCTCGGTATCAAAAGATAAATAATTTACATTTTTAAATTAAATTAAATTGAATTAAAATTAATTTTACCTCGTCGAGGGCTTCGCATTCGAATTAGAAGCTTCTTCGTTTTCGTTTGTCGAGTCGTTACATCGTTCTACGTTAATAACGGGTATCGAATTTGTACCTTCGGTTTCGTTTTTTATTACAACGTTATCGTCTTCAGTCTTTTCTTTCTTTTCGTTTAATTTTTCCGTTTTATCGTTATCCGCATTATTACTACAGGTACTACTATTTTTATTATTGTGGCTCTCGGAGTTGTTCTGATGGGTCAATTTTACAAGTTGCTGCAAAGCTTCGAGAACTATTTGTCTGTTAGTTTTTAACATTGTCAGTTTATGAGAAATGGCCAGTCTACGATCCGGCACCACAGCCATTAAGTTGAATCTTATATCTTGCAATTGCTCTCCGGTAGAAATACCCAAGCGGTCGGTTATGACTCTTCTGAACTGTTCCGTCCATTCTTCGTGTTCTTTCCACGGTCCGTGATCCATCGGATAAGGCTTCAATCCATCCAACTCGAAGAGTCTTCCGTTTATAGGTACATAGCTTACGAAATGAAAAGCTTCACCGGTAAATCTACCGGTGGATACACCGGCTGTACTTTTATCCTGTCTTCTTTTGGCTTGAGGCATCGCGTGAGAATTATGAGCGCACGCCAACTCTGGTGTATTTCCGATCGCCCATCCCTTGTTTTCCGGACACATTCCGGTCGTGTGGAGTTTTAAACGAGATAAAGTTGTACCGAGATGAATGTTAGGGCAATTTAGTAAAACGGAGAGTAAGGCGTGAGTTGCGCAGCTATTTGGAACAACCTGTAACGATGGATAAATTTAAGTTCGATAATTTTTTTTACCAATATTTGTTACCGATCGTAGCAATTATATCTTATTTTAGCGATCGAGTACGTATGTTTTGGTACGCTTTAGTCGCTCGTCTTAAAAGTTTATAGATTTTCTAAATTTTTTAATATCTTACTTGTTGGGCAAAAAATATGTTATTGACGATATCTTCATCCTTAACAAAACTTTCATCTTGTTCGACGACTTTACGCCTCGATCGTCTTTCTTCTATCCATCGAAACAAAAATATAAAACCGTACACTGGACCTTCCAGGGATTTTTGAAGATCGTAAATTTCTTCCACCTGAACTCCTTTCACACCAAAATCTTCCAAAAGAAGCGTAAATAACCCTAAAATATAAAAATGATAATTTGATTAAATCGATTAAATATTTGAAATGTTTTTATTTAAAAAAAAATATTATATATAGAAAGAATGAAACGACTTTTTTTAATGCGCATTTAGCGATTATTATTAAAATAAAAAATTAAGTGATAACATTGAGAAAATATTTTGATGTTTTGTACCTGGATCACTTTCAAGTTCCAGCCAACCCTCGGTCAAGCGATTAATGTCAACAGGCATTTTGAAGTCATTTCCTTTTGATAAATTCACATAACAAAAAAAATTATCCAAAGATTTTCTCAAAGTTATTAAATTGATTTATTGGACAATTCCAAAATATCAGCTGTATAAAATACCATTTGTTTCTTTATTACATATAACTATGTATTAAATACTTGCGAATTTTATGCTATTGGTCACGTGACAAGTCATGTGATCACTTATGCAAAATTGTTTAAAAATAATTAGTTAAAAAAATTAATAGGGCTGATATTAATATTCGCGTGATTAAGAACATTTTTACAAATAATAATAATAATCGATCGTTACGTAATCAATCGACGAAAGAATAAATACATTTACGAATAATATATACAAACGCAAGAAAGGTAAATTTTTATCGTAAAGGCATATTTACAAATATTTGTAAACTATCGATTAATGTGTATATATGACTTGATACGACACTACATTTTCCCTAACCTAATCTGATATTACATTTGACTTGCAGTATGGTCCAATAAAGTAATTTTGTGATGAATTTAAATTAACTTCGATAAAGAAATTTATTTAATTAAATTAAAAATAGTGAATTTAAATTTAAATTTATATGCGCATCCGTTTACCTTTTCTCTCATGTCAACAAGTAAGTTTTTCATTTGGAAAATTTATACTAGAATAACTTAAAAGCCGAACGGTAGTTTTAAATTTAGTTTAAATTTATTTAAATTTAATGTATATTAATTCAAAGTATTTACTTTTTTTCAAGAAATTCTCATTATTATCGCTAAATAAAACAGTTGATACAAACGCGAATAATAACGATTAAAAAAAATTTTTTCTTTAAAAATTCTCTCCATCTAATTATTTCGAAACGAATCCTCGGCAAAATTAATGAAAATTAATTTTTATAAACGAAAGTATACGAAAACTACATTTTCGGCAAATTCTGAATAGTTATTTTATTACACGCATGCGCAATCAGAGATGGAAATGTCAGCACAATCCGACTTATTAATTTTTTAATTATTTAAATTCGATGATTCATTCCTAACATTTAAGGAGCGCAGTTTAACGCAAATTAAAGAAAATAACAAAGGAATACGATCCGAGCAAGTAACAAGGATTTTACGTATCGAACGATCGAAAGATGTTCATCGTTGCTTTCGATGTTTTGAATAATTTGTCAAGAAGAAATAATTTGTCGAGAATGCGTCCATCGTTAAAAAGTAAAAAAAAAAATAAATCATTAAGAAACCAATTTCTAAAAATATATCGTAATACGAGGTAAGGAACAAGTTACCATTGATCCATAATACAGGATTGTAAATAAATGTTTGAAATTACTCCTCGATAGAGATTAAACAGAAGAAAGAATTTGAATTCTGAAATCAAGATCGCTGCTAACGGCAAATACATTTAGCTTGTACATTAAGCTCGTACATTTAGCTCGACTCGCGCTCGGCTAAAAAAATGAATAAATTTCAAATATCGGGTATTTATCTCGAGGCGCGTTTGCGCATGTGTATGTTATTGATCTTGCACGCGTATCGTTACGAAAGCTTGTAAAGTTTACGGTTGCGCGTGCGATATGGGATTTTGGATTTGTAACGCCAGATACGAAAAGTATACGTAACGCAAACGCGTACGTACATTTTGAATGATACGAGAGCGCAAAAATCGACGTGGTTTTCTCTCGAGGTGGAATACCGTGAAATGGCAAATCTCGGAAATCTCGTTGCTTTCAAACAATAGATCGAAACTACGAGTCAATTTAAATTCGATCATTGGATATTTACCAAGCGCGAATATTGTAAATAAGATTAACCGTCCGAATTAGATCGTCTGGTAAACTTGGAGAAATATTAATTTACGACTGTTTAGTCAAACATCGGGAAAATAAAAATAAACAAACGAGGAACGCACAGTGTACGAAACTTGGAAACTTAAAAACGATTCGTTTAACTTTGTCCAAATGCTTCCTATCACCGGTGATAGGAAGGGTACTACCGACAAAACCGACAAATTTAAATAAGAAGAGAAGAAGAAATTAGGAGGAGGTAGAAAGAGGGAAGAATATACGTTAATATACGTTAATTTATATTGTAACGTTACGCACGATATGTACGAATTTTTTCTTGTCGAGCTTAAATCAGGACACCGATTTTTCAGAGGTCTCGCTTTTCGAATAATTTTCTAAGCGAACGGTGTCTTTAGAGGATACCTAAGAGCGACTCAAGATTTATAGGGTATTTTCGTTAAAAGAGAGTAAAAAATTGCTGCGATTTCCGGGGCACGAAGATCCGTTCGTACTTCCTAAGACGTAATATTTAAATGGTCTTTGTGCACATGCGCGAAATTTCTAGTGCAGCATGCAGCTGATGTCTTTCACGCGAACAAAAGTCTGACTTTAAATAAATACGTATCGTTAAGGAAGGAGCGAGAAAGAGAGATCGAGACTGAGCAGACCGAATAAAGAAGATTCCGAAAAAAGAAAAGTGAAATTTTGTTGTGTCCACGATTTATGATGACGAGTACAGCAAACGTCGACCAAACGCACTGAAATACCTTCTTTCCGAATAATAAAAATGGGTATTGCACGTATACGATACATTTATTTTTATATTGTTGCAAGATCATTTAACCAAGTTCTTTACCATTGAGAAAGTCATGATTTATTTCCTTCCAAACCTATGTACATACGAATACATAATGTGATGTAAATGTCAAATATTTCTTATTTTTGCACAAGTGTTTTATTTCCGATTTACGGATAATTTCTATTAGTTTCATTCGATACGATTGAAATTCGAATAACGGTTTTATTTACTCGTTTGGTTAATCGTTGATTGAAAAACGATTTTTTACACGGTTAACGTTATAATTATGTAAATTAGCTCTGCGTTGGTATTTATTAAAGTTTTGATATTTTATTGGCAATGAATTTTTTAGATTCGGGAGTCGAGACTGGAAATGATTCGAACGATAGTTCGGTTGCTCAGCACGATAATCTTGTTGCGATGACTTCGGTGAATAATTCTGGCCAGACGCAAACTAGCATTGGTAACACATTTGAAAATGGTACCACGGCGAGGGAAAATTCAACGACGAATGCTTCGTCCGACTTGACTACCCCACCGGAGGCTACCAGCCAGGAATCGTTACCGGGTGTATCGGAGTCGAACGAAAATATATCCAGCAATAGTTTGGTCAGCGTTAATTCGTTCAACTCTGGTCCTCTTTTCTCGTTGGCTCTTGTTCCGGCTAACGAAAAAGCAAAGGTAAACTAAAGCTCGACGCAGTAATTTTATATATATTTTCCAAGGATCGTATACGATAAGAATATTCGATAATAGTAATTATACCATTGTTTAAATTAGACGTATACTTTGGGGATAACCAACGTTGGTGAAATATTTAGCGATCGATCGTCGATTTAAAAAAAATTTAAATATCCAATAAAATTTATCGTATATTTTCTGTTTTATCGTTTAACTTTAACTTTATATCAAAGCGTATCTTGTCTTCGATAATTTCAGATATTCGAGTTTCAAATTCCTCCTATGTACAATAACGACTGTCCGCTTCCTGCTCCTATAGACTTCTTAAAGTCCAGTAAGTTTAAAATTATAACGAAGGTAACGTTCGTTTGAGACATCGAGTACACGGATATAATTTTCTTTACAGAATTGTGCAATCATGGAAAAATAAAACCATTTAAATATTATACTCCAAAAGTAAAGAGACATCACTTTTTGGTCTGCAAAGATTTTAAAGGCCTACTCAACGAACGAAAAATGCGCCTTGCAGCTGCAACGAACAACATTGAAATGATGCAGCGGCTCTTAAATTTAGGAGTTTCGCCCAATAACTGCGACGAACAAGGAAGATCTCCGTTACATTTGTCATCGTGCAGGTAATTTATAGATAATATAAATGAAATAATCTTTGGATGAGTCGATGTACGAAAGAATAAATATAAAATCGACGTAGCTTTCGTCGATTTAAACGATATAAACGAGTTTTTCCAACAGGAACGTGTTACAATGGTACAATATCCAAACGAAGGAAAATATTTGATTTTTGAGTTGTAAAAGCTTAGTAGATTGGATATTGATGAAACGATCGCGTAATATTCAACGCAATAAAGTTAAAATCGTGATCAGCTTTGCAGCTCGACCGATGATATTTGAAAAAAATTTACTTTTAAAGCGTTACTATGTGCACGGATAAAAATAAAAAGCTGTTGTAAGAGGTTGATAGAGTCAGAGTTAGAATATTGAAAAATAAATGAAAAGTCCAGTTCTTCTTAAAAATTTGAGATTAAAAACGTAAAATATAATTTTAATTAAAGGATAAATTTGGATAAAATTTGTAAATGGAATGGAAGAATGTCTTTGGTTGCGCATCGATTCGACCGTGAGAGACGGAACTCCGGAGAACGAAAGCAGATTCGAAAAGAGATCCCAAAGCAACGTTTTCCGATTTCAGGGGTTACAGCGAAATGGTCAGCCTCCTGTTGACTTACGGAGCGGACCCGAATCAACGCGACTGCCTCGGCAACACACCGTTACACCTGGCCGCGGTGACGAGTAAGATATCAGTGGTAACCCTGTTGCTGATGGCGGGCACGGACGTCCTCTCCTCGGACTACCGGGGTCACAATCCCCTCCAACTCGCGCAGACGAAGCTCCGGGTGCTGCAGAACTGCGAGGGCTCGGACATGAATCAGATAAAGGACGAGGTGCGCAACGTGATCGTCATGTTACTCGCGTACCTGCAGAAGCAGAAGGATGCTCGGGAGCAGGTCGAGGCTCTGAGCACCTTCTGCTCCCGGTTGTCACTCTCCAACACCTCCGATCAGCTCCAGGACGACGTCAGGAATTTGTTGGCCAATATCGATTCGCTCAGTCTGACGAATTAATCCGAATTAATCTGAATTAATCTCGCGAGCCGGTCGTTTCTGAAAAGAGCGCGAGTAAGTAAGCTTACCGGATCATCGGATCACCGGATCACCGGATCACCGGATCACCGGATCATTGATTTATTTCACGAGCCAACGTATTAGATGGCATAATTAATGCTCTTCGATTTCAAGTACGAAAGACTCGGAATATTTTACACTTTTTAATATACGAATAAGTCTTTATAAAGTTGGTATATCTTTAGAAACCTATTAATCTATTGTTATTCATTTTTTAACAAACGAATTTTACATTCAACGATTTATTATCTGTTTATGCATGAAATTGCGTCATTATTACACATTTATTGTATATAATAACGGTCTCTTATAGCTAAGTAGATGTTTTTAGAAAATAAGTGCGTAAACAATGTAAACGATTTTTTTAATTTTCAAATTGTAATTACATCGGATTTTTTTTAAACAAAAATTTGTCACATCTATTTTGAATTATTGTATAGTATCCAGTGTTAAATATCAATCAGCTATACGATAAACCATTTTTGGAAGATGCGTGGGCAACATTTGCAATAAAAAAAAAAGTGTGTGCCAATTGTTTTAAAAGTTTTCCTTAAATATATATATATATATATATTATAATTTCAAGTATAAAAATTGATAGATACAATGTTGACAATAGTTTGAGATACAATGATCGTAACATTGGAAAAGATCGTTACTCGCTAATTTCTATAACTAGAATTTAGGGCTCGTTCAAGGGGATGTTCAATATCGACTTAAAGCGCATTCATTTTTCACGTCGAGTATACAACGATAAACGAATTAAAATCAAAACGTTTCATTTTACGTAAAATGGTATTTTATCGTAATTTTCCATCGCGATTGTACCGCATTGTATAAAATAATAATTAAACATATCAAAGATGGCTTAAAATTATTTCAAGAGCAAAATCAACGATCGATACAAATTTTGCTTTCACCGATGCGGCAAAAATATCGATCGTACGTTCGTTCGAAAATTTGTACAAATTTTATACTAGATTTCGCATTGAAAATTTAACGAATTTAAATTTTATGTAAATCGAAGTTTTTATTTTAAGCCGAGCCATTTATAGATGTAAGGACGATATGTTATGTACATTAAGTCGTACGGCAAAGGTCGGTATCGTATATCCTCCTTCTAAAATATAAACTCTATCCAATAACTCTAAATAAAGTCGTAGTCGTTGAAGAACAAATAACAAAATAATATATATGAAATCATCATTAACATTCTATACTTCTAATAAATCTATCTATAATTTGTAAGCTTTTACATATGTAAATGGATCGCATAAAAATATTCATAATTATAATTTTGATATAACATCACAGAATACGATTTGCATCGGACAAGCAGTGGATAGAAAATCATCGAAACTTTAATTTTCCGACACAACTAAAAAAATGTATTCCCTAAACCAATGGCAAATGCATTTCCGATATTTCGGACGGAGAAATGCATCGATCGCAATGTACAACGTTTAAATATTAAATCTAAATATTATTTCGATGCATCGGATGTATCGGATGCATCGTCCATTCGCCATCGATGGCACGAGCATTCGTTCGGGGTTCGAATATTCCGTTGAACTCGTCAACGTTCGAATCGTACGCCCGACCTGTCGGTTAAACTCCACTCGTCGGGGCGAGTTCATCGAAAGTTCCGCGAAAGCTGTCCGACAATTCGACGATTGTGCTCGAGCGTACGTTGCAGTACTTAAAGAAAATAAATTACAAATGGAATAAAAACAATGTTACAACGTGGGCGAATATGCCTTTACGAATATTTACGAACATACGTCTATATGTACACGAACGTAGATTGGAGGCACCGATCGACGACCCCGACGATGCAATTGTAATTTATTTTCGATCGTTTGAACCGGTGTTACATAAAATCAAATAAAATAATCGCCTCGATGATAACAAAAAAAAAAATAGAAAGGTCTCGTTCCTTTTCAATCGAACGTTCCCACCGTACGAATTCACCATCCATTCGTTTTCCTCCACGACTCCAACTATCGTACACTACTTACACACTAATCAACAGATAGGAAAAAAAATGGATCGATCGCGCTTTGGTTTTGGGCGCGGATCGACGACGTAGTCAAGGACACATGACGGTCGCGAGGGAGGAGAAGATCTCGGCCTGCAGAGGTCCATAGTCGACCTTCTCGCCGTCGACGGTGAGCAAACCGCTCGACTCCTCGTCCGGTTCGATCCTGAACGCCTGAACGGCCACCATCTCCACGCCCGGACACGACAGATGCGCACCGGTACTCAATCCCAGGAGGAACTGCAACAGGGAAAAACGCGTATTTTTATCGAGTCCTTGTCGAGTCCTCTTCGAGGTCTTTCAAAATTCAAAAATTCCATCGCTCACCTGCAGCAAATTCGTTCGGCTGATTCCCGCTCTGATGATCAGCAGCCAAATGACGCCGTCGGCGAGTTTCGCTCGCGGGGCGAAATAGCAATCCTGACCCAAGTGAGACTGATAAGCGGCTTGAACCATGATGAATTCACCTGCGTAATTAAAAAAGATCGTTATCGTTCTTCCGGATTCAATAACGCGTAAAATTCATTGATAATCAGTGACTCGCGTTACCTTCGACCTTCGTCCACGAGTTGGGCACTTTGGTCGTGAGTGCGGGGAGCGTCGACGGCGGTCCGTAAGTCACGTTCCTCCTGTTGTTATCGGAGGCTGGAAGCAAGGACAAGCTCGAAAAGGAGTCATCCGGATTGGGTTGTACGAGGGCGGTGGGGGAATACGTACTCGAACTCGGACTGCCGACGTCCTCGACGCTGTGATAAGTACTGGAGATGGACTCGGAGCCGGTGCTGAAATACGCGGACTTGCGGGACTTGGCCGAGTAGAAACTGTCGCATCTGCGCCTCCCGACGAGCATCGACGCAGCCTCCGTCTCCAGGGTGAGCGCGTCGGTGATGATCTGGTGCTCGTCGCCGTCGCGTTCCTCCTCGTGCTCGTCGACCCGACGAGCCTCGTAGCCGCTTTCCTCCGGACTGAAGGCTCCGTCGTAGCTCTTCGACTCCCGGATTTCGCCGGTGTACCTGATTTTACACGGCCGATTTTAAGGATTTTAAGGCATTTTAAGGCATTTTAAGGACCGCTCAACAACTTATTCCACTTTTGGGAATTTCGCTTGGCTAATTTCCCTACGTTTTCCTTCGCTTTCGTATATTCTTCTCATCGAGCGATGAGTTTGGAATTCAAATTTACCTTTATAAAATTGACGCGACAATAAAAACTAGCCAATATCTTAAATCAATACTAAATTAACATTAATTTCACTGGTAAGCTATTTTTGCAACTGCGAACGTTCGAATGTCGATAATGAATAAATTAAATAATTTCTACATTGGAATATTTACGTACGTCTTTATTTTTTTAATCGAAATCAACTTGGTCGACGTACATCGGAAAATCGATCGTTCGAAAGATATTTTCTCGGTAACGAATTTTACGACGTCAATCCGTTACCTTTGTCACTTTTGATTTGTTCGCACGTATTTTTATATTCCGAAAAATATGTATTATGCATGGTAATACGATAATGGTACAATAATTTATATTCGTTAACATTTTTCTCGAATATAAACACGCGAGTGTAAAGAAGAACCCGATTGCTTTGTTTTTCAAAGGCGGAAAAGGTAATTCGTTAAAAAAAAACATCTACAGTATTGTCCCGAGAGATATATAAATTTTTATCAGAGTAATTTTAAACGTAATTATCGCGTGAAAACACACGCACGCAAATAATTTCGTACTTTTAATTACACCATTATTTGCTTAAGACGACAAAGATTTAGTTTGCGTATGTTAAATATATAATTTCGAACGATGATTCGATAATCCGTTTCATCTTTATACGATGCTTCTAAGAATATGTTTTTTCGGTCATTAAATTATACGAAAGACGTTACTTAACGATGCGATAAAGAAATTAATAAACCTAAACCGTTTATAAAATAAGTGTTTCGATAACATTGTAGTAATGAAAAATTACCCGTATCTTAATAATAGTAAATATTTGACGTTTATATGTGTAAATATCGAAAATACTTTGTATTTGATTAAGAGGAGTTTGCGACGCGAATGTAATCAATGCATAAAAAGTAGAACATATAATTTACAACGGGTGTAACGAATATTATACACATATATATTATAAACTTGATAATATGTACAATTATTAAGGTAGACAGAAGAAATAAAACAAATTATACGAACGCGTCCATAGTTAAAAATATTAACGTGTTTTGTTATTTGTTATTCTTCAAAGTAATAACCGATCATTAATATTAATAATCATGTAAATTTTTATAAAAAATGAACACACTTTTTGTCGTATAATTAACAAATAAGATTCTTTGTTAATTATTACGTTTTTTTTTTCAGTTGTTTATAATTTTTTACCGAAAAAAAATATCGAGATACAAAATTTTTTTTAAAGTTACATCGTTAAAAAATTATTATTAAATTTACGAATCATTTTCACGAATTAAACAGCAATAAATTAATCAAACAAAAAATAAGAATGTTTCTTATTGGATGCGCATAATTTTGAAACGACCAAGACATTCGTTTCGGATAAAGGAACGTACAATACAACTTACGGAAAATTGTCGCTTCGAAAAGAAAGATCCGAAAAGAAGAGGAGACTCGAGATTCGTACTTAAAAAAATGAAGACTACCGTTAAAATAAATTATATTTTAATCGATATACTTTATTCGATATTAAAATTTCTCGAAATACGCGTTTCACACGAAACAATAATTCTGAATTAATCGTAACCGATTATTCATTGTTTCTCAAAATGAGTAACCCAGCGTTTAACAAAAAGGTAAGTATCATAGGAATCTCGATAACTAGTTTGAGACATGACTCGTCGGAAAATAATAGTAATAAACGAATAAAAGACAGGGAAGAGTTTTTCAGAGTAAGAATCGGGAGAGCGAAGCTGCGCTCGAGGAAGGATCGAAGTATCGGCTTACCGATCGAGTTCCTCTCCGTAGCTCTTGGAGTGGGTGATACGCGCGTCCTCGTGTATCCTGTGGCCCAGGACCCCGACTCCGTTGGTCTTGGCCCCGTTGGCGACGGTCTCCAAGGGCAGGTAGTAAACGACTCCCCGGTACGTCCTTAGCCCGATGAGCCTCGCGACGCTCCAGATGGTGAACCTCTGACCGCCGATCGCCCGCAGCCTCTCGCTCTCGATGTCGATGTCCGCGAGGAGACCCCAGCCGACCGAGAGGAACGAGTAGAGGGTCTGCTTCCGAGTCTCGATGCGCACCAGGTCCATTTGGCTGAGCTTCCGGCGTACCACCGAAAGTGCGCTTATCAGCACGGGATTCTGGTCGAACGGTTCCCTGGGAATAAATAGAACGAGATATATCGTAAACTCAGCGGCCGACGATCGTTTTTAGAACGTTGCGAAAATTGCGAAAATTGACGGACGTTGCTTAGCCCTGGCCTCGTTTCGCTTCGAGGGACCCTAGACCTTTGCGAACTGCGTCGAGCTCCTTTTTTTCTCACTCGTTTGTTCGCGGTCGAGGCACTTTTGAGATATTTGTCGTTTCGGTCGTTGTTGCGACCTTTGATTTGATGACCTTTTTCAAGCTCTTTATCCATAATTTTATGTAAAATATGTAAATTGGAAAATATGTAACGCGTGTCGTTGGGATTTGTTGGGAGTTTTAACGAGCGCTGCGCGTTTAAAATAAATATTATGCGAATACTCGAATAATTTATTTAGTTTATTGCGTAATTGATTGACGCTTGTTTTCTAATTCGATGCGAAAAATTATTAACATCGCATACCCGCGTACTTTCGATCGTTTCAACCATTTATTTCAATTTTAACGGATCACCGCTATCAAACATTTTTATCTATATAATATAACATATATATATATATTAATTCATTTATATACGTATGACCGGTTCCGTGTAAAACTATCGATTCACCTACAATTATTTCCACATTTATACTGCATTTTTTATTTTTGATAAAAATATTATCCTTTTTTATCAACCGTTTGATCTTCGTGTTTTCCTTTATTTTATTTATAGTAATTACCGATGTTAATAAGGGAATATTATCTTCATCTTTCGACAGTCGAACGATCAAAGAATTATGATTTTGATTTGACGGAAAACTTTCGTAACTTTTAATTGTTTTAATAACCAATCGTACAACGTATTATTTTGATTAACGAGTATTTTGAAATCTTGATAATTCATTTCTTGAATATGATATATTTTCTATTATATTTTAACAAAAAATAAAAAAAATTATTTAAGTGCAAATTATAAACGTACCGTCGTTTTTAGAAGTATTGTTCTTATATAATTGTAAATTGTATAAAAAATAAATAAAAAACTTTTGTATTTTTTTCCGGCAACAAAATTATAAATGGCGTCATTTTTCTATTTATCATAAATTATTCCGTTCGTATAAAAATGTGCAAAAAAGAAAAACGTACAGGTATTTAAATAAATTCAGTTTTTTAAAAAATATGAATTTTCATTCGATAAATTTGAAAATATTTTTTATCGTATTTTGATGTTTTGTTTATAAAATTTATACTCGTTCGATAGTTTTAACGCCTGAAATTTTTTATTTTTGTGCAAAATTAAAATAAAGCAATAAATTGTTAAAAATGGCCTTTATATTTTGAGTTTTAGATAAAGAAAATATTTTTCTAATTCCCTTAACGTTGATAAACTAAATATATCGAATGTCAAGCGAATATAAAAAATGATAAAATAAAATGATTATTTTAGCGTATATTGAATAATAGAATTTAAAATAATAATAATATAATTCCTTATTTTTAAATTATTTTTGTGGAAAATAGTACGTTAAAAATTAAGATTTGAAAATAATTAAAACGACAATGCCAAAAAATCAGGATATATCGACATAAAATTTGATTAATTTTATAATATTTGATTGTATCCAAATTTAATTAAAATAAAAGCAATTCAATGTCACTTATTACGATGTCGTTTAAACGAATATTTAATAATTATTAAGTGGAAAACTATTATAGATTATCATTATTTCTCACCTCGATAAAATTTAACTTTAAGATTGTTCGAGCAATTAGCTCAACGGATATTTAAATTGGAGACTTTTTTTTATCGAATTTACTCAAGGTACCGATGAAATTATGAATAATATTTTTACCACTTAAAAGAAAGTTACAACGCTATAAATTAATGGATAAGATTAGGTATTAAAAAAATTTTCAAATTTTGTATCTCTAAAACACAAAAAATTTTGATTGCGTTTGAATTTATCGATTTAAACAACATATGTATTATGTACAAGTGTTATTGTTTTTAGTATTAACTGAACCATTAAATTAACTATAGAAAATGTACTCGAATATAAACACAATATAAAGATAAAACATTTTAAAGACAATATTCGAAGGGTTGTATTATTCGAGGAAACAGTCCGTCTAATTATCTTTAAATTAACTTTACGATAATCTATTCAATCGAATAATATTATCTAATATAATTATAAAATATCAAAACTTTTTACGCATTGTTCTTAAATATAGCGTTCTTTAAAATTTTAGATGTTAAATGTAATCTACGGCTATAAATGAAAGGATAATATTAGATTTTGAAATTATATATAAAATAGTTTTACGACGATTAAAAGCAAAATATGCAGTTATAATGTTATTGTCAATTTTTTTGGTTAAACGCATAAATACGAATAAAATAATTAATAACCGAACCATTTAAATTTTATACTTGACAATACACCTTTATATATTTTACACAAAGTAACATATTTTAATGGTAAACACTAATTTTTAATACAACTGTATAAATCGTGATCTAATTTTATTTCAGAGAAAAGCCATTATTTTAATTTTTCTGCTGAATGATATATGACTAATCGTACGAAGGAGTAATTTATTAAAATTGACATACATTTTATGCGTCGATACAAAAGTGCAAATAAATTATCGACTGCTTTTAAGTTTCCAACGAATATATAATACATTACTAATATAAAATATTTGTTTCCTTATTAATCTTAAATTAATAATGTTTCGTTTCAACAGAGAAATTTTTCAAATTATAATAAATTATCGATGCATTTTTCAATATATTTTCACGTAGAAATGAATTGCACTCGAAAATACCGAGTCAAGATTGTTTAAAGTGAATTTTAACGATGTTTAATAAAAAAAAAATTTGTTTTCCGGGATGTACGTTAATAACATCGTAATAATTTGAAAAGATTTTTTTTGCTCGTATCACAATAGATAAAGAAATGAAAAATTCAGTGTTTATGACCAGTTGTAAGTTTCTATTTTTTATTTTACGTAATTTTTACTTATTATATCTATTTTAAGTTTTATAAACGGAAATTTAGCCGTTTTTATCTTTTAGTTATCAAAGAGCTTAAATTTCACAAATATAAATATATATATAGATACAAGCATGCGTATACGTAGAAAAATAAAAAATTGAGATAAACGTCGATGTTAGGAATGATAATAACATATTATATCGATAATATTGCTCGTAAAAGGTATCGCAAATATTATTTATGATTATCTATTTTTTGTTGTAGTTTCTTTGGCTACGATATATTTTATGTTATATTTTACGTATCGTAAAATATAATAAAATGGCAGTGCTTTTTGGAAAAAGCGGTAAAAAAAGGAAAGTTAATTTTGATTAAATAACGTTTGATTGTTCGTTAACGCGAATTCCTAAGCCTTTACGGAATTATCGTGTCAAAGTAGATTAGCCGAACCCGTTAACGACTCGCTCCATCGAATCAGCCTCGTTGATTAATTACGTATCCATTAACGCGATGAACATCGAGGATCGTTAGCTCAAGGCTGCACGTCGAGTTCGCATCGAAGGACCGTTCGCTTTATCGACGCGATTCACCAGAGAATTATGGATTCCGCAGTAATACGCAGTAAAAGTGGAGCAAAATCGTCTCGATCCGACCTTCCGATTCGAAATGACTCACTGCTTGGAGAAGGCGATGGACTTGGCGAGGCCGTTGCCGGAGCCGCAGGGGATGACGCCGATCGGTAGGGTCCTGGTGCAGTTCTCCCAGTCGGATCTCTGGAGGAGTCCGTTGATCGCCTCGAAGACGATGCCGTCGCCTCCGACGAGGACGAGCCCCGACCACTGGGACAAGTCACGGCTGCGTACGAAATCCCGAGCGTAGTTCGAGTGCCGAGTGATGAAGACGTCGTAGGGGATCTCCGCCTCGGCCAGGATCGGGTGAACTCGCCTCTGGAAATTTTCGCGGCCTCGGCCGGGGCCAGACTTCGGGTTCAGGAACACCAGTAGCTTCTTGGATTCGTCTGGACAGGCTGCAACGAAATCGTCGCGGTAATGTTTAGGCGTGTCCGGATGTTGGACGAGGAGACAAAAGGGGACAAAAGTCAATAAGACACGTTTCTTTATTCAGCGGGGCACAAGTTCCTATCGATCATTGATCTTCTCGCTTTTCTTTTCGATGATTGAATCGATGAGATTCAATTCAATTCAATCGTTCAAAAAGCACAGTATCGATTTTTGTTTCCAGTCCGCTCGAAACAAAGCGACTGGTTTCGTACGTTTCATTAAATTTTTTTTTGCGCTACGAGTGTCGATGAATTCGTTATTCAAGATTAAATTCGAGCGGATCCGTTGCGTATCGTGTCTGCATACGATCGACGAGAAATTCGATCAAACACGGGATAATTTAAATTTTGCTTTAAATAATTTATATTCTAAATATAACTTTTCGTATTCTACTTTTATGTACGGTACAATTAAGCTAAATCGAAACTAAATGGCTTAACTACGACTGGGATTTGTAATTGAAATCGTTACACATTTTTACATTGTTGCGGTAAATGTTTAGCATTTAAAATAAATTGATATCGTTTAAATAAAGATTGAATATCTATTATTGAAACTAAGTGCAAATTTACGTTCATTTGAATCATAATTTTTTACAATCGTTTCAATTGAAGTATTTTCGTCCCTGACAAAGCTGTTATTATATTCTTTCGAGGAGTGCGCGAGCTTAAAAAGAAAATAGATAACATTAACAAATATATTCGATAATTATAAAGACTTTGTTAAAAAATAATTTATCTTCCTCGACAATAAGGAATGTTTTTTTATCAAAATAAAAAAAAAACAAACGTTTACCCGACAATGTTATGCTTTGCGTTTGCGAGCCCCAAGATATTATTCTTGGTATTTTTTTAATAGCGAGACTCAACGATTGATAAACGTAGAATTTATCGTTCGATTATAATTGAAATTTAATAAAAAGTCTTTCAATTCCTATCGCTTCTTATGTAAATTTAAATTTGACTACAATTTATCAATAATGATTTATTAAAATTGAACATCAAAGAAATTTTAATACTCGAGTAAGTTAAGTAAATATATTTTAAGTAGTCATCAAAAGCGACGAAATATAAAAATGAGTTACGCGTACGCTTGTTTTAATTACAGTGTGTGTAAACAATGTATCAAGAGATAACATTTTTTTAATCAATATAAGAAGATACGGAATCTTATTCATGGAATAAGATTATAACAAGTAGGTAATACAAATCTTTAATCGTTAAACTTCTTTTATATGTATATATATTTATTTATTTAACGATAGTAATATTATTTATGAAAATGCTTGGAGCTTGTTTCGCTTAACAAATAATTAAAAGTAGAAAAATGTAGAAAAATGTAGAAAAATGAAGAAAAATGTATAAAAATTACAGAGGAATCGTCGATCGCTGGATAAAAATTGTTATTCCAAACTCTACTCTAGGAATACGTAATATACAATTCGATTATCGAGGCTAAACTCGATGCAGGTTCTTTTGTCTCCCGGTGACTCTCCCCTACGTCGTTCCTCTCCGCCCTAATGCGTTTGCACGTTTCTCGAAGCTGACCCGACCCACACTACCACGGAAGAGTATTATTCACAGCCTTTGGAAAAAAGTGGAACGTTCGCCGTCTTTGGCTTCGGACGAGAAGCATTTTGTTCGATTCGTAACCTTCGATCGTGATGCGATACCTTCCCCGAGATATAAACGAGACTCGACCTCGTCTGCGAGGGGATACAAGAAGAAGGGATACCCAGAAGAAAAATCTTGCAACGAGAATCGCATCTGCCGTTTCACGGGTGACTTGCGCTAAATTTCTCAATTACTTTTGCGGTGTAATGCTGCGGGAATAAATTACGAAAATTACGAATTCATTTCAGCTGAATGTGTGTACCGGTTGCACGTGTCCGGTCAGGAGTCGGAGAGAGTCGCCGTAATTTCACATTTTACGGAAAGGCGGAAGAGCAGCGATCACGAATTCGATAATAACGACATTACAAATTACAAAGCAGATTACAAATTATCTAGCGCTTGTTATAATTAACTTTTAACGCGCAATTATAAAAGAGAAAATTAATAAATAATGTTTGTAAGCATTGAAAGCTTCGATAACATTTTTTCATAAATATTTACCTTCTATCGAGTTAATCCATTCGTTCGTTCTATCGTCATCTCATTTTTTTATAGCGCGTATTTTATATCGCGCGAACCAAATTTAAAAATACGACAACAACGTTTCTACTTTAAAAAAAAATCGATGATGTCGATCGATTCGCCAAGTCTAAAATTTATTCTTTGGATATATGCGTTTTATTATACGATTTATGATTAATGATATCGTAAGAAATTTATACTACGTTTTTTCTTCGCGAGAATATCAATTTAAGATAATACAGCGCTTTTTTACGCGACCCAACGCATCGAATTTATAATAATGGCTCTATTTAATAAATATCTTAAAAGGTTCGAACATTTTTTGCAGTATAAAAATGTATAAATACATAAATCAACATTTAAGCATCATTTTTTAATGATAATAAATAATAAAAGCACGTTTTAATCTCTATTTTAAGAATTATTTTGGTCCATTTAAATAGAAATATACGTAAATAAAGGATAAAAATAAAAAATTAAACATCCATTATTTATTAATATTTTAAATAATTGACTTTTTTTATTATAATGTACTTAGTTTGTATCATAACGGATGAATTTAAATAAGAATCATATTTTTTCAATGTTGTATCATAGTTGTGGCATTTTTAACGAAACGTATTTTTAAAACTATTTGATATTATTAAAACAAAAAATCTATTACAATTTTACCTTTGTAAGAGTACAATGTTGAAAAATGAGCAAATATAACCAATTTTAACATTATTTAACCGTTGAATAACGTAAAAAATTAATTTTCGTGTATTCTTCTTTCAAATTATTCTTTACAAGACTAATATTAGGATAGCGCTTGCAAAAATTAGAGTTCGAGCACAAATTTACATCGAAAATATTTGATATCGTGAAACATGATATATAACATTCACGATTCGGAATATGTTACCCGTATAAATATTTTATCGATGTACAAGTTAAACGACGAGATCTCGTAGGTAGAAAATAAGATGCAGCGTTCGTATTTGTCGTTTCTATTTGTCTCGTTTATTTTCCATCGAACTTGTGTTATCGAAGCGCGTGAATATAAACACAATCGATACGGACGCGTCAAATATTCGACGGTATATCATCATATTTGGATAATAAATTTTGTCACTCTCGTTTTTACAAGATATTTATCATAAGTATTCAATTGTAAAAAATCCGTTTTTTTTATCCGAAATACGTTTCATTATTATTATCATCGAGAAGCTGTTACAAAAAAACGACGCCAGTCGTTGTTTCAAGGTATTAAAATAATCGTCGAAGAGCGTAAGAATATTTTTTATTTTTATGCTTGGAAGTGGAGGGGATACGTTCGATACTCGATCAAATTTACAAAGCCACATACGCGAAAGTACGAATAGTTTCCGTTGTAATAAAGTAATAAAAATATGGAGTAATTAGTCTTTTAAAAATTTAAGTCTAACCGTGCGTAGATCAATAAACCGTAACCATTTATGCATTACTTGTAATTATATCTAAGCATAAAACATTTATAACATCCTTATCGCAAAATAAAAGATTTGCCGATACATTAATTTGTTTAAGCAATAGACATTATAAAACGTTAAACGTTAAAAAAGTAAATAAATATGTTTGAATACTTAATTAGTTTAAATAAATGCATATTTAAAGTTTACCCAGACGTCGCTTACATCATAAGGTAAACACATTATCTTTTGTAACGCGGGGCTTACGACAATTTTGTCGAGATAACGTTTACAAAATCGAATAGATCAGTTTGGAAGGATAAAATAATAATTTATAAAATGTCACTTAATCGACGTTTATCGCATCGCGTCTATTTTGAAAAGTGAAACGTAACACCAACATTTAAAGCTACGTTCAAAAGTGGAATAAGATCTTCTTTCGAGTGTTCTCATCGAGCGCAAGAGAACTAAGAAAAGTTAAAATTCCAAGCGAAACTCGCGTATCGTAATTTCGGATAATCGCCGTTTCCGCGCGAACAGTAACGAGTAATAGAATCGCGGTCTCGCATCGCTCGTCAAACTCATTCCGCGGTTTTAGAATAGTCTCGCGGTCGACACGGGTTTTCCTCCGGAAATTCGAGTGCGCGAAAAGTCCAAGGTCGGCCAGTGTATAGCATGTGAAGAGACAGAGGAAGGGAGAGAGAGGCAGTTTCCCGCCACGCGAGACGAGCTCGGCCAACTCGGCCAACTCGGACCCACTCGATCTCTCCAGCTTCCAAGATTACTTCCACGACTGGGTTGAACCATCGGAAAAGTTGGCTTTCCCCGAAGAAACATCGTCCGCTCCATCGATCGTTATCGTCGCTGTTGCAACGATTGCATTCGACGAGTGGAGTGGAACGATAAACCGACATTGCCCGAGCGCAAGGCAATTACCCTCGTCGCGGATCGGAGACACGCCCGTCGAATGTACTATGGAAGAGCCGAAATCTCGAGGTGATAAGAGCTTTCGTCGTCGAGTCTCTCGCGTTTCATCGATCGACGCCTCGCGCGCGAATCCGACGGAGGAGCCAGAGACAAACGCGAGGGAGGATGGATGTCCCCTTCGTCTTATCGCGGTCGGTGGAATTCGACGGCCGATAAGAGCCACGAGATTTCGAACTCGTGCTTTTCCACCCGGACCGAACCGATACAAAAACTCGCCTCTCCTGCGTCGGAGCAGTTTAGTTACGCAACCGCGTAGCCTTTGTAATCCTTGGATAATAAGAATACTCGAGCATTAAGAATTTCGTAAGAAGGTTTCGTCCGGTGAGCTCCGCTTTAGGTTGCGGTCTCGGCCCGATAAGGAGCGGAACGCTCGCCTCGCATCTTGCAAGGACGGTACATATAATTACGGTTAGCTCGTTTCGAGCCGAGCTCCGATCCTTCCCGATTCGTCACCGTCTCTCGGGGACAGAGTCACCGATCAAGCGAAAGAAACTGGTTCTCGTATTCGGGCCCGAAGAGTATCGTTGACTCCTCGTTGACTCCTCGTTGACTCCTCGTTGACTTCTCGTTGACCCCGACGTCGACGACCAAAGTTGCGCAACGAGACGAAGACTCGCGAACGCCTCCATGTCTCGGAGTTGGATCCGAGTTGGATCCGAGTTGGATCCGAGTTGGATCCGAGTTGGATCGTTATCGCGATCATAGCGGACGTTTTCAATGTCGAGATTGCACCCACCGATAATATTTGCCTCGAGTAAGTATTTGGAGAATGATGGCGTTCATCGTCATCCCGATTCGAGAACAGTATTCCATTAGGTGCGATCGAAATTCGTTTGGAAACCGCGAACTTTTCAATAAAGTTTCTTTAAAATACTTCGATTACTTTCGATCGTCCGATACCAGTGAATAATAAAAGCAAACGATTCGAAACGAGAGTTCGAGCGATATTTCCTTCGTAAATGTTTCGCGTTGTCTTATCGTTGTTTTTCGACAATTTTGTCAAATCGAAAAAAAACAGACGATCGTATTCGTAAACTCGGAGATTACTTCTATTCTATTTAAAAACCGTTGTTCCAACGATTATATACGGCACGTTGTAACGTTACATCGACTTTCGTATTTATTACATAAGTTTTTCAGTTATTTAATTCCAGTTGGTTAACGTTATTGTAAAACGCGCGAGGAGCAAACATCGATTACAAAGAATGTCAATAATAAATACGGAACGATCGTAATAATTTCACGGAACTTTTGATCGTTTAATGGATAAATTTTTTTAAATTACGAAAGGCATATTTAAAAATCTTAAACATTTCGAGTAAATTCGAGTCTCGAATAAATAAATTCCACTGGCGGATAACGAAGATATTAAATAATTCGGAACCGATAAAAAATTGATCGAGTCGAGAAACAATTACAGATATAACTTTCGATAAATTTATTTTTCATCTTTAATCGGTGCCATCGACTGATAATAATTTAAACACCGAACTTATTTCCAACGTTTTTGGTATAACTCGTTTATCGGTATTTCGCATTGGTAAACACAGAAGAAAAAAGTTTATCGATTAACGAAACGATGGTGGATGGAAGAAATCGCACGAATGTCAACGAGAGTTCTTTGATTTTGAATTGGCAGCGTAGGTTGATCGAGTCTCGTAGTCGAGATGCAAAGTAAATAAATCTTGTTTAGCTCGCGATCGTTAAAATATCTCGAGGGTACTGGAAACCTCAGCTTTGGGTATATCTGGGTACTTCTGGGTACTTCTGGGTACTTCTGGGTACTTCGAGAGCCTCGTCCGAAGATGCTGCGAAGGTTCGCGATGGACATTTCGGGACATTCATCTCCGAGTTACGCGCGGGACGTTTCGACTTAAAAATAAAATGCCGAGCGAGCGACGAATCCTTTCACCTTAACCGGCGACTCGTTCGGAAATTCGCGGGAGTTTCACCGGCGGTAGTGGCGGGTAGTGGGAGAAGAGGACGGAGAAGGAGCTGGAAATAATCGAAGGCGAAATCTCGATGCGCGGATGATCGGGGCCGTCGTCGACTCGATTACGCAAGCGGAGGTTTTTCGCGAGTCAAGGACTTTCCCGGACTCGCCCGGACTCGCCCGGACTCACCCGGACTCACCCGGACTCACCCGCACCTAACGCTATCGACTTCCTCCCCCAGAAGTCGAGTGTCCCTCCCTCCGGAAATTCCGCCCCGGAAATACGAGGTGAAAGTATCGGTTGGAAGGAAAAATCCGCCGAGGCATTTTCACGGCGATCGAAATCGAAGAGTGAAAGCGATTTTTCTGCTCTCGGTCCTTTTGACTTTTACCGAGCCTCCAGGGATCGTCAAGGATTTCGAGTAGCTTTTTTAATTTCGAACCGTTCGAATTACTCGTTGTAATTAAGTGCCAAGGTTGTTTTCAGTTTCGAGGAATTTTTAATCGCGAAAGGAATTAGAACGTTCTCGAGTGCACGAATTTTGTCTACGAGGCTCGAAAAAATATCTGGGTAATCGAAACTTAGGTCTCGTGCACGTAACAAAGCTCCGGTGAATCCGAGACGAGTACTTATTAATTTTTTAGCAATCTCTGAAATCTCGCGTTTTCTCTGCAATTTTTTTTTTTTTCGAGGATAAGTTAAAGTGTGTTATTTAGCGGTAATCGTTACGCGCCGGTCGAAGAAACTATATATGTCAAGAACATCTTTTAATAAACGATTCGAAGGAGTATTTGACATTGATTTAAAAATCGCTCCGAGAGGAACGTAAGCCACACTCTCCCTGGAAACTGGTAAAAAAAACTCGCGATTCTAGAAAAATATTAGTTTGGATTTAAATTTGATCGGTGCGAGGAAATTTCACGGTAGATAAAATCAGCCCGACATTCGATTAGTCGCTCAGGGAACTGGTTTTAGCGCCTCTAACGCAACCAGTAGCACTTTTTAACGCTTTGTAACGAAATCCGAGGCTTACCGATAAGCGATAGCGTCGAGAGCCAGGTTTTTCGAAAAATTAAAAAACGGCGAGATCTCACCTCTAGTCGATTAGAAATTCAAAAATCGGCCTTGGCCGTTTTCGGCACGATCGAATGATTCGACCGAGAATCAAAGTCTAACGCGGATCGCGAGCGAAACGTCTGGGGATTCGTCGGTTACGTCCGAGGCTCCGTTCGTTGTAGGAACGACCTCAAAGAAAGGAAAAAGAAAACGCGATTGGCTCGAAAGTGCGGCGTAAGGTAATCGCGAAATAAGCCGTAGATAAGGGAATAGGAATTCGGCTCGGATCGATTTGTCCTTCCCCTCGACTTTCGATATCGCCTTCGTATATCGCGATACGCTATAATTTGCGTTCGTCCGATTCGATCGGCATTCTTAATTTTGGATGCGAGATTGTTTTTCGCGATCTGTGATCTCTACTTCGACGTACTTGGGACAATTTTGGTACTATAAAAATACCGAACGTACTTTTCCGAGCTCGAAAAGTATCGTATTTACGCGAAACCCGAGTATTAAGAAACTTGTAGTTTCTTTGCAATTTAATTGGGAATTTGTTACGATGTTGACCGTATTTTGTAACGATTGCTGAATTTCGCATCGAAATGTATTTTGGCTACGTTAAGAGATTATTATTAGCAACATCTGTCTCAATCGACGCGTTGACAATCGTAAATTTTAGTTTTTTTTATACGTGTTCGATCGATAACGTAATTTATTAATGGAAGGAACGAAGATACGAAACGAAATAAAATCTCGCTTCGTGAAAAAATACCGTGAAAATGAAAATGAATTTTTAAATCGTTATTCATTATACATTTGGTGTCCGAATAGCGATTTTATTTCGTTGAATTATTAATTATGAAAGGTATATTCGCATATGAAAACACGACGGAGCCGATTATTGAATAATCGTGTAAAGTTTTCGCTTCGTTTGTTCAAAGTGGTTAAGTTTTATAATGGACATTTTAGATCTTGATAAGAGTTTTTTCCCTATGCTTTTAAAAAATTATGAATTATTTCATTTACGGTTAATAAAATAATATTCGAATGATAAATTATAATAAAAAAAGGTATTTACGAACACCTAATCTTTTACTTTATTTGAGAATAGAATATTTTAGATATTAGATAAAATTATAGGCTCTTCGTAATTATTAATAAGTTAAAGAAATATTTTATTTTATCTTTTTACCGGTGCTTAAGAAACTATCGAGTAATAGATAATAAAGTAATATCTGTAAAATATGTTGTAAGGCGCAAAATCGTTATTTTATAGTAGTCAATAACCGCTTAATTTTATGAGTAATTACGTTAAAGAGTACAAATATATATGAATATATATTTTAGTATTGCAATTAAAATTTTTAATAAATAAATTACTTCGCTTGATATTTTGAATACATACTTAAACATTTTAAAACTTTTCGTACAAGCTAAATACAGTTAAAGATACGAAGATAAGTTATATATGTTCATTTAGTACGAAAAATCGGTAATTTAAAAAGCCATTAATTCAGTTTTACTTAAGAAAAATATGGTTCTTTTAAAAAATTTAAAATAATGTTTTTCTTGAATAATTACAAAAATCGTATAAATTAAAAAAATATTTTTTATAAATGATTTTTAATTGGTATAAGAAATATATTTTTAATAGTAAACAAATTAAAGACTTATCGATTTAAAGTATAAAATAAATATGACTAATTTTTCAAAATATTTTTACTCGATTGTAATTGCTTAAAATTTAAAGCTGAAGTGTAGCAAATTAAGTAAAAATATACGTTTTTATTAATGTAATAATATTGGCATATGTTGCACTTGGGATTTTTATTTTAATGCTCGAAAATTTTAAAGAACAACAAAACATTTAAACGGAATTATGGATATATTTTTTTTCGATACATATGTATATTACTTATGAATTTTTTTATTTAATTATTTGAGAAATATCGGTATAGAAAAAAACGCGTTATCGTAGTAGAAATATGAATAATTATTATATTTAAAAAAAAATTTCCGTTTATACCATTTAATTCTCTACGGAGTAGATTAATACAGAAAAATATACCAAATTATATACTATTATATTTGTTTACTACCGTGTTGTTTAAATATATTCTACCTTTAAATCTTGTTTTCCTTGAAAAAAATAATTTAATTATGTTAATTTGTATTTCGAAGTATAAACGTTGTTTATCGTATTAAAAATATGATAAGCGATAAATTTTTGTAATCTTTTTAAATTATGTAATTATCGATTAAAAGATATAAAGATATTACATCACGATATAATTTAACATTAAATTTGTTTTAGATTTTTTCGTTCGATAAATCGATAAATTATAAAAAATAAAAAATTTATCAACTTTTTAAGACTGCGTAAATATCCTTGAATTCGATCTTTCGTTATCAATATTTGAATTAAACTGGAAAAAATTTAAATATAAAAAAAGGTAATAATACAAGATGATACATAAATGTTTCGAGAGACATTCAACATTCTTTAATTTACTTTTACATATCTTGTAAATGTTGTATAAATGTAAATATTTAACGATCAAGTACATAGACAAGGACGAACATTACTCATTGGTCATTAAATTTGCAGGTTTCCACGCGAAGGCAATATAATTATTCAAAATATATTTATCGTTAAAAGGAAATTAAAACTGTTATTTCATTTTATGCTAATGTACACACTCGTACTAAATAGCAACAAAAACTTGAATTAATTTGGATCGACGTTACGTTCCCATTCGCGTTTTCTATGAAATAATTTCGTTGATTCGATTTAGATATTGAAGATTAGCGATTCACGTATCGCTTCAATATATTTGTTAACATAATTTTTTTATATGAAACAAAATAATGTAAAATATAAAGTTTGGAAAGACGCAGATGAAATAATTATATTTTTCGATTATCGTACGTAATCGATAAAAATTCCGAATATCTTATTTTAGAAATGCTTTAATACCTCGCGTATTAATTATTATTATTAATATTATCTCTCGATGTCTAATAACTGGTAGACGAGTAAACAGGACTCAAGGAAAATAACTGAAAAAGTGCAGTTTCGCGGGATGATTGCGAACTCGAACGAATAACATGCGTGCAAGAATCAAGTGGGTCTAATTAACGAATGACCGACGAATAACCGGATGACACTCGGTGAAAAAAGAAACGGCGGTCCAGCCCTAAATCAAGAATATAAAGAAAATAAGAAATAGCCTCACCACCGAGCAACGACTGGAGGTTCCTGTGCGCGGGGCTCATGTACGCCTTGGGTACGGGTAACCGGCCGACGAGGCACTTGAGCGCCAACCTCCACCTGCTCGCCTCCCTCAGGTTGTCCTCGTACTTGTCGAAGCTCCGGAACCTCAGGGTGACGGTCATCCGCTCTCGTCGACGCGCGGCTCGACCCGCGGGTTTCGCTCGTTTCAGGGTGTAGGCGTAGACGTAGAGGTAGGCGGAGGTGTCGTACTCGTCGTGGGGCTGAAGCATCTCCGTTGACTCGACGAGGTGCGGCTGTCCCCGGGAGGCGCCCGGACGGCAGGCGCAACTTCCGGTGCTGCGACGTTTCGACCGCATACACCTGTCGAAATATCGAAAGATCTGTAATGTGTAAAAAGAAATGTAAACTCGGGTGTGCTTTTACTTCTTTTCCTCCTCCGGGGAACGTTCGGCTGTCGTATTCTGTTTGTATTGCTAACGCGTATCGATGCCTTTCCTCGCATACTTTTTTTATCCCTGTCTTTCTCGTTCTCTGTCTTGTTCGCTCGTGCGTGAGAAGACGATAAAGTTACGGAGATTACACGCGACGGCTTTAGCTTTTAACGGTTTAACGCAAGATTTCTCGTCGCTTTTCTCTACAACGGAATACAACCTGTAAAATCCTTACTTTTCTGCCCTTTTCCCTTTCAATTTTTTTATTTGGTCCAACTTCCTAACCCTTTTCGTTTCATTTTAGAACCATTATTTACGTATTACGAATACCAACTTATACGGACGATATTATATATTATACGGACGAACTTCCTTTTTATAATTTGCATATTTTTCAAAATATCTCGCGAGTTGGTTGATTTACGAATTGCGGATAATTCTATATCGAGGCGGAATTTCAATTTTAACTAAATTTATTATACGTTATCCGAGACTAGATCGCAAACGATACATTGGCTATTATGAAATACAACGTCCCAAATAAAGGAATCCGTGAAATATAAAAATTGTAGCGATCATTGGACAAATTAATTTTATAAGCACGAGAAACACAATTGATATTAATTTTACAAATGAAATAATCTTATAAACGTAACGAATACATTTACAAAGAAATATTTACGATTTCGTTCTTAATAAACTGTAATAAAGTATTTTGATACAGAAATAAATCGATGACGCAAAATTGATTAATCCAGGGTTCAGGACCTCGTACAATAATTTAATATTTACGTTAAATTATATTAATAAATTATCGATTATTTGCGTTTAAGTGATTTAAAAAATTCTGTTTTAAACTTTTTATTTACGTTTTTATACGCGTTGGTTCATTGCGTTGATTAATTGATTTACTTAGAAAATAATAAAAATATTAAAGATTGCGTTTATACAAATTATAAACTTTCATCGTTTTATACAAATTATATACTATGAAATAAATTGTTTTGTTTTTAAAGTCAATATTGAATAATTTATTTATCATGTTATCATATAGATGAGTAATTTGAAAGTATTTTTATATCGACGGGTTTCTTTATTTCGTTATTTGTAATTAGGTAAAATTCTTTTGTTTTCACGAATGACACAAGTTCTAAGTAAAAAAAAGTTGATGATACGAGCAGATTTAATCTTTAGTACCGAGACATGTTTTCGTTGATGTACAGAGCACGTTTATCCAGATAATTAAACACAACCTGACCCAAAAAATATACCTTGTTATATCACATTTATGCGAACCGGTTGAAAGTTACAATAAAATTAAGAGAAATAGTGAACATTCTTTAAAAAAAAATGTATAATTTTCTATTATTTATATAAGATTATAAATTGTTGTCTTTTATATATTATATAAATATTTCAATGTATATTTATTAAAACACTTATATGCTTCCATGAATAAATCTACAAAATATTACGGTAATTTTGATTTACACAATTGTCTTTAAACTCGATGTAAATACTTTTAAAATTAATATCTTTCTTTTAAGGCAACGTATTTTGTTATTATCGTGATTACGTTTCATTACTATCATCGATACATCAATTTACTAAATAACCATTACAGAATAAAACTTGTATGAAAATGAAAGTAGTTATAAAACTATAAGTGCATGAAACATCGTAAATGACTCTCATAATTTTATTTAATGCACGTATATTGTCGATTCGTATAACCTGTCTCAAAAGCTCTATCATAATCATTAATTAGTTGCTTCGTATTAGCTTTAATTATTTGCACTACGTATTTTGTTCATGCTCAAATTAATTCTAATTTTTAAGTCTACCGCTATACGATGGATAAAGATTATTCAGAAAAGTTTTCATCCCAAGTAACGCGATGATAAACGTAACGAAAAACAATATTGTTATATAATATTGTAAAACAATGTTTTTCGGTACCTTTGCAAGATATTACAAATTTAAATTTTGCCGAATAATTCGTAACATTTGATACAATTAATGGTATTTGAAGGATATCAAAGAATAACATTAATAGTTTCACTATTATTTTAATTAAAATATTTTATTTTTATAACGAATATTCAATAACTTTATTTAATGTATTATTAAAATAGAAATTTAAAGAATACACAAATTATATATTTTCAATTATAGAAACAAAATTTATTATAAATTGATAAGATTTTGGAAATAAGTTTTTCTTTGTAATAAGAATTTGATTGTAATGAAATGTAAATGCATCGAAATTTAGTTTACAATACAACATTAAATTACATAACAATATAAGAAATTAAAATAGAAGAAATAAAAGAAAACTCGTTCGGAAAAGTAGTAAAGAAGGAAGAAATAGCAAGAAAATAAAATAAAATAATAGTAAAGAAATGTATAAAGAAAATAGAAAGCGAAAGAAGAAAAGAAACGAGAAAGGTTGGGCAAAACTTAAGAAAAAGCGCTTGCGAGAATATGTAATTAAAAATAAGATTAAAAAAGTAAGAGGTAAGAAAAGATGTAACAGAACCGATAACACAAATAATAAAATAAAAAAGCAAGATAAAAGAACCTTAACGTAATGAACAATGTAACATAATTTACGTAGTAGATAAACCTATGTATGTGAAGAAAAATACGGAAAATAAAGATATAAGGTTAGTAAGTAGATATAGACGAGGAAATAAAGTTAAAGCAATCGAATAGAGAATAAAAAATTGGTAATGTATGCGGAAAAGAAGAAGAAAACGATACGTATATTAAAAAAATGTGGGCAAAAATGACGAGCAAATAAAACGTATATTAACTATAAAAGAATAAGCAAGATTCGATCTCAAAAATATAGGAAACGGTTAAAAATAGAAATAAAAAAGAGCGACGATAAGGTAAAATCGTAAGAACTAGAAGATTATCCAAAAGCAAAGTTATGGATTACGTAGTATTGAAAAATAATTTTTTATTATTAAATTTATTTAAAATATAGTTGTAATTTTTTAAATTAAAGAAATTAGAAAGTAATCGATTGGAATAACTGATCGTAATAAATAATTAAGGAAACGAATAGTCGGAGATTTAAAACATCGATTCGTATAAAAGACTTAAATGTTTTAAATTTTATAATAAAATTTTGAGAAACCGTTGATGGACAAGCATCGAAATCACGCGAATACGTATGAAAGCGTCTTCGTCGCGAATGCAAGCGAGTGAGAGAGAGAGAGAGAGCGAAGGCAGGAACAGCAAGAGCCTAGAATAACTCGAAAAAAGAGGAAACTTGGGGTAGTTACATCTAGATGCACGAAAACGAAGCTCTTCGCAACGAGGATCTTCGTCAGCGGTTTCCATTCAAGATGCGAAGAGGCTTGTACTCAAAATACACGCCCTTCCTCGGTCGCTATGGATCGTGGATTTGCCTCTCTCACTCTCTCACTCTCACTGGCTCTCGTCGCATCACACCAGACCGTTGCAAACACTCGCCTCCAACGAGACTCCGAATAAAAAATATCCGGGTCTCGGGGTAAGACTCGCTCACCTGCAGCCGACGATGTCATCGACGAGGATCGTCTCGGTTTTGGTCGGACCGCAATTGCTCTCTTTCCGTAAGCTGAGGCCTTTCTCCGTGAGCCTTACTCGATACAGAGTATTTCGCTTCGACGATATGTAGAAGATTTCCTCGAGGATGGCTTGACCGAGCTGAGACGCACCGTTTTTCAGGCCCTCGGTTGTTTCGTCCTCGTCCCCGCCACTACCGCCGCCACCGCCGCCTCCAACGCCTCCACCACCACCATTGAGGTCGTTAGACTGCGGCAACTCCCTGATTTTCCTCATCGCGAACGCCTCTTTCCACCCGGAAGCTCTTTTTTACGGCCTCCGTAGGAGCTTTTTCGATCGCTTCTGGATATCTCGTCCGTAGCCGGCGTTCAATTACGATGGTGCTCTGCAATTTTTACAATATTTCTACTCGTTGGAATCTCTCCATATGTGTTTCCATTCGTGGTCGAGGGCATTTGGAAATTTACAAGATCTTAATTTTGTACCGCGATCCAATTTTATAACCCATTCGGTAGGAAATTTTCAAATTTTATTTCAAGTGTGTACGTTCAATGGAAAATTACTTAGTCGCTGCTTTTTTCTCCGCGTATTGGTATAAAGGGTGAATTTTTGCGAAACGCTATCCATCGCGGGGAAACTCGATGAAAACGGGGGCAAAGATTCGCATCTTAGCAAAGCAACTCGAGTCTTTCCGATCCTAGGATTTTCAATATATAAAGTTACGTTTATCGAAATGCTTTTCAAAGCCGTTCCGGATACGATTTTCGTTTTCGAAACGACGAAACGATGAAATTTTTAAACGATGAACGAAATATCCTAAATAATCTATAATAGTTCTTTAATTTTGGTTCTTCGATAACAATAAATGAGCGATTTTACGATAACAAAAGTTTCTTTATATTTTTACGGAAGTCTTACGTATAATAAAATTGAGAACTTTACTAGATACGGGGAAATGCATTACGTAAATAGATATTGATTTTATTTAGCGAACCATATATTCGCATATTCAATAACAATGTAAAGGTGTCGATACAGTATAAAGACTTTCATTATATTCGAAACGAAGATTAAAGTAAATTCAAATTATAAAACAAAGACAATGAGTAACGTGTAAATTATTTACCGTTTCACTAGAAAAATCATACGTGTTTTTTTAAAACACCGGGAAATAAAGATTTTCAAATTTTGATTTTTATTTTACTATAAATTATAAAATTATAAAAAGTTATGGAACTTTTTACGTAACGCGAAACCATAACATCTTGCGAATAAAAAAACGAAAAATATTTCTACGACTTTGATACCTCTTAAAAAATTTTGTGCCTACTTCGTAAGGCGCGTCGAATAAATTTCAATGAGCCAAAACTAACAATTTGATAATGTGGAATATTTACTCGAGTCGATGATAATAAAATATCGTACCGTGTCAAAATTTTGATTGTTCGATCGAATGACTGTTTTTCACGTTTTCTAGCATACATTTTAACTATTTGCCGTTAATTGAATAAATTTAAATAACGTAAGAAATAAAATGCTTAATTATATCGAACGAGCGAATCTTTCTTCGTAAACATTGTACTTACTTTCTCCAGATCAATGTTACGTGTTTTATAAAGAGTAAACTCATAACACTGAAATCGAGAGATTTTCCTTAGAGCTGGTAATTCGATGCTACTATTTGTAACGCTTGAATTTAATTTTGGTTAACAATGATAAATGATAAAGAATTTAATCACGAGGGAAGGACAACATTCAACGCTTATCTCCGAAGCTCGTTGAAAAATTCGAAACGCGTATCGTGGCCTAGAAAACTTTGACGCGCAGGTTAATGTAATTATCGGTTCTCGACTCGGTTTCAATTTCACCGGAAGGGTCGCCGGTTTCATGGATCGAAGATCAACCAAGAGGCAAGGGTCGAGGGGGGAGGGGAGAGAAGGGGAGAGAGGGAGAGAAGGGGGGGAGAAGGAATCGCCTCGAGTCCGCAACGAGTTTCTCTCGGAGACGGAAAATTCCACTTGGGTCCGAGAGGGGGAGACTTTCGTCTCGGAGCGTCGATGCATCATCCAGAAATTTGACCGAGTCGATCGTATCTCGATCGACGTCCCGATGGAGTCCGGGTCGATGCTTTTCCAGGGAGATCGAGTCGATCGTACAAGACTATGCGCCCGTGGAATTCCGATCTCGGCAAGATTTTCTTGTCGAACTCTTTCTCCGAGTCGATCTCGTCATTCGCAAACGAACTTCGTCCGAGATACCGAATCAACGCTAACTTTATAAGCTAAAAGAAGCTCGCTCGTAAAATTTACTCGCTCGATGAGCTTCGTTGACGATTTCTAGGTAACTCGCTAAGTTTACGACTTGTTTTAAACTTAAATTTTCGCGCTTGTATTCTTGTTGTCTTGTATTCAAAAGCGATCTTGGATACATTTAAAACGAAATTAAATTAAAGTTAGAATAAAATTATCGATCGGTTCGCATGAAATAATGCAACGATACGATAAATTTAACTCGTAGAAATTTTAAACGTACCGTTAAAATAGAAAAATAAAATATTGCAGCGTAAGTATAATACCTACGAAAATAACAATAATTAAATAAATGTATATGGTTTCTGGTCCATAAAACAAATTACTTGGATGCGAA
This sequence comes from Dolichoris vasculosae, assembly GCA_018907195.1. Classification (NCBI taxonomy): domain Eukaryota; kingdom Metazoa; phylum Arthropoda; class Insecta; order Hymenoptera; family Agaonidae; genus Dolichoris; species Dolichoris vasculosae. Next base: position 15,957,146 of record JACCHY010000002.1, on the reverse strand, counting down.
AGAATTTTTGCAACTGCATACTTCAAATGCGGAAAAATTTTTTTACATTTATGAGAAGATTTCCCTTATTTTCATGCGTTTTATTTTAAAATAATCGATACCGTAGTTATTATATCGATTCTTTTTATAAAAATTGTTCGAATATTTAATACAATTTTCAAATTATTTTCTTTATATTTAACAAAGTGCTAATACTAAAATACTAAATTTAATTAGTTTTATCTTGAGCGAATAACTGAAAAATAGCTGAAATAGACCGGACAATATGAATTTTAAATTATGAAGTATTTTTAAAAAATATCGGATCCGCATTATCTTTACACTTTATGGTCTACATTTTATTATACACATCGTTGATCGTATATTGTAATATTAAATGTATTTTCTTATAATTACGCGTATTTACAAATATTAATAAACTATAATAATTAGCGAATAACGACATATATATTTAAAAAATGAAATATAGCGAAATTGTGATTTAATGTTTGAAATAAATATTTGAAAGATGATTCGATGCCGATAAGTTAGAAGTTTTAAAATGAATTATATTCGATAAATAAGGCAAAAAACATTGAATGTATTCGTGAAAATGAATCTTGCAAATGATATAAATATAATATCAACGTATTTCTTCTAACTGGAAAGAAATTGGGAATTAACCGAATAATTCATAAAATTGTAGTAAAGGCAGTTTTTTATCAGTGATAAATCTGTTATTAATAACTACACGACAAAATCCATAAAAAACGTATGTTTATATTTATCTTGTTTCAGTGTACAATATAGTCCGGGAAAGTAGAATTACACTTTAAAAACGATAAAAAAGTTGTAAATTTCACAAGGCATACAGTTGCACTTGAGTTCTATTAAAAATAAAAGAACGTTTCAGATATAAGAATCAAATAAAGAAAATAAAAAACGTAATAATTGTTTTGTAATACAATAAAATAATATAAAAAATATTATTTACGAAAAAATTTGCTTCAATTTTTAATAAAATAATTGCAATTATATTAATAAGTCTATATTATTAATTATAAGACTATCAATTTTATTTGTTAAATCCGATATTTTCAACATGGTTAATAATTACATAAGAAGTAAGAAATTAATTTCCGAGATATCAAACCTTACGTATTATCTTTGAGACTTTTCTAAATAAACGCTAATATGGATTTAGTAATACATGCATAATCTTATATTTCTATCGAACGTGTTATTAAACGGATGTTCGGTGAAAAATGGGAAAAAATGAGTAGGATCGAGTTCACTAATCATGATTTAACATAAATTCGTAAATGGTGTATAAAAGATGTTAAAAGATGTTAAAAAACGTTAAAAAAACGTTGAAAAATCGTTGAAAAATGTATAAAATCATCGGTAATTTCAGGGAGTTAATATATCGATGTCAGATTAATGATTTCGTAATTAAAAATAAATGTTGAAAAGGTACACCGTAACAAAACAGACGGAGTTAATGGGGTTACGAAACGCGAAATACATCGGCCAACCCTACGTCCAAAGAAACTTACCAATATACGTGATTGATGTACATCCTGTTGTTTTATGTTAGCTTCTACTAAATATGCGAAGGCGTAACTAAATATCTTTTTATGCTTTATATATCCATGTTACAGTGGCTTATTACATTTCGAAACGAGCGGTACTCGAATACACGTGCTCTTAATTATTGAGCAATTGTATTTCGAACTATTGTCGAATCTTTAATTAGCTACAAGCTACAATTTTCAAAACAAAGTCCATAGTATATCTCGCGAGTGTTATGTGTATACGAACAGATAAGAATTATCAAAAAATTTCAATTACCTATTTTTACGCTTTATTTTTTTAACGGAATAAAAATTAAATAAAACTTTAGTTTAAAGTATAAAACGGTAGCAAATTTCTTGAAAGCGATCTCCGAAATACGAGAAGCTCTCGTTATTAAAGATTTTATACGAGTCTAGATCGTGATCGTGTGCTCGACAGACGTAAGATATGGTTTGTTGATTCGAAATTTTTTATAAACAATACAAATATGTTGATTAATAACAAAATTTCCCAACCTCAAAAAGAAAGTTGTTATTAAAATGGAAACGTTAAATCTCTTACGTATATGTACGAATGGTAAGTCAATATTTAATCTTAGCATCGTTCTACAAAATACTAATTGTATAAAACCTCCTTGTAAATATGTTGGCTTAAAATATCCATTCGATTAAACAATATTCTTGATTATAAATTCAAACAAAAGGTTTAGGAAACAGTTTTCATAGTCAAAATATGTATTCATGAGGCGAATATATTACGAACTTAAAAATTATGTAGATGAAAAGAAAATATTGAGAACGGTTGACTCGTCGATGAAAATATTTGATAAAAAATTTGGTAAATAATTGATATTTAAATTTATAAATAATAATAACAATTCACGATAAACATTATATATATATAAATATCTCGAGTTATAAGTACACCGTACTTCTTAATAAGAAAAATCGTATAACGTAATTTAGTCATCAAAGCATAAATTACTTAGAATGTACATACGTTAACTTCGGTCAGCGTAAAAAGGAATCCGTCTTCTAATCAAAGATTACTTGAGACAATGACGACAATACATTACGTGGATTCAGCTCACAAATTTATCTTCATCATCGTGGTTCTTCGATAATTAACAGACCGAAGGACACAGGGGTATAAAAACACAAATAAAAAGTTCACCATTGAAATACATTAGAATATATACGTCGATACCAAAGTCAAATTGATATTAAATTTAACGGACGTTTTCCACACGAATGGAAAGCGGGAACGGCTTTGGGTTTAAGGTCGATGAAAATTATATTACGCGTGATCGAGCGTCTTTTGAAAAATACTTTACGTATATGATTAACCGAAATAGAGCAGTTGATAAATTCGTGTTCACTCACGCACGATCGTATCGATTCGACGGCTAACAAGAATTACGTCCTTTATTCCATTTTTCGTTCGATACTCAACGGGTATTATAAATCCACGCTCGATATTCGAAAAGCTAACTGTAATCCAAAAAATACAACAGTGAACGATTGCGTAATATTATCGTGCTTTTAAAGTCTCTATAACGCGAATAACGATAATATCGATCGTCGAAAAAAATGATTCGAAAAGACGAACGCCTAAGAAGTGGACAAACTGACGCTTATTACGGCAGATTTACAAAAGATGTACAAATTTATGAATTGAAAAAAAGCTGTAAGTCAAATTTATGTCGCGGTAAACGGAGTTTCAACGGTTATTTAAAGGCGAGTGGAATTGAAACGTAAGTTTCGGTACGGGGTCGAATCAGAAAATTTACTCCTCCGGAAATGTACACGACCAGTTAAGGTTCGTAACTTATAATAGTGGAGCTTCTCTGGAAGAGAAATGTTCTCGGTTTGATTTAAGAATAAACCTTGTTTCTTATCGGTTTCCTTCAAATACATTTTATAAATCGTAAAATGGAAGGATTCGATTGGAAAATCAGATTTATATGCGTCGAAGAATGGAAATTAAAGAAATATGTTAATTCGTAAAAATTAACTATAATAACAGTGTTTAACATAATTTGGTAATCGGAATCGTTTAATTTTTATATTTCTTTTAACTTTTAATTCGAGTTATTTAATTGTAATATTTTGACACTTAAAAAGGTTTTATTATGTTACGCGTATTCTATTACATAATATATTTCCGTGTAATGAATTAAGAAATACTACAAAATCCTTGTAGTGAAAAAGACACGCGATATTTGGTATACGAACATCTTGTTTGTAGTAATGCGTATCTATCGAATAAATTATTTAGGTAAAATTTTTTAAAAAATTACTATAAAATTAAAAATGAGTACCAATCGTTTGCTCGAGTCAAATTTTCATTTTTATTTTATGCGTTAAAACAAAATAATTTTGAAATGGTTTATATTTAAGTCATGTTTGTTTAAACTTTTATATTGTTTGTGTGTGCATAGATAAATATAGTATACGTGTACATTATATAATTCTCTGACATAATGAACATCAAAGTTTACTAATTTATAAATTTGAATATAAAAGAGGAAATATTAATGATAAATGTACTTTTACGATTATAAATATGTAAATTAATCAAAAACAAGTAAAAATCAATTGATAATATCTAAATATTAAACGTATAAATCATCAAAGAGTATTAATCATTATTGTCGAATTAAACTTTTAAAGATAAAGATCTGCTAACGAATCGATAATTGGGTAAAAAAATAAAAATAAATGTCACGTACGTAATTTTTTAATTTGTTTTTAAATATTTAAAAAGGGTTAAAAGAACGGACCTTTGGAAAATTCAATCTTTTCTTATACTATATTTTATATCGATATTAAGTATTGTATAATTTGAAATGTGTGATATTTTACACTTTTTTTTTAATATTGAAAAAAATCTAAATTACTGTTTAATATTATATTGCGATAAAAACGTTCTGCTTACGAATATTTTTGTTATTTAGACAAAATAAAAATAAATCTTAATTATATTTAATAAATACACGTAAGATTTTAAGATTTTTATAATTTACTATTTTTATGAATTGCAATTTTTTCTTCGAGAATTTTACTCTTTTTTTTTTTTTTTACAAACGTTACTGTTAATACTAAAACGAACGAAGAAAAGTTTTTGATATCTTAGACTGCTAATATCGTTTCTTTCGTCTAAGGTAAGTGTGCCATTGTTTATTATTTACATTATTTTGTTTTTTAAAATACAAAAATAAACTGAAATTTATTTCAAATTTATAATTCGAAATTAAATATTCAAAACATTTTAACAAGAATCAAATCTTTAAGCAAATATAATATAAATTATTGTGCACCAATAAATTAATATTAATAAAATGATATTTATTTAACAAAAGAAATTTAAAGAAAATACAATATTGTAATTTCTATATAATTTTCGAGCTTTTTAAGGTGGTTATAAATATATTAAATTTTGATTCGTTTTTTTATTTTACGATCATTTAATATTACGTTTTAAAATTTTCGTACTTTTTCTCGCGTAACATTTCTCGATTATCCTAAACATAAACCACCTTTTAAGGTACAATCGCGTTTAAATCTCTAAGCTCGTTTTTCTTTATGATCCAAAATGAAGTAATATAAAAAATAAGAAAGTTTAGAAAATATTATTAAATCAAAATACTTTTGAGGATAATACACTGTTATATGAAAACACTATTTATTATTCGATTTTTTTTCTACTTCAAACATAGATATAATGTTTGATAATTTTACAACCATATAAACAACATTTTAACGAGATGACTGAATATTACTTTTACATATTTATGAAACGCAATTAGGAATAAGTTTTTTCTAAATAATAATTCATAGCAATTCAAAGCAATCGAACAGATTACATATAAATTTCCTGTATTTATGTAATTTTCATAAACAGAAACATGTATTTTTTTCAATATGATCATTGCCAATCTCATAGTCAATATTGAATTCAAGTATATACTATGTACGTATTGATACTTGCAAAATAGTTTTCGTACATTTTTTTTCACAAATATTTGTATTTGTACGATTGTAGATTATTAATCCGTTTTACTTTTACTTATCTCATTCTTATTTAATAAAAAACTATTCAATATCGTTATCTGTTTTTCTTATTACTGCACTTTTTCTAGTACGCAAAATATCAGGAAGTATTATAACACGTTTTTACTGGATATCGAACAGTAAAATTTCACGTTAGAAGAAAGAATAGTTGCATATACAATAACCTAATTAACGAATAGAATAAATTTTATGGTTATTTTGTACACACTGATATATTTTAATTTTTGTATTTGATATTATATTTAAGTTTAAATACAATTATTTTTACGAATCGACCAATTTTTTCAAAGTTTTCTTTAAACGGTAAATTAATACGATAGCGGTATCTAAAAGATAAAGGATGTAATAGAAAAAAATTCAGTTTCAAACCTAAAATTCCTACCGTTGGTACGAAAAGTAAATTTTAAATACTATTTAATAATTTTAAAAAATTTTATAATAGTTTTATAATCAATTGAAATGGTTAAATAATATTTTTATTAAGAAGCGCTTTAATAAGCTAACGAATAAGAAAATGTACATTGGTTGATCGGTAATAGTCAATTGATGCAATTTATTATTAATATACATTAATCGTTGACTTTACAAAGAATAATAAATTGACTGAAACGATAATCGAAGCTTTTTAAAGCCTATTTACGAAGTATCGTTAATTTATAAAAAACGGACGATATTATTATTTTATTATAATTTAATACATTAAATATTAAAGCAAACGTTTACTGTGATTAAAATGAAGATGTCATTCAAATGTCAAATAACGCAGAAAATACAGAAAGTAAAAAAATGTATTTTATAAGAAACTCAGAAACTAAACTGGAAGTACTGGAAGTTATTATAGAAATGCAGAGGAAGAATAAGCATTAAAAAAGTATTTATATGTAAATGTAACGTTTTGTTAAAAAAAAGAACGTATCGAAAGAAGAACCAACTCCAAAGTTTTCATCGCTTCGAGCCAATTTTTGAAAATAAACATCCGAATATTTGAAACTACACAGTTGCACAAACGACAATAATCATTCTATTTATCATAACGTCGGAGGCATAAAAAAATAACGCATATCATTTTTTTTCATTTATCATTTTTTTATAATTGAATACGCGTGGTTAGGATGAGTCGCAAACGCGATGAAACAAAAGAACTCTAACAGAAACATCCATAATTTATCTATTATTTACACCAAACACGAAATCTATTCGGATTTAGTCGTGCACGTAATAAGAGATTTTGCACGGGTAACCGTTTCCGGCTAACGTCGAGCCTTCGATGATCGCAATTACCATTTTACGCGTTTGATCCGCGTCGAGGGATTTTCTTTACTTTATTCGGTATTTTATAAGATAATTATCACGTTAAAATTACACTCGCTTTATACAACCAACTATTTTTGACGCGTATAACTACCCGTTAAAATATTACGCGTACACATTATGGCACGAACGAGAATTATATAATTAAAATTTTATAAAAATTCCCGAATGTATTTACGTCTTTGCGGTAAATATACGTTAGCTAGTTTTTTTTTTCTCTAACGATTTACAGACAAACGTTTTCCTTTCAACATTGCAAAATGAATTAAAAGTATATACAACTACATAATCAACCTTACTTATGCAACGAAGGGTAAACCAATCGTTGACCATTAAATCTTTCATAATGAAACAGTTTTCGAGAAACACCTGAAATCCAATATCCAATACATTATCCTTAATCGGAAACTAATAATTTTATTAAAATCGTAGGTAAATTCTCGTAAGGTAAGTTGCTAAGTAAACACGTATCGAAGGCTTAATTGTAACGATCGATCGATTATCTCCCATCAACCGAAATTAGCGGCATTGTTTATTCTAATCGCGATCCGAACGCGTAACGATCAACGATTCCGTCTTTCGTACAATCGCTCGCGGTACAATCGTTCGATCGTCGATCTTTTTTCAATCGGAGAAAATATCGCGATGCGCGTAAAGTTTGCAGGTTCCTCCGAAATCGGCGGTAACGAGGCTGTCAAAAATCCGCGAACGTATTTAACACCAGATTCGTGGATTCGTTGCGTTTATGCTCTTTCCGTATGTTTCGACCGATTCGAACGTCGCATCCGACGAGATAAAAGACGTTTTCCTCCGATTTTAGGAACAGATTGTCACGGAAATCGTCGTAAGAACCCGAAAGAATTCGCATCGTTCGTTCGGTGATTACGACGAGATTACAACAGTAGTAAACTTGGAGAAATCTGACAAATATACACTGGCATTTTTCTCAGCGTTGGCAATGACGTAAGAGCGTATAGTGCGCGAGTAGTGCGCGAATAGTACGCGAAGGAAACATTTTTCTTCTTTACGATTAATTTTGTTTACGAACCGACGGGGTATCGGTACGACGAACGTCGAGAAGAAGGAAAACCAGCGTTACCGTAACAAACAATATCGGGCGAGCCGAGAGTTTTCGAATATTTGTCTTGCACGCGCTCCGAAGATTGAAATAAAAATTTTCAGCCGAAAGGGAAGTCGCTTCTTTTTTATCGTCGACGATGCATTCGATAGGCGTACGGTGTCGGAGCACTCGATCGAATTTACATCGCGGAGACCCGGAAGGAAAGGAAGAGGGGAAAACCGGAGCGATGATGCAGCTCGATGATGCAGCACCGACGAAAGGGTGAAAGTTTGGAGGAGATCGCTCCCTCCCCCCCTCCCCCCCGAACGCGAGCGGCTTACCTTGGACGACCCGGGGTTCGAGGGCGGCGCGTCCCCGAGTCCAGCTCCGGGGCGATGCCATTGCTCGGGACCAGTCGGCTCGTCCTGCGCGCGGTTTTAAGAGGAGAAGAAGGAGGAGGAGGAGGAGGAGAGAGAGAGTCGCGTTAACTTGGACGCACCAGTCGAGAGTTTCCGTGGACACTGCAACCGCCGAGGAACGAGCGTCGCACGCTGCCACCGCCGACGACGCCGACGCCGACGCCGACGGAAGAGGGGAACGGAGTCTGGGTCTGAGTGTGCGTTGACACCAGGGTGGAGGGGAGCCTTTCGAAAAGAAAAGTATCAATGGCAGCGGGCGCATGCGCTTATCGACCTATCTCTCTCTCTCCCTCTCGCTCCCTCTCTCTCGCTCCGTCGCACTGCTACGCGCGCCCGCGATCCTACCTGTCGCGTATCCCCGGGGAAAACTTGCATTTCCCTGCGAGCCGGTTTTCGACGCGTTTACATTTCCCCTCTCGGTCCTTATTTTCCTTTTTTCATTTTCCTTTTTTTCATCTCTCTCCCCGGTACTTTCACCGAGCCAACGTAATCGCGGTTATTACATACGCGTATGTTTTGCTACTTTGGATCACTGCTCGCGATGCGCTCGACCGTTTCGGACGATTGTCTCTTACGTGCGATACGTTTCTGCGATCGATGGGATACGTTTTTCGTCTATCTTGCTCTTATCGTTGGCGCCGCTTCTATATAATACTATATAATATAATAATCGTTCCTACGAGTTACGAAATCTCGAGGATCGGTCGTTTCTCTTCTCGCGCTTCGTAAAAAGTTCGTTACGCTTACGTAAAAACTAACGAGCGTTTGGAGATTGTGATCGGTGCCGTTTCCGTGAATCTGAGTTATCGGATGCGTTTCTTGGGTGTAACGGGGCGAAAATGGAATACGCGACTCGTCGGGTTAGACGTTGAAGTTGGATCTTTTTGCCGATACCTTTGCGATATCGTATCCACGAGCGAAAGTGGATATCGTTTCTGATTCGTTCTTACGCGGGAACGCAGATATTTTCATCTACGTAAATTTACGGGTGTACCTTTTCTTATTTGATTTTGATTGGATGAAGCGAATTCCGGTTGCGATCGCTCCTTAAATTATTCAAAATAATTTAATTCGTTCCGTTTAAAAAAAATCGATACTTTATAAATTATCTTATGTTTTTGAAAAATATACCGGGAGAATGAATCGATATTCGACGAAATGTTGCGTTTTTTCGAGGTAAGCGACACATATAATGTTTATGTCGAGTCGAGCGTTGAAAAATATCCGTTAACGAATTCGTATTTTTGTCTATTTCGTTCGTTTTATTATTTCGATCCTATTTTCAACTTTTTTTTTTTTAATTAAATCGCTAAACTATGAATAATCGGAAATGGAAATGGAAATATTATTTTGTTTATAAATAAATATACTATACAAAAATGGTAAATTGTAAATATTCTTTATTAAAATATTAAGCGTACGAAACGATATTTTAATATAAAACGTTAATTAACAGCGGTAAATCTTTATGTAGAAATTTTCGAAAATATACATTTTTTGTTCCTGGAATGCAATTATTAAATATTTCTCGCGTTAAAAAATCTCGTAGAAAGGTTTATATTTGTAAAATGAATTCGGTATTATGTAAACGTTATAAATTTCAAAATAAGATCTACGATGAATTTTTTTGTACGTTTCGTCGATATGGTATAATTTAATGTAAACGCATGTAAACGGGTTACATTTGTTTAATGGAACGCGAAGAAACTACACCGATGTATTAATTATGCAATTTGATGTATCGGTTGTTACGATAAAAATGTGATATATATCCGCTATCGAATAATTTTTTCATAATTATACTTCCTACATTTAACTAATAAATATATATTTATTTCACAATCGTTATCGATTAAATTTTCTTACCTTGTAAAAAGGTTGTAAAAATTATAAATTATTCTGAAATAAAAATTGATGCAACGATTCGACCGTTCTTTTAACGATTTTGTTTTCCATAAAAGAAACGATGTCTTTTAAGCGTGTAATTTTTTCCAATAGAATTTCGAAACTATAAAATCTTAAGTTATCGCGGTACTTGTTACATGGTGATACTGTTTTGTTATCTCAATGGCAGAACGATGGAATTCAACGAAACATTCCAAGAATTACAAAGGTGATTAATAATGTCGTCATCGCTAGTGCAAACATTTATGCTTTACATATTTTTAGATAAGTTTTATAAAAATTATTTTTTTCAAATCGATGTGAACGATAATTGCGAATCTGCTTTTAATGCAATGCACATTGATATATGAATAATAAATATAGTCAAATATATATAATTGAGTAATATATAATATTAGCGTAGCCTCAAGCCATTTTCGTTCATTATGAATTTTTACGGTCAAAATATTAAACTTTATTATACAGAAGGAAAATAAAAAGGTTTATAAGCATTTATCGTTATAAGCATTATATGATTTTTATTACAACAATTCTTTTTATAACTATAATTCCACTAGCAAAATGTTGGATATTAAATGAGAGAAGTGCTAAAATATGATTATTAAATTGAACTTTTTCGAATTATAATGTAATGTAACACCAATTGATTTGAAATATTTTTTAACTATTTTATATATATATATTTATAGACTACATTGGTACCGTATAAAGAGAATTTAAGATGATTAATAAAATTATTATCGTTTTCTTAATAGTTAATCAATAATTTTCAATGCTTTAACAAACGCAAATTTTTTACCGACGTAAATGGTTTTAATTAGTTATTATATTAATCAAACATTGTAAAATAAACGTACACGAGTTTTTACGATCGTGCTATAGATATTTGAACTTGCGAATTTAAACGTAAATATTACTATCGGTTAAAAAAAATTCGTATAAAACTTTTTTTCTAAGTTAATTTTGTACATTAACAAACATACTTATTGTATATTAAGGTTAAGATAAAGTATAAAAACGTGGTTTTTTATATAATCAATTAGGAAAATCAGATATGCGAATCATTTTTTCATTTTAGAAGTTTATATTATGTTGTATCATTATTGTTATCTATTGTTACATTTACGAACTTCATTTTATAAAATATACTAAAATAAAATATTTTACTCAACGGTTTATTTATGTATATATATTTGAATGTACAGAGCTAATACTTATATGACTGAGTACGATAAAGTTTATATTTATATATTTTGATTGATTTTCTGAAAATCAATGTTTATTTCGTTAGTTAATTAGAATAAAATTCAAACTTCAATTATTCTAAAATATTTATTGAATATTATGAATTGTAATATTGAGGTGACAAAAAAATCGAGTTTTATCTTATTCTTTTTTACTCGTGTATAAAATATAAGAAGGAATTAATTTCAAATTTACAATCTGATCTATTCATAAAATAATTGTTAAATTATTTGCATATTATAAATTTTTATCATATTTATGAATCATCGTTTATTTTTATAAGATTTATAAAAGTTTTGTGACAAAAAAAGTGATCTCAACTTCATAATCTAGAGTGTCTGTAAATTATCTGTATATTAAATTAAAAACTTTAGAAATTAAAATCATTTGTATTTATATCATTTTATTTAAATCTTACAATTTCCGATCTTCAATTTTTCTTCTTTTCTTTAAATTTTTTTCGGAAAGTCAGTTTTATTATAGTAAGTACAAGTAAGAAAATAAGTTTCATTTTGAAATTACATTTATTTCAATAGGATATTATCAAAAAATTCAAACGAGTATATTTCGTGAATGGATACGTAACGTATATATCCATGGTTTATTAAAAAATTAAGAGTTACATTGTATTTTAGAGCTTAACACGCGTAGAAAAATGTAGATGTAGTTGTCCTTAAACTTTAAACAATCTATATCATAATATAATTGTTTCTGGAGAATTTTTTTTGTATAAAAATTAATATTATTTATCATTTGTTGTATTGTACTTTCTCATCAATATTTTATCTTAATATAAGGAATAAGTATTATGTCGAGCATCTTTGTAAATTAAAAATCATTACAGGTGTACATTACATCTGTTTTACAAGTATATTTAGATTTCATTTTAAATTTTCATTAATTATTGTAATACAGCATATGAAAATATATATATCTATAAATAAAAATAAAATTAAAAAAATCCACGATGCATTTTTTTAATAAAATTTTTTTTAATTCTTTACGTCTACCAATTTTTACTAAAATATAATCGGTACTATTATAAAATATGGTAACTATATACGATACAGTTTTCTACATCGTTAATTTTTTAAACTAATCCATTCGAAGATAGCAGTAATTGTTTAAACAATATCTTAAGCAATTAAAAAAATGCATGCTTACATAAATTTACATGAAATTTTTTATTTTAAAACCTATTTTAAAATTTTTTAAAAGTCAGTCATAAAATAAAACATTAACGTAACATAAAAATTAAGAATAATAAATTAATTAATTAATACTATATAATTATATATTTTAAATTTATTAAAGTTATCGTTGATATAAAAATATTGTAAGGTTTTCGCAATTTAATATAAAATTACAAGGTTTTTAAAAATCTTTTTACAAATTAGAAGGCTAAGTATTTTATTTTACAATTATATAAATGTCATTAGAAAATTCTAAACAATTTATCTAGATTCTTGTACATTTTTACACATAAAAAGTATGACCTTCAATATATATGTATATACATACTTATTGTGCTTAATTTATTATTCAACACATGTTTTATAAAATACTTATCCAATTTAGTTTAAGAGTATCATTTGTATTTCATAGGGAAATTTCGAAAACGAAGAGAAACTATAATTTTGCATCCTTATAACAGAATAAATTACAATCAAGACAGATTTTTATAATTTATAAATTCTAGTTAATTTTAAAAGGACTTGTTGTACAGATATTAGTCGATGACCCAAAGCAAATTCACACCGGACATACCAAGATTAACACGACCAAGCATTCCGTGATCTCGAGTTTTCACAATGTAAAGGAATAGAAGCAACGTATGGAACAAATTATTTCTTCCCTAGAACATAGAAAGGAAAAAGGAAAATTAAAGGAAATGAATTTTAAAATCAAGCTTATCAAAATCATAAATCATAATAAATCATATTCGAAGGGTATAAATAAAAGGTAATAAGTAAATAATTTACTCTTGGAATATCTTCGTAATCGGTACTCAATGAATCTCCAGAAAGAGCAAGACAATAATGTGGTGGATTGTGAGACTGATTCAAAATAATCGGACCGTTATTACGGGGTAGTTCGAAACCCGTTTTTGCCGTATATCTCGATGTAAAAGGTCTCGCATCGGGTTGTTTCAAAGGGGTCTCGAGTCGAGTATCCATGTACGTTGAAACTAAATGCATGATGATCTGCAACAAGGAATAAATTAATTGGTATTATTCTTTCAACCACGTGTCATGATAATTATCGCAACAGCATATAAAATTATTTGGATGGAATAATACCGCGGTGTCGGTAGGAAGACTCGAGTCCCATTCTTTTCCATTATGCGATCCTCCGCTGTTCCATTTGAATTCGCTCATGGATCCACCTTTGGCGAGAACTTTTATTCTCTTCACCAAATAATCCTGATTGCTGGACAACTCGAGGAAAGGAACTAAGGTAGGAAGGGTTGGTATTACGGTAACAGAAAATGACTGTGCAAGCTTCCTAAGTTTATCCAAACCGACGTGTCCAGGCTGAGAGTCGCTTAGGCCATGTCGGATCAAACTGGTGCACACGTTATCTATTTCTAACGAAACTCGTTCGACAACGGTTTTACTGATCCACTAAATAAAAGAAAAACCAAAAATTTACATTATTTTTATTATATCGATATACTTTAAAAGCAGATAGAACTAATTAAAAATTAAAAAAATTTGCTTTTTAACATTAAGTCAAAGTATTTTAACTCAAAATAATTTAATCGTATTGAATTTTAAAAGGTCGATAGGAGAAATACTATAAAATTCTATTTTGCCAATTTTATTCGCGTAAAAGTATTTCGTACGAATTAAATTTAATTGAAATAATGTTTAAAAACAAATTCACATCGGTCATTGTTATTGTAAATATTAAATACTTGGAATAAATTTTTCGTAATTTATTTAATCTTGATCGTCTCTTAAATTGCTATACTTTTGAATCATCTAAAAATTATTACACGATGCAACTCTGATGTTTCAAACTATTTAACAATTACTAAAAGTAAATAATACATTTATAAAAAAGAGAATCAATTCGTATATTTCTTAATTTAAATATTTTGATGAAAATGAAAATGCTTCGATATTCTCATCGTTTGTCGTATTAATTTAATTCGTATCTAATGTAATTAAATGTTTTAAATCAGTTAAAAACGGTTTATAAAACTTTTGTTTGTAACACCGAAAGCATTTATTCTTTAATGGTATTTCAATAAAATATACGTTTATGTAACAAATTACCATGCGTAAGTTAGCTATCCATTGATTGACTTTAACAGGATCGATTCGATATTTTCTCCAAACATCCGGAGTACCGAATGCTCTTGGCGAATTACCTTCTTCGACGCCAGGACTAGAAGATTTGGATTTGTCTTAATTCAACAGAAAATTAAATCAAAATAAAATAAGTTTTACATTTTCCTTAAAAATTTATATCGTCGGGATACATACCAACTGTAGGTGCCAACTGATAAGCGCACCGTCTCAGCAAAGGCGATACTTCCCCTGGACTACGAGTTGCAGGATGCGACCAAAAAGAACTTAACAAATTCGACGGTTGATCGACGTTGGTCGAATGGGACGATGATTTTCGTTCTTTCTGCGTAACTTCTTTTAAGTAATTTTGTAACTCAACCTCGTCCTGTATAAGCTCCTCCCCGGTGAAACTCGTACTCATAGAACTGTTAAATAATTTACTAATACTGACGTTGGGACTTAAAGTCGACTTACGAGATAACGGCGTATTGTATTTAGAGAAAGGACTAGAATTCGAATAATCCTCTGGTATAAAAAAAGAGTAGTCAGCGATACGGTACAGAACAATAAGCGTCGAGATAAAACTTAACGAGTAAACTTACTGGTTTCGTTTAAACTGGAAGTACCGAGAGTGCCGGAGTATCTGCTCAGATTCATGCAAGAAAAATTAAGCGGCGTACTGGGTTCGGATGGCTTTTGAGGTACGGGAACCTCATTTTTGAATAAGGGATCGTCGTCCGGTATCCCCAAAAGTTTCCTCTGTTTCAAGGTCAAAATAACGGGTCTTAAGCTTAACATAGCTATAGAGTATTTTATCAAATGGTATATGGAATTAAGTCCGAATATCGAGGCCAGGCACCGTTCGATCCAGGAGAAGGGTTTGTAAGCGATGCCACCGTAAAATCTGAAAACGAACGTCTCGTAAATTATGTTCGTAAAATAACGAAGGAGTCGAAGTCAAGATCTGAAAAAATATCTCACATGTCAAATATAACAACAGCGAACAAAGTACTGTTGATGAAAAACAAGGTTATCGCATTTTTGGCTTTCTTCTGCGTTTGCCGGACATCCAGGGTTTGCTGCACTTGCGGTTTCGGAGTTAGAACTCTGAAAGAAAATTTGGAAAGGGTAACGGAAAGCGGTTGAAAAAGATGAAACGGCAGTGGAGATATATTTACCGTGCGCTGGGTGAGATGCATCGCATCGGTGAATGAAAGTCACCCATTGTTATCGACGAAGAAATCGACGAAGAAATCGACGAAGAAATCGACGAAGAAATCGACGAAGAAAATCCGGAGCAGCGAGTCGTACTAATTCATCGTTTGCGGACGGCGAGGAGGTAAAGGTAGAGACGTAGGTGAGCTGAACTATCGAGGGTGATATTTTGGTATTTTGTGATTTTGTGAAGCGCGCGCGCGACTTCGATTTCCGTTTGCCGGAACGCGCGTTCAAAGTTTTTGGTTAGGGTAACCTTAGAGCGCATGCGCACACCATACTCGGCCTCCGTCTTCGTTACCCCGAGCATTTGGCCATTGTGTCTTTTCCTATTTCATCAAAATGGTGAGCAACGTCGACGAGTCGCGCGTGCTCTCGAAATCTGTTGTTATCGATAATTTTCAAGAGCATCCGGCGTTCGGGATGATATTTTTCGTAACTATGGTCTATCCTCTGCTATTGTCAAATTTGATTTTCGTTTTAGGGTATTGACATCAACCACAAACATGATAGGAAAGTGCGACGAACCGAGCCAAAGTCGCAGGACGTTTATCTACGACTCCTGGTGAAGGTATGTTTCAATATTTATAATTCTATGCACTTGTAATTTTTATTCAGCGTGACACGTTTGTCGTTTTTGTTTTTCGTTTTTTCTTTCTTACCGTACGCTTCGTAGGTTAGTTATATTTTGTTGTGCTTTACCAGTTTTTCCCTATTAACGTATAATCGATCGGATATAATCGAAATTCCTCTCATTTTTCCCACCGCTTCAATTGTTTGGTATGCGAATCGCACTCTGTGGCAGATGACTCCTAATCTGTTTCAATTTTAACGTTCGCAATAGTAAACTCAGTTACCCTATTCAACCTTTCTATATTTTTTTAAAGAAAGGTCGTTATATTAACCGATACAATATTATATCCTTTAAGTAATGCTTGTAAACTATATTTACCAATGTAAATTTCGCTTTGTAATTGTAATCTCTTAGTTGTACAGATTTTTGGCCAGAAGGACTCGTTCGAAGTTTAACCGAATCATCTTGAAGAGACTTTTCATGAGCAGAATTCATCGTCCTCCTATTTCTTTAGCCCGTGTCACCAGGTTTATGAAAAAGCCAGGTCGCGAGAACTGTATCGCGGTCATAGTGGGTACCGTCACGGACGATGCCAGAATATTCGAGGTTCCAAAATTAACCGTAAGTGTTACGTCGAACGGTTGGAAAAGCTTTGGTTTCTTAAAAGAAATTCATAGTTTGTTAAAAACGCACCGTTACGATTCACATTTAATTCTAACGCTTATCGTCGAACCTACGACGCAGCTTTATTTATTCGAATCTCGATGCTAATCGTGGAATAGACGTTCCGCTAGGAGTCTTTAAATTTCTCGCTCTCGTTCGAGCTTATTTTTGCTTATATTTGCTTATTTTTGCTTATTTTTGCTACAGATTTGTGCTCTTCGAGTATCGGAGAAGGCGAGAGGTCGCATTCTCAAGGCTGGAGGAGAAATAATCACTTTCGATCAATTAGCGCTGCGTTCTCCAACTGGTCGTAAAACAGTTCTCATACAAGGACCGCGCAAAGCCCGCGAAGCTGTCAAACACTTCGGTCCTGCTCCAGGAGTTCCGCACTCTCACACGAAACCACTCGTACGTTCCAAGGGACGTAAGTTCGAAAGAGCAAGAGGTCGCAGACGCAGCTGCGGTTATAAAAAGTAAACCGATCGAAGGACCGAAGATCCGTTTGTAAGCGAGATAATATGTGGGAAATAAAAATCTGTATTTACACAAGCGATTAAATAGTATGTTTGTATATTTTCTTCTTCTTCGTCTTCTTTAAAAAAAAAAAAAAAAAAAAAAAAAAAGCCAAGCAACGGAAAAATGGTTTTCGCGTTGAATTTTCCTAAGTAGCCGCATTTTCTTCCGCTTGTGTATCCTCGTCATCCAAAATATCTTCTTCGATTTCAGGAAAGTATAGCGGAGCTTCTTCTTTAGCTGACTCTACGCTTTCGCTTACGTAGTACGGTCCTAATCCAGCGAACGATAAAAACGCTTCGTTGTCCAGTTTCTTTATGACGCAGATAAACGCCTCTTTACTGAAACATTTATAAGCGTTTCGATATAATAGTATAATAGAACATAACGAATTTGAACGAAACAGTTTTATAAATTATCGAATTTTACCCTGTTTTGTTCTCGACATCTTTTTCGAATATATCTATGCTTAAGGATATTAATTTTGGATTGGATACTTCGTCGTTTTCGAAAATTCCAAAATTGATTATTTCGGATTTGTACTTTTCCATAACCTTTTTTAATTCCTCGCTCTTTGAACTGGTGAATTTGAAAATGGTTGTAGGTATTTCGATATCAGGATCTTTGAACTAAAAATAAAAATTAAATTAACGAATGGCCGTGGATCGATTATTCGATTATTCGATTATTCGATTATTAAAATAAAAATAAAGGAACGATAAACATTACCGTATACGTTGTTTCGACGTAATCCTTGAAAAACAAATGTACGGCCGATGCTCTGTTTCTTGGATTCAACGGAACCCAAACGGTAGTTAATAACAATAGTTTATCGGAACCGGATGCGATACTCGATCCGTCGTTGGGAAAGTCCGGCAAAGGAGGTAAATTTCGATCTACGAAGCTGAAGCAGTTTTAAATTTTTAAGTTGTACGTGTAATTAAATAACGCGCGTCAGGATTTTTTGCGTTTACGCTTGGAAAATACGCTTGGAAAATTCATTTAAAATCGAGAATTTCAAAAGAGAAATGTATGGCGTGACTGTAACTTAAAAAAAAATATCGATCGGTGATTAATCGAAAGGAGGGCGAGAAGCGCGTTAAGATGCGCTTAAGGATAACGTTATAAATTACCATCCATCCACCAATTCGTTGGGTGTCAACGGTACTATGGGTTCTCCAAACAACAGATCTATCAGAAGGTTATCTACATCCATGTCCGATAATTTATCCGCCATTTTCAAATGCATGACCCTGGTTTCATCGTCCAACATGAGCTTTATGGTTTCTGGGCTGAATTCGTATTCGGACTATCGAGAAACCAATCGTAAATATTTAACATTTTGTCGTACGGAATTTACTTGCATCGAATAAAATGCGTCTTGAAATAATGAAAAAATGAATTTAACGAATCGAAAACTCGAAAACGCTTTAACGTAACAGTTGGTAAAACAAACTTAAAAAAAATGTTTTTTTTTCTTTTTTTATTCATTGCGTAAAACGTGTTCGGTAATTTATCGAAACGAACCTCTTTTTGTAAAATGGCCAAATGCTCTTCGTCCAGTGTTATAGGGATATCTTTTTCGATTTTGAACTGTTGCGGTAACAATTGCTTAAGGTCGACGTACGTCGTACTCGACGACAAGTCCATTTGATTTCCTTCTTCGTCCTTAAAAATCCAAGGGAATAAGACGATACAAGTTTCGAAACGAAGACAATCCACGTAATGTTCCAATTCCGCTTCGTATTTTCGTTTTAGTTTCATTTCTTTGGTTGGCGAATTAATTAAAAAAATTAAAAAAATTACTCGATACCGTTTGTTCTTTCGTATAAATAAAGTTTTATACAAAACCTTCTAGAGCCTGTTTTTCGGCTATTTCAGACATATGCGCTTCCTCGTAAGCTTTTATTCTTTCCGCTTCTTTCGGACTTAAATCGGATACCAGGAGTGAGAATCTAAACAAATTTTTTAATTTTTTATTCTCGTTTCGATGGTAGGGTGACGCTCGGGTAAATGAAACGTACTCTGGTGGTTGATTGGTCTTCAGCCTTTTCAACTCTTTGAACAACATCTCTTGAAGTTTTGGAGAGTTGGCTCCGAACATGAAGTTAATCATTTTGCCATTCTATTCGAATATTTTTACAAACTTAAAGTAAACTAGAAACGAATCGGTTACCCAAGTATAATGTAAATTAAAGTTTTCACTCACGCGAATAAACATCCAGACGGGTTCGCTTTTCCCTCGAAAACGAGCCAACGCTTCGATGTCGTCGCATCTGGCCTACTCGAAAAAGTTAATTGGATCGAAATATGATTTATCGTACGTTAACGAATCGCGTCGAATCGCGTCGATTACGAACGTTGATACTTTACCGTTGCGTAGCTCAAACTGTCGCCTCCAACCTCCATCTTAATTTTTTTAAGTATGCTGATCATACCGGTACAGGGTCCGCTCCAATTCGAGTAGACGTCGACAACTGGAGCATCGAACGAAAAAAAAAAAAATATTTAAAATCTCTTTCGAGTCAAATTCAAGAGTTAGAAATATCGACGATGATGAAAGATCTTTAAAAGCTTTACGGGAAAATCGTTTCCGAAACGAATTTCTCCGACCAGCAACGTAACATAATTTAATTTCGAAGCGATATCGATTTAAAAGTTAAAATTAAGCATCGAATCTAAAATCGAGGCTTGAAGAATAAAACAATTAAAAGAAAGAAAATGACGTACGAATCAATCCATCTCGTTGCATAACTTTCTCCCAATCCTCGTTCGTTAATACATCGGTTTGCAGCGCTGTAGGTGCATTTTTTTTCATCTTCCGCCCTTTGTCTCGCAAAGCACCCTTTCAAAAAACATAATAAATTTCATTTCGTTATTTTCGTATTGTCTTATACTAGGGGGACGGGGGAAGGCTAACTTTCGCGTTCGCTTCCGGCGAGAAAATTGAAAGAATTTGAAAGAGCCGTTTTTTCACGCGCGTGGAATTGTTAATTCTAAATGATTAATCTATTCGGTAAATCGAATCAACGCGCCTGAATCGAAGGATCGAGAGATTATTTTTTATCACCCTTTTTCGAGCCAGCATCTTTGCAAATGAGCCAAGGACCGTCCGAGCGAGTCGTTACAGATTACACGGATCGAGCTTGGAGCTTTGCTCGGAGCTTTGCTGGAGCTTATTCGCGAAGGATCGGAGGACAACTGTCGAGTAGTAGTCGAAGCTAACGAACCGAAAAAAGAAACGGGAGCGGGCGGAGGCAAGGAATGGAAAAGAATAGGAGCACGCGAACTCGGATCTAAATAATTATATCTAATTTACGTCGCGTAATGATTATTATTACTCGGGGCTTCCGTTGGGTTCAGCTTCTGCTTTGCAACGCGAAGCTGTTGAAAGTTCGGTGACGAGTTGCGACGACGAGTTAAGACGACGAGTTGCGACGACGAGTTGCGACGACGACTCGGGTCTCGTGAGTCGGTGGTGAGTCCGCCTCGCTGCAAGAGAGAAGGTCATGGTAGAAAAAGAAGAAAAAGGAAGACGGGGAACGATTTTAAGATAACGAGGACACGAACGAGTTTCTTTTTTAAGTTCTTTTTTAAACGCTCGTAAATCTCGGAAAGTACTTTGCCGTGCCGGAAGTGTCGTGTCCCCGGTGAACCTTTTTTTCTTTATTCTTTTTTTTTTCTTTTATTTTCCTCTTCTTTTTTTTTTTTTTTCTTGTTGTTGTTGTTGTTGTTCAATACACAAACTCGGCAGTCGAAGGTCCGTAAAGTCTCGTGGGACGCGTTGCGTGCATAGTACCAAGATCGTTGCTTTGGTGCTCGCCGGTGTCACTTGACCAAATTCGTTGCTTAGTTTTTACCTTTCGGTTTTCGTCCTCCGACGTTTTCTTTGATGCGCTGTTAAGGCGGATTTAATTTGAATCGATCCTCTATTCGATTCCGCTCGGGTCTCGAGGTCGCGCGGTTTTTACTATCTTGTCCGTTCGTTACGAGTAATAACTTTTTTTTTCGTTCGTTCGCTCGTTATAATTTGGAACCAAACTTTTTTAATTATATTTTACGTTTTTTTTATTTTTTATGTTCGATCAAAATTAGGTTCGCATTTTGCGTTTACGAGAATTTATTTTTATTAAAATTTGCCGTTTAAGTGAAAAGTGAGAATTTTTTAATTTTAATAGTTGTAAAATTTTTAATTAAGTGGAAATTTTTACGAGCCGAAAATTTATAATTTTTAGATTTTGATTTTTGAGAAATTTAGTCGACAAAAGTGAACTTGAACCTAATGGTATTTCTTTTTTTTTTTTTTACGTCAAATTTTTGTTATAACCCGAAAAATTTGAATTTCATAATAATTACGGATAATCCATTGCAAATGAAGTTTGACAAAATTAATTTGTTTACCGTTTAATCGTGTAACCGTAAACGTCGATTATATCAAAGTACCAAGTTCGAACGGCCGATAACGTAACTCGATACAAGAATATTGAATTATTTAATTTTAGCATTCCCATAATTATTGACTCGTGTTTCGATAAGTAACCATTTTATAAACGAATGATAGATGATACGAGTTATAAAATTATATAAAATTGATATTAATTTCGATAGATTCAAAGTTTTCAAATAAATTAAAAAATCGTATCGAAATTACGATTTTGGTGTTTAACCGAAATGACGCTAACAAGATTATCGGTGTATGTATTGTATATAAATTTTGAAAAATAGCATTCCAAGCATCCATATTTTGATTTGTAAGATCGTATATCAAATTATGTGAAATCCGATGCAACCATATACGATTATTCTAAAATTTGTGGCATGTTTAAGTATAATTATTTTTGAAATCCGATCTAACGTAAAAGTAGTTCATTACCCGCATCCACGAATGTTCAAAAATATATTTAATCATATGTATTCATTTTAGCCTAGAATCTGATAACGATTGACTTAACAGATTTGAATAAATCACCTTTTCGAGTGATCTTAAGATTATAATTCACTTTGTACAATAATATGTACATCATTTTATACATCTTAATTATAAATTGAAATAAGTAAGTATAAAATCCTATTAAATTATATAATTTACGAATTAAGTATTCGTTTAGTTAAAAATAAACGTCTAATCTTTATCAAACTATTATAAGATTTATAATTTCTTTAAGCATGTTCTTTTACTTACCACTTTTTCCTACTTTTTTTAATATTACTTAAAATAAGAGTAAAAGTATTTAGATCTAAATAACGCATATATTAACTTATTAAAACATATCGTACTGATTTTTTAAATAATTTAAGGTACGATGAATTTTAAAAAGTAATTTTTTGTTGCATCTATTTACTTTTTTACTTTAATTAAATAATTATAATATTTAACTATTGTGTAAGTTTCTAGAATTTTTTAATTTATTTAACTTTTTAGATATTTGATAAGTTATTTTGAGTAATGTATTTTTAATTTGTGAATATAAAAATGTATAAATTTACGTTTAATTAATTACTATTTAGTATGAAAAAGACTTTAATTATATTCATTAATGATTAACTATTATCTAAATTTACGCAATCTTCAATTGTATAGTATAGTAATATATATATATATATAATGGTATAACTTATAATATACCGATATTTTCCGATTCAAAATAAAATTTTCAGTATTTAAATCTAAAAATGAGAAATTGAAGTTCTGAACTGAATTTTATTGTTGAATTTATTTATTAAATTATCATTGTTAATATTCATGTTTTTAAACAATATCAAATAATCACTAAAATAATAAATCAGGGTTTAATAGAACAATTGTAAGTACTTGACTGCTCAATTTAACATGACTTTTACTAAAGTTACACACGAAGGTACGAAGGTACGTTTTCTTGTCAGTAAGAATTACATTATTATAAAGAAACACGCAAATATAATGTTTTAAATAGTTTTTAAGGTATACGTAATGCTTGAAATCTTTACAAAATGAAGAAATTGAATTTAATTTATTCATATCGTTATCGAGTAAAGGTATCATTAAATTATTTATTTTAATCTACCTTATTTTTATCGAATGTATTTAAATTTTTTAAAAATTTTAAAATCCCAAGTTAGAAAACATTTTACAATTAATAAAAAACTGAAATGCTTATAGAATTATTACGGTAAAAATTAAGTGTAATTTCTTTATACACGAACCATTAAAAAATTTTACTTGTTAATTTTACTTGATAATTAAAATGTGAGATTTGTAAGTTTTGTATTATTTATTATATAGTTGGTAAAGTTGAATGTATTAATTTTATTGTATCGTTATTAACATCGTTATATAATTATAAGCGATAATATTTTACAAGCAAATAATAAATAAAATTTACACGAAAATATTTAGCAAAGTATTAAAATATACATCATAAATTTGAAAGTATGCACTTTAGGTAAACCATTGCAAAAATATCGATACGTTAAAAAAATGTTATCGTTAAAAATGAAAACAAGTACATCCTATCGAAATTGTTACGTAAAGATATTATAATTTAATTTATGATTTTGTTTAAATTAAAAAGACTATATATAATATTACTTAAGTACGTACTTAAATAAATTGGGGAAAAATAGGCTTCAAAATATTCTTAAGCAAGATCGTTTTTAACAATCACACAAGTGTACAGCAAATGTTTACTGCACCGTCGTTGCCTTAGTAACGATCTTCCTACAATGCTGTAATGTGTTTGCGTGGGTGCATGTGTGCGTGTGTGCGTGTGTGCGTGTTTGCTCGAGTGATATGTATATCTATCGAATAATGATATATAAAATGATTATAAAAATTTTGCAAAAAAACCAAAACGTTAATAAATCACAAGTGAAAATCGATGAAATAAACATTTGAAAATAAATTTGTGACATAGGTATGGTATGGTTTGAACAAACTATCGTTTGCTCGATAAAAGAATGTGACTCTTTTTTTTTTATAAGAAATACAACATTCAATTTATTTGAGCGATTCCTAAGCAATAATTCCCTAACAATGTCGGAAGGAGCCTTATGCAATTACAACGTGATTACTCCTTCGTGAGGTATCATTGACGCTCTGCTTGGATCGTAGCTGTATATCGGTTCAACTGTAAACTTTATTTACTTAGATTTCAAAGGAAAAAATTACACTTCTTTTAACATCACATTTCGAATTATTAATATTAAAATGATATCAATTAAGAATTACTATATCTATTAATATTAATTAATAAAAATTAGAATTATTAATACTAATAGTGTACAATCATTCATAACTCTCATGAGAAAGGGATGAAATGGATTATTTAGATTTTACATTGCAATCTCCTTGGCTTATTTTTTTCTCGGTAAATTAGGCTCTCCATTTTCACAAAAATTATCTTTGTCTCTCGCTCACTCTTGTAATTACTCGTTTAAGATTTTTATTTCACATTTCTCGCTTTCGTGTAAAACTTTTAAGGAAACTCCTCTCGCGCTCCTCTCATTCATACACTGTAACTATATGCAAACTATCAAATATCTGCCGTTGCAATATATCACCAATAATTCTCTCTCGAGTGTTGTATATTACAATCTTGATCACTTTGGATCCCTTATGGTATTTTAGGACGCCTATTCAGCTCCTTTAAATAGAAACCTTATCGTAAAATCTTATGTGTGATTAGCCTTACAGTTTAATTCTCCTGTTCCATTTTGCTGGGAATTATCGTTAAGTTCCTCTCTTTCTGTCTCTTTACATCTCACACACATTCTTCATCTTTCCATTAAAGAGCTTTTCAACAAAATAAACTCTAAATCGAGTACTGTTTTTTTTTTCCAAAGTTATCTTCAATAATTACACCATAGTCGTATATATGTATACATATGTATATATACATATATATGTACATTGTAGTATATGTATATACACATGCGTGTTATAATATATGCATGTACGTTGATTCCATTATTTTTAAGGATTCGATCGAGGATCAAGCACAGTTCATATTCGTTACATCACGCAGATATATAATTTACTTCATCGAATAGGCAGAGGCAACACATTACAGAAAACAAATTTGCGACGTAAAATTATGTTCTTTTTTTTTTGTTTTAGCAAAAAATTTACGCAAATCCGAATCCTTCGCTGCATTCGTGAATTGCCTTCAACAGATTACTACGCAGCTTATCGTATGTCTCATAAACTGGTAAATCCAATTGATTGAAACTGAAATTCAAAATGCACTCGTTACGATTGTCGTCCCGCGTTCGTATAAACGAAACAACCAAAAACAACCAAAAACAAAACACACTCGACGATATTTACCATGTGTGTGCTGATGGTAATCGATCCGTGGACCGATCGTCCCGATGAATTTGAAACTTTTGAACTCCGTTCATACCCTCTAAAGCACCAAAGCCCTGGAGGGGTACTTTGGAAGTTCCCGTAACGAATTGCAAGAATTTAGCCCTGTCCGCTTGATCGAAACCTCGCAATGCACGCCAGAACCACTGAATCTGTTGGGAAATACGACGTATGAAAAAAGGTGCTAAATTGATAGCAAACCAGATTTTAAATGAACGCGAAACGGATGAGAAAAACGTAAACGATTTTCTACCTGCAAAGACGTAGGGCTGTATTTGTGATATTCCGTATTGGCTTTCAAGTCCTCGATATCGACATTCGGTAAACCACTTATCAATAATTCGAGTTCTTGCTCGTTGAAGATGGAGATCAATCGCTTTGGAATAATATCGTAGAATCCTTCCAAGAACGCATTGAGTCTGTAATAAAAATTATTTTCGAGATTGAAATTGAAAGCGGTGCACGGGAAACACGGGAAACGTTTATAAATTTGCTCTCGGTTCAGAATTACAAACTTACTGTTTACGGATGGCTCCGGTCATCTTCATCTGACAAACCAATCGAATGTATTCGAGTTTCGTCTCTTCCGTGACAACGATGTTACGTCCATTTGGTATTAAATCTCGTACGTCGTTAACGCCGAATTCATTAACCTAAAAAACCAGACGCGAGTGTTTAAAAGCTTAAAGGCGTGAAAGGCGTGAAAGGCGCGCGAAAGAATCATCGTTCGTATCGTAAAATCGTAAAACGAATACGTACCTCGGCTGAAAACGTTAATTCGTATCCCAAATCGGAGATGTTGTGCTCGGTCAAGTAAACGAGACCTTTGTAAAAGCTGTAATCTTCGCTTTCCATATCCGTATGTTTTACGAGTATACCGAGTATATGTTTGTAAAAGCTACGCGTAAAGTAACACTCTAGAAGCTTATTGTCGTAAATAGCTTTTGCGATAACTCTGCCAACGAATTTATAATAGCACAAGTGATTTGGATTGCAATGCGACGAGGAGTTGATCATGTACGTGACGCGGTCTCCAGGACTGACGGTGAACAACGCATACATGGGATTGAAGATTTCTCTCGAAATAATCACGTACCATTCTCTCAACAAACCTCCCGCGTCTTGACCTTCTTCACCTGTACAACGAACGTATTTGGTTTTATTTCGTACTCAATTTATCGAAAGGTGTATAACAACGGTTTACCGACCTTCGAACACAATGTAGAATCGGTTTTTCCATTCGTCGGCATTTCTTCGGTGAATTTCTCTGAAGGAGTCCTCGAACACGTGACTTCGGCGTACATGAACCGCCAATTCTTCCCTGCGAATGCCTTCGTCCATCCTTTCCAGTTCGGTTCTGAAATACCTCCGTTTCACATCGAAATCGAGGACCCTCGTGTGATCGACCAAGACAGAAAAGGGTCCATCCGCGAGATGAGTGGTAGTTTGTCGTAGAATTTGGTTGAGGACGGTCCTGTGGGTTTCTGCGGGAGAGAAAGCGAGAGTAAGGGTTGGTTGGAGGGTTGGAGCGAAGGGTGGACTGGTTGGAGGGTTTGTTTTTGGTTTGCGCACCTGCGAATTTGAGGAACTTGAGTTGGTCGGGCGGCAAGACCTTTTGCACGGTGGCAGCGTTGGCGTCCCAGGTATGAGGTGGAGCGGTGGGGTTGGCGGCGACGGTGGGGTTGGCGACGACGATGGGGTTGGCGGCGACGATGGGGTTGGCAGCGGTGGTGGCGGTGGCGGTAGCGGTGGCGGCGGTGGCAGCAGCGGCGGCGGCGGCGGCGGCGGCGGCGGCAGCGGCAGCGGTTGCAGCGGTGGTGGCGGCAGCGGCTGCGGCGACCGCGGCGGCGGCGTTTGCGGCGGCAGCAGCGGCGGCGGCGGCGACGGCGGCGTCGGATTGGGCCGCACCCTCGTTGTCGGAGTAGATGGGAGAGACGGGGGCGATGTCGGCGACGACGTCGAGGTTCTCGGTACCGTTTTCGTTGTTGCGCTCGCGGGAGGTGCTCGAGGAGGAGTGAACGAGGAAGAAGGCCTCGACCGCGGGTTGGAGGACGAGAACCGCGTGGTGGTCGGGCGTGTGCTCGAGCTCGAGGAGGCAGGCGCTCAGCGTCTCCCAGAGACTGTCGAGAACTAGGCTCTCGCTCAGGAGGGGAAGCGCCAGTTTGCTACTACCGCCTTCGTCCTCGGCTCGGGAATTCGACGGCTTGGGTGCGGATGCCACCGATCCTACCGCGACGGCTGCGGTCGTCGCCGCAGGTACGATGAGGTGGGTCGCCGGGATCGCTACGGGACCTTGAAATAAAACGAGAAAAGACCAAAAGATTACTCGTCGTTCGGACGCGACTCGTTGCTGGATTCGCTGCTGGATTCGCTGCTGGAATCGCTGCTGGAATCGCTGCTGGAATCGCTGCTGACTTAAATTTGGCGGGTACGAACCTGGAACGATCGGTTGCGTCGTGTCCATCGCTATCGTGTCGGTATCGATCGCGTTCTCGCTGCTCGTGACTTCGGAGGCGCTGGTGTTGGTCGGGGCGGTTTCCATCGCCGTCTCCGCGGGCAGGGCGACGTTGGCGGCGGCTGCGGCTGCGGCTGCGTTTTCAGCGGACTTTTTGTTGTTCGCGTGTCGCACGGCTTCTCGGATCTGTACGATGACCTTGAGGATGCGGAGGAAGAAGGCTTGACTAGAGGTCTTACTGACGAGCGCGCCCATGGACGGAAGCTGAAGGTCGCTTCCGGCTTTCAGTTTTGTCGGTGCCGTGATGACGACGCTGTCGTTCGTAAATCTGAAATCGAACGATCGGACGTTATCGTTGGTTCGGTTAGTCACGACGTTAAATCCTTTCAAAGTAAACGAAGCGAATCCTTCGACTCGTTGCGATTCGTTAGCGTAAACTTTAACGATTATTTTATGTTTCGTACGGGTATACGTTAAAAAAAAAAAAGAAAAAAATCGCTTTCAAGAAGACCTAATTAAAAAACCGGAATTTGTCTTACCCTTCGAGGAATTCGTTTGGTCGCGCAACCAAACGTATTATATATAAAAGCGAAACAGCGGAACAGCGAAACGTACCTATCCACGAGGAAACCTCTGCTCGATCCACTGGAGCTCGTCGAAGGCTGTTCCTCCAGAGAGTTTCTCCTGTTGAGCTCGCGATTCAATACCTTCAATTCCATCATCAATTCGTTGATATGCTCGCAAACCATATTCGCCAGTTCCATAGCGCCTTCCAAAAGCAGCTTCAATATCTGAAAGGAACGTTCGGAAAATGCAAAAGTATCCCAACCGGAGCGACCGAAACGCGTTAAAATAATTTACCAATTGCCGCGTCGGATCCGGACAATGCGAGAGATTTAGCAACAAGGCGGTCGCGTCTTCCAAGCCTTCCTCCGAGCAACTTTTGCTCGTGAGTACTTGAACCGCCAGCTTGATGTGACTCTCGGGTGCGGCGATGCTCCAGTCTTTGCTGACCTCGGTCGTCTTCTTGTTCTTGGCCGCGCCTTCTTGACGTCGATTCGGGTGTACTTCGGTGAGGCCTATTGATATGAGCGACAGCAGCCGCAAGAGTTTGTCGGTGAGTTGACTGCTGCGCTTGATCACCGACCAGTTCAACATCGAGATCAGCTGCCCGAAGGAGGAGGCCTCGAACGATATCACCGACTGCTCGGGCTCGCCACCCAGATTCGTGTTGGAGTGCGTACGTGCCACCGATTTTCCTTTCTTCGAGGCGCACGAGTCGAGGCGTAACAGCATATCCCAGAAATCGGGAGCGTCGCTTTTCCCGGGCTTCGTTGCAGTCTTTGGTTTGGCACCGGTTTCTTCTTTGTTCGTGCTTGATTCTTTCTCCTTTTCTTTCTCCTTCTCTTTCTCGTCCGCTTCCTTCGACTTTATAGGAACGAAGTATCCGGGAAAACTCTTGGCCAAAGATATGAACAGTTCCAGTGTGTGCCTAAGACGAAAGCGTTGGAATGTCGTTGGAACGTATAGAAAACACCACCGATTAGATTAGATTAGATTCGATTCGATTAGTTACCTGCAGACGGTGGGTGCGGCTTGCGGGTGAATCGTAATATTGTGACCTTGGCGTTCGTATTTTTTACCTCCGTGCCTCAAAATGTGGAACACGTTAGCTCTGCAACCCAAGGCTGCATCGATACTGATGTTCAGCCAAGACTGCGCGTTGTTCCTGGTATCGACGGCTTTTGGTGAACTAAAAGTTACAACGATAAATTAGATAAATTTCTCGCCAATTCTATCGAATCGATTCAACCACAAATACAATAGATAACGCCTTTTCTCGTCAACTAATCACTAACGTAGAAAAAATTTGAAATTAAAATTTTTCCTTTTTTTTTCGTTAACTTCGTAAGCTTCGCGAATCTAAAAATTTTGTTCAATTTACAACTCCTAGAAAGAAAAAAAAGAAATAAACAATTTTACCAATAGTCCGTGTTGGAATGGATTCCTTTCCTTCTGAATTTTCCACCAAAATCGACGAAAGCATCTTTGTTCTCGTCGTTGCTTCTTTCCATGATGTTCAGTAAAGCTTTGACGACCCATTCTCTCGTGCTTCCGTGGTAACAGAGGTTTCTGATAACTCTGTGGAGTCTGAGGGTATTGATTTTTGGTTCATCGATGAATAACAAAACCAACAAGCAAGCCATGGATTCGTGATCGAGCAGTTGTCTTCCTCGTAACCTTAGACCAGCGGCTCCTTGATAAGTGAGATTGGTGTCGCCTCGGTTATTCCAGGAGTCCCACTGAGCTCGCTGAGGCATCGAATGAATGGCGTATCTCGCGGCGGATCCTCTTCCTAACGGGATAAGAGTCGATAAAGGTTGGATCGTTTGTATCGGATTTATCAGATTTAAACCGAAGTTATCGCGGAATCGTCGCGGAATCATCGGCAAAGATCCAAACTAAAATGTTTTTCTACTCGATTACGAACCTCTACCCGAATTTCTCAAGATACTCGAGAGCGTTGCATTGCTTTGACTGACGTGGTTGAGGAACCGTTCCTGCATCATGTGTCTGTTGCGAGCCTCCCACTCTCTCCTCAGGTTCTGAGCCTCCTGGGCCAAGTCGGGTGGAAGCACCGAAATTTGCGACTCTTCCATATCGGTGAGGATCTAAAGCAGCGAGGGAAGAGACGGGCGATTGTAAAGAATTGAAATTGTGCGAGGAGCGCGTTAACGCTTACCGCTTGGCGCAGCGATGGCTGAAGATTTTGAAAGAAGGCCGCTGCATCGACGGGGTCTTCGGGATTGGCCGAGGCGGCGGCGTGTCTTTGCTGCTCGAGTCGTTGTTGGGCGAGGACCTCCTCCTGGATGGCGGGGGGAAGAGCCGCGAGGAACTCGGGGTTGACCTCGACGGGACCGGCGAGCTCCTCGCCGACGCTCGTCTGCGCTCGTTGTCGGATGCGCTGGAGGCGGAGCTGCTCGGCAATAACCTCGTCGCGTACTTCCTCGGGCAGAGCGGCGAGGAAGGACGGATCCACGCCATCGAGTAGCTGCTCCTGGGATTGGATCGGCTCCTGGATCACCTCCTGGGAGATCGGCTGCTGAGGCGCGGAGGCTTGTTCCTGGTCGACGTTCGCGTCCGCGTCGTTCGGGGCTTGGGCTTGGGCACCTTCCTCTTGCGGAGCTGGTTGAGCACCGACTTGATGTTGTTGCTGGTCGGATTGGGGTGTGCTCGTGGCATCGGGTACCGAGGAACTCGAATCTTCGTTCGATACGTTGGCGCTGAAACGAATCGGATTTATCAAATTTTCGGAATCCAACGATTGTTCAAACGTAATATTTCTTTCGAAATTTAAAGTCTGGCGCGCAAAGTTAGTTCATCGTTAATATTATCATTTACTACTCGTAAGAAAGTTACGAATGAAAACCAACAACGACAAAATACGGTATTATTATTATTATTATTATTATTATTATTATTATTATTACACTTACTTTCTCTCGCTGTTCGGTTCAACGTTATCATCGGTTAATAACCTCCTAATCCAATCGATTGGCACAGTATTTTCTCTAGATAAGTCGTTACCGGAATTCTGGCTAAAATCTACAAGTTCCGCGGGTGCCCAGACTTCGGGATTCTCCGTCGTCGATGGACCTTCGGCTGGTCTATCCAATTGTTGTCCTAACGAAGCAATAAAATTATAAAATTCGCTTGTTTATAATGCAACGATTAATTGCAACTTAAAAACTTGAAAACGGCGATTGAAATTGATTTTCCTTACGATTACTTTGTATTCTCGAAGTTTCGGTTACCGACGTAGCGAGAACGGAATCGACGAGGCTTTCGGTAATTTCGAAAGCTGCGTTGATGGCTGCCGTATGACATTCCCGATTCTCGGTGACTTGTTCCTCCTGTGGCGGAGGAGGTCGATCCTCTTCGTCCTGCACCGTAACTTCCATTTCTCCTGCGATACAAACGAAGGAATTTAAATAATTTAAATACTTTTGAGAATTCTCGGCTTTGAGAATACTTTCGCGAGGTGTTATTTTTACCTATGATTTCTTCATCGGTATTCAGTTCTTGTCGCACAGCTTCGACGACAGCCTCCACGGCAGCTATCAGCTGTCTAGGATCGTCTCTGTCGGAGGTCGACGTTGTTGCCCTCTGCTCCTCGGTGAGCGGAGTACTCGAAACTTCGTCTGTTCGTATTTAAGGTTTAAAGTTTAAGTATGAAAAACCATTTTTCCGCGCGAATATAAAATACACGAGAGAGAAAAAAAAACGTACTTTCGATGGCATTGGCACTAGTACCGCTTTTGGCTTCTTTATTTTTATCCGCTTCTTTGTCGGCTGCTTGTTGTTTTTTATGCTTTTCTTTCCTTTCGGCCAGTTCGGCATTTCTATGCTTCTCCAAAACGGGTATCAACTTATATACAACGCCTTAAAAAAAGAAGTTAGTTGAATTTTCACGCCCTTTCGCAGCCCTTTCGCAGCCCTTTCGCATTTTCGACGCTTATCGATACATTTGTTAATATTTCAAAGTAATATTCAAACTACGACGGAGAGAGAAAAAAGAATGAGTTTACTAACCAACGCAACAGTCCGGCTGAGAATATCCATCGAGTAACCTACTCTCTTCGATCCACCAATGAAGAGCTGTAGGAATGTTATTCAGAGTTGCAACGAGACTGGGTCCGAACAGATAACCGGATTGATCGATAAAATCAATTTGTTCGTCGTCTTGATTGGTCATGATTCCAAGTCCGTTATCCATGACTACGACGCGGGTGTCTCGGAACGAGGTACCCAAAATTTGACTCGCAGCTAACGGAAGAGTTTGCGCTACGGGTCTCAACAATCTGCACCAGGACAAAGTTGTACGATTATTAATAAAACAAGTTTCAATATTTTTCCTGT
This sequence comes from Dolichoris vasculosae, assembly GCA_018907195.1. Taxonomy (NCBI): domain Eukaryota; kingdom Metazoa; phylum Arthropoda; class Insecta; order Hymenoptera; family Agaonidae; genus Dolichoris; species Dolichoris vasculosae. The sequence goes on along the minus strand of JACCHY010000002.1, from coordinate 15,923,599 downwards.
ACTAAAATTGAATTTAGCATCATCGTATTTTGGCAGGTATTTTGGCAGGTATTTTGGCAGGTATTTTGGCAGGTATTTTGGCAGGGTATAATTTTGCTCAAACGACCAAAAGAAACCCTATTTACGTTAACACCCTTATATAAATGAAGCGGAAAGTAAGGTTTCGATAATAATCGATATCGAAGCTAAACTCTGACGGGTTCGAGGATTTATTTACCTTTGCAGAATAACGGGTGGATTGGCGTGACGGGGATTGGCCAGTTGCAACTGATATCTGCGCTGTCTGAGCAGCCTCTGAGCTCGGTTGTTGGCGGTGTCGAGTCTGACGACTTCGGCGACGAATTGGGGATGGGAGTTGATTCCGTTGCTGTCCGACACCGAGGGTTGCTCGGCGGCCAAAAGGTCCAGGGGGAACGGAAAGTTGGCATTCCAGGGGAGCCTTCCGGAGGTCGGGGCTGTCGTATTTATATCCTGATTGTCGAAACTGTGCTGTATCATGACGACGTTGCTGCTGTCGTGGTCGCTCGTTGGCAACATGCGGAACACACCCTCGTTAACGTCCTCGTAGAAATGCAGTCTGTCCTCCTCGTAGTTCGATTCCTCCTCCTCCTCCTCTTCTTCCTCGTTCTCTTCGCCGTCGTCTTCTTCCTCCTCCTCCTCGTCCTCGTCGTCTTGCACGTCGTCCTCGTTATCGTCGGACGGATTGCTGTCCGAGTCCGAGTCCGAGTCCGAGCTCATCAAATCCTCCTGAACGCGTCAAATATTAGTCATCGATGCGTTCCTTCATCGCGTTACCGCATTACCGCGATACCGTTTAACGTTTATTTCAACGGCCGAGTATTCGCAGTCGCACCAACCCGAACTTTTCCAATAAATTACATTTTTAAATAACCTTCGTTTTCAAAAACTATAAAATTCTTTACTTTAATCGATAAAAAAATAATAATTTTTATTCGGTTAAAATCGGTGATCGATCGCTCCAACGACTAAAAGGGTAACTAAATTCTTACAATTTTATAAGCGTTAAGCTCGCGAACGAGCTATAAAAAGCAACGAAGCTATAAAATGGAACTATAAAAAGTAATAAATGTAAAAGTGTAAAAGAAGCCGATTCAAAAGCTTCGAGCGAACGATTTAAAAGAAAAAAAAAAAAAATAAAAATTGAGTTGTACAACGTAATGGAATATAATACTTCGCGTTGAACGGAGTAGGCAATTTTTTAATAAGAATTTAACAAAGGATTATAATAAAACGTTCCAAGCATTTTTACGAGCGTTTATTTTTACGTATTAGTAAGACGAATCGCTTCGAATTCGTTCGGTGGTTCATCTTTCGTCTCGAGACGCAGCACAGGTTAACAACTGCAAATACTGTTTATAATATCGAGAGAGAGAGAGAAAGGTGATAATTTACTCTTACTGTGGTGTCGCGCGCCGGATCGAAGTCGCCTTCTCCGTCGCGCATGGCAAGACTCTCCTCTTCGATATCCATCGGCCGATGTGGTCGAGAAGTTGGCTCTTCCGCCACGGCCGATCCATCTCTGGAAAACAGTACACTGCTTGATTATAGGGACTGTATATCAGTCAAAGCTTTTCGCGACGCTAATCGTCGATTAAATAATCTTCCGTGCGCCTCGCGAAAATTGGGAATTTACGATGCGCGCACATTCCAACTCTTTCCATCCTTTTCCAAAGCGCGATCCAAACTATCGACCCGCGTTCGAGAAAGTAATTTTGGGTGAAATTTTAAGGTGAAATTTTAAAGCCGTCTTTCGTAACCAATAATAACCAATTATAACCAATAATAATATTTTTAACGCCTCCGGGATATAATTGGACGAAGCGTCGAGGTTCGAAGGCGCGATTAAAAATCGATAGAAACGTTGTTCGTTATTCGTAACCGATATATTTGCATTCGATACCAACGATAAGTTTACAGCTATTGATTTTGTTGTTGTTACGAAGGATGAAAGAGACATTTAAAAGGTATTTATCAAGGTATCTACACCGGAAAGCGTCGAATCTATTTTCACGTGTCGCGGATCGAATGCGGCGGATCCAAGATGAACGAGGGGCGGTTTTCCCCTCCGCCCCCGTCGGCGAGTCGCAGCGAACGTTGTGAATCCTTACCTTTCCAGCAACTGATCCATTATATCCTCCAAAGCGGCCTCGTCGCCCTCCTCGTGCTGTTGGCTCTCGGAGGTGGGCTCGAGGCTCTCCGCGTTCACCGAGATGTCGTGCTCCGTGTTCTCGGCGTCCTCGTTGACCTCCTCCCCGACGGCGTTGGTCGCCTCGGAGGTGGTGGTGCCGGTCTGCTCGCCGATCGGCTCCTCCTGAACGCTCCTGTTCTTCGGCTTGGGGAACTTGTTGTTCACTGCCCCGGGCATCGGCTGATTTATGATCCTCGAGAGCGTCTCCAGGGGTTTGAGCGCCGCGTTTATCGTCCCGGCCATGTTCGGGCTCGACAGGTCGAGGCTGTGCGGGATCTTGGCGAGGTCCGTGATAATCCCCTTCTTCAACATTATCCGGACGATGTAGTTGACGTTGCTGTACTGGTGGTTGATCTTGAGGGAGGCGCGCAGGGGAGTGTGGGATGTCGGGGGGCAGCTGTCGATCATCGTCGACACGAGCCCGATCAGCAGCTGGAGCTGGGCGTGTTTCTCGGAGCTCTCGGGTAGGGCGAGGGTCCTCGAGAGAGCGGCCTTGACCTCGGTTACGAGGGTGCTCTGAGCGTCGGGGGAGTGGTTGCAGGAGGCGATGGCGGCTATGAGCATGCGGGCCATGTTGCTGCACTGGCGGTCGCTCGAGTTCTCCGGCACTATGGGTAGGAGCTTGTCGAGGAGGAAGGCGAGAGCGGTGGTGTCTTCCTGGATCATCTCGCTCTGGCCGGCGCGGTAGGTGTACTCGGTGATGAGGTTGGCGATCGCGCTGTAGGAGCGAACCGACTCCGCGAGCATTTTCAAAATCGCGGACTTGGGGAGGAGCGGCTTCTTGGCCTCCTCGGGCTCGACCTTGCCGTTGTTGCTCACGTCCGTGTACATTTTGAGGGGTATCATCTGGGACATGAGATCGTCGTCGTCGATTGGATCGTTGGCCGTAGCGGCGTTGCTGTTTCTCAGTAACTCTCTTCTCGAGGAGGAGGAGGACGAGGTGCTCGTGGAGGAGGTCGCGTTGTTGGCGTTCGCGTTTCCCGCGGTGTTCTTCTTTTCGGGACTGGTGACGGGGGGCGACGTCGAGGACGCGTCCTCCGGCAGCACCGGTACCAGCTTTATCAGGGCGTTGAGAAGTTCGTGAATCACGTTCACGGACACATCCTCGACCATCGGCAGGGAGGCTGAAAAATTCGGTGGTAGGGCTTTCACGACCAATCGATTGTCGCCCTCGTCGCGCTTAAGCACGCTAGTGTCCACCCTGAGAATGTTCTCGCAGACCTGTTTGTAGACGTCCGGGTTGCGGCAGACGGCGCTGCTTATCAGCAGTGTCATAAAGAGGATTTCCTTGTAGACCGGTGGAATGTTGGTTTGGGTACGAGAGCGCACGACTTTCTCCATGGCGAGACCGAGGGTGAGCGGCTCCTCGAGGGTGTGCCTGATGAGAAGCGTGCTCAGGGTGATGCACCCTATGAAGCTGCTCGCTTGGGTCATGTCAAGGAGTAATTTGACACCGCCCTCGCGAGCGAACACCTCGGCGTTCTTGTAGTCGCGGGTGAGTCGCAGGCACACCTTCATGAGGGCGTGCAACGCGTCGCGATCCACGGGAATGGCCATAAGTTTAACGCAGGCGCGGACGATGCTCGGGGTGATACTGGGATCGAGTCCTTGTATCACGGCGTTCCTCTTGTCTTCGCCACCGCCAGCGGCGGCGTTGCTGTCCTCCGTATCCATGTTGCTGTCCGATGCGGTGATCGGGGCCGGGTTGTTGCTGTTGTTCGGTGGTTCCTCGCTGGGACCGGCCGCACTCGACGTTTTGAAGCTCATACTGATCGGTCTACGATTATCGCTATCTTCGTTCATCTGCGTTGTACGAGAAATATGAACATTGTTATTTCCTCTCTCCTTGGCAAGTTTCTCGCCGATTACGGTAATTCTGCGCGTGCGAATCATTTTACAATCCAGCGAATCGATCTTCGAGGATAAGAACGTTTTTGAACGATAACCAAGATAAGAAAACGCAAGTTTCGTTGTAAAAGCTTCCGAATTTTATCCAACATGTTTAAGATCGTAAAGAATCTTTTTGTTCGAAAATGGTTGAAATTTTATCTCGGTTCGACGCGCAGCTAAAAAAGTACATTTTACCTAAAATTGCTGAACCGAGTTTTTGCATTCGACGGTGCGTTAAAAGTACGTTTAAAAGAATAAAGATCCATTTCGATATTGGAGATTGGACTCGCAACTCGGATGAATCGAATGGAAGTTAAAAAGCCAGGTATTTTCCTCGCGAAACGGATGCGAGTCGCGTCTAATAAATCGTCTCGATGAACAAAGGCGCGGGTAAAGGCGCGGGTAAAGGCGCGGGTAACGCAGCTCTACATATTGTACCCACCTGCGTCATGCACGAGAAGGTGATGAGGTACTTCCGTCTGCTGCAGGATATGCGGACGGTCGGCTCTCCGGCCCAATAAGCGTCGTTGATGATGCGATTGTTTACCGAGGAGTAGGGCGTCCACTTGCCGGTGTTGAGATCGAACCACTTCCACGTGCGGGTGGTGACCTTGTGCATGAGCTGCTTGCGCTGCGTCAACACAGCGACCTTCTCGAGCCGGTCTATCAGCAGCAGAAGAGGCGCGAGCCACTTGGGAGTCTGCGTCGGTTGAGCGGCACCGCCGGGAGTTTCCTTGCCCGTCGGGTCCTTGGCCGGCGTAACCGCGGTCGCCGCCTTGTTCTTGCTCCCGGTGAGCGGACCCTCGCTCGCCACGAGGAGGCTCACCAACATGTCCAGGATACCGTATTGTTCGACGATCTGCGCGCAGGGGACGCGCATCTCTTGGAACGTGCTCTCGAAGAAGAGCGTGTACAGGTAAATCCGACCGGCGACCTTGTTCGCCTCGTCGCAGAGGGCGAGGTACCTCCCCGCGGCGGTGTCCTGCATCTTGGCGACCATTATCAGGTAGTGGACGATGTCCCCGATCTCGTTGATCAGCTGCTTCAACATATTGTCGCGCCACTCGTTGCCGTTGCGTTTCGTGATGGTCACGAGGAGATCGCATATCCGGTAAACGGTGTCGGGCATCAGGTCGAGGAGGTTCAGGCATTGCTCGAGGGCGTTGTGGGTGAACTCGTCGATGGTCTTGCTGGTCTCGCGTACGGGCTCCTCGGTGCTCGGACCGGCTGCTTTTTGCGGCTCCGATTCGTCCAGCGACATCGCGATCGCTTGCATCATCTGGTCGTCGTCGCCCATTTCTAGGTCCATAATCAGGCCCTGGTTGTTCGTGTCACCGGATGTTATGTCCTAGAGAGGATCGTTCGAACGTTGGTTACTCTACTCTTTGGTTTTTATTTTCGTCTTACCGAATAGCTTATTCGAACGCGCCAATATTTACACGTATAACGTAATACCCAACAAAGTTTCGGCTGCGTTTACGAATTGAAATTTTTACACGGAAACGAAACGAGGCGAAACGGGTTTTTCGGTTGCCGAGTAAAAATATCTTAAACGGTATATACGAGAGAGAGGAGGAGGTTTACCGATCGGCGTAGAGTCGCAGGATTGGTGAGTAGATAATCCGTAGCCTGTTCGACGGTTAACGTGTGGAGAAGAGCTTCGATGCAATGAGCTCTGCTGAATCCCATATCCATGAGTTGTCTCAGATGTTCCGGATTGACGTCCGCCTCGGGCTCCTCGCGACGCTCCGTCGATGTTCCCGATCTACCCGCGCTTCCGTTTCCACTGTTGGTGGTATTGGTGGCATCGCTGGTTTCTTCTTTCTCGGTGCGTTCTTTGATAATTTTCTCTCCTTGTAAAATGTGTCTCAAGATCGACAGTATCGATTCGGTCATGCGAGGTCCATAATTTTTCAAGGGCTTTTTGCCCCACATTAGCATTACAGCCTCGAAAGCTTTCTGTAAGGTTACACTCGTTAGCAATGACCTATTTTTGGACTTTGAGAATAACTTACCGACTAATTTATTACAAGGCTATCGTTCGATTTTTAGATATTTTTATAGTTCGAGAGAGTTTACTTTGGTAAGGTTTTAACGTCGGGAAATCGGTAATTAAAGTTAAAAAATTTGTCGAACGAGGCTCACCTTATGAATATCGATGAGATATTTAATTGGATCGAACGGTTCGTAAGCCTTATAAAGGCCCGTACACTTGGAAGAAACGACGTGAGGCGAGTCCAAAATGGCTTTCGGATTAACCATTTTCTCCAAAAGAACTAACCAAACGTCCAAGAACTCGCCGGTTCCATCTGGAAGATTCGGATGTTCTAAGCCTTCCGACAGATCAAATTGACCTCCCGCGGAGAGAGCCCACCGAAAAGTTCTACGAAAAAAAATACAACCATACAAATACATCGTACAAATACATCGTTAAGAGAGTAGGCTAAAATTTCTATTTCACCGATACAAAAATAAACCATGTAAACTCACGCAAAGAACGTATTCTGTCCTCCCAATTTAACGAACTTCTGAAGCATCAGGTGGTAAGGATTCCTCTTTTCGTCGAAGAGCATGGGGGAGGTGAAGCCGACCGAGCATATAAGGAAGGTCAGCTTGAACTTGGGGATGGGCGAGGGAGGAAGCTTGTCGTGGGACAGTCCACGCATGAGCAGACAATTGAGCGCCGTGGCGACGCTTCTCGCGGCTTGGGATGGCAGCGTCGGGATGAGCGGCAACTGTTGGCTGCGTCTCTGCCTCGTCGGCGAGCCCATGCACAGCTTCACCAGCAGTCCGAAGAGCTCGGCGAGGGCGCGGCCGAGACGCGACGAGGCGCCCAGTAACGGCTTGATGTACTTGAGCTGGTGGGTACTGGGGGAGGCGCGTCCGGTGCCGCTGGTGGAGGCCGTCGTCGAGGCGGTGCTCGTGCTCGGCTTGTTCTCGTCGACCTCCATCGACACTGGAGGCGGATCCGTGCTCAGAGCTTCCATGGCGGTCGTCATACCGTTGCTTCCCATGTCCGAGGATGCCGCGGCCGTCGACCACGTCGAGCTCTCGCCTTCGGTCTGTCGAGTTAATCGGTCTTTCAATTCGACCGCGTCATCGTAACCCCGAAAATATATTTACGTTTTATTGTCTTTTATACGCGCCGTAGTCAATGCGAATTCTGCGAATTCTCGCGTAACGAAAGTACGTCCAAGACTCGGCTTCGATGTAACGACGTTAGACCCAAGTAAAATTCAGCGATCGCTTGTATTCGATCGAAATTTAAAATTCAGGAAACTAGGAGCGCGCGATAAATGAAAAACGAACGAAACAATTTTATACTCGTATTACCTTCGAAATTCGAAGTTCAAATATTTTCCAATGATCGTAAATTACACATGATCTTAAAATAACACGAATCGAATCGATTCAACGAGATATTTTTTAATGCTCTAATAATAAAAAACGTTAGGTTATCGGTACTTTTTTTGTTTTCGTTACTCGAGATTTCAACTTCGTTACACTTATTCGTTACACGAACGCGATCGTTTTCCTCGTTTAGCTTTCGTAAATGCGACGATGAAATTACCCTCAATTCGGGTGGCATCAGTTTATCCATGTCTTCCTTGCCGAAGTCGCAACCGGCCGGGATACTGTCGTCGCTGCAGAGCGCCAGGAGCAGCGTACTCTCCCAAACGAGCGACATGTAGAGCTCGGACAGACCTTTGATGACGGTGAGACCGAGTTCCGAGCCCCAGTGGTTCATCGAGAGATTGCGTATCTCCGACTGACCGGTACGGCAAACGTAGACGAACATGACGACGTAGCCGTGGGCGGCGTTCATCGCGTGGAGTAACGGAGTTGCCTTGTCGCTCGTGAACGCGGTCTCGAGGTTCGGGGCCGAGGCGAGCTCGTGTAACAGTACCGAGCCGATCGGTGACTCCATGTGGCTGTGCAGAGGTTTCAGGAGATTCAGGACCTCGTTCAATTGGGTTAGCCCGGTCTTCAGAACCAGCGGTTCGTGGGCGAGGTTCTGCAACGAAAATTTATTTTTAAGAGATGCTTTGTTTTGTAGAAAAAACCGAGCAGAGGTTTCTTACAACCAAGACTCGATTCGATTATCCAACGCTCGCGTTTCGAATAATTAAGAAATTTAACGGCTAACGTTGAAAGTTAAGTTAAAAGCTAAGTCGAAGTTTAAAGATTACCGCGCGACACATTTATCATCGAAAAGTATCGTTCCGTTATTTACAATCTGACTGATTGTAAATAGTCGATTATCACAGTTTAAGATAATTGGAATTCCGGAACGACATTGTACTTTAAAAATTTTTTTGCACGCGCGTACAGATTCGTTGGATCCGTTGTTGAATATACGACGCGATGCATTCGTCACGTTTCGAAAACCGTTTCCTTCCCTCCAAGTTCCATCTCGATTTATTTAACTCGAGGTAACGATTACTCGAGGATACTACCGGAGAAACCACCGAACTTACGAGTATACTCTTGCAGACCGAAGCCACGGCTTGAGCGGCTTGGGCCACGGGATAATCAACGGGTAAATTCGGCAGGCCCAGTATCGAGAGGAGCGGCACGAGTCCCTTCTGCGCCACGAATTCCCTGCAATGATCATCGGTGGAGTTGTTGCTGAGAATCGCGTCGAGGAACTTCATGACGTTGTGGATGTAATCGACGAGGGCGATGGGAGTCTTCTCCCTGGGCTGCGGCGGTGGTCCCGGTTGAACGGGAGAGGGCGAAGGTTGCTCCTCGCGTTGGGGATGCGAACTGGTGCTCGCCTCCTCCTCGTCCTCCTCCTCCTCGTCGTCGCTGCTGCTGCCGCCACCACCGCCGCCGCTGCCTCCGGTGTCACCGACCCCGACGCCGACCGACTGACCGCTCGACTGACGGCTCGTCGAGTTCGCGTTCGAGGGGGAGTTCTCGGTCTTGTTGGCGGCGCGCCAGCAGACGTAGCGCGAGTCGCACCCGAGGACGCAGAGCTCCTGCAGGAGCTTCACGATAGCCGCCATCGCGTCGGCCTTGAGGCTCGGCTGGTGACGCATCAGCTCGTCCATCGCGTTCCCGAGGTTGGATGCGGTGTCGCCGAGGGGATCGGCGCTACGCCTTCGACGCATCGCCGACAGGTAGATCGGCGACAGGAGTACTTTGAAGATGCGCTCGAAAGGTCGCCGCTTCGTGAACGAGGCGAGACCGCGTTGGTTCAGGCAGAGCGCGCTGAACACGTTGGGCAACGAGCCGAGGACTTCTCGCGTAGCCGGGACCTGAAACGAATCAAGGAATCCACCGGTTGCTACACCCTTTAAAACTGTCGGCGAAAATTATCCTCAAAAATTATCCTCAAAAATTATCCTCGAAAATTGTAAGATAAAACAAAATGGCAAAATGGCAAAATCACAAAATCACCCTCGTTTCATCGATCGCACTTACGTCTTTGTTGAGTAACGCGTGCAATACGACGCCGGTGAGTCCGTTATCCTGCAAGGTGGACAGCAAAGATGGTTCTTGAAACACGTAGACCGTAACGACGTCGGTAGCGAGCAAAAACAACGATGGTCCGTAATATTCGGAATTGCTGATGATGTGTTTGAGGGAAGACGGCAGCGTTCCTTCCATTATATGTCGTATGCTGTCCGAGAAGGTTGGATCTTGGATAACCTTCTTGAGGAAGTTGAACATGGATTTCAAGAGCGCTGCTCTTTGGGGCAGACACGTCTTTCCGTTCTTGGCGGCCGTATAGCTTTGCTGCTGGATCGGTTTGTTGCTGCTCTCGGGCTTCGAGGTCATATTCTCGTCCTCGGAAAATTCCATGGGATTCGATCCTTCCTCGCGATCGTCGAACGCTTCGTTGACGCGCCGCGAGGAGTTCGAGGCCGAGCCCGCCGATTCCTCGGTCGCGGGTTGCAGGACTTCCAACGTGTCGCTATCCGGCTCTATTTCGAAAGGCTGCTCTTTTCTGCACACGTTCACCTCCATGTCGAGTCTTTTGATAAAACTAGCTAAACCGCTGTGAGCTTGGAATCCTTGCATATCTATATTCGTTATTAAGTCTATAACTCTCACTGCTCTAGTAACAAACTGAAATGGAAAAGAGTCGAGATGAAGCTGCGGAAATAATTAGGTTTTGTTCGGACGAGGGACGAGGGACGAGGGTCACTTTACTTACGGTAATGTGCTCCAACTCTCTACCGGGCCAATTGATAACTTTTAGGAGACTCTCCATCATTCCGCAACTAACGAGCGCCTCTCCGCCGGCTTCGTAGCTACCGAGGTGATAAAGAAAACTAAAAAGTGCCGTAGCGAGGGGCAGAGGGAAAGGTTGCCCATCCGGTTGTGGCGATGTCAACGTCGTGATGCACGTCCGCACTAGAACCGGGAGAAATCCATGATACGAACTCGCGCCAGTTACATCGATTATCATGTTCAATCGAGAACCTGATTTTCTGTTCCAACAAAAATGAATGCTTGTCAAAATTGAACGAATCAAAATTACGATATCGATAGATTCGAATCGCTTGGTTGGGATCGCTTACTTGGGATGATGTGGATTTCGATCTAAATGGATTATACTCGTTAAAGTTCTCAGTGCTGCCGCTCGAATTTCAACCAAGTGGGAGTGAGGAAGTTCGAGCAATTCTACCAGCTCTTCGAGAAGTCCAGCATGGAGTAGACTGTGTGCGTTCTCTTGAAGCGCATTATTGTACACGAGAATAGAAAGTGCTTGAAGACGCGCCTGAACGCATTGTAAGCGTCGTCTGTAATCTGAAAAGCTGTGTGCTAACCTAATATGCGTTAGAAGAGCCATCTGAAAAGGAACGATAACAATTTCATTACCGACGGCGTGAATCGTAAATAAATAAATAAATAAATAAATAAATAAATAAATAAATAAATACGCGAATAGCTAAAAAATAAATTTTGGTTCATACGCCAAATTGGGATATATATATATTGTATACCTGACGTTCTTGAGGTACGTTATAAACTTTCAACAGGTCATTCATAATCTGTGCAGGGGTTTTGCCACGTTTATCTACATTTTCGATGTGTATATATGTTACAAGATTTGTCTGAGCAGTCTTTTTTGCGCTACCACTGCCAGATGAATTTTCAGCGTAGAATTCGAAGTGTAACGTTGTTGCACTCGCTGGGAAAGGCTAGAAAAAATCCAGGAATTATTATACTAAATCTTTTTTGCGTTTTTGTTACTTAAGCTACGTCTTTTTTTTTTTATTTACCTTTTCGGGATGTTCCTTACAACAGTCCGCTAGACCAAAACCATTTTCCTTTCCACCCCAACTCTGAACGGTAAATAAGATACATTAACGTTTGGAAAAATAAATACAGTTACGCAATAAGTTACCAAACTTACCTCCGCCAAGTGATTTAGTCGGCTAAGTAAAGCTTGTCGTTTATCGCTGTTTAATCGCGTGATAAAGTTACTTCGTTTACTGAACATGTACAGAAGATTTAAAACACCAAGAACCACGTGCATATCGCAACTGGACAGCAAGGTAACGAGGTGTTCCATACTATTATACAAGTGTCGCGAGAAAGAATGTTCTATAAGTAGCGTAGTAAAATGGAGAACCCAAAGTAATAATTCTTTTGCCTGAAAAATTATTATACTCTTAATCGTTGATCAAAAATATATCTAGTATCTCATCGTTAAATAATTTTATCCATTCGTGTACCGTTTCAAGTTTCAATCTTACGTATAAAAATAAATAATTAAATTAAATATCGACGATAGAGTCAAAGATCCAATTATCTTTGATTACGCTAAAAATCCATACTAGACAACGCTAGCGGAATAAAATTTGTAATGTAAGAGAAGGAACGAACCTCTCTGTTTTGAGGAAGATCGCAGGCCAACTCCCATGAATTATCCAGGCTCTTGGCTGCCGCCTCTTCCAAAATACTATCGTTAAGATCCAAAACATCGATCCAATGAAACAATTCGCATTTGCCAAAAGTCCAGGCATCTATCTGTTTCAACTCCTCCAACAATTCGGCGTGCGAGCAGGAGCGCAGCTTGCTTATCAAAGCTTGGCACTCCGCCGGCTAAAATCAGAAATTTTGATTAGACTCGGTCGTTGGTCGAAGCACTAATAAGATGAAAACACTTTGCCGTTCGTACTAACCACTTCCGAAGTGTACTTTTTCAGTCTGCTCCTGTCGATCTTCATTTTGTTGGTGTTTTTTTCTTCAAAAAATTAAAATCTGAAACGATAAACAGATTTTACGGATAATAAAAGGACGAGAAGTTGAAGGTCGTGTAATTACGTTGTCGAGGGCAGTACGAGAGAAGTCGGTTTTCTTTAAAAGATGTATGACGAAATACATGGATAAGTTATGAAAACATTAGGAATAATCATAATTCGAATACTAGCACCATCGCGGAAAGAAATTGATAAATGCGAGGATGATAAAATTTGTATAACAAAGTAGAAGTGTAACTCTTTTTCATTTCTTTATCTTTCGAACAAAGACTCGGCGAGCGCATCGATACCAGTACCAAAAAATGCCCGAGTATTAATAACGTCTTTCGATACACTTTCCTCGGACACGCGAGATTACGAACGAAGAAAAGAAAAAACGCGCACGTCAATTTTTCAAAACGTTTCTTTACTTTTTATCGCAAACTGCAGAGTCACTCCTAACCTCGCCGAGCCAGGTTTTGCAATTAACGTGAACCGGGAAATATCTGCGCGACGATAAATAAAGAACACGCGACGATCGACAAAGAAGGTCTAATAATGACGGAGTTCGGCCAGCGAATATACCACGAACGCGAGCGAGTCCATGTCAACGTCTTTTATCGCGCGCGGAAAAAATTTTTTTGGCGAATCGGACGTTGGCTTCGGCTGTTCGGCTGCGTAAATATGCGCGAAGCTCGATACACAAATGAATTTTCATCGAGAAATAAAAAATCAACCTAACCTTTCCGCGCTTCGTTATGTTGCACGTACGAGTGGTGGGAACTACGTTTTACGTGCAAATACGTACCAACGTACGCTGATAACGGGAAAACAGCGCGGAACAACGACACGGAAAGGATATTTCCAAGTTGGTTTCGCGGGACTTCGGCGGGTCCGAGATAGACGGATATCGCAAAAGATCGCAAAAGATCGCAAAAGGTCGCGAGAGATCGCGAAAGATCGCGAAAGATCGCGAAAGAAGGAAAAATCAGACGTTTCCCTCTTTCGTTCTCACTCGGTCCCCGGACACTGGATACACCGACGATTCCTACTCACCCTGACATTTTCACCCGGATTCGAGCGGTAAAGAATTCGCGCATTTGTTTACTCCAAAAATCGCGGTTTCACCGCCTCGCGTACGTTACAACGTACATCGTGCGTCGCATTTTAAAAAAGATAATCCAACGTCGAACGATCGAATCGGATCCGTCGATCCTATTTTTAAAACGCATCGCTAAGAATAAAGCGAGCGAGAGCAAAGTCGAAAACATTTCCGAAATCGCGTATCGATTCGATTCGAATATCCTGTTATCGAATCGGAGGAAGTAGCCGAGCGAACAACGACACCAACGAGGAGCATCAACGAGGAGCACCAACGACGAGCACCGATGCAAATAACCAAACTAACGAAAATTCGAGTATCTCGATCCTGGCGAAATCTCGTCCGTCGCGCATCCAACGAATATTAAAAAGCATATTTATAACATCCGGTGCGTAGGCTCGAGACGCGCATCCAACCGACGCATGGAAATAAAACTCGTCTCCTCGGGTTAATTAAAAGCGGATAAATCGGCGCGAGTGGAAAAAGGGCAAAGGGTCGAGGGGTTTCCTTTATTTTTATCGCGACTTTCCGTAACGGCTTCCTTGTTTCGTTGATGCTCGCGACGAGATTCCCCGCGGGTCGCTCGTCGAGAGGGATTCCTCGTATCCCTCGTATCCCTCGTATCCCTCGTTTCCCTCGTTTCCCTCGTTCCCTCTTCAGCCAAGTCGCGACTTTCTCCGCGTAACTCGCGACCGACGGGGGAAGAAGGAAAAGGGAGAGAAAAAAACCGCGACCTAACCTATGAGCGCACGCAACGGCTCGACGAGAGAGTCGAGGGTCTTGGATCGGCCTCGCGAACTCGTTCGCACTTACGCGATGCTCCGTGGAGCGTGTCCTGGAGGGAACGGGGACGAGCCAAGGCCCAACGGAACGATCCGGAGCCGAGAGTCCGCTCCCTTCCTGGAGCGCGACGTATGCGCGCACCTTGAGCCAGCGAGGGAGAGAGCGGGAGAGAGCGGGAGGGAGCGGGAGGGAGCGAGAGAGGAGAGAGGGAGAGCGAGAGAGGAGACACGAGAGAGGAGAGACGAAAGCAACCAACGTACTCACTGTGCGGCGACCTTGTCGACGTTTGCGGTCGTCGTCCGCGATGAAGGAGCTCCTCCGTCTTCGCCGTAGCTAGTGAGGTACTCGCGGTGCTGGTGGCGCTCGGGTAAATCGGAGACGGTGCGCGTCAGCAGGGGCATCGCGCGGCCCTTCTCCGTCGCTGCACCGCACGACGGTCTCTTGTCGATGATCGTGTCGCGAGCTCGTGCTCGCTCGCTCCTTCTCTCTCCGACGCGTGCGCGCGAGCTCGATCGTAGCAGCGGTGCTGCGCCTCCTCGCCGCCTCCTCCCGTCCTTCTCGCGCGCCCTGTCCTCCTTAAACCCTCCCGAGAGAGAGGACCCAGGAGAGGGGGAGAGCCCCGGACCAGGGGGTAATCGCTATCCTGCGCTCCGACCTCGCTTCCTCGGTATCACCGAAGCTGCGTCTGCGCGCTCCGAAACCTCCGAGTTGCTGCTGCTGCTGTCGTTATCGTAGCTCCAATGCACGCACGCACGCACGCACGCACGCACGCACGCACTCGCGACTACGACGAACGAGACGAGGTTGACAACGACTACGGCTCAAGACGAGGATGACGAGGATGACGAGGACGTTGGCGATCGAAAACACGTTCACGTTCACGAACACGTTCACGAACACGTTCACGAACACGTTCCAGACCGCGATCACGGCGACCCAAGAGGGATACTCGGTCGACCAAAGAGAGCCTCGCTCTTTCGCGCGCCCTCTCGCTCTGTTCACGGGTGAGAAGCGCGTGCACGCGTGTCGTCCCTCAGCGCGCGGCGCCGATGGCGATCGTCAGCAGCGCACCGTTGCCTACCGCCATTTTACGAACCAGCAGCACGTCCCGAGAGCGAACGTGCGCGCGCGCACACGGACAGAGGCGCCGACACCACGAGCCCACGAGCAGTGCGCATGTACGCGATAGAGAGACAGGGGGAGAGAGAGAGGGAGAGAGAGCGAGAGAGAGGAGAAAAACGCGAGTCGAGCGGGAGTCTCACCGACGAGGAAAAGCTTCGAGAAGACTCCGCGCCCGTCTGTGCACGCGAACCTCTCCACACCTCTGCACGCGTCTACACGCGTCTACACGCGCCCCAACCTATCCACGTACACGTATAGTGTTTTTCTCCGTGGAGCCGCGCGTTCCTGCGATTCCTCCGACCCTCCCTTCCCCTACAACAAGGAACCGCTCCGATACTTCCTTTACCCCTGCGTTATTATTAGTCTCGGGTCTAAGGCGAGAGGAGGGAAAACCAGCGGAACGTTTTCGATCGTCTCGGGCGAATTTTCCCCGCGCGAGATTAAACATCCGAGGATGATGCAACTCCGCGCGTCGCTCCTTTTCTATTTCCCTTTTCTATTTCCCTTTTCTATTTCCCTTTTCGTCCTTGCGAGTCTCGCGAGGAATACTATACGATATCGTCCGATGACGTCCGTCGGTTTACGTTCTTAACGTCGTCGTCGCGAATTTCGCTCTATCCCGATCGTCTCGGACGATTCGGGCCTTGAAAAATATCGTTTTCGAATCGGCCCCGTTCCAACTCGTGCGCTTCGAGTTTCCTCGGTTGCCTCTACCCGAGACGATTTCGGTTCTCTCGGAGGAAGATAAAATTCCTGTAAATTTTGATAAATTTTGACGAACCGATGAAACGCATTTTCCTCCCTTCCACGATGTAAATTTAAGTCTAAGCGTCAAGTTGGCATCATTGCGGTGTCACGCGAACAATTTTGTCTTCGCGTGGCCGATGTGCTTCCGCCATGGTTGGAGGTTAACTCCTCCGTGCGTGTAACAAAGAGAAACGCTCCAATACCGAAACGAGTCATCGCTCGATCCGATCAACGCTCGTACTTTTATGGAAAATAAAATATTTCGATACGGAGTTTAACGTTGATAAAATAACGATTTTTCGTCCGCGTGGCGATATTCGCGAGGAATCATCGACAGGAATCATACGCGAAAGAATTACCATTGTTCTCGACCGATATAAATACATGGTATAATTTTGGATTAAACCGGTACGGGTTCCGAACTTGATTAACGGGACGAAAAATAATTTAGCACCGAACCTCGCGATTCGTTTTCCGTCTTTCTCGCCTTTAATAGCTCCTAATTTCTTTGCCTCGATTTTTGGCGAATGCGCCAAAAAAAAAAAACGTTTTAGGAGTCGTCGTTGGTCAAACTATATTAAATTGTGAGTTATCGTTTGGATTTATCGTTTGATTTATCGTTTGATTTATCGCTTGATTTATCGCACGATGTTCGCACGACGAAACCTCCGATCGATTTTCTTCGCGAATCTCTGGTTTCATCTCCGTTCTTACGCTCCTAATAAGATTAACTCCAAATACCGTCTTTTTCCAACTTTTTCCAAATCGGAATTCCGAAGGCTGTGACCACGGCCAAATTGTAAGCAACGGTGTTCGACGCTCGTTGATTCACTCGATAAAAGATTCCAAAAATGGAACGCGTTACCAACAGATGGCGAATCTTGGTACGCTGTTAACGCGACTAAAATTAGATTTCCAGTTTAAGTAGAATTTGTATTTAAACCATGGCAATGGACCGATAAATAATGCCAAAGGACGCTGCTGTGAAATATCGCAAAGGTATTCGTATCGAAACGATACCGTAACTTTATATCGAACGTTATCGTAGGCTTACAATCGCGAATCGATACGTTCTTATAAAACTGCGTTACGGACCCTTTTTTTACGCAAATATTCGTATGCGCGTAAGTAAGTACTCCCGATATCTGATTTACGATTTGCTCGATGGACGATCGACCAACATTTTATCGTATCATCCGCGCCGAACAAAAATGAATTTACGAAAGAGCGGCAGTGCCAAACGATAATTTGAACAAATTCGTTTACATTTTTGTCGAATCTTCTCTCCTTCTTTCCTTCTTTCCTTCTTTCCTTCCGAAGACTCGTTTACGCTTTGTGTTTTTACAAAGTATCTTTTTTTCGTTCGAGTGCGTTCGATGAACGTTGACGTAAAGTAGTTAACCGCTTTAAGACTACGCGTATATTTTTGCAATAGGTCGAGTAAAAATAAAAAATCGTTGCTCGACGCTGCGATAGAAGGGATTTTTGATAAAGGCGCTAATGGAAATTAAATCGACTGGTTTTGGACTAGATTTTGGTACGCGAAGCGTAAATCCTGAAGATTTAAATACGCTACGCGTTAAAAGGGGGGAAAATTCCTACCTACGCACGAGCTTAACCAACAAATTTTTATATCGAATCGTTTTTTCCTCGGTTGTCGCTTTATTCATGATTTATTCCTCGCTTTTTATCTACAAATTGATTCTACCGATCTTTTTTTCGAGCCGAGTCGGAGTTGGTTTACCGATCGAAAAATGTTCATTGTTCGCGTCAAGCGTAATTTCGCAAACGAAGTTCAATCTGGTGTTTTCGGATTTAACTATGTCGTTGTAATTACGAATCGATAACGGTACATTAAAATAAAATTAAAATTAAATTAAAAATAAATTAAAAATCTTTGAAATTAATGGAATTAAATGGACTCCGTACGTTCTTTGTTTTCGCTAAGTTATTTATAATTGTATCGGGCATCTATTTAATTTTCCGTGTGTTTCGATAACGATGGTAGACGAGTTTAATATTGTTTTATATGGATATAGATAAAAATATCGTTCAAAGTGCTGTTCAACTACGAAAGAGTCGAGAAACGATGCGCTCATTTTAATTTTTCTATAAACATTGAATTCATAGAAATTTGGTTATATAAACGCTAAGAACTTGTTAATACAGATTAATCAAGAAATTTATCGATAACGGAAATAATGTTATTTTACGATTATCGCAACGATGTAAATTATTACATTGTGTATTCTATGTTCAGCTACGCGAAAATTATCCAATTATTAAATTAGATTTTAGACTATAGATTTTTTTAAACGTGTTATACAAAATTATTTAAATCGTTGTATTCTCGTATTTAATGTTTTCGAGGCTTATAAAAAGAAATATATATTTTTCATTCGAATTTTCGGATACTAAAAACATTTATTAAATTGTAAAATAAACATATAATTTATTAGCGCGATGCTAAAAAGTCGTCGTTATTAAGGAATACCGTGGAATAAATTTTTGTAAGTATTATTAAAAATTTCATCGGCACGTCAAATATTTACGAATTGATAAAATAAAGGTAAAATAATGTTTGTGGTAATCGTTGGAGCGAGGATCGGTAAAAGATTTTAGTTTATTCGGAGTTCCACATACGATATTAAAGAGGCTCGAAAGGTGGATCGATTCGTAAAAAATGGCATTGATTCGTTTGTTCGATGATATCGGTGAAGATAAAAATACACTCACACACAGGCTCGCATGGAGGCACACGTACGTACATAAACGTTAATTAAGTTTAAAATTAAAGCAGCTTGTAAATTTACGAAATAAGAGGCAAGCGAATCAAGTTTTCGTTGAAATAAACTGGAGTGTAATCTTTACGGGTGAAATAACTGTCACGAAATGGGTAATTGACGCTGCGAAAATTGAGGCGCGATAATTTAAATATTGGAATGGAAGCATAAAATTTGAGCGTAAGCGATTTGCAATGGAAATTTGTAAGGTGGAGGGGAAAGAGAGTCCGGATTGGAAGGTGAAACGGGAGTAAGAAGGTTTTGGTTGGATTGTCGGTCGGTTTCTCGCTCGGTTCTTTGTTCTCGAGCTCTCTCTCTCTCCGAGGTTGGGCAGAGCGGACACAACGCACCACAGACGCACCAGAGACGCACCACAGACGCACCACAGACGCACCACAGGCGGAGGCACACAAGGAGACAGACAAGGAGGCACACAAGGAGAAAGACAAGGAGGCACACAAGGAGACACACAAGGAGACACGCACGCACACCAACGCACACGAACACGGGCTCGCTCCGTCCTCCGCTCGTGTGTGGGTGCGACCGCGCGAGCGCCTCCGTGTCGGGGAAAAAAAATATGCATCGGGTATAGGTATACGGACGCCGTTGGCGCGACGTTGTCCACACTTTCTACGAGTCTACCAATGGCGGCAGCGTACAACAATGGCTTGTGTGGAATAGTCGTCTCTGCCCCGGAGAGAAAACCGAACGAAGGACGCTCTTGCGCTCACGCGTACACAATTTGCGCGTAGGCGTCTTAAATTACGTGTATAATGTTGTACGTGCACCGGGTTTTCGTGGACGAGTACGCACACAGAGGCATCGCAGCTCGCTCTTTAAATCGGAACCACCGCCGGATTTAACGGAATACGGACGATTCCCGACGATTCCCGAGCAGTTGTCGGGGAACAGGTGGCGGAGGATGTAGCGTAAGCGCTCGCATCTCGGCTGGTCGAATTCTTTTATTATATTTTCCCCCGTTGGAACGTCGCCTATTCTCGTCCTCCCGGAGATCCTATCCTCTATCGCTCGGGTCCCGCTCTCTCTCTCTCTCTCTCTCTCTCTCTCTCTCCCTCTCTCTCTCTGTGTTTGTGTGTGCGTGCGGTGAGTGAGTGCGTGCGCGCGCGCGCGCCTTCACCAAATAAAAGCAAAGAAAACGAAAACGAAAACGGGAACAGAATTTTTCGCCTAGCTTGGGATCCGGAGTTGCGAAATTTTCCTCTCCCGACGTTCCATGACTTCAGTCAACGATACAAAGTGAGTGCTGCCTTCGCTCTAGTTATTGGGTTTTGGGTACCTGGTGCTCGAACTACGAATATCCACAGTACTCGGATCGACGAGCGGAGACTATTACGAGGAGGAGGTTGCGATGATTGTACGACTCGCGCGATCCGTGTATTGGGATTTACGATTGCGCTAGATACAAAGACGAACGCTAATTAACGTTCCAAGACGCGTTCTCGAGCTTCCCCGACGTTTATTCGTGCCTCTTGCTTTGTCTTTTGCAGATCAGCGGAAAATGACAGTATTAGAAGCAGAGGAGGATACTGATGAACAGCCGAACCCACCAAAGAAGAAACTTTGCCTATCTCTTTCGGCTTTGTCCGAGAGACGCAATCAAGGAATTAGCAAAAATAAATCTGAGCCTCAACCGGTTGGACGGGCTAGTACTAGCCAAGCGCGTCCTTTCCAATTAAGTGAGAAACCGAGCCAGTTTATATTAACGAACCTCGCTACCTTATCCAAATTCTTTGTTACCCTCCGCTCGATAAACACCGCCGGTTATCGTTTCTGTTTCTCTTATAGTTCTATCCCCGAGGTTCTTCTATTTTGCAAGGCTCCAACGTAACCTTTTTCTTTCCAGGTACGGGCAAAATGTTGAATGATTTTCAAAGGCTGGGCAGTAATCATCGCGATCCCGGCTGCGACGTTACGTCCAATATTATAATCGGAGGTTTACGAATAGCTACGTTGTGCAATTTGGGCAATACTTGCTTTCTAAATAGCGTACTTTACACGTTGAGATGTACGCCGTCCTTCTTACACAACCTTCACCACTTGGTAACGGATCTATCGATCGTCGGCGAGAAGCAGCTTCAAACGAAAGTAAGCGTACGTCTTCTCTAAAAGTATCTTTCCTTCGTAACCTAGTTGTTATTCCCTTCGTTTACGCGTAAGCACGCACGTACGTATCGATATTGATAACGATACGTCGTAAAGTCCTTTTAGTTTTTATTCGATCGAAACAACTTTAATTTTGTCGTAATAATCTACTTAATTTTTTTTAATTTCAGATAAAAATATCATCTTTAGGTAGAACCGGTATATCGTCGACGACTAACAGTAGTCGCAGTTGGAGTAATAAGGATCTACCCTCGTTAACAGCTGCGAGCGCAGCAACCGAGCTGAACAAACCTCGAATTCAAGTCGCTACTGAAAAGTTGCACGAGTTATTTATGTCCTTAAGAGAATTAGAAACCAGAGAAAATAACGAACCTTTTCAACCGGATGCTTTTTTGCAAGCGCTGAGGTATTTATTGTATCTTTCGTAGATGTAACGATCGTCTATTGAAAATTACTCTAATAAAATTACCGGATACAAAATTTCTTCGAGGTGTTTCAAATATATTTTGCTAGTATCGATAGCGAAAACAAGACATAAAAATTTTAATCTTAAAGCGGTACGGCATTGGTTATAATGTGTTCGTCGAATAAGAAATTTTGCATCGATCGAAATTAACCGTACCGAGCTTATTCTCATAAATAAAGATACGTTTGGCTTGCTTTTTACAGAGACGTGAATCCGATATTCGAAGGGAATCAGCAACAAGATGCCCACGAACTACTCGTATGCCTTCTCGATAATATTCGCGAGACCTTCCAACTTCTGGTGAGGCATCGAGAGAACCAATTCAACTGGCGAGACGATGCCAGTACCAGTACCCAGGTTGACTTTCTGCGGGATCGTACAACGCAATCGGACAGCAGCAAACGCGGCAATCGCAAGCTACAAAAGCAGAAGAAAAAACCAGCCGCAAGTTCGGTGCGCGCCTCGAGTGCCAGTGGTTTCGTCCAGACGAACCTTAACGGTATGTGCGTGAGATCCTCGACATCGGGAGCCCAACTCGTG
The DNA here is from genome assembly GCA_018907195.1 of Dolichoris vasculosae. NCBI lineage: Eukaryota > Metazoa > Arthropoda > Insecta > Hymenoptera > Agaonidae > Dolichoris > Dolichoris vasculosae. Next base: position 15,901,635 of record JACCHY010000002.1, on the reverse strand, counting down.
GAGAATGGAAGCATCACTCCACCGATCATCAATGGTGATCTCAACGCTTTCAAGCGGTTCGAGAACAAAAAGTGTTTTATATCCGAAGACTTTGAGGGGGTTAGTCTTCTGCGCACCACCTGTTTGGAATGCGAACAAGTTACCGAGAGGAAAGAGACTTTTTGCGACATCTGCGTACCCATCGACCGCTCCAACGAGAAAGGTAGGTTCGATCGTTTATTTCATTCGTTTGTTTCGCGTAACGGCATCCTACATGTCGCACATATTATTTTTGACACTTTCCAGATGAAGATGGGAAAACGTTGGACAGTAGTGCAATTTTTAGAAAAGCTGTAGTTACGAGTGAATTGTTGTTCGATAAAAACAAGTACTGGTGTGCCACGTGTCTTCGCTACAACGAGGCTACTCGAGCTGTATGCTTTCCTTCGCTACCAAGATTACTCATTTTACAATTGGAACGATTTTCTACCGTAGCAGGGTAAGAATGAAATTCATCGTTCGTTCTATTATGCCAAAGTTAAACTAAACGGTACTTTTGATACGATAATCGTTTCCAAACCTTTAATTATGCAATATAGTAGTCTCGAGTATAATATACAAGTTTATCGAATAAATAATTTATGCAAGCATTTTGAATTCTTAATTTTCCTTCGTTCTGTATTTCAAGCGATACTATTAAGCGATAGATAAATTTCCATTAAAAATAAAAACGATATGTTTGTATTTGATAGTTCCATGGAGAAGATCAACAATCATATGCCTACACCTTTGAGTCTGCAGTGCTTCTGCGAACAGTGTAACAACATTACGGATCAAGCTCATCTCATGTCCAGCAGCACATCAACCGACTCTCAACGTAGGGAATTAAGTCAACGCCACGTTTACAATCTATACTCGGTAATAATGCATCAAGGAGCGACAATGACAGCCGGTCACTATGTTGTCTATACGCGTTTACCCAGTGACTCGGTCCATGCCGAGTACCAACAATGCGACCGTGACAATACTCAGCGACAACAAACCAACCAGGTAAACTCGGATATTCGTTGCACGTTGTATTTTTAATTTTCACCGAAATCGCTAATTAATTACTATGAGTTGTGATTTTTCTTAAATAAACCTTTCAAAAATAAATGTATGCTGATTTAGAGTTAACTAAAACAAAAGGTAACTTCGCTCGATTCCTTTCGATTAAAATAATGTGATTAAGTTTATAAAAGGTTAAATATTTTGAGTATATAAAATTACATGCGAATGTACGAATATTCCTTATTTGAGTTCGCTGCCAATATAATTAACGGTGTAAAAATTACGTGGATTCTTTAGTTATATTACAAAATTTTCCAAGTTTTTTTATGAGAATTATTTCAATATTATAATTCTCGACGAGTAACTACTGATAAAATGTGAATGCAATTTTTGTGCGAGTAGTTCAAATTTCTTTAATTTTATTTTTATATCTTGTTACGGTTAATGCAATAAATATTTAAATAGAATATACTTACCTAAATAATTTATATAATTGGTATAAATCTATTGGAATAAATTTCTTAAATAATTTTAAAGCAATTGTTGTTTAATTTCTTCAAAGTTACAATTATTATTCTTTTTATAAAAGTATTACTTTTAGGCAAACTTAGAAAGAGTATTGACGTTGGAATCATTACATTCTTATGGTATGATCGTTGGAATACTTTGAAACTCAAGAAATCTGAACTTTTTACAGATAGTTTTACGTTAATAATATAAAATATAAAAAAATAAATTAATAATCGCATAAATTTGTAACATAATAATATAATTTTAAAAAAATTTAATTTTTCATTGAATTTTATTTTTTTATTTTGATCTTTACTTATTTTAAGAAAGCTATTTTATTTATTTAATTATTATTTTTAACTTTATGAAATTTTTAAACTAACATTTTTACGTACATAACATTATAAAAATATTTAAAAGGTAATAATTTATAAATTATTATTGATAAATTAATCTTAAAAACTTACTAAAACAAACTAAAATAACATAATAAAATATTTTGATCTACTTTTTGAAAAGTAATATTATGTTACATTTATTCATATTTTGATAATATTTTTATGAAAATTTTGTAATATTATATGCTATTGAATCGTATATATAAAGTTATCGTAATACAATTATTTATTTAAATGCATTTGATTCGATTAAAAATATAATATTAAATAAAAAACGATTTAAAATAAATTATAAAAATCTAAGTATAAATTTAAATTCATTTAATTAATGTACAAAGTAATCTTTTTGTATTATCAATTTAAATTAAAACACGAATGTCGATTTGCTTTTTACGTACAAGTTAATCGAATAAAAATAGACCTTATAAGTATAAAATGTGTTTGTTATCCATTATGAAAAGTAGATATATTTTTTTTTAAAAATATATAATTTGTAGTAAATCAAGTATTTATATAAAATGAAAAACACGTTGATAATCTTTATCGATAAGGGGGATTTTAAATTATTTGTAAATAAAATATAACTTAATATCGCAGAAAAGTTTACGAATAAAATTTTTTTAAATGTTTTGTATTTACGAAATTACTTATGCACGTATATCATGTTTACTCGTATAGTTCTTCTTGAATCGATTGGAAAAAAGTTGGTGCGATAATTTGAATTATCCTAGAATGGAAAGCGACCACCTCCTCTTATTAAATGTCCAGGTGTGAATGTCTTACGTGCATAGTAAATTTAAATTCTCTATGAGTCTTATCGCCTCGTATTTAATATCAACTGCTTCACTCGCACCGTATAATTGTCTTTAAGAAGAATAACAATATCGTAGTCGTTGCTGTTACAAAGGTTCATCCATTCTCTTTTCCATTGTTTATGCTTTGACATATCTGTATAGTATTTATCAACGATCGTAAGATCGTAAAAAACAAAGCGGAGTTAGATTATTCATCGAAATATGTCGAAAAAGAAAACAATGTGCTCGGCCTTGATTTTTTAACGACTCTGGCGCTTTTTAACCGCGAGCGAATGTGAACCATCCACTACCTTCGTTCTTAACGTTCTTAATTTTATTTTCGTAACATTACTCATAAATCTACCATCCTTAGTCATTAGCTTTCGCCAGACGTTTAAACCCACCATTTTATTCATTCAGCTTTGGTAAAAACTAATAAATCAACCCTTTTATTACCCAATAATAACTAAAAAATAATTGTATCCATCTTTCATATTATTATATATATTTTTTAAGATGAAAGAATTCCATTTTTATCGATTCTTAGTTAAGCAGCCTATTTTTCTTATAATAATTATATAGTCTAGCATTCCTGAGCCGTAAATAAATAAAGGGCGATCCCTTGGCACATTTCATCGATACTTTTTTGTTTTCTGCAAGACGATCTATCCAGTTTTAACCGTTCGTATCGCTTTTTTGATACGCAGTTTATAATAATTGAAGAATATCTTCCCGAATATTTTATCGTATAGACTTTTTATCCACGCCTTAGAAATCATAATTGGGTTAGATATTTTAACGAAAATTTGGATTATCGATATATTATAATGATTAAATCGTTTTAACGTTTATCAATATTCGAGAAAGTAAATGATTAAAGGAAGTATAAATTTATATGAAAATATGTTTAAATAGAGTTTTAAGCTCGTAAAATCAAAAATTCTATTGTATTTTAATTTAATAATTTTTTTAATTCACGATAAAAAATAAATTTCATCGATTCGGTAAATTTCGGTAAATTCGATATTTATAGCGTTGAAAATAATTTGGTTCTTCTTTTTTAAAAAATCCGTTTTAAAATAAAATAGTGTTGGAGATAAAAAAAATACCAGCACTTTTGTTTTTATCAAGATTTATTCCTTTCACAATATATTTATATTTTAACACGCATTTAATCGGTCGCGTGCAATAATTCGCGATGTCGTGTAAAATAGTTTGTTTTGTCGCGTATAATAATTCCGCGCTCGTCAACTCGATATCGTCGCTCGAGTCGGAAAAATCTGCCGTCATCCAATACGTACATGTATATATACTCTTACTCCCCCTCGTTCTTCTCGACCTTTCCCCTTTTGTTATGGAAACTTTGTTTTCCCCTCGCTCGTCAATCTCGAGTTCTTTTTTTTTATTTTCCCCGGAAAGTCGAACCTCGACAAGGCGATCATAGTCTTCAATTACGGGATTCCTCGGACCTATACGACTTCTCGCTTGTAAGTCTCGCGACGGTTCCTCGGATTTCCACGACGCGACCTTGCATTCGACTCCACGGATCGTCATCAGGCCTCGTGCGTCTTCACAGGCACGCGATCTCTCTCTCTCCTCGCTCCCTCCCCCCTCCCCCCTCCCCCTCCCCTCTCCTCCTCTCTTCGCTGCTGAGGGTGACGCGGTCAATCTGCCCGACGTCTTCATTGGGTAGGCGATCTTACTCTCGTTAGTCTGGAGTGATCCTCCGGTCCAACCGCGATGTTTCCCCCTCTCCTCGAGATCACTCGCGAGTGGCCCTGGAATATCAACATCTCGCTATACATTTCGTCTCTGCCTCCACTGTGGAATCCATGCGAACTCCTCGAAAAGTTCCTCGCAAAGTTCCTCTCACCGTTGCGAGAGGAACCTCGCAAGAACTTTTCCGAGCTCCGAGAAGCGAGTTTGTTGGGCATCCCCGCACCAAGTGTTCGAGAACCGGAGGCGAGAGTAACTCATCGCCCGGCGATCGACTTGGTTCGGGTAATTTTAATACATGTGTTCTTCGCCTCGTTGCCATCCGAAACTTCCTTCGCGAGACTCAGTTTTTCACGGGGTTTTCTGACCGTAACAATAGGAAAGATGCTCGATCGATAAGCATGAAAATAAGACTCGTGATAAAAAATATATTAATATTTCTAGATTAAATCCGATTAAACGCGTAATATGAAGGGAGATAAAAGAAAATGATAAATTTCGCTTTAAAAGAGAAAGGATAGGTTGACACTCGTTGACACACTGTTATTGACCACCAGCAGCAACAGCAGCAGCAGCAGCAGCAGCAGCAGCAGCAGCACCAGCACCAACACCAGCACCAGCACCAGCACCAGCACCAGCACCAGCACCAGAACCACCAGTCCTCGGGTGGGCAGCAGAACGGCCACCACGGCTCGGACAACAGCAAGATCACGGCCCTACTGAGCTGCTTCGGGAACAAGTCGACCGTTAACGAGAACAAGGAGCCGCCCCTCCGGAGCAAGCAACACCACTACCACCACCAGCAGCAACTGCAGCAGCAGCAGCAGGGCTGTCGCGGTAACGAGTGTTGCGGGATCAGGCAGACTTCCCGCCACGAGAGCGGCACCTGGCTCGAGTGCGACGACGAGGCCGTGCGCGTCATCCCCGTGCGCGAACTCCAGGACAAGCTCGCGCCCAACTCCCGGAACTCGGCGACGCCCTACCTTTTGTTCTACGTGCGCTCGACCGTCGCGACGGCCACGACGTCGACCTCGACGACGACCACCGCCACGGTGACGTCGCCCACGACCACGGCGACCGTCACCATGACCGCTACCACGACCTCGACGCTCGCCTCATGAAGTACTTTTGTTTGAAGGCTCGACCCTTTACACCGCATCGTCACGCAAAAGGAAATATTGTATATAAATATAGCTGTAGCTAGTTTTATTGTGTTTATCACGGCTGATGATTGCACGACTTTTAATCATGATGCTTTTTAAAGACGACTGCTTTCTTTATTATTATTTTTTAAGTCTTTCGTTTTTGTATTTTTTGATCTGAATTTAGGGAATCACTCGGGATGGGTGATCGTCGGAGACGAGCTTGTGAATTGTGTGATATTTTTACGAAATGAATTCAAGATGGGATTTTAAGTTAGGATCATGATTATATGTATTTTTTTAAGTTGATGTATAGCCTTCCTTTAATATTAGGAGCAATACCCTTTGATGAAACAGGGATGTTCGTGTAAATGATTATTACATATATATACATATATATATGAGCGTGCGTTTCGATGAAAATCCTTTATAACTTTCGTCGCGGGGACTGAGCAGTTGTAAAATCGAATTTCCTTTTCCTACACTTTTCCAAAGATTTTCGACTTTTTCTACGTATAGCTGAAAATATGAAGCAACGCATGGAATATTTAACCGGGTAACGGGTAGTAATGAAATACAATTTAACGTATTCTAATACGCGTTTTACATTATTGTAAAAGCAACTTTTTAACCTATCGCTATTTACTCGTATACATTTTATAAAGTTCAACGGTCGAAAGAAGTACTATTTTCACTTTGAAAATTAATTCGCGTTGCGACATTCGTTGATTTGGATTATCGGTTTAAAATTATCCGATGATTTGAATTAACATTATGATACGATATAATATAATATAAATAAAATGGAAGATATAATAATAAACACGGTTGACGCGTTCCACCTACAAATACAAGAAAAACAAAGAATAGAGGTTTCGTATTAGTACACGATTCGATTGTAATTTACGGTCGTTGATCCTCGTTCGATCACCAAAGTTGTGTAACTTCGGAGGCGATCGGTGCTTGGATGGGTGAACCGTACTTTTTCGGCCTACGTCATAGTCTATCGTAAATAATCAATCGACGCTAACTCGCGATATGATTTTTGTCCGGAGTAATTTGAGAGTGGTGACAAGGTAAAAGAAAAAGGCGACCTCGGAATAATCAATTACACGTATAAATAAGAAATTTCACTTCCAAATAGTACAAAAGATATTCTCTTACCAATTTTACCAATTTTACCAATTTTACCAATTTACGAACGTACGTTTAACGACCTACTTTGGAAAACGATAGTCTAAAAACATTTTTTAGTAAACGAGTAATCGAACCTCATACATTTTTATCGGAATTTTTTTCTATCGATTTTAAAATAGTGTTATGTAATATATAAGAAATGGGAGGAAATGTTTGAAAAACAACCAACGTTTCGAGCTTAACCGAAATTAATTTCCTTCGTTTTATTCTAAAAAAAAGTTTTAAATAATGGTTTTAATCAATTTGAAGAAAAATTAGAAAATACGTAAATTATTACGCGTAAAATTTTGATGGTCGTACAATTGGAATTTTGCTTTAACAAAAACATTACCGGTTTCTCATCGTAAAATAAATAGTTTTAAAGTTTTTCTTATTTTAACGGTCTCACGATATAGTTGTACTAGTTGTCTAAAAAAAAAAAAAAAAGAGAAGAAGAAACAAACTTATATCTCAACTTTTTAATTATAAAAAATTTTTAAATAAAATAGTAGCATCGTTTAACAGCAAATAACTTTATAACTATAAGTAAATATTATATTTTTTGCAATTTTTTATAATATACAACGTTGACAAATAGCTTGTAAAAAGATGTATCTCTAGATGTTTTAGTTTGTTCCAATGAAAGTTAAAAAAAAAAAAATTTTTCGTGAAAAAACGACTGCCTAGTTCCCTTAAAACGATGAGTTATAAAGGCAACGTGTAACGTTGTCGATCGAAAAATAAAAGGTAGAAATTCGAGATTGTTGTTTATAGGCTCTACGTCAGATTATCGCGTATTATTTATCGAAAAACTACTTAATAAAAGTCAATTTCTTATGTTATGAAACTCGATCTTCCTTGTAAGATATACAGTTACGTCTTTCATTTAAAAAGACTGAATTCAGTCCCCAAATTGTAAAATCATATGATCATAATATACATAATATCAAAAACGATTAATTATGCATTTATTTTTTGATTATTATGACGTATTAGACTAGTGTACGTGATAACCGCTTATTGATATAGGATACTAGATAAAACATATTTGTAACGATATTCGATACGCGGATATAAAGGGCAAATAGTTGCTTGATAAACTTTAGTTTTTATACATAACTATTTAGTTTAAACACGTAAAACTACTTTAAGTTTGTAAGTGATAAATTCAGCTTCTAACAATACTTTTTTCATTATAAATAAAAATATCGCTTGTTTTATTAGTGTTTGCTAAGTTGTTTATTCATCAGTATAGTACTTTAAATTAGTTAAAACTCAATTATCGAACATAGTTTATATAACTTAATTTAAAAAAAAGTAAAAATAATACTCACTTGTCACGGTTATAAAAAGATATAAAAAGAAAGAAAAAGAAAGAAAACTTGAAAACTCAGCCATGTAACGAGCATTCGCTCTTCGAGTGCCTATAAATTATCGACGTCGAATCAGAGCTCAGTGGAGCGTAGAGGAGTCGATCGATGAAACGCGATCATCAAGGTAAAACCGAGTGGAGAATGAAATTGTTATGGTGCGTTTGCCGAGTCAAAGTCGAGATTGGTGCGAAAAAATGATGCGAGTAACGCGAAAAACGAAGCGTATCTGCGAGAAGCAAAAAAGCTGGAGAAAAGCTGTATAAAAGCTGGAAAAAAAGGATTTTACCGAAAGGTATTTTTGAAGGAAGGAGAGAACGAAAAGGAAAACACGCGTACGAGTTATCAATGTTGGACTTAACTTGTCTCTACGATCAAGAGATAGTCGCTAGTTTTTACGCGAACGTCCCTCTCGTTCTTTGTCTCTTTCTTTTTAATATGACCGGTGACGACAAAAATCCATATATCGAACATGTTTATAGGGGTCAGCAGTAGTAGCCGAGTATCGTTGGTGGTGTTCGGTGGCTCGTGTCAGCCCTTAGATATCGTCTACCATTTCTTTCAACATCATACTTTCGAGCGTTTCGAGCGTTTCGAGCGTTTCGATCCAACCTTACCGAGTTTGTACGCGCAGTGGTTAACTCGTCGAGTTCCGGCGAGCTTGTCCTTAACGGTTTCGCTTTTCACTCTCTTTTTCAAAGCATTGAGTGTAATAGGAAAGAAATGCAACAAGCTGCCCTGATTTTCTCGTTCTCTTCGACCTGAGGTGAGTAAATTCCCATTCGTGATTATGGGAACACTCGGCGAAAGTCCGTTTTTATTGACTCCTCTCTCGTTCCTTTTTCCTCAACTAAATAGTATATTTCAATTTACGATACAAAATGATCGTCCGGATGTTTAACGCTCATCGATGGATCAATTTTGTTGCGAATAATTTTTGTATATTTACATACACTTATTACTCTATATCTTTCAAAACTAGATATAATACAAAGTTAACGCCGACAAGATCTAGTTTTCGGTTATATATGAATAGTTTTTCTTAGTAATTGTTGTTACATCAAGACTATTTAGAAGGTATCGATTACCTTTCAGATTCGGAAATGTATATAAGTAATAAATTAAACATTTCTTAACCATCTGGTTTTTATCTTTTTTCACCCCTTTCTTAATTAAAATAGTCTATATTGTTATTTCTATAACCGAGATTATGCTTTGTAAACAATTTTATAAGATTAATCTTTAAAATCGATATTTTTATATTATAATGTAACTTCGAAATATCGGTAAAAATTTGAAAACTTTTTAATACCTTTAAGGAAAATAATCTTCGATCTTTCTTCTACTGGTAAATTCAACGATAGTAAAAATATATATATATATATATATATATATATCTAGCTTACAATTTATCGGTAAACTAATTTCACAAATTAGTTGTACAAAGATAATAAAGGAGGTTATTATTTTTTATAGTATTGACATATAACTTAGAAACTGTGCGTACTTTTATAATAAAGAATTTTTTATCTTTAAGAGAATGAAAAACGTAGATTCATTTAATACTGTAATTCGTTTGAAACTGATAAAAACTTAACAGTTATAAGGAAGTTCAATTTTTTAATTTATACCGTTACTATAAAATACAAGTTTTTCAACAGAAATATACAAATAGTATTTTCCAAACTCGCTTACTTTTTTATGTAATTTTTTTTTAATTTCTAATTTAAAGTATAACGCATTTAATTACCATATACTTTTTATAATAAGTTTTAGTAATTGTTTTTATGAAAATTAAAATATTTCGTGCTAAAACTTTAAATTGAAAATATATGTATATATTTATATATAATATAAAATAACTCATAGATCTCTTATTTTATTAATTAAAAATATGATTAATTATTTAAGTTTCATAAAACAATGATAATTTAATTACTATAAATGAAAAATTTATATTAAGGTCACGTAAGTTCTAATTAACTTTTATACTTTTAATCTAAGTTATTAATTACACAAGTTATTTCTAACGCCTTACTTTACCAATGTCGTAGCTACAGAAATAATTTCAATGTTTTTTCATTCAGAATATACCGAATAAAAAAGAATACCGTTTTAGCGTCGATATTGTTACTAAAACTACGTGTAAAGTATTTGTAGCTTACATGAAATTTATCATTTATATGAAAATAAATACTACGTTTGTATTTTGTTAGTAAATTTTAAAATTACTATTTTTTAAAAATTATGTTTCATTTTGTAAGTGCAAAATTTATGTACGCAAGAATTCGAATTTATTAAGATTTTAAATGTAGCATTTCATTTTGTACACAAATATAGTATAAAAATTTTATTTTAAAACATACCCCATCTTTTAGACTTCGTTAAATATTAATAGTAACTTCTATTTTTAGTATTTACATGATATATTTAAGTCTTATACATCATTTAAATGTTAACAGAAATAATTAAATTTTTAACTCTTAACATATACGTGTAAAACTTGACTTCGGTAAGATTGATAAATATTTAATACGTATTCTACAACTAGAACTGCAATTAAGAACATTCTTAGCAGATTTAATTATTTATATATAATATTTAAGAATATGCATATAAAGAAACAACTTTTTGTTATTTTACATTGTATTTTTTTATAGTATCAATACATATTTCTATTTTTTTATAATTTTAAAAATTAATTCTATTTTGAGTGTTTATTTTTATAAAAATTTAATAATTTCAAAATAATTTGTATCGACAATGAATTTTACTGGATATTTTATGCTTACAATATTTCCATAATATTACTTTATATATCGAAAGTAGATTAAGCATAAGCATAGATTAATTCAATGTATGTTGAATATTATATTTAACCGCAATAGTTCAAAGAGATCTTACGGTACACGAATTTGTACAATGAATACAGAATTATGCAGCTATATTCAATAGAATTGTGGAACATAATAATAACAAGAATAATGATAACGATAATTATAACGATAATAATAATAATAATAATAGTAATAATAATTAAATTTGAATAGTTTATATATTGTTACAGTTTGAAACTTGTGATCAGTTATTTAAGAGAATCATATACATTTTGTATGGAATATTAAAATTTAAAACATTGGTTATATTTAGTTTAAAAAAAATATTAGATCGACAAAAAATGTGCATTGTATTAGCATAATTATATAAATTTAAAATGTAGACAAGTAAACTTCTTAATATTTAATTTTTAAATTAAAAAATAGGCCTAAATATATTATTTATATTTTTGGCAGTTTTCGTAAAATTTACATTTTAACTTTTCACAATATAGTTTTTTTTAACGTAGGATAATCAAAAGTTGAGATATAAAAAAATACATTCACGTATATTTATTTCTTAAAAGTATAGTTGATACAATGTTGCTTTTAATCATCTTAAATTTTTCAAAGTTTTTAAATTCTTTAAAATGTATAAAAATAGACGCACCGAAGTAATACTGAATTAAATCAAAGTCATAATAACAAGTATTTTTAAATAAGATTTGAATGTACAAAAATATTCGAAATATCAATAATACTTAAGCATTTTATATTTCCAACATTTACAAATAGATTTTTCTTTACTTAAGCTTTTTCTACAAGCCAGTAAAAATATATTTTACTAAAAAATATACTACACCGTTTATTAAATTTACTTCGGTCTAGTTACATTAAATAAACACAAACAACCTTCGTATGTTTTCGTTACGTTGATGAATACTTTGATTGGATTTAAAAAACTATTTAAATATCGAACGAGTTCAATAATAATTATCGTTTTTGAATGCGATACTAATTAAAAACGTATACTTAAGATTGATTTTAAAAGTGCCCAAAGTTTGATATTTCATACACGTATAGATTTCTTATCGAGTAAAACAGATCTGCAAAAACTTATAACTGTTAAATTTATTAATATGTTAAAATAATGCACGATGTGCGATGAGATTTGTAGAAAACAAATTAATATGGAATAATTCTAAATATAAAAAATAATTTTTTAAGAAATTATAAATCATAAGTTTCTTTACAAAAACATATACATTACATATTTAACGTATTGTACAATTTCCAAGTTCTTTGATAAAGAAATATTATCGATCCGCGGATCGAGACTCGATAAATTTTTAGCAGTAACGTCAATTATACTGGAAAGCTCGGCAGTATTATAAATGAATCATATATAAAAGTAATATATATAAAAGTAAGGTTTGGTCATAAAGTTTGATCAACGTCGCGATACACGAATACATTCCTGTCTTTCCTTCCGTTCTTCCAATCTGGTCGAGCCTCCATTTAAAATCCCCAATTTAGATTTTATTGTTCTTTTGAAAACAATGTACTAAAAGAGTCTTTTACTTGCATACGCAACCGCATCGAGAGCGATGGTCTATGCAAAGGGAAACCGGAGCGCGTCACGTAAAAAAATGACGTAAATGGTAAGTCGAATGTTGGTCCGTTTGGTACACAGGCAACCACACACGAGCAACCACACACGAGCAACCACACACGAGCAACCACACACGAGCAACCACACACGTGCAACAACACACACGGGAATACCAATTCGTACATCCATCGTTTATATTTTATGAACGCACATCGATGTACATCGCACACGCGAGCGTCGACTATCGGTGAATCCAGACTTGCATACGTGCACATTCATCGATGTACAATCCTACGTTTATGTCTATAAATCAATAAGCACGTCACGCGATCAGCATCACCAAAAGCGCAGTTTTAAGATAAGATGCAAATTAATTTGCAACGGTCACCAATTCAATTTTGTCTTCGACTGGACGCTGCGTTTAATAGCTCAGTCTCAAAGTTACAGCGCTTTCGAGGATTTGGAGGATTTGGAGGGTCTCCTTATTTTTATACCTGTCTCCTTAATTTATGTTGAACGCTAGAAATTGTTAAAGGTATGAATTTTTAAGACAGATATCGTTCACTCGATTATTTATCGAGCGCTACAAGTTTTTTTGTCAACATTAAAAGTATTTTTACTTTTACCGGTGATCGGTCCATTGTGATCAATGTAAAACACTGTATAAAAATGATGAAGTTTGGATCGTTGTTTCTATAAGAAATTTGTAATTATAGAAAGTCATTTCGTATAATTTGGTATTGTCAATGTAACAGTGTATTTGTATCGTAAGGTTGTAAATATTACAATTGGTATTGTTGAAATTAAAAATTAAACCATAACAGAAATTAAAAATAAATTTTACCATTAAAACTTTGTTCGTGTTACATTTATTCGTGTATTGTCGGATGCTTGTATTATTATAATGTGCAAAAATTTCTCGTGAATTTATTTATATATACGAATAACTCATTATAAATCACGTACAAAAATTATTTTTATTGAAGAATATTACTCGAGGCAAATTTATAATACTTGAATAATTATTCATGATACAATAATAATTTATTGTTTCTTTGTGTATTTTAAAATATGGAATAATATTTAAAAAATGATAAATATTGTTGAATTAACAAATATCCTCGATTTTCCCTTTCTTTTTATGGTACAAAGAATTTGTTTGCAAAAATGTTATTAATTGCCGATGAAAATAATTAAAAATATGAATTTTAATAAATCTGAAAGATATATTTAAATTTATTAATAAAATATTATTTGTTTTTATTACACATTATTTTTTACTTTAAAAGAAAATTTTATTTTTGTTACATTGCATGTTATATTGTAGATTTTTTGTAGTTACAATCAATTATTTGTATTTTATTTTAATTATTTTTAAACATATAATTTTTTATTATATAAATGTTTATTTTTTTTTGCACTTATACTTTATTAATCTTGTTTACTTAAGTTAAGTAATCGCAAGGAGGATATATACAAATTATTTTAATTAAAAATTTCATTATTCCGTGTGGTACAAACAATTAAATCAGAAAAGGATATGACTACAAAACTACGGTATTTCTTTGTGTTTAATATTAAATAGATTTGGATATAAATTATTATAAATTGAATATTATGTTTTCTATCGTGCCACCGATATGATAAAAAATGAACAAAAAATTGATATGTACGTATTATGTAGCTTAATTGTAAATTAAAAAATTTAATAGTAGTATATTCGATTGAATAAAAAGAAGAAAATAATGTATTACAAGTTAAAGTCTTAGATCTAAAAATTTGAAATATAAATTAATGTAAACAATATATTATAAAATAGAAACTGTACGTTTCTATATTAAAAAAGTATTTTTCAAATTTTATTAATAGTCTTTATAAAAATACTTACTAAAATTATCCATTAATTAACGATATAAAAAATTTAATGAACTAAACAGCGACGGTAATAATAATTATATAGATTACATTATACAAGCAATGTATAATTTGAACTACATTTAATCTAGAAAATTGCTTCAGTTAATAACATTTATCGATCAATTTCTTTATATCTTTATTATTTTAGATTAAATGATTATTAAGCAGTTTACTTTGTATAATAAAGATTGATTTTTATTTTGTTTTAATCTTAAAATGTCTTATTAATATATTTTTATCGATATTAAAATATTTGTTAAATATAACAAACTAACAAAATATTTATCGTATGCCATCTACATTTGCATTATACGTTATATTTAGAAAAATGTGTAAGCTTTAATTTTTCTTGGTTTATTTTAATTTCACCTTTATCTACACTAAGTGTGTTATAGTTTTAAAAATTATTTTTACAGCATTGTATCTTTAAATACTTATGTAAAAGTTATAGTCGATGGAGATTAATCGCACAAAAATAATTCTTTTAAAGAAATTATTGAGAATAAAGTAAGTATTCTAATATTTGTAAATTATTTAAAAGTTGAAAACTTTAAGTAAATATACCAAAGTTAAAAATTATATGTATAAAATAAACTATACAATTTTATAGTTTATAATATTTAAGATTCTTTAATTCAATTATAAGCGGCATTGTAGTATTTTTTAATCTATAATACTTGTATATACTATTCGTTTATTATGTATTCGTTTTCTAGATATTATAATTGAAATTAGAATTATAAAATACTTAAATTTTAAAAAGTAATAAAAATCTTAAAAATTTCGAAAATTTATATTATAAAAATTCGTAGCATTTTTAGATAATAGATATTTATTAAATTTTGAACATTATCTTTATTATTTAAAGTTGAAAGTAAGCAGTCATAAGAAAATGTAAGTTTTTGTTTATAAAGAATTAACGAATACTATAAAATAATAATAATAATGACAGAACTTTGAAATTAATAATATTTGATATATTTATTAATAGTTAATATCGTAAAAATACTAAATTGAGACTGTATTATAAAAAAAATATTATAATATTAAAGTGTTCCGATTAAAATTCTATATTAACAAAAGGATTTATATTTCAAAATTATATTGGATTTTTTACGGTATTCTAAAAATTTTAATTAATACAGCACAATTATTTATAATACGAAACTCAGTTAACGAGAAACTTTCACTCCGTTAACCTTTTAATTATTATTACACTGCAAATAAATTGTGATCGTAACAATAAGTAAAAATCGATTTTAACACCAGATGGTGGCACTCACACGATATAGCATTTAACGTTTACGACCTAAATTTTGATAAAGTTTTGAGGTATTTTTGAACGAGAATTAGCAAATTTTCGAGCATAAATTTTTCGCAATTTGTAAATTTTTAAAATTAATTAATCAACCGACGATAAAAATTATTCTTTATTACTTTATTTTTGGAGTAAAACGCATTAAAAGTTATTTTATCGTTAAACTGAAAAATATCGGAAATATTATATTCCCTTGATTTTATTAAAATATTTAATCGGTATTAAAATAAAATAAATCATCGATATACGCAAAGGTATAACGAAGATTATACCGTTACAAAAGGAAGCTTCAGAATTTTATCGAAAATATGAAATAAGGATTAAACGAACATTTTTAGAAAAAGAATCTTTGCAAATTTCGTACTTATATTTATATACTACTATAAGAGTTCGGTTTACGATGTAGCCTCGCATAGGTATTAGATTAATTTAAAAATGATAAAGCTCGTAAAAGCAAAGGAACGAGGCTAACGATAGCAAAGCTTTTTTTTCAGTCCGAGATTTTTAAAATCGAAAGCTTTGATATAGATACGATAGTCAATGACTGTGATAATCTTGTTCGCTTTTACAGACAGGTTTGGTAATCGGAATGACGATGTATTATCAGCAGGTGTCCGTGGACTTGTTCAATATGGTCTACACGGCGATCGCTTATGTCGCGTTGGCCGGCGCCGCTTGGCTCTTCCTCAGGTTGATTCAGGCTTGCGTCTGGCTGCCGAATCACATGAAGCGTCAGAACGACGTCGAACAAATGCTCGAGGAGAAGGCAAGCCTTTCGTTTTTTTTTTTCTATGCGATTTATGGATCTATGGACGTTTTGAGCGTCGAGGAATTTTGGTGGACTTTTTGCCCCTTTTACGAGTAAGCGCTAACGGTTCCAACTCGAGGGATAACTGAAATTTTATATAAATAATTTGTAAAAAAAAATACAATTTCTTTGATTATATCGTAATGGTAATTATAAGCGTTGAAAATAAATCAGAAAAACGAAGGGAAGTGTTTTTTCAATATTTCAGGATAAGCTTTCGCTCGTTCGGAATTATGCCGTCGATAATACTTCCTTTGTACGCGACAATTCGAATGTACTTCATTCGGTCGCTTTAATCTGAATCTGTCAGAGTCAAATAACAGTGGCAAGAAATATTATGGATTTTATTACGCACAAATGAATCTAGGTAATATATATCGACATTTTCTACGGAATATCGCGTGTTATTATTATATCTGATTATGATAAACGTTCATATATTTATCAATGATACACTGTTTCGCGTTAATTTTTATTTCATACTTATTAATGAAACGTGAATTCTAATTTGTCGTGTAATATATTGAAAATAAAACAGTTGAAAATTAAACGAAAAGAACATTAAAAATTGGTTTACGCAACGATATTTTAATAGTAATTCTCAAATATTTATTTCAATTTTTAATACAAATTCTTGAACGTTCGAAATATATTATCGGTACATTCATTTCTTATTTTAAATAAAAATTGATTGTAATTTTTTCGGGTTGGAATATATCCGATTAGTCGTGTAAAATTTCTTAGGATATTTTATATTTTATACAGCAACGATCGTTTTAAAGAAATATTCGGTTTATAATTCATTTTACGATAATATAAAACATTTTTTAATAAAATATTTATCGACATTTTTACTAATTTACTTTTTAAAATATTTTTCTATCAAACTACAACTATACATCGGAAAAATTAAACGTTGTGTATTTTATTAAGTTGTTTAAAATTCGAGTCGTTAATAAATAATATTGGTTTCGGTAAAAAAACGAGATATAAATATGTAATTACTATCTATTTATTATATATATGAATAAAAAGATAATTTATTATATTTAATATTTATAAAAATTGGGATCAATTGAAAATAATTTAGTAAATTATATGAAATACAATTGTTAAATTATTTTCAATTAATTTTTGATTCGTAAATAAATTTTTAAGAAAATTTTTTTCTTGGTATAAATTAGGATTATACATATTCGATATAAAAACTGGATTATAATTTCTAAAAATAGAATACAATTAATATATTTACACGTGCACTCAGTAGTGACTAAATATAATATGGTCAGGCAAATAGTTCAAAACATTTAATTCGACATAAATAAGCTTTTACCTGTATTTTGTAAATTTAAAAATCTATCAAAAATTTTTCATTTTGTTTAAAATGACGTTTTTAGCATTTTGTAAGCGATAGGAATTAAAAATGTACGGACAGATGAAAATTTTTAACATTCGATAATTAAGAAACGGCTTATATTTTTAGGAAGAAGTAAAACAATTTGATAAATGCAATATCTTAGGTAAAAAGTATCCTTGTAAAGGAAATATATTGTTTTTATTATACGCAAGTTATATTTCTTTCGTAATTAAATATCTCGAATAAAGTGAAGGATGAAATAAGTCAAGGGCTTCGTGTGCGTTATGAAAAATATAGGTTAAAATTTTTTATTAAGGTTCGGATGCTTATTATTTTCTTTACCTTGTTTTTTACGTTTGAAAAAACTATTATACCGAATTACGATCGCTCGTGGAATCGTATGATAAATCAAACTAATCTTCGGAAAGTGTCTCCGAAGATACTTATATGCAATATTTATCTAACTCACGAGCAGACGCTTTTTATTAAGCCAACCATCGATATTTGCGTATCAGTGGATCATCCGCCGTTCCACGACTAATTTAAATCTTAGGCTTTCGTTAGCCTCTAAATCTCTCTAAACGACTCGCCGTGAAAATCCTCGACGGATTCATCCGCGTTCTCGAAAGTACGTACAATTCGCATATCCTGACACAGGTGGAAAGTTACGAGCGCTACATGAGAGAGTGCGAGGAGAAGGAGGCTTCCGGTGAGGTGAAGGACGAAGACGACAAGCGTTCCCTGGAGGTTAAGCGCAAGGAGCGCAACGAGTGTCTGAATATGTTCAAGCACGAGCTCAACCGCATACGTAACGGGGGCAACCCTTACGACTTCGACTACCTCCTCAAGGAAGAGGAAAAGAAGCTGTTTGCGGAAATGGACGAGGAGGAGGAGCAGCAGGAGGAGCAGCGGGAGGAGGGAAAGGAGGGAAAGGAGGGGAAGGAGGAGAAGGAGGAGAAGGAGAAAAAGAAAGAGAAGAAGAAGAAGAAGGAGAAGAAGAAGGAGAAGGGCGTCGAGGAGGAGGTGCAGGTGGAGGAGGACGAGGAGGAGGAGGAGGAGGAGGAGGAGGAGGAGGAGCGGGAGGAGCGGTTCGACGAGGCCGAATTCGCTAATAGCGACGATGCGTCTTTTGAATTCGAACCCAAGAAGGACAAGTGAAGATCCTCACTTTCATCGTTAGACGAGGCTGTTATTGTTGCACGGGGGTTTTGAGTTTTACTCCAAAACTACGTTTTTCCTTTTTTATGTTCAACAAGTTTCAAATTATTTTTTTTAATATTCAGGTTATTTTTACTCGAAAACTCGTGTTTCCTTTTCAATTTTCCTTTTCAAAAACTGTTGATCTTTTACCATAATTGTATACTATCATGAAAAATAACCGAATGTTAAATTTTATTTTATTTTCGAACGAAAGCGACTTTTAGTTTGTCATCGTATATTCGACGATACAGAAAAATCGAGTTCGAATTCAATGGAAAATTAATATTTACGTATTTTGGTATGTAAAGGAGTAGCCAAACTAGTCTTTGCACATACATCATTTTTTCTTTACGTGATTTTTATGAACGTAATCGAAAGTGGATAATAAAGCATTTTATTATTTTAAACTATTATTTAACGTACAAATTATTAGTAAAAAATCTATTTTTCAATAGTTAGTTGAGATTAATAATTAAATAATCGGTATTTTATTTATTAATATTGTCGAATTGTTGGTATTAAATTACTTTCTATCGAACCAATTTATCATTCTCATACTTTTTCTTATTTTTTCGTAATGCGAGGACCAATTCATTAATCAAATTAAAGAACTTAAGAATCAAAATTTTTAAATAATATATAAAGTTTGTTACATATGTATATTGTACCATTACTTCGTGTTGATATTATTAAAAGCTAATCTATAACAAAAAATATATAATAAATATAAATAATAGTTTAATAAATCCGTACTATTTTAATGATTAATTGCAATTGATTGAACGATAAAATGTAATTTACGTAATCAATTTTTATTTTTTAATAGTGTTTTATTTTATATATATTTTTATAATAATTTTGATCACGAATAATTTATATCATCTTCCTTATTTAATAAAGATAATAAGTATTGTATTTAATAGTTACCGATCAAAAAATTATTTTGTAAAAACTAATGTTTTAAAATCAAGTAATTTTATGAAATTCATCTTACTTTGATATTATTCAACTGCACGGAAAATGCATATAAATATAGATATAAATAATATTATCAACTGTTTCTTAGCTACGATTTTTTTGTAAATATTGTTGATAAATAAAATGATATAATATTTATCGTAGAAATATGCAAGTAGAAAAGTTTTAAAATAGGTTTCATTTTATTTTTTATATATTAAGTTAAACGACAAAGATTCACCATAGGTGCCTTTATAAATTATGAACAATCCACAGTTTACATGCAGAGGATTATATTAGCAAACTACAAAGTTATCTATGTTTTATCGGGCACACTTTAGAGAAAATGGAAAAGTATAAAAGAAAAATAATTATAAAGAATAACGATAAAAAGACGAGTAATTCACAAAATTCTGATGTTGATAAAAGGATGTCAAGTAAAAGAGCACAAATACAACTGTTTACATAATTCTATATTATTAATAACGCATTATATTTATTTTATCGATTTTACCATTTATACAGATAAAGCGTAGTTTTTCGTTGGTTGAAAAAAATGAACATATACGTTAGCGAGTTTCATAGATGTTACAATAAATATTATATTCTAAAATTTATGTCACCTAAGCAAAAGTTATTCGTTGTCTCTGGGTTCTGTGCATCCATAATATAATATTTAATTAATTATGTGTTTAAAAAGAACGATCGACTTATGTATTTAAATTTTATTACATTTTTCAGTTTATAAAAATATCGTAATTTTTTTTTAAGTTTAAAACATTGTTATTATTAACAGTGAATGTTCTTCTGAATTTAAAGTTAAGTAAACACAAAATAATTTTTATAAATAAGTTCTAATGCCTGCCTCGATAGGAAAATAAAAATTAATAAGCTAAATGAAAAACCTTATTACTTTTATAAAATTTATAAGGAAATAAATTATAATGTTTAGATGTCGTTTCAAATATAAAATTACACTAAAAATAAATTTTTAAAATAAATTTTATATAGTATACTATACAATGATACCGTAACCTATATAGTATAATAAATAATTCTAATATAATACTTATATTGCTCCTAAATAAACTAGAGCAGAAAAAACAGTTAAAATAAAATTGATGGATCGAAAAGTTAACTTGAACGAGTAAATTTTATACGAAGAAAGATTGATAATTATATAAATTGAAATATAAATTAAAGAAAAGGAATATGTAAATAAATTTATCACGCGATAATGAACTATTCATCGTTTACGAATTAATAATGCAATATACGAACTTATTAATTATCATTACGAATGTAAAATTGTATATTTGAAGCGACATCGGAATATAATGAACGTGTTTCAAGAAATTAGTTGTAAGTGATACAAAGACTTGTGAACAAAATGCGATTCATCCGAAAATTAAACATTTATATTTTAAACAGAAGAATAAAAACTTATATCGTACTCTGTCTAGTTTTCTATTATTTTTAAACCGAATTGAACGACACGATAACGGAACACTTGGGAACCCCAATTCATTGAAACTTCCCTAAGTGGTGACGACGCATCCCTTTTAACCCACTACGCCCTTTTTGGATCATCATCGTTGAAAGTTATCAAAGCAGAAAGTTAAGTGGATTTAAAATTTTATTTTTTTAAAGAAACGCATACATTTTCATGCGGATGAAATTCAAAAAGTTTTCATGTCTTCACGTTTGAGATGTAAAAAAGTGAATTCATTTTTTCATTACATTATTCTCTTTGCAAATAATTCGTGTAATAAATATTTTGCTTATGATATTTTTTATAAGAATATTTAATGTATTTTTTTAAATATAGAAAAACTTGATCGATGTTTATTTTTATTGTGTTATTTCATAATGCACGGTAAAATATTAGTTTCAACTTTCATAATAATTTAAGTCTAAAAAAGATATATAATTAATTCAATTTAATATGAGTCGGTATTGTATTTTTGCAAACTTTAAAGCAAAAAACTTAAAAATAGGTTAATATATATTAAAATTTACATACATAAGGAAAATTATAAATTAAAGAATGGTCTTTTCAATTTTTCATGAGTAATCTAATTTTTAAATATATAGATAACAAAAACTACAATAACAACAATAATAATAATAAAATAGGTTCATTTTTTAATTATTAAATTTTCTTAATTAAATTTTATATTGTATAAAAATCGTCAAATAGTATTTAATCTTAAAAATTTATTGGATAATTAATTTGATGTCAATTTATAAAATTAAAAATAAGTATTGTTACTTATTAAGTTTAAATAAGTCTAAATAAGATACATTATTTAAGATAATTTAATTTTTACTATATATTTATGATAATTATTTTCATAAATAATATAAAATGTATTTGTAGGATTATCTAGTTATATATTTCATTTGATAAACATAATTTCATGACTCAGAATTATTAAATAAGTATTCTCATGTAACAAGTTGTAAATTTCATAAAATATAAATAAATGATATTATTTATCAATGATATATTAAAGTTATTCCTTAAAAACTAATTTTTAAATTCAAGTCTGAAATTACAATGATTAAAACTTTAAATTTAAACCATATATTCTTTTATATCAGTAAATATTATTTTTATTACTAAATATTATAACGTATACTTTTTATTTACAATTTATAGAATACGCGAAATTTTAAGAAACCTATATTGAATAATATAATTATATAATTCAAATAATTATTACAAGTTATATTTAAATTTATGTATAATACAAAATTTCGTATTAGCGTATAGTTTTCTTTATAAAAATTCTATGTGACTTATTTTTAAACATTGGGAGTATTTATATCATGAGTACGATTCTTGTTTATAAAATTAATTAAGTGTTTTAAACCATTTCATAAAGAAATATTATTAAGATTTTTTTAAAGTAGGCTTATTAAATTGTTATGTGAAACAATATATCGGTGATACATGTTAAGTTATTTTCGTAAATCAGTAGAATCCATACATTTATTAATATAAAAAATTGAACGTACTTTTTAATATTGTATTTAAAATAAAGTACAATAAATTCACGGTAATTATAATTTATTATAACTATAACAATTTACACATTTACTAAAAAATATTATTAGAATCTTCGAATTAATCTTTTGTATTTGGAACATATATTATATTTTTATCGATAGGATTCATAAATTATATTTTATTAAAATTTCTTTTTCAGAACATTACGAATCATGAAAAAAAGAAAGAAGTAAGTAAGTAAGATACAGAGAGAGAACGAGATAAAAAAGAAAAAGTAGAGTATGCAAAAAATATCAAAGAGGAAAGAATTCCATATTTCATTATTTATGAATTTTCTTTGAATTATTATATAGCAAGAATAATAAATTTTATTTTTGAACGTGAAATTCTTATATTAAAAAATATATTTATAAATTTTCATAAATGATCAAATTGTTATATTTTACTGGATCATTTAGAAAATAAGAAACAATTTATGATGAATACCTTAATTATGTAAAAAAATATAGAAATATTTGCTGTATGTTTGATATAAAAAACAATAAAAAAATGGTACCACTTTTTAACGTTAGTGTCTGAAAAATGTCTATTAAAATAAAAATGGAACGAACTGCCTACTAAAAAAATTATATTCTTTTGACTGCGTCTCGTGGATACTCGAGACTGCAAATCGACCGGACGTACGATTCCACTTTCACTCGAGATCTCGCGATCGAAACTGCAAAATGTGGCGACCGTAATCCAACAGAGGTATCGAATCCTGATAGCAAAGAAACTCTCGAACACAAGTACCGTGAGACGATGTCTTCTCTCGCGAGCACTTGAATTTGATCGAAGGAGTGAAAACGCAACTTGGTATCGAACTAACGAGTCAAGGACGAAAAAATGAGAATACAACTCGTTAACTATGAGACTTTGAATAATTAACGTGAATCGCACATAAACAAAGCAAATGCGAGGTCGTATTTCATACGACAGATTGGAAACTCTCGTTCCCTCTCTCTCTCTCTCTCTCTTATACACACACGTATGCTTAGAATGAATAAATGAGCTCATCTAATTCATTATGCCTCATTTCTTTTATCGATTTCTAACCTAACAGAGTAAGTTATAATTTTTTAGAAATATATTGTACTATTTTTCAAATAAGTTTTATGAAAATTAGTTTTTAATTTATATATTCGATACTATTTTTCCGATCATGCTTTAAAAATTAATGTTAATATACTAAAAAATGAATTGATTTTTATATTAAAAGTTTAAATTATATTTCGTTTTGATCGAAAAATTTAAAGGAATTTAAATTTTTTCTTTAACGGAATACTAAATGAAAATTCTGGGAAGTCGTAATTAAATGTAACTAAATTTAGTTACAAAATTACGAATAATTTATAGAAATTTTTTACTGTAAACAAATATTAAATTTATAATAAAAATATTTCTGAAAATAATCAAAGCGTTTTCTGATTACATTTCTTCATTTTATATAATTTTTATTTATAATTGTGAAATACTTATATTCTTATTATAAAATATCGTATAATTTAATTATAATTATTATATAACTAATACTTTTAAAATTTTATCAATTATATACTTCCGATTCAATTAATAATTTCTTTGTTTATAAACTTTTGATATTAAAATTTGAAAAAATATTATTATATTATAATAATTATAAAAGAGAAGAAACGTTAATAAAATATTTGTGGCTTGGATATCAACAAAATTTTTATCGCAGTTAAATTTATATAAATAATTGTTCCATATTCTTATTTAATATTTCACAAATTACACATTTCTTTTTATAATCGTAAATTTTCTTTTATAAATATATTTTTAATACAAAAGTCAATTTAACAATAATGTTTGATATTAAGTGCTGTATAAAAGAAGGATATCCTTTAAGAGATAAACCGAGTCGATTAAAAAATTGATTAAAAAATATCACCATTATATCTAATAAGTTTCACAATTACACATATTTTTATTGCTTTTTGTGCACGAAATGGGTAATAATTCTTCTTTATCCAATATTTCCGGCATTTTCTAATTGTACGTTTAAATGACCTTAGGATACATTAAGTTGATCTTTGTAATAACTGTTGTTTATATAATTAATAATAATTGTTCAACATAGATTAAAAAATGTCTCATTCTTTACACGAATATTTTCTATACCTTGTGATTAAATTAAGCATAGAATTCGGATCTAATTTAAATTAAAGCGTAGACGTACATCGACAGGAGGAAAACAATAGATAGAAAACAGTTGATAGAAAACAGTTGATAGAAAACAGTAGACTGAAAACAGTTGATAGACAACAGTAGACTGAAAACAGTAGACTGAAAACAGTTGATAGACAACAGTAGACTGAAAACAGTAGACTGAAAAGAGTAGACTGAAAACAGAAGACTGAAAACAGTAGACGATCGCGGCTTACGGATTCTCGATTTATTAGCATGAGTTAGCTTACGAAAGATTCGCGATGTATTTATTGTATACGTAGGTGTGCAGGAGTGAGAGGTCGAGGTCAACGTGTCGTCCGTTCGCCTCGTGGATGCTCGTAAGCGCCGATTTCGTTGGCAGTGGTCCAAACGACGAGACTCCGTCACTGCTGCACTTTTTCTTCGTTTTTCCTCCACTAGTTCCGTACTTTTTCCATCCGAATGAACATACGTTTACCAACGTTATGTAGAAGAGGTAACGATTTTTCTTCATTCAATTTTACTTCGCTTCTTTTCTCCGTAGCTCTTCAGAACGAATCGTATATTAAAAATTGTGAGCGGAATTAATGGATGCTTTGTGTGAAAGATGTAGCAAAGTTTACTCTTTGTTTTCATTCCTTATCTCTAAACTAACAAACTTTTTGACTTCTATGAAAGTAAGCTTATTCTTTTTGGAAAATTTTTTAGCAAATATCATGAAGGTAACGATCATCTTAATTTATTGCAGACCGTCTAATTTTCTTTCACAATATATCACTCATTTACTCAGTGTATATTAAAATATTTATTTTAATTTCATGTGAATTTATAGTTTTAACGAACTATGCTTCTTTCGTTTACAAAAAAAAATAGACAAAAATTTATCTTACTAAAATCTTAACTACTTAAATAAAATTAAGAAATATGATCTGGTTGTGGTAAGAGTGGATAAAAGGAGTTTAAATAAAACAAAATTGATTACTTACTTGGAAAGTTAAGAAGATAAATTATATAAATTAAAATAATTTACCGTTTTAGAGAATGGAGAATTTAAAAATAAATTTAAACTTCATGATAATAAATTACAAAGTAAATCTACTAAAATACCATTTTTATCTATTTTTGGTATGTTTTTGTATACGCACATACTCATAAAAAATATACAAATGAAAAAGTATTAAGATTTTAACCAAAATTTATTTCCTTGGTAAAATATCATTTTTCTAGTAATTTTTAATTATCAACGTCAATGATTTTATAATAAATTAGAAAAATAATTTTAAAAAATACTTTCAAAGCTTTGTTATTAAAAAGTTAAAAATATATCTGTACGATCGCTATTTTATTATTTCAATATTCATATTTTTATCATAGTTAAAATAGAAAAATTACGTCAATATTTCTTTTACATCTCGTTAAATTTTTTGTTAATATCTTCGTAAAAGGCTTCAAATGTTCAATTTGAGCAATTAATAACTTTTCGTATCACAGTTAAAAACAATATTCTTTACATAAAAGATTAATTATAGAATTTAAAAAAATTAAAGCAATATTTTTTTGACTTTATTCGTCGTATTTATCGTAAAAAATATTTATATAAAATTTTCGCCAAAATTATTTTACAAATAATTGTCGGTTAAATCCAAAATATCGTCGTAGAATAATTTTAATAATTAATAGAATACATACCAATAAAATAAATGTTCTAAAATACCGTTGATAAAACCGCGGATCAAAAAATTTATTTTAATTCGAAGACTCCCCAATGTTCATAACATAATATCGAGCTTTAACGATAACAAACCTCGACACCTGGAAATTGACACATAAAACACACGGCTTCTATCTTGAATTCTGATCAGACTTTTTTTTGGCTTTAACATATGTTAAGGGAGACAATATATGTGCTAAATTGCCAGTTCTTACAAGTATTAAGTCATCGTTAAAGATTTATGTCAAAGGGTAGATAATGCGCTTATATTTACATAAAATTTTTTTCTCAATTACGTATTATAATACATTATAATTTAAATTTCGTAAATCAAGAGAAGTACTATCCAGTTTATAATTCAATTAATACTTTACAATAATAAATTTATGTAAAAAGTACATTAAATGGATTAAATGTATAGTAATATATCTTGTTTCGGTAAGTTTAACACGATGATTCCAAATGGTTAAATTATCGCGTAGAGCGATCAATATTTATATCCCACTAGAAAACATTAAACAGAAACCAATGCTCTAAATGTAACGAAGATAGTCGATTGTACCGTATTTTGAGAAATTGGAGCCTTAAAACACTGGGGGTAAATTTTAAAGGAAGGTAAATAAAGGAGCCGAAAGAGCGACAGCGGAAAATTAATCAACGAGTGTTATGAAAAGGTTTTACTTATTACATATACGCGAATATAAGTATAACCCTCGAATATAAGTTTTTAAGTTTTGTTTTTTTCTTCGATCCATCGAGTAATATCGGACAGAGAAGAAAGAAGGGCGGAAAATCTGATATCCACGTTTACAACACTTCCCCTCCTTGTTAATTACTCACCTCCCCTATTTCTTTGTACAGCAACTAAGAATCGCAAAGTTTGCTTTTCCACTATATTGCGCGTCTCCCCTCAAAAAGCGCAGTTGACTTTGCAAGCGAGCGAAACTCTCGCGCAAGATGAGGAGGAACATCGATACTAAGGTCAGCGTCTTATTTATCCTCCGACGCGAACATCGTAATCGTCGGCGTTATCGGGCGAGGTTCCGCCGCCTCCACCACAGATGTCGCCATCACGGACGTGTGGAGGAAGTGCGAGGGTGCGCGAAAGCGGGGTGGAAACGGGGTGGAAATGGGGGGTGGAAATGGGGGGGTGGTCGCGAGAGGGAGGCGTCCGAAGATGGAGTCGCGGCCGCGCATCGAGTGCCCGAGGCAACGAGGATGGACGACGGGGTGGAGGAGGTGGAGGAGGCGGAGGAGGCGGAGGAGGAGGCGGAGGAGGAGGCGGAGGAGTTGCGCAGGTGCCTCCAGCACACCGGAAACATGTGAGTTGCTCCGTCTGCGTGTACATTCCTCGTTCGCCTGCGCACCGCGGATAGATTATGGATTTTTTCTCACTTGGCGGGCTTTCGTGCGCTTTGACGCGGTTCGCCGATGAGTTTAGACTAGGGGGTCGCGGAGGAGGAGGAGGAGGAGGAGGAGGAGGAAGAGGAGGACGCGGATGCGAATGGATTTCGGCTGCTGGCCCGGGAAATATTGGCACGTGCGATTTTTTTGCGTTGTCGAATGATTCTCGTCTTGCCTTCGTTTATCCTTTTTTTCTTACTTCGCTTCCGCGCTTACTTCTGTGATAACTTTGCGGAAATTGAAGTTCCCGTCTGCAATGTTATCGATGCGCTTCGAGTTTCTTATTTATTTTGATTTAAAACGACGAGAGAAAAATCGACGTTCGGAGTGCGTTATTTTTGCATTTCAACTTTTCGAATAAATCTTTCCAGTGATGTGGAGAAACGCTAACATTGCGATGAATTATGCTTCCTTAAAACGTCGACGCGGCTGAAGCGAAAAAGTTTTCACACCGTAAATAAAAAAGAATAACGATCGAATACCACTGGTGTAAAGTTGCGCGTTAAAATTTGGTTATAACGAATCGTATCCTTGTAATTCAATGTATTTAAATATTTTTTCCACGTTTATAAATGTAACGTCAATATTTAATATAAAATATCTCGAAGGTTTTTCATTACACGTTATTGAGCTAGA
Source organism: Dolichoris vasculosae (assembly GCA_018907195.1). Lineage (NCBI taxonomy): Eukaryota > Metazoa > Arthropoda > Insecta > Hymenoptera > Agaonidae > Dolichoris > Dolichoris vasculosae. Next base: position 15,872,543 of record JACCHY010000002.1, on the reverse strand, counting down.
AAAGTTGAAGCACATAGTCCAATAATTTTTTTCTACGCATCATCAAAGCTCGAGAATTTCATTGAAAACTCTGTTATATGATCGTTCGATGATTTATCGATTTAGCAGAGCTCTCAAAATACGAACGCGAAAAATTCGTATTGGCATTATTTATGTTAAACATATTTATTATAATTTTTTTATCGAATAATTTTCTTTGATACCTTTATAATATTTTATTATATTTTGCGTTTGCGGTAAAGAATAAAAGTTGGTACGTAAAAAACTTCTTTTATACGTATTTTTCAAAGTAGATAAGCATCGATAAATTTGTGATTTTATGTGAAATATATCGATTAAAAAATTATTTAAAAACCGAATATAAAGTTTAATTTTGGATTTTATGTAATAATAATTATCTTAATATTATAAATAATAATTTTCGAGTATTTTAAGAAACTTTATAAAATATAAGTATTTACGTCGTTTAAAAAATTTTAATTATATAAAACATTTTAAAATTATAAATTCAAAATTTTGAAATCAGTTTATCTATATATACACATTCTATTCAATAATATTTTTACAGTTATACGTTAATTAAATATTTGGCAAATCAAAACTTTTACTATACGTTTACTTTTCTTCTTACAATACCAGCAAATACTTTTCTTTATTTTATAAATCGCGTTTCTTTTGAAGTTTTACATTATGAAAAGAAAATTTTATTTTTGTCGTATCTTATAATATTTGATTTCTTTTGAGAAGCTGTAAAAAGTATATTTTATTAGATAAGATAAAATCTTGGAAAAATAAGAAATATAAGATTTTTACAGAGAAATATTAAAATAAAACTAAATTATTCTTAATATCATTTATAGCTCGTACATTTTTTACTTATAATTTAATATTAATATATTATTATTAAAAATTGTATCAACGGTTATTCATAAAATATTGAACCTTTTTTTAACGCAGAACTTCAGCACAACTTAATATAATACTTTGGCGTGGACAATATAAATTTTCTTTAAGTATACGTACTCGTTAAAAAAATTTATTTGTAAAAATTAATCATATGGAATTAAAAAATATATTAAGTTATAAAAACTATATTTAATACAAGAAAAAATTCCTGCGGTCGATCGCGTCTTATTTAAATAAGCTGTTTTGTATAAAAAGTGAATACAAAATTTTTTACGAGCTAAACGTCAAAATATTATTATAAGATGCGTATTTTTAAAAATATTAAATTTAATAATTTAAAATTTTTATTTATAACAAAGCAAGAAAAGTTATTTCGATAGTATTTTGATATTTTGGTTCTGAATTTAAAAAAAACTGAATCTTACAAAGTTTATATAATTCAAAGTTTCGAATTTTAATACAGTAAAAACTTATAAATTACAGAAATGGATTTTTCAAACTTTCCAATTTTGTTCGAAATACAACGAATTAGATTTGATTATAAATAAATTGTCTCATCGATGCTACAAATAAATATATTAGAAAATAAGCATTGATTAAAATACATGTACGGTTAGTTATAAGCAGAGATAACATAATTATATCATAAAATTCCTTGAACGTAATTTATAAAAAAATAATTTTTCCGTAACCCACTTGTAAGCGATCTCTAACGTAATCCGTGCAGAACGCACGACTAAAGTAGAAAAGTAAATTTATGAAATACGCTTTATACGTAATCCCATTTGAACTTTGTCATTTCTAAGTAGCTTTAAAAACGCGATCACGATCTCTGAAAATTTCATCATAAAAGTTCGTTAAAATGCATTAAAAGAAACGGAATTAAAATGTAAATCGAGAAGGAAAGTTCGCTCTTGTTCAATTTCCTCGGAAGCGCATCTTCGATATCCGCGTGGCGGTGTTTGAGAAAAGCGCGAAACCACCCGAAGACGTCACGCGACTTTTGAATTTTCCAGGAGTGTTGCAGTTCCTGCAACTTAGATAAGCGGGTTACGCTTCCTCCAGAGTTGACTGACCCCTCGATAGTCGGAGTGTTTGTTCGGATCTCTCCGACCGGATGCGACTCGTTCTGGCTACTAAATCCTCCTAAGATCTCCTACCGAACAGGTAACGACCGTACGAGGATACTTTTTCATATTTTTCAAGCTACGGTTGGTAACGCACATCGAGATCACACGGCTGTGAAATTCCTCCCCTTTGCGTTCCTCCCTTACGTTCGCCTTTCGAGACGCTCCTTTTAGTATCGCCCTTCGAAGCTTGCGTTTTTCCTGAGCTTCCTATCCTTGTTTAAATTTTTCTTTCAAAAGACGTTGGCTGCACAAAAACGTACGATGTTGGGACATCGATGAAATCATCGTGGGCGAATTACTTTTAAGCGGTTAACTTCGGTTGAAAATTGGTGATATCTAAAAGCGATCGTAATTACGTTGAGCATTTCGAATTTTGGAATTCGTACGTTCAACAACGAATATGCAGAAAGTTTAATAACGGTTACATTATCTTGTATTTGACCAGTTGTTATAAATTTTATAATTTTAATATTGACGATTCGTAATCAGCTATGTTTGTAATCTGCTCGTATCTACATTTACGATGAAAAATTCTCGACGTTGTAGTTAACCTTATACATTTTTATTATTTTCATAGAATTTTGGGAAGTGGTTAGGATACTAATATTTTGTTGAAAATCAATATCGAATAAATTTTATTATTCTTTATTTAATATCGAGCGATCTTTGTATTTGTATTTTATTTTGATCGTATAAAACTTTTCATTGCTCTTACGAGACGCGTTAAATCTAAATTTTAGTTTTGTTCTGCCAAGTTAGTTAAATAAAAAAGTTTTATAACTCTAATTCGATATTAAAAAAGATGTGGTAAACGAAAAGGGAAATATGGGTCGGACGTGTATGGCTTGTTATCCCTCAAAGGGTTAATCTAGACGCGAAAGCCTCTTCGATTTTTTCCCTGGAGAGCTATTTTTCACGATTCTATCGTTTTTATGTGCTTACTGCTTATTCTTTAGGTTAAGTATGTGTGACGGAAGAGGTCGTACAGAAAAATTGGTTACCCAAAGTTCGAGTAGAGCAAGAGATAATTGCTAACAGCTTTAAGATATATTATTTTTAAAATCAAATTATAACTATTAACGATAAGTGAATAATTATATTATATATAATAACATTATGAAATTATATGAAATATATAATTTATAATAATTATAATATGGTCGTTATTCGAAAATATTGCATTAGTAAATTAATCGTAAAGGCTAATTATTATTCATCTTTGAAATAATATTAAAATTAAATACGTACAATATTTTAAATATCAGGAAATTTTTTACGAAATAAAAATTCTAAATATAAATTAATTTATTTAAATACATCGTTGATAATAAATAGTAGATTTATATACATCGAATAAATAGTATTTTAAACTATTGTTGAAATTATAAAGTAATAAAAGCGATTTAAACGAATACGCGTTTTCCTTATAAAAATGATTGAAATTTGTATCGGACCCAAATTCACGTGCCGTTTACAAATACGACGACTATCGTATCCAATGCACGACATAATTTTTTTATCCAACGTTATTCTCAATATCTCGTTCGATAAAATTAAATGTAAAAATGATTATATCATAACACAGAAAAGCCTTTGTATCGTGAAAGTAGAAGAGGTGATTAAGCGACAGACGTCCGGTTATATTCCTTACGAATGCTCCTTGTTCCTACATGATTAATGAAGGCACCTTGGGTCGATCGGTTACGGGACAAAGGCTGACAAGGCTGACAAGGCTGACAATAGTGCATCGTCCCTCAAATACGAATCGATGTAATTACGGGTTACGTCGCTGCATACGAACACGCGCGTGTCCCTCGATATTCGGATCGCAATATTGGGAGAAATGAATCGTTCGTAAGATCCCATCGGCATTCGTTAACCGGACTTTCTTTTCCTCGGGGATAATGATTTAGATCATTTAGATCATTTAGATCATTTAGATCATTTAGATCATTTAGATAGGTAGCGTTAGAGAAATAATAAATAGCAGATACGTAGATAAGAGCAATTTATTTTACCTTTCATAATAGAAGGATTGAATTGATAATTATAGATATCATCGTAGATGTGATCAAATATTTGAACCGTGAGTCAGAGAATATCGTGAAAATTCAACTACGCGTGCTTTGCTGCCTTTGTATGCTACATTTTCAAGATGTGTATTTAAAGAAACATTATTATTAGTCAATGTATTTTAGCGATTACGATAAATGGATTAATGGACTATTCGATACAAATTTTATTTGGAAATAGTATTTATTTGTTTATGGATTTTCTAACCGTAAATAACAATTTTAAAAATACCCAATGACGTACTTCGATAATATTACGTTCATATTTATATAAAATGATGTACAAGGTAAAATTTATGTTTACGATATACATACGTTACTTCAAAATAATAATAAGTTATTTTAATCCTAAGTTTTGATTACACTATCAATAGCTGAATTTTATATTTTTAGATACAGGAATATTTTTTAATGGATGAAATATAATAAATATAACGATCATATAGGAGTAATCAATTTGTTAATCTATTTTCCGTGAAATACCTTTTAAATAATTTAAACAATTTGGAAAACGGACGAATTTTTCCTTAAGTAATTAACTTTCTCGAATCAAATTCAGTTAGAGAGAAAGAAAAAAGGAAAAAAAGAGAAAAACTAAAAAAGATTGATTATATTATATCGTAAGTTGCTTATTTTCAATTTTAAATAAAATAAAATCGTAAATAAACAAATGCATTGTCGTAATGCCATTGTCGATAGCCAACAGTGATAAACAATCATTTTCTAAGATTTAAATTTGGTTTACATTGCACGGTCCAATATTTTTGGTTTTTATCTACCCTTTATCGAGTATTCGTATCGGCGTCTATTTTGAATAATATGACGATACGAGAACAATGAATACGAACAAATATAATATATCGACTATTGTTATAAATATAGGTATACCAAATATATCAATTGTCCAGATGAAATTCACGTAAATTTAAATCTATGAATTATTATTTTCAATGTACGTTTATTAATAATTTAATAATATTTGATCATTGGCTATAGAATAAACGCGGAATTAGAACATTTAAATAATATTTGTTTTTAAGATAAAATATAATGAGTTAATTATCACAATCGATATTATAATTTAAAATTAATTTTTTTTATGTGTCTTAAACATCTGTTTAAAAATATTGTAATATTCTATTATAATATAATATAATATAATAAATTATTTTTCTAATATAATCATCAATTAATATATTATTTTTTTAAATTAATTTAAATTTCAAATAAGAAATATTTACTTTTATTATGCAGATACAAAATACTGTATTTAGTTTATTTAATTTTCTTTTAAAAATTTTTAAAATTAATTATAGATAAGCATAAATGTGAGCTTTCAATTTACCATTCAAATTAAATATGAAAACAAATTAATGAATAATTAATTTAAGGTGTTATCATATTAAAATATATTACAAATTGTTATTAATACTTTAGTTTTAAAACTTAATTAAAAAATAGAGGTAAACTGTTATTATTGTAGATAAATAGTTAAAAAATATATTGTTTAGAATAATGAGTCACGAGTAAAATAAAGTATTAAATAAGTTGAGAGAAATAAAAAAAGAGAGAAGAAATAACAGGTTTTATTATATCAATATATTTTTAATATGTCTGCAAGTGAATTCTAGCAATAATTCTGGTTATTAATTCACGCCACGTGCGGAACAAAGAGAATCGCTATAGTTGCAGCTTAAACGTGAAACTGTAGTATACTTGATTTTCATTGTGGGCCGAATTTAAGGTAAAACACGAGGTTACGATTTTCATAATACAAGGAAATTATGAAACGCTCTAAATGATTTATAACCTTGTGGAAGGTTAATAATAAAGATTTCTCCAGTCGATCCGAAGATGCAAGCTCTTATTTTATTTAAGCGGAAAAATTAGTATTTTGCTTCTTCCATAAATATTAAATTATCTAGAAAATTAATTATTAAAATATTAATAACGAATGAATAATTTTATCAACCTATCCGAAAGATCAAATTTTTACTACATTAAATATTTTACTGAAAAGAAATTGTATTTGGGTCATTACTGTGCAAGTATATAAGCTTAAAAAGGGTTTTTAAATATTTTATTCATGTATTCATATTCATAGACACATGATATTTTGTGCTTAAAATATGGAGAATATTAAATGTTTTCATGCATATAACTTTTTCCTTTCCACCGCATTGAAATTTAATTACATTTTTTAAATTACATGAATTGTTGAAAAAATTGTATTTTAGTATATAACTCGGACATTTCAATAATTTCAATTTATAGTAAATAGAATTTGTTATAAATCGAAACTAAATCTTATAAATTATTCTTTTTATTAATAAAATATAATCAATTTTTAATAAGACTGTCTTTCAATTATATATATTTTTGTTAATTTTGGAAAATTTTTAATTTAAAAATTAAAACTCAATTTCCGTCAATTTTGGAAATTAATTTAAAAGCAATTATTTTCCCACAAAAATTTAAAAAAATAAACGTTATTAAAAATCAAGTGAATATAAGTTTTTAAATTATTTGTGTTGCATTATCAATTCAACAACGAGTTCGTATTCGTCTAAGAAAGTCATTGCTTAAAAATGTATAAATATATTTAATTAATCATGAAAAAATTGTTAGCATATGTTTATAATAATATCTTTTGAATTAAAGACAATTATAAAATATCATTAATATTACGTAATAAATTTTCATTACGCTAAATGATATTTAAAAAAAAAAATTATAATGGTAAACAAAATTGTTTCCTATCAATTTTTAAACCGTGTTTATTAATAAGTTTGTTAATTTGGTATTTTTTTAAAACGTAAACCAAGTTTGTATTTAGAAACTTTACGTTTTTATCAATTAAGAGATTTCGTATAAAGTATTCCTATTACAATTACAAAAAAAAATTTTTGAGAAACGTGTTTATGTGCTGTTCTTTCGAAGAACCATTACGTAATATAACAACATACGAATGAAAATAAAAAGATTTACTCAACGGCAATTCTATTATTTGAAAAACAATATTCGAACAAAAGATTAATTGTTTATCGGTAAATAGTTAGGTGGAACGAAATTTAAGTTTACGTTAAATATTTTTATTTAACTTGGCTATCTCGATAAATTTTTTCTCTCGAGCGTAAAGGGAACGAAGTATTTAACGAAAAAAATATCATAGGATAATGGCTCGAGAACCGGGTGATCTTTTTCATCCAAGCGTTTCATCCAAGCGTTTCATCCAAGCGTTTCATCCAAGCGTCCTCGGACTAACAAGAATGACTAACAAGATGGTAAGATCGTAGTTGAAACGCGAGAAGAACGAAACGAAACTGAAAATCAGTCACCCCTGTAATAATTTGAATAACGCGTTCGAGCGCAAAAGCGAATCGATTCACCCTCGTTCGATTCATCCTTCCTGGATGATTCGATCAATCAGAAACGACGAAGATCCGGAAGCGTTCGGTCTCGAAGACACTCTCGCGGTCCTCGAGCAGCTGGGAAATCGATAAGCGCGAGGAGCAGAGCGAATCTCGATCCCGTGGAGGAAAGGTTCGGCTCGGTGGGACCGGCGTCCTGCGTCTAGGGTGGCGTGTGGTGGACGGGGTCGGGGTCGGGGTCGGGGGGATGGGCGTCGCGGCGCTGATGCTCGCGTCGGTACTTCGCGCTTGTGCCGAGGAGATGCCGCGAGTGCTCCATCCTATTGATTTTGCGGTCAGTAGCAGCGTCGTCGACTTCCTCGTCCCCGCCCCGGACTATTTATTAATAGTCGCGTATCGTCTTGCGATCGTATCCGCGTCCGGCTCTTTCGTCGAAGGGATACCGACGTCCGCTTCGAAGATACTCTGCCCCGTCGCTGAAGGGGAACCAGGAGAAGCTGGTCGGAGGGTTCGGGTAAAGATTATTCCCTTCGCTCGGTTAAACTCTTCACCGATCCAACTCTTTGAATTCGGTCTTCCGAAAGATATTTCCGTCAATCATTTCGTTTTCGATACAACTTTACAAAATTAAAACTGACGCGCAAAGTAATCGATTCCATTAATGTTATTGGCACGATGAAAATACGCGTCCGTAGAACCTAATTCGTAACGTTGCGCTATATATAATGAAAACAGACGTATAGAGATGACTACGAATGTATCCAACCTTTTAAGATTTCTTCCTCGTTTTTAAACGAATTCACCTAATATTGTAGATTCGTTTCGTAATAAGTACATTATTCGCTACGTTATAGTTTTGCAAATACAGATATTTTTAATACATCGTTGAAGGTGATCCTTTTTGTACGCTTTATTAATAATAATTGTTTTCGATACTAACAATTTATGTACAATATTGAAGACCGAGCGAATACAAATGTTTCTTCATTTTTTATATTATATATGTGTATAAAATTATATAATAAGAAAAATATATTTTAAAAAAGTAGCAATACATCGATATAAAAATATTTATATTTTGTGTCGATTTCAACCGTTTCTTCGGTTAAAAAAGTAATTGTCAAACAAGATTTATATACAAATATTTTTTCCAATGGTTTAAAACTGTATCGTTGGATTAACTTTTATCGTTAATTAGAAAAACTTTATGAAATTCAATTTACGTTGCGATATTAAATTCGTACTTCTTGATACAGCTAAAATTCTTAATTCATAGATAAAAGTAAGTTTTGCATATTAAGTTTATCATTTTAAAACGTGGTTCGTTCGTTACAAGTTTTCCAGTGAATTATTTAAAATAGATTCGATCGAAAGATACCATCTACGATTGTTACCCATTCAGAAAAATAACATCGCTAACTTTAACTTCAATTTCAGCATATCCAATATCCTTAGAAAATATTTGGCATAGAAACGCTTTTGATCTAGTCTTACATTAAAAATACGAGCGTTGAGCTAAATTGCAAAGTAATACTACACGCGTATCGTATCTAATGACGTTACATCAAACTTTACTACAAATTTTTTCATCGGAACCAAAACGATATTAGTTACATATAAATCAATATTAATTTCATTAAATTGACAAGCTCGATTCAATCGATTTTTACGTATACGGAAATGAGTAAAATTAGATGTCTATGAAACATTAGATTATACTTATTATACAACGACGAACCGATAATCTTCCAAATAACAATTTATAAAATATTTGTTTATAATATATAAAATTTATTTTACGCGACTGGTTTCGTTTCAGTTAAGTTTTGTACACGATCAAATGGAAGGTACACGTATTCACGAGGGATCAATGTGGAGATTGACCACACAATGTTGGATGCGATGTGCGTTTTCCCAAGTGTTGAGCGCAGCGTTGGATCAGCACTTAAACGAATCCTCCGTATTTTCTCTCGGTATATAAAGCAAAGTCTATCTACGAGAGCTTTGCTCGGGAGTTCGGTAAACCGAGACGCGTGTCTGCATTCGCAGAATTTATTCTACGAATGTTTTTTTATTACTCATTTAAATCTTATACTATAAAAGATCTAAATTTAAATATCATTTTTTTGTTAAAAAATATTCAGTGTCGCTGTTTTCGTAAAATTACCTAAAGTTTTTTTATTTATAATTATGTATTTAATAATAAATGTCTGTTAAATATTAAAATAGCGATTCTCGTATTCGTTAAAAAATTTTTTTAGTTAAACCAATTGTCATATTTTTATATATTACATACCAATATCATATTTTTTTCCCTATCGTATATAAAATTGTACATTGCATAAATTAGTTCTTCGATAAGAAAGCGCAAACGTATAATAATTAATTTCTATCGTATTAAATCGATGCGTTTGGTATTAAATTTAGTGTTTGCTAAAGATAAGAAAAAAATATAAATATTTAAATTTCGAGTTTTTTATCGTCGCATTCTCATAGTCATCGGAAGATCGAAAATCAAAGTAGAAAAAATGCCTCGAATCCCTAAGCTATTTTGACTTTCGTTATGTCAATTATTCGTGAAATTACCAAAATAAAATTAAAGTATGTAAATTAATTTCCAAGTGTTAAGTTTATATTATTCTAATTTGAATATGAATAATTTTGTTTTCAACCTCGTACCATAGCTTCGCTATCACTGCAGTTATTTCAGCATACGGAAAGATAAGCTCGTGGATACCGTGAAAATGTATCTTCATTATTGCGCTGAATAATTTATGTACGTATACGCGTGTCTAAATGTATGCATATTTCATTTATTTCAGTATATTTTCCTTAAATGTATAAAAACTTGTTTATTTAGCGAATTTTCTCTTTTAGAATATTGTTTTACATGCATTTTCATGTTTCGTAAATATGTATGAATTTTAAGGATTAGACAAATCTAAAAATACGTTTAAATATTATAAGAAATATATATCGATATACGCATAATATAAAAAGGTATAAAAACTTTTATATAAAATTGTAGTATTTATATTTTTATCTTATAATTACGTAAGCGTATTTAATAGTAATGTTTATTATTTAATATTTACACATTTTTATGTTAACGTAAAAAGCATTAATTTATGAAACGTCTCGAATTGAGTAACAAAACTAAAATTTAATTAAATAATTACTTTTATCTAAGAAATCCAAGTAGCTTGTTTGAAATACACCTCGGGAAATCAAAAATCACCAACAAGTAGTTCCAATATAAAAAAAATTTGAATGCTGCTCGGAAACCGTATCGACAACTCGGAGGATGCTCGAATTGTTTTGCATAATTGGGTGAGACGCATATTTCCTAATTTAAATCTATCGTGAAATATAAATGACGGATAAAGATGCGTATAGACGTGATTTTGTAATTTAATAAATAAAGGTCTAGGCGAGAAAAGCAAAGAAACGCTCACAGATAAACTAGTCGATGAATTAATTATTTTTATTAAATTATTTTTTACCGATAACGTACAGAAATAATCGATGGATCGGTTGATGCGAAAGGAAATAGCGACGGTGTAACTCTTTACCGTGAAATTAAAATCAATAGAAAACCGCAAAGTGATTATCCTTAACGAGTGAAGTGCTCATAGCCTCGAGTAAAAGCTGCAAATAATTTGAACTTTTATAGACGTAAGGAAGGGATGGTAAACGAAACTACTTATAACCTATTAAGGCTATAAGGCTATAACCTAGTCTCTGTATTATCTATCTCGAGATTTTAGAAGCGCAGATTTATCGAATCGCTGCATCGTCGGCTATAAGTAACATATATCGAGAGTTTTAATTTAATTGTATAGTCGATTGCGCTTAGAACATGGTCGATGTAACTGCTAACGTTAATGCTTTTATCGAGCTTGAACGATGGAATAATTAGTATTTTAGACACTCAAGACCTTAAAATTAAAAATAATTTTACATTTTTATAATTTTTTTATGGAAACTGATAGTCATCGAGTTACGCTGGCATAGCGATTATCCATAGATAAGGCAAGATAGGATTTAACATAGTTTATAATATCGAAAACAGAAAAGAGGAGCAAAATATTAACTTAAACGAGTTACCGATATATTAAAAAAACAAATTATTAGTATAATAAAGATTAAAAATTTTTTAATAAAAATTTAGAATACATTTCTACTAAATTTACCAAAAAATTATGATTCATCGAGTATTTGTTAAGTTAATTTACGTGTAATACTTAAAATCACCAACATTTTAAACATTTTTATTTACTCTACTAATAAGTTTTTAAATACTATCAAGATATTTTTATCTTCGGATTTATAAATCGTAATTTTTATTTCATTAAAGTATAACTGAAATAAAAATTGTAACAATTATATACCATTATAGTGTTTAATCGAAGAAAAGTATTTTTGTATACTTGGAAAAATCTAAAGTTTTGAATTAAATTTTCCTGAATAAAATTTCTAAAATTCATATAATTTTGTACATTTGTAAACTTATTTTAATATCAATATTTCACATCTTAGGTACGAAGATTTTACGAATAGTAGATGTACAATGTTTTATCATACTAAATGTTGGGGGTTAAATAAATGCTCGTACTCTGGTTTTTATCACAATGTTCTGTATTTCGAAAGGTCGTTGTTCGAACGCGTATAATAAGTCTCGATGTCGCGTACAATATTTGAATTACGACAGGCGTTTATAAGGTACTGTTTATACATCCAACTCGAGGTTGTCGATCGAGTCCGAAGAAAATCTGCTTGCCACCCGACCTGGACATATATTTATATCTATTCTCCCTCCCGGTTCTACCGCATTTTTCCCTCTTTTTTGTTTGCTTTCCCCGAGGGACCGAACCTTGACAAGGCGTTATTATTTCGAGTCGCGTAATTTCCCGGGCCTCGTGTCCTTTCTCAAGTGTGTCCCGTACCATTCGTTGCTCTGCGTACCGGACTCTCGGTCAACTTCGAAGTGAACTTGGAACGCGGGTGAACTTCGCCTCATCTTCGGGTGGACCCCCTCCAGACCCCCTCCAGACCCCCTCCAGACCCCCTCCGGGCCCGGCTACTTTTCCGTTTTCCACGTACCGTTGATTCTCGGTTGCTTTCCACGTATAGTTGACTCTCCGTTGCTATAATTTAGACGAATCGGCCGTATATGACACCCGAGTCACTCGCAACCTCCTCGAATATCATTTTCTCGCGATGCATTTCGTCTTTGCCTCGTTTATTAAAGGGCGCGTGCATTCCTCGAAAGGCCCCCGTGACGACCCGCACGATCTATTGTTGGGCTATGGTTGCGGCCCCGCCCCGATCGGAGACTTGCAAGGGTTATTCGTTAGACCTCGCCTCTCCGAGCTCCGAGAGGTGAGTTTGTTTATAGGATCCCTGCGCCACGTGTCCGAGGTTTGGAGGCAAGTAACTCGTTTTCCGTCGCTCGAGTGGATCCGGGTAATCTAACCCGTGTTCTTTACTTTACCTTGACGTCGCTGGAAACCTTTTTTGACAGACTCGATTCACCCGAGGTTTTCTATTCTCAACGCTAAACTTTATGTTGAAATGGATTACATTTTTTGTTTCGAAGAATATAAAATCTTAAATATCGGATTAATTTCTGTATACTGGAAAATACAAATAGAAGCACAGGTTTTATTAATCGTGACTCTCAATCAAAGTCTTCTATTGTTAGAGTAACTTTAGTGTTTGTATTATCTCAAAATACTTTTGTAGTATATTTTTATCAAGTGGGTGTTGATACGTTTACATTCTTAAAATATATCGTTAAAATATAGGATGCATCTCTTTTATTTGAATAATATTGTTTTTCTCGGAAAAATAATTTAAAATTGTTTAGTGGAAAATATATTTCAGCAAGAATAATATTTTCAACTTTACGTTTATAAATGTACGATTATAAATGATTATGTATATATATTTGTATAATTAAAGTTGCACTACAAGTTAGTATTAAATTTAGTATATGCATGAATTAAATATTTTTAATTATTCCTGTAATTATTTTCAAGTACTTAATTTTCCTATAAATTTTATTATTAAAATACATTTCTAGCAATTTTTATATTATTTTTAACGCATAACAATATTATTTTAATTTTATAAAGTAAATATAATAAAAATTATTTTTTATTTATTTAGAGGTTAATTAATATCGATATTATTAATATTGGAGTAATTAAAAAAATTTTTTGATAAAAATGATAATAAACCAATTTTACTCTATGTTAAATTTTTAATGCAATCCGATATTCTACTTTATCTTTAACAGCAAAAAATAAATTACAATTTTAATAGAATAATGTTTATTTTCATTTATTTTATGCACATATTTATCGATTACGAGCGGCTATATATTATCACTCGAGCATTGTTTTTGTATTTCAATTTACAATATAAATTTAAAATTAATGTATTTTCAAACGACTTTGAAACTATTACTTTGTAGCCAATCACTACGCTTAATCTTACTTTCTTAATAATAGATTCAAACTTTCCATGCAAATTACCTAAGTAGACATTCAGAACTGTAACTATAAGTTATTACTACGAGATCTTTATAGATAATGCAAGTATCTATAGAAGTGATTTATAAAACTACAAATTAGGAACAAGTTTAAAGGAAAAAGAACAATTTTTCGTTTTTATATTGTATTACAAATTCATAATTTACAGCGCGAAAATTTATTCATTTTAATTATATATTATGTTTTATTAATCAGTGAAAATTTTTCAGTGAATAAAGATATTTAGTAATCTTTCGAGCGATCGTATCAAAATAATGTCTTAATATTTTTAAATTACCACGTTAACTCGATAAGAAAAAATTTGTATCGATAAGAATACTTTGAAAAGGTTAATTTTTATATCGGACATTATAATTCACAAATAGCAAAATTAGAAATTCGAGTCGACGATTAAAGCTTTGCTTACTAATTTAATTTCAACGATAAATATATTAAATGAAACGCTCGTTTTAAAAGTACTTCAATTAAAATGGAATCGAATTTATATTTACTTCGGAAATATCGGCGTTAAACGGAGTATTTCAAAATTAAAAAAAAACCCGGAAAGCGAAAGTAAGTTTTATCTTCGCTCACAGTTACATATATAAATATTTGCAATGGTAATCGGTTAAAAAATAACAAACGACTCGACGCGAATAAACCGAACATCAGCTTTAAAAATCTTGTAAAATATAATCCTTACAAGCGCGTCTCGTGATTTATACGACTTTCCACCTGCCTTTTAAAAAGACGAGCGCAGAACCGAAACTCAACGCTGTTGGAAGACTATCCGACTATCCATTGGACGCATTTCGCAAAGACGACGTTGCCGCTGCAACGACACGAGTGGAACCAGTGCGAAACGAGTGTGAAACCAGTGCGAAATCAGTGCGAAACCAACGCGAAACCAGTGCGAAAGACGAACGCACCTCGCGATCGGCAGCGCCTCGATCTTGACCCTGAGAGAAGCACACGTAGTTCAGGGCTTCTCGGAGCAGCGCCGCCGTCGTCATCGCCGCAACCGTTCGTTTCCACGTGATCAAAAATAAACGCGCACTGCAAGCGGTACACGCGCAAACCCCTACCCGACCGAGCCCAGAGTCGAGAGCCGACGTAATACCCGTGCACCTACTTTTAAACGATGATCGGCTACAGGCGATTAGGTAACCGCACGATGCAACCGAGGCAGGCGACAGCCGTCAGTCCGGCCGCGGACGTTCGCTGCATCATGGCCTCGATCGACAAGCTCTTCATGCTGCTCAACGGAGGGGACGACGAGGACGACATCTTCGGGACCATCTGCGTCATCAACAAGATTGTCTGGGTCGTGGTGCTTCTCAAGTGGATGAACTTCGAGATCGGCGTCTAGGCCGGAACTAACCGCAACTAACCGCGACTAACGACGTTACGATTTCGCTGGAGGATCGAGGATCGAGGATCGAGGGAGAGGCCGCCGAGTTTTTCGCGAGTTAGCCTCGGTTCGCACAAGGTTCACGCAAGGGTTCACGCAAGGGTTCTCGCAACTTACCATCACCGTACCTCGTAAGTTTCCACCTTCGGATCTTCCCTTCATCGCTTTCTTTCCGTTCCTCTTTTTCAGAGCGGGTTGGACCAAACGGTACCTGGACTCGGCGATCTCTCCTCCGACTCTCCCAGCGAATCGACGAGCTCTTTTCAATCGATAAGACTTCTCGAGTTTTTTTTTTTTATCATCGAAGATACTCCATCGCGAATCGCGATGTGTGTGTTTTAGCGAACACCCGTCCTAAATATTTCGAGGAGGAATGGCCAATCGACGAGGAAATTCATTCGACTGCGATCATCGCTTTAAGAGTATATTTTACGACCGTGCCGATGTAAACAGTCGAGCTGCGAACTGCTAAATCCACGAACTCGACTTAATCATAAAATTAGAACGTATCGCGTTCGAATCTGTTCGACACGAGCGATGAATAACGCGGAACATCCGACGACGTGAAATCGTCGATAGCGAGTATCGAGATAAAAATCGATGCCTCGTGCAATCAAGTTCCACAAATTATGATTTATCGCTCGTTTCTTCGTATCTTCGGATATCGGAACGACAACTACACAAGAGGATTTTATTAATTATTAAGATCGACCTTTATAATATTTCATATAACGAGTTAATGTACCGATTTATAATGTAATGTTCGGTCGCATTCGATCAGTGTACACTATTAAAATAAAAAGCATTAGAAAAAATAAATTGTTTTAAAAACCAGAAGAGTTTTTACTTTGAGTTATTTGAATATTCTAGTCTGATTTTTTAAAAATTAATAAATTCTTTTAACGCAGTCATCCTTAAAATGTTTAAGAGGCGATTGAATTTTCATTTTGCATCGAATCGTTTTTGAGATAACGCAAGAGTCGTTAATTCTTGGTTACACTTATTACGTTTTACAACTAAGTAACTGATAATTTGGAAGACGTGTCGAAAAATACTATACGTGATATATAAACTTTACGTTTTATGTCTTACTTACGTCTAAGGAAAATTTACAACTGCATTACATAAAAGCTTTTTAATAATACTATTCAAAGACAAGAGCATAAAAAAGAATCTGCATCTTAGATAAATGAATGTAAATTGGTTTATCGTAAAACAAATAATTTTCTTATAGTGCTCGAATAAGAAAATAAGTATCTTAAACTTGTACTTGCAAATTTATATTAACTAAGTCTTCCTAGCATATTTTAATTATCATGACATAAATAAAGCTAAGACTTTGCGCAAATATAATTAAATTAAATAATATAATTCAAATAAATCATTATTCAATCTAAATGTCCGTTAATTCACCTATAGAAAATGAAATTTTCGAATGAAATCAGCCAAGTAAGCGGATCGATATAAAATTGAAGTTCAAGGAAATTTAATTTATTTGTAATAATTTGGTTTGTTCTTTTTAAAACTGACGATAGACTGACGTAGTATAAATATTTAGTATGTTGAGAAGTATTAGAAAACTAGATTTGACTAGAAAACTTTTGTTATGAAATGAGGACAGCGATAAATTACCTTATACATTCGTATAAAGAATAATAGTATGTACATTTTTATTAAATCTCTGGTGTACAATCAGTGATGTAAGATATTGGAGTTTCTGTTGTAATGAAATAGTATCGAATTTTATTCGAGATATCTGCGATACATAAAAATTTAGTTTGCATTTAGCGTATTTATATAATTTTTTACAAAAGTTTTTGATATTAATAATAAGTAAATTTTTTATTTCAATTTACTATATTTATTTTAAAAACAATTAAAAATAATTAAAAATAAAAAAAAATCTTAAGGATAATGTTTATAAATTAATTCTTTATTATTATGAATTCATTTATCATAGATTATTTAATGTGTTATATTATAAAAGTTTATTTCTTTATATTATTTTACACGTAAGTAATTTAGTAAATAGAAAAGAATTAAATTTTATAAATTTTAACTATAGTTTTTCAAAAAATTAAAGTGTTTTGTTAAATTATTACAGCTTTATTTTTAAGATAATGAACAATGTTCTTTTTTTGGATCATAAATTCAACAAAAAATTCAAAAATTCAATAATCATGTACAAATGAATAATATACATAAATAAAATTCAAATTCTATTATTTTTTAATAAATATAAAATTTTATAATCTAACTAAAATTTGAAAATTAAATTAAATAAAACTATTTTGCTAAAATACTGTTTACTATTTAGTATTAAATTCAATTATTTGTTATATTTAAATGTTTAACAGGAAGTTATAAGTGGTCGATAAATTATTTCTGTTATCCGATTTAATTATTATTAATTAATTTTGAATAATACATAAATATCATAATAATTATAATGTAAATTTTTGTATTTTCCGATAGGATTTCCTTGGCGTAATAAACATAAAATGAAATATGTATATCAATGGATTAAAATTTTTTTAAGTTTACTCAAAGTAACTATTGAACTTTATGATTAAAATTATAATTGAATGGATAAGAAATAATAACTTTTAAAAATTATAATTTCTTATACATTTCACTTTATAATTCAGTTAATTATTATATTATATAAATTATAATTTCTCATATTATCAACATCAATTTTTACATTTAATTTAAATATTTCCGAATTTATCGAACATTTTATGGGCATAAAAAAATTACCGTTTTCAGACCAAATAATATGTTTTATCATATTTTAAAAATATAAAACTTATCAAATCAACAATGATTTAAAATTTATATAAATAAAGATTCTCACGGTATTAAATTTAGAATGGAACGTTATTGTGTACACTTGAAATGCATATTTGGATTACTGCCTTGAATCTTAATGATAATGTGAATTGCTTTTAAAACTAATAAAATTTCGTATTTTATCCATATGGTCTTTTGCCAAGACTGAACTTTTGACTCATTAATAGGTTTTACGATAGCTTTAGTAGACATTATACTATTTTGTAAACATAAATTCGAAGGTTCATATTTTTTGTAACAAAGAACTTAAATTAGATTTTATACAAATGTACATAAATATATTTTATTTTCATCGGTTAAATTTTAACTTAAAAGTGATTAAGAAAATTATGATTTGGTATTTATTTGAGTATTTTCCACCATTTTATATTTAATTTAATTTCAAAATTTTCAATTCTTTATATTATCGATAAAATAATTTAGTTTTATTAATAATTTGTACATCATATATTATATATAACATTACGTTAAGCTTTTTCCATTTATACTACATAAGATATATTAAAAATAGATTTAAACTTAACTCTTAAATTTATTTCCAATATGATTAACCATCAACTAATATTTTTGGATAAATACTTTATGTAACATTTAAAAAAAAATTGAAAAAATCTTTGAAAATTTAACAATAAATACTTAAGAAATAAATTTTTTTAATTGTCGCCATTATTTATGTTTATGTTATTTTAGAATACATTTATCGAGTATGAGATTGCACATAAAAAATTATCGCTTTTACCGTCTTAAAATTCAGTAAATTTTTTATTTTCTTCCTATACCGGAACATAAATTAAAAACAAAAGAAAAACAATTCGTAATCTGCATTCGATTAAACCTCTTTTCTTTATTTATTATTTTTTTTCATTCGAAGACAAACACGATATCATCGGTCGAAATTTACCGATTGAAATGTACCGATAATACGTAATACAACATAACCGACCAAGACTACAACTCAATAACGTGGAAAACAAATAAGCTGTTGCTGCAACGGTTTTTGAACGAAGTATCAAAAAAAGTCAGGAAAAGTCACGAGCGAATTCCGTTGGGTCGATGGTCTGTCTCTTTTCTTCATTTTGACCGAGAGAATTTAGGTCAAATCTGCAACCACTTCGTTACGATTTTATACGAGAGTTTGCATTTATTTTTTTTTACATTTTTGTGTAATTAAGTAAATAATCATTGAAGCACAAGACGAATGTAAAATAATATATGAAGCAATGATCATCCATTTACGCCTAATAATTGTAAAATATCGCGGTATTTTTTTTAAGGGAAAATTATGAGAATAACAGAGTAATAAAGTTTTCAATTTAATTTTTACACATCTTTTTCTTACACGCCGTTTTTTCCGCACGAGTAAAATAAAAGATTCAACTAAATATAAGTGTAACATATTTTCGTAATATTATTACATTAATAAAGTTGTGAAAATAAACAATGGTGATAAAAGTGTGATAAATTGTAGCGGACCATTAGATATATTTGTGGTAATTATTACCAATATAATACAATATTATACAAAAATTGATAATTAATATAAATTTATGACGTTAAAAATTTAAAAACATTAATTTTCAATTATTTTTATTATTGCTAATACATTACTGCGTTTGTTTAACGTAATAAACTTTTAAATGTAAATCTCATATAACATATCGAGTCTTTAAAAATACATCATTTGTAATTTATAATATTTTTAACGATTAAAAATATGTAACAAGTTTTTTTGTTAGAGCAAATCGGTATTGCGGTAAAAAAAATTATTTTTAGATGATACTAAAAATAATTAAATCAATTACAAAAATAAAAATGACCCATTTGCTTCCGTATTTAAATATTTTTAAATCATTTCGTAATAAGAAAATATAAAAATATAAAATATAAAAAAAATTTTTGCGAAGTTAAGATTTATCTTTTATACTTGAAATAACTTTATGGTGAAAGATTCAGCATTTTCCTTACAAACTACGTTGAAATTAAGAATTAAATATACGTTAGTCGTTTGAGTACGCGAACAATTACTTTCTACGTATCTTATCGAAAGATATAATTGAAATTCCGTGTAGCGCACAAAGAAAGCTTCGAGATATAGGAATGTTCATCGTAAAAATAAACCGCCCCTTTAAATGGGCGATATACTTCACCAAATGGAGCTAAAAATTTCTTATGCTTTTCCGACGATTCTCTTTTATGTAAAGCGTGATTCTCGCTATAGGAATTGATGGAATGAATCAACGATTTAACGTTTACGATATTATAATTTTTCATCCCTTATATCGTGCTTTTGTGCTTGCAACCCGATTTTTCTTGGAAGAATTCATTGTACGTATTTCATTCGATAGGCGTCATCCGACTCATTTTTTTTCCTGGCGTTGTCTCGTTTCCAAGAAACATCTGTCTTGTGGAAACAGAGAAGAAAGAGAAATACAAGTTCAAATGCACATAATAATAAAATGAGACTCACAAAAACACAGTATTTACCATTAATCTGCGGAAACATTTACTCAACAACATAATACAATTCTCAGTTTGAATTTTTTTTTCTATATTCGTTATTGTATTAAATATACTATTCCTGACAAAATATACATTTCCAGGTTTTTAAAATTTCATTTTAACTAAAAATATCTAACTTCGATTCATAATATTTATTCATCGATGCATTAGTTTATATTTATTATTGTTAACTTGTAATATTTATATAACTTATATATTTTAGATATATTTTTAAGAGATTTCGTTAAACTCTTAATAAATATTAAACTTAATTTCTAACGTGTATAAACATTAATTATTTAAAAATTTTTATGTTTAATTTTTCCGGTTAATTTCTTTAAACAAGGTTCGATCACAGGGAAATTTGAAATTAAATACTATGGAATAAATATTAATATAATAAATGAAAGTAATAAATAAAAGTAACGCGTTTAAAATATTTAACATGCAATCGAAATAATTTAATTAAATGCAATATTTTTCAATACAAAAATATGATATTTTTGTATAAAATTATATTAATTTTATTCAATCTAACTTTATAGTAATTAAGTATGTTTAGAAATAAGGAATTTAAAAAAAATTATTTCTCGTAACGTTTGCATAAATGCATGCTATTTAATTTTGTTGATGTGTGTCTTGTACATGTTTAGTAGTTGTTTTTAATTAGATATACGAAAAAATGAATAATTATTATATAAAATTTTTCTAATTTTTTATCTTTAAATTTTTTTTGATATCTGGCTATGATCTTGAATTCGTATTATTCTATAAATACCGAACCAATATTCTCATTAATTAAAATTGTGAAATGATATTTATTACGAGTTGATCACCTTAAGCTTTTGTTTTCTTTTGTACCATTGAACTTATGTGTAAACAACTTATTTAACCAATGAAATATATTAATTGACATAAGAATCTTGTATTGAGTATCGATCTAAAAAAATCATTATTACCACTATAAGAATTAATATTAATTTTTGTCCAATAAATTATTATTATTTTTATTTTTTATTAGTATTCAGATTTAATTTTAATTATTATAGTTGTAATTGTTTCGTTTTTTGATGTAATGATTTTAATAAGCCGGTAAACCAAATTTAATCCGAGTTCAAGTAAAAAGCTTTGTTATTTTTATTTGAAATTAAATTAAATTGTAACAAGCTGTGGAAAAAAATTATATTAATAAAAGAAATAATTAGTCTATCACTAATAAAACGTACAAGACGCTTATTTTTATAATAAAGTAACAGATCATTTACAGTGTAAATTTTTAAGAAGTAATATTCCTATTAAAATAGTGAAGTTTTCTTAATATTCTGAGTAACGCAATATCTAAGAAATTATCGATTGTACAAGTAAAGTATACAAAACCGTTAAATTTTTTCATCAAGGTTATAATTACGTTAAAATTTTTTGTTTTTAAGTAACTATCGTATATTGATTTTCGTTATTTGTTGAGATATTATTGCTATATTTGTCCAATTAATGATATATCTTTTATCATTGTTCTATATTTCTAAATAAAGAATATAATAACGTATTAAACGTAAATTTGAGAAAAAATATTACAATCAGTCTATTTTAAGTCATAATTAGAGACGCAAACGTATTACAAATAATTTATTAAAAGCAAGTAATAATATGTATCAAAGCGTTTTTTACTTAAAATGTGATTTAATATTTGTTATTCGGAATAAATTAAGGAAATTAAAAATTCTTGTTTTATAAACTTTTTATTCGGTATAAATGACGTATTATAATAAATTAATAAAAAAAACATAATACAGAAAAAGTATAAAAAGATTAGGAATAAATTAAAAAAAAGAATAAAAATATTTTATAATTAGTTTATTACTTTATATATGATATATATTATTTCTAATTAGTTTGATTAATTGTTATAACGATTATAGAGATGGAGATATGAGAGAGAGAGAGAGAGCAAATAAAAACACAAATAAAAGAGCGAAACCGAGTATATCGGTTATTTACGTCATTTATATTTGATATATATTTTTATTTTTTCGTTTTATTTGTAAATAACATTTTTTCAGTTTAAAATAATCTATGTATACCATAATTATTGATTGTATATTATACATATTTTATGGATTATTTATTTTATCTTTTTCTATTTCTTTTGTTTATCTATTTTATTTTATCATTGTTGTTTATTAAATCATATTATAAAGACCATATTTTCAAATATAAAATATGGTACTACGTCAATGTCTAATTACGAAGTTTTTAATGGATCAATGTATTTTAAATATTTCAAAATAAATTGTCAATTATTTTTTCCAATTTAATACATTGATTGATTATTTTATTTCGGTATTAAAATAATTAATGTTTTTGTTTTATTATATGTATACCTAATTTACCTAATCAAATTACGAATAAAATCCAATATAGACTTTTTAATAGAGAGTTAAGTAGAACATGAAATTTAATTACTAGAAAAGATTTATTATTTTCTTGATAAAGCAACAATTACCTTTTTTAATTAGATATTTTTGATCGCTGTAAAAAATTTACCATTTTTTAATAATTTCATTTATACTAGAATTAAAAGCAGAGTTTTCATTTGAATTATATCCTAATAATAATAGTAATATTGTATTTAATATCATTTAAAATACGAATTGAATTGTTACTAGTTTTCGATGAATAATATAATGTATGTATTAAATTGAAACTGTAATAAATTTGGACTTACTCTTGAAAAATGTTATAATTAAAATAACGCTTGGAGTCATTTTTTATCAACGATGTAATAAACAAACTATTAGGGACAATTTGCAATTGCAGATTGTGTCTAAGCTTATAATTTAGTATGCTAACTATTCCGAAGTAGTTCAAGCTCATTCCAAGAACGTTTTCACATTCCGTCATATACATTTTGATACACAGTAACTAATAATATTTACGAGTGAAATAAATAGAATATTTATTGCGGAATATCGTAACATTATTTTCGCTCAAACGATAAAAAATAGTGAGAATATTTAAACAAGCAATAATGATATAATTTTTTTTTTTAATATACTAGAAGCGATAAATAGTGAAAGTCTAATGTTAGCGATCGATGTAAATTTATTATATTATTTATCATTCGTGATATACATTACGATACAAAAATTTTGCAATAAAAAACTAAAATAGTTTAAAATTTGTATTCATTGGTTAATTTTTAAATTAAGACGATTTAAATATTTTTTATGCATTATATATATTTAAATATTTTTATGCATTTGATACGTTAGATTTGAATACGGAAAACTGAGAATATAATATATTTCAATGAAGTATAGCAATTTATAGATTTTTTAGAAAATCTTGACTAATTGTTTACAGTTCCTTAAGAAATAACGTCTACTCGGTAATACGAGTAAATTCGTGCAAATACGATTGTTCGTAAATACTTGGGAATAGTATCGAAATGGACAGATAGGAGAATAATGTAGGGAGTAAGAGACACAGGAAAAGGACCTTCTCAAAATAGTATAACTGTTAAAATAACTGTTAAAAATTCAAGGCACACTTTGTGCAAATGGCGACGTCTCCGGCAAGTTTGTTTGGTAGGTTCGCGTGATAATCCACCGTTTGTCTATATCCATTCGTTCGGATTCGATATAAACGCTTTCAAGTCCGAGCCGGTGGAATTTCTTACCGTGCGATAACATCGACACATGTGCAATGGGAAATGCATACTCGATCGTATCGTCCCTGTGACTTTGTTCAAGGATAATGCGGAAGAGCTTTATTAGACGCAACAGTTCGGAAGTTCCCTGTTTTTTATCCATTGCAGTTTTTACGTTCGCGTATTCGTGGATGCGCACGAACGGGAATTGCTATCGATCGATCGAAGGAAACTTGTCTTATTTTTTTATTTTTCTGCTTTTTTACTATCGAAGGAAAGGTTGAGTGACCCTGAAAAAACTTAGCCTTGAGATTTTTCAAACTACGCTTTTGTACGTTTCTTCTGGATTTTCTCGATCGAATCGGTTCCTTTTCACGTTTTTACGATACGAAAAATGATATATTTTGCGATTGTTTACTCTTTTCGAGATAGAGGAACGCTAATTTACAACTTAGAAAAGAATCGAAGAATATATTTTCCGTTATCAAAAAGTAAATTTAGAAAAATTTTTTATTTTATAGATTTTATAGATTTTACAACGAAACTTAAAAAATTTCTCGAAATCGTAAAGAATTTGTTAGAATAAATTCGGGTAGCGATAATTGAATAAAATAAGTTGCAATATTTTGACCTAAAATCTGTCGAAAAAAAGAAGGATCGAATTTTTGAGGGAATTTTCTTATAGTTATTTATAAATTTTATTACCTATAAACTTTGATAATAATTCTTGTTTAAAATAACATAATTTTTCAATTTTAATAATGTTTCCGCTGATAAAATGACAACCAAACAACCTAATTGATAGTAATTGAACTAGCGAGAGAAAAAGTGAAAGCGACAGAGAAAATACCGGGAACAACGCGTCGAGTGGAGCTTTATCATGTGACGTAATGCGTAATGCGTAATGCGTAATGCGTAATGCGTAATGCGTGCGACAACTGCGAAGGCGTCGACACGACCGTCGCGAATAATGGACAATTTAATATATCGGACAGCGAGGTACTCGGTCAGTTCACCTTAAAATAGAGACTGGCATCGCTCAACGAGCTCGACAAACTTCACTCGAACCGAGTTAGATCTAAATAATAAACGACGCATTCGGACATTTACGACATGTATGCGTCCGCGGGATGATTAGAAAATTGCGTACCTGCATTCGACGTGGTATTGGAAAAAGTAATTTCTAACGATTCGGGGGTTGAATTTACGAACGCAAACGAACGTCGTTACGCCTTTTTCTGGGTTGTTCGCGTGAATATGTACGAATATGTAGTTGGATAATGAAATATAGATGAGAAGAGGGGAAGAGAGCGAGAGAGAGAGATCGAAGGAGAATGCCAATGTACGTAACTAGTTTAGGGACTATAAAATGATAATTAAATAAGTGTCGAAGGGATAGATCGACGTCATAGAGTAAGGTCAGTTTGTCATTGTATCTATTTCGGTAAAGATAAAATGGTATAGCATGTGCGTATAATTACGAATTGACTAGATATAGAATCAATTTTATGACAATGTGAGTTTTAGATTGTTTTAATGGCAGATTTTCAATGTAATGATTCCATTAAAATCAGTTAAATCGTTCAATTGGTTAATGTAAAATTAACCTTTCGATAAAATGGAAATAAAAAACATTTCTATTCGAAATTTCAATGACGGAGAAGGAAAAAATACGTAATAATGTGTTACATAATTTTTCTATTTTATAAAACCAATTTATAATTCGCGAAAAATACTTTTCCTAATGCGTTAATTTGTTATATAATTTTTTAAACTAAAAATGCAAATATCGTTGAAAATTATAAATTATTTTTTCGTATTACTTATTACTAAATGCATTAAATTTAAGTTATCATCGAACTAGATGGAAAAAATAATTCATGAATTTAAACGTTTCGTATTTATGCACAACTTCGAAATGTGCTTTAAATATGATTCTAGTAAGATTATTCTTGAATATATTTTCTAGTGCATTAGTTTATATTCATAACACAAAGATTTGAAAAAAATGGTTACGAGAGTAATTTTTATATTTATACAGAAATTATTTTCTCTTAAAATTATTAAATTATTCTACAATCTCTTAATTATGAATGTCTGTATTCAATTTAATTTAATTAAATTTTAGATCTTTGTAGTATAATTTTTTTGTCATAAATTTAAAACTAGGTCTATATTAATTTTAAAGTATAACGAATACATACTTTAATTACAACAATTTTAAAATTTAAACTTTATAGAAATTTTTAACTGAAAGAAGAAATGTAGTTAATACTTAAGACGAAATATTTGACACCCCCAAAGAAATTCAACTCCAATATATTTCGAGAGATGCTATATAAATAATCTAATATAAATATTATTAGAAAAAAAATTCACGAATAGATTAGTTTGAATCTCTATTGAAAATCATGAATATAAAATTATTTCTTGTTTTAAAAATTACATACCCAATATATTATTTATCCTAGTTAATATTTTATATCGTATTATATTTTATTCATTAATTATTTCGAGCGTTTTATGATTTTAAAAAGTGAAAAATTAATTTTTTTACAAAATTTTTTCTTCTTAAATTCTTAGAATAAAAAATGTGTATGGAATTTTTTGTTATATAACGCAATAAAATAATAAATAATTCTTATTTATAATTTACAATTTTTTCCCGCAACTAAATATGAAATATAAATTAATTTAATCAAAAATTCATTTAATTGGAAATAAATTAAGTTGATTTAAAATCCTTTAAATTAAATTCTATTTCTGTAAACGTATTTCCTTTGAAATATTTTAAAAACTTAACATAAATAAGATTTTTTATAAATGAAGATGATTAACCAATCAAAATTAAATAAAATGTAAATTAAAAAAATATTTTTACTTCATTTTATAATTAATAAAATAAAATGTATGTTGGTACAATGATACATTTAGTTTAATGATATTTTCATATAACAAATAATAAATACTATTTTTAACAGTGGTTATAAAAATAAATGAATACATTCTAAACGTGTAATAAATTTATTCAATTATTAAAAATATCAGTCTCATACATCTTTTTTAAAATTCAACGCGCGTACATTTTTCTATTTTTCTTTATCGAACATAATATTTATTTTATGCAATTTAATCATATTTAAAATAATTTCAGTTATATCATTATAACTCGGTTTTACATATTAACCGTATAAAATATAAAACGTTTGTGCTAACAATTATCCATAGTTTAATAATGCTTCTAAATACGAGACACATTTTTATTATAAAAGATTTTTATTATAATTTCTCTAAGATCTTATCCCGTCGACCAACAAATAATAAGTACGAGTGATTTTTTCTATCAATTTGTTACGCTATCACTCCGTGATCTTGTCCTTTTATATTTTAACTAAAGCGTTTTGTAAAAGCTTTAAGCACAAATACACAATTTTATAAAGCATGGGTATAACGATACTGATAACATAACTACGTTTAGCTATAATCATATATCGTGCACGGAAAATCAAATAGGAAACGAAACCGAAGATTCGATAATAAAAATCGATTTGCTGTTTCGTGAATTTGTAAATACGGATTTCATTTCACAGACATTTTTTACATCTCTCCGTTTTAAACGGATTATAAATTCGATTAATTCAATTTTTTTTTTTAAAACTATGAAACAATAATTCTTTTGTACAATATAACATAAACATTATATTTGTTTGAACCGTTCGATCGTATATAGAAACATAAATTTTAATTATCGAGAAAAGAATTACCAAATTTAATTTGTTTTTATAAAACAAGCTCGTTATTTAATTTTAAATGATGGATGAACGTTATTATATTCAAGTCAAATATAGTACGATAACAAATTTAAATTGAGTGACAATCGATATTATCAAAAAAGAATGTTAATAAAATCGGTGAAATAAAACGAGTTTACATAATTGTAAGTAAATCTCAGAAGTAGAGATAACTATTAAATATACTTTTATTTGACTACACTTTTATTAATTTTGGAGACTCGATATTAATTGTAAATATGTTTTTTCATCGTTTGTACAGGACGAGTAACGAAGCACTTAAAGACACGAACAACGGAAGATCGTAGCGCGAGAATTACAATGAGTAATTCGACGAGGAAAGTGAAAAAAATGGTGTCTGAGTCAAGGATGAACGAATGTAAACGAAAAATCGATGCGCGCGTTGCAGGTGCTACGTCATTTCGTTATATATATATGTGCCAACTCTACGTACGTCGGAGGTGGAGGCTAAAGTATGCAGTCGGTGATGAATAGTGCAGAAGATTAAATTTTTTAGATACGCGATGATTTAAAAATGAGAAGCTTCTGTGGAATGATGTTGCGATAAGGAAGTATGATTGTTCTATTTCTTCAAATATAAATCTATATTCTTTTACCGGTATCCAAATATAATTATGTGTATTTACAAAAGAAAAATTATAAATTGAAAATAATTGTACGTTAATATTAAGTTAGTCGCTGTTTCCATGATAAATCATTCTAAAAAAATTTTCGATGCTTTATATTTTCGATTTCGAATTGTAACCGATAAATTTTAATCTATGTTATTTATCGGTATACTGTTTTATTCATTTTTGAGGATTTTTAAGATTTTTTCAGTTCGATCGTTACTTTTTAAAAATATGAATTCATTTTTTTCTTTTGTAATTTCGGATAATTTATAAAACCCTTCGTTTTTGTATTTATCTCCTAAGGTTAAAAAAAATTAATTTTGTTATGAATTTATTTACTGCATTGTTAAAAAACATTAAACAGTTGGCATTTTTATTTTATGTGTATAAGATATATATAATAAACTTTACTTAAGTAGTTAATAATGTTGAAAAATTATATCAATATTTGCATATTTGTTATCGTTCGTCATTCTTTCGTGTATTAAATAAATATATGAACAGAAGAACCACTTAATATTTAAAGTTTAATCTTGTAAAAGATTAATTTTTGATAACGTATATCATTTAACGAGAAAGAAAATTTTTTGTAGAAAGTTCAAACAGATTTTTATACTTATTTATTGTTATTCATGACGAATAAAATATTTATTTATAAAAAAAAATAAAAATATTAAAATGAATTTATTTTTTAATCTTATCGACGAAAATATTGTAAAAATGTAAGATAAAATTGTTAAATTACATTAATAAATCAAAAAATAATGTAAATAGTATATTTTATCTAAATTATACTTAAACTGCATAAATTTCTTCCTTTGTGATATTTAAAATAATAAAAATTATAATGTTATTTAACTATTTAATTATAGAAAAACTGAAATTAGTTTATCGTTATAGATTTAATTAAATTATATACTAAACTATTAAAATTCTAATATATATAATTCAATTGAATGAAACAGACACATTTATTTTCCTAATTTAGTGTTTTAAAATATATTATGTTGGGTTAATCGCATTTTCATACGCAACTGTGCAACTAGACATAATAAATTTTCTAATTGAGAAATTTATCGTTCTAAATGAAAGTTATTTTAAGGTATACATTTAGAGAAACTATTTTTATAAAGTTACTTATATACAGTTGGAAACAAAAGTGTTTGATTTTTGAAGCGTTAAAAATTTTTTTCATTCAATTTTTAAGATTCCTTTATTAATTAGATTAATTTATTTATTAGATCATTGCATCTTTTAGCGTTTAAGACATGCTACAATTATGCAAGTATTTGTAAAAATTAATAAGATTAAATTAAATATTCTAGTTTAAATCTTCCGATTATAATTTATATAATGATTTAGCATATTACATATACATTACTATAATAAATCCATTTATATATGATGCGGTGCATCTTGTAAATAAATGTATCGATTATTTTCTTAGTTAAAGTGGTAACAACAAGTGGTAACAGTGATTTTTTCATCTCAAGTATACTTATTAAAACTATAATATTTTTATCAAATTACTTATTACTAGAATATAGAATTATAACTTGATAAATATATAATGCATTCTATAAAAATATTGAAAATAGTATTTATAGCAAATATTGATAGATTAATAGTTTTAGAAGAATTTTATATTTTATCATTTGGTTTAGTATCGACTAATTGATAATATTACATAAAATTAATTGAATCGGTTAAAAAAATCAAGAATAAATAAATTTTTTTTAAATGGGTACTAAAGTATGTATTTCTTATGATATAATTGAATCTTATTTGGAATAAAATTTTATTTAAAAAAACAAATAAATGTATACCATTTATCGCATAGTTCCCAAGAATTACCAAGACTAATTCCAGATATTAATACTTAAGAAACTACAAAAAAGCTACACTTTTTAAAAATTAAATTAGCATAATATTTCGATAAAAAGTTAGAAAAACTTTAAACTATTTACATGAAATGATTACATGTATTATAACCTATCTGAATGATTAAACGCGTTATTAATCTTTAATCTATTTTATCGTATTCTTATTTTAATAATTTACTCCTAAGTTATTTTATAAACACATAATTAATTTTTCTTTTGATATTATATTCAACTATTATTTCCTATAATAAATTTTTCTCTATCTAATTTTGTTTTTAGTAAAATGTTTAATTCCATACACTTAGTCATACATTATTTTAACATTTTTAAATTATTATTATTTTTATCATTATTAAAAAATTTTCTTATTTAAATATATAGAAATATATAATATATTCTCAAGTATTATTGCGCGATTACGTTATGTTATGTTGCTCTGTTTATTAATGTAAATTTATTAATATGTATGACTTAATTTGAAGTTTAAACAATCAGTAACAGAAAGAAAATTTAATATTTTTTTAACTAAGATATAAATTGAAATATAAAAAATATATAAAAAATTCTTGTTTATAGATATTTTGTACAAAGAATGAACAATATATTATTAAGGTTCATCTTTTCCGTCTATCACTTTATATTGGTATTAAGAAAAATGAAAGGAGGAACATTTTCCATTATTAGAATTAATAACTGTGTCCTTATAAGGAAACTTTTCCGCGAATTACGTACTTAAAATAAAACAATAGTTGAGAAATAAACGTTAAAAAAAGATGATACTTAGTAATGTAAACCTAAGGTATAGGATTGGATAACATAAATAATTGGATAATTTTTAAATAGAAATATTTTTAAACGACTAATTTTATTGATGAAGGCAGGCGGTTCAATTTTCAATGTAAATTACATTAAAGAGTTTGAATATTAATAATTTGTTTAGAATAAAAATGAAATTATTTTATAAAATTTTCCATTTATTGTTTTAATTATCAAAAAGAGAACTACCACGTGTAAATATGCAATCGTCTTATTAGTTGATTCAAATTTCAGCTGTTGAAAACGACGGTTTTATAGATACCTAAAAACAATTTATAAAAATACAATTTAAAATACTAATTATTGCTCTTACATTCATATACAACTTTCTATAAAGCTATTATGTCATTTATATTCTTATAATATACGCATACTTTTATGTCATACACTTCTATACGTTTACATATTATCATATTGATATTATATAATTACTTATTTAATTAAATGTATATTTTTTAAAAAAATTATAAACGTATCGATAAGAAATCAATTACGTTAATTTTCAAAGGAAAAATATTTTGCGCCATAAATTGTTTTTTAAATATGCTTTAGTAAAATATCTTTTATAAATTACTTTGTAATATATAATGCGTTAATTAATTTTATTTAAAAAACAAATAAAAATATTGATATACAAAATTAGAAATTTATTACGCGAAAAAGTTGTAGAAAATAAATAGTAAAATAAATTATATAAGAAAATATTAATAGGTAATGATATTCAAAACTTTGGAAATATAAAATCTATACGAATGAGACAATTCATTAACTTTATAAAAAAATCATATGTAAAATATTATATTAGTTATTATACTTTTAATTTAGTTATTAAGATATGTAAGAAATTTATAACTATAAATTCAGAATTAACAATTTATAAAGTCGCAACATGGAAATTATTTTTTTTAAATGGAATACTTACGTATAGTAATATTAAATTATATTTATCCATTTAGACTTTAATTTCATAATCACTTAGTGTTTATAATACAGTAGTTCATCATATTTATTTTCTTTACAAATCAAATATATAAAAGTTTCAAAAAATATATTTATGATAAATGCAAAACAATTTACGTAAGCGAAGAAATTAATTTATAAAATACATATTATTTTTTTTAGAGTAAATAACTCAAAAGAAATTAATAAATTCCAAAAGTATGAAGTATTTTAAATTATAATGTTTTTAATATTTTTATGTTAGGTAAGATTAAAATAAAAATAATTTTATGTAAAAGAAGTTTGAAACATTTTTTTCTTTTTTCATATTTAAAATTTCAGCATGCGACAAAGATAAAGTGAAGAAGTAAGAAATTTTAATAAAAACTAGCTATATTATTAAATATTTTTAATGTAAAACAATTGTTACTTTACAGCTTTATTATATATTACGTAAACAATTTTTTAAATAAACGAAAAATATTGAAATTTATCTGAATATCGTATGAAAATATTAGTAGAAAAATTAAATCGAAAAGGTTTAATAAAAATTATAGTTGCAAATGAAAGAAATATATAATATACGTTATTGTAAAATTTATTTTACTTAAATTAAAAACAATTTCATATTTATAAAAAAATTTTTAAATAATTATGTAAACAAAAAAAAATAATTTATCTAATTTTAATAAGCGTTTAAATGATTATTAAAGGTTAATAAAAGTTAATTTTATTTACTTAATAAAAATTCTAAACTTACAGTAAATTTTTTAATTATATATATATATATATTTATTTATTTATTTATTTATATATACATATATAAGAATTTACTAATAGATAAATTTTTTTTATAGATACATTAAAAAGTTATATTCTTATTTATCTAAAAAATAAATAAAAAATAATTATATTTATACAAAGACAAAATGAAGAATAAGAAAATATCTTATCGAAGAATAAGAAAATTTTTATAAATATTAATTATTTAAATAAGTTACTAAAAATAATAAAGCAAATATACAAAAACCATTCACGTTTTAAATGATTGCAACTGAACTATCTTGAAAATATTATCAATAGTAATGGACCGAGTAAAAAGACTTTAAAAATTGGTGCATT
Source organism: Dolichoris vasculosae (assembly GCA_018907195.1). Taxonomy (NCBI): domain Eukaryota; kingdom Metazoa; phylum Arthropoda; class Insecta; order Hymenoptera; family Agaonidae; genus Dolichoris; species Dolichoris vasculosae. Next base: position 15,838,933 of record JACCHY010000002.1, on the reverse strand, counting down.
TGTATTCATCGACGAATCAAAAGCTAGATTTTTTATTTTCAAGACAAATTCAAAGATAATGTAATTTTGCAATGTTCTGATTATTTATTTTTTCGAATTACCTTAAAATAGTAATTAGAATGCAAAACTAGACATCTGTACTTATGTTATATATATCATAATGGTAAATATTTTTAACTCTATATTTTTCAACTTTTTTTTATTCTGCTGTACAAATAATATAAAAATCTTAAGCTCACAGATTATTAATCATGATTATTAAATAAAATGTTTTAAAATAATATACTTCGGATTCAATATAAATTCTATCCATTTGTACATATTTTCAATAATTATAATTCTAATTTTTTACAAATAACATTGTTATAAATTGTAAATACATAATTAGTTTTAATTTTTTTGTTTCAATAAAGTGCTGAATTATTTTTTATGAATAATGAGTTACAAATATTTCTATAAAAAATTTTATTTAACTATGAAATAATTGTAAGTTTTTTTATGAAATTTGAATATAAATTTAAAATAAATTTATAAATTAAATATTACGATTAAACATTTATATATATTACAATGTTAGAATAATTCAAGAAAAATTTATTTTCTTTTTTACGTTCTCGTTCACATGGACGCGTGTACTAACTTATTACATTGTATTATCAGCTGTTGGATAAGAAAAAACAAATAGTTTTCATATCGAGTAAAAAATTTTTGTTTAAATTTCGTCATTTTATTGCTGCTTGAATTTGATAATTGGTTTATATCTTGATCTATTCATTTATATCTTGGACTTGTCTTAATAGTTTGGTGATTAGTACTTGGAGTGCCAATATTAATGTGTCACGTCTGTAGATAAATTCAAGTGTCTTCCGCGGAATAGATAGAATTTTTCCGAGTATAAACGTTTGAAATTTTTATCTTGCTGCTTCACTATTATATAGATTATTATATAAATATGGCAGTAAAATTTTCAAAATAAATATTCTAGAATATCTGCTTATAATATTTAATTCGTCGATCAATTATAAATAACATATATAAAAATGAAGTTTTTAATAATTATCTTATCAATTGTCACTTTCTATGTAGTATCCCTTGATGCTACTTTACAAAATTGTATAAAACGATGCGAATGTAAGATATTTATCTATCTATATATAAACATATATATTATTTTTATTTACATTTCCTATTAATGTTAAACTAAAGTACAATGTTCTATAGTATGACTTGTGAGAATTATATTTTTGATTAATTCGAATTATAAGACTTTCATAAGGTTTTTAATATTTACCATCGATTACTAACGAAATATAGTTAAAAATTTATACAAATAAATAATAATTATATATTTTTATATTATTCAAATCAAGATTAATAAACTTCTTTTTTCATTGAAGTACAATAATAATCAATTTTTTATATATTAAATTTTAAAGGCTGTCAAACAATTTATTCATTATATTTTAAAAATATTGTATATTTTATTATAATATTTCTAAATATATTATAAGGATTTCTTAATTTATTGAAATTTAAATTTGAATTATTTTTAGGATCGAATATATATTATTTTATCTTGAATTTATGAGTTTTTATCAATGCACAAGTTTATCACATTTATAATTATGTATATGTACATCCAGATGTATGTTTAAAAGAATATTTACGATAATATTGATAATTTACACTTGGAAAAAATCGCATTAAGTATATTTATATTATTGCTTTATACCATTTTTTTCAAATTCTTTCATAAACATTACAAAAATTTATATATTAATACGTATATATTTATAAACATGTGCACTTAAATATTGTTTACCAAAATTTGAATAGAACTCATGAATAGTTCTGTAACAAGTCTTACATTAATGGAATTATGAATTAATTTTTTTAAATCTTATTTAATATCGTTTTAATTTATATTTTATTAAAATTAAATATAATTATAATTGAAACTAATTTTCGATAAATAACGTTATCTGATTTAATTTAGCTGTTAACCCAAGTTTGAAAGAAAATTGTATAAACGCTTGCAGGAACGAATATTTGAAAAGTAAGTAAATTAATTTATAAATAACTATCAGTTATTTTACATTTACTAAATACAGATAAGATTATGCATAAAATATCGATAAACTAATATTTCTTCTCATTTGTAGTACCTCGAGTATGGACAAAACAAGATTGTTATAACATGTGTGACAGTAAGACATTATTATTATTAATTTTTTTTTTAATTGCTATTATTTAAATAATAATGAGAATATAAAAATTTTTAAAAATAAAATAAATTGTGTAATGTATTACATAAATTTTTGAACATAAACGAGATAACATATGAAATAACGATGATCTATAAAAAAATTATTTTATAGTCACAAAAGAAATATAAATTTCAATATATTAGAAAAATTAACTATAATAAAAAATTTTATAAAACTTTCCTGTTTACGAAGAAAATAATAAAAAGTATTGATAAATATTATAAATATATAATTAAAAATTTACAATTATAAATATATTTTAAATAAAAATAAAGTTAGTGGTTACTATTGTATATTATAGCAATTGATTCTAAGTAAAATTAAAAAAAATAAAATTACTTAATAAATTTGAAAAGAAATTCCAATCGAAAAGGAAAGATTTTTTAATGTTTATTTGATATTTTCATTTTTACTTACACATTAAATAAACAGTTCTATTAAGATCCGATTCATGTATTAAAAAGACCTTTATTATTTTTACGTATATTTTTTATAATACAGATTTCTTAAAAATTACCAATTAAGTCGTTTAAAAATTTTTATAAATTTATTAATATTCTTTTAAGAATGTTTCTCAGTCAATTTTCACGGTATCAGTTTATAAACATTTTATAATTACTTTATTTTTATTAATTTTTTTACAAAATTATAAAAATTTTATTTATTTAATTATATTTATTTACCTAACAATTAAAATTATAAAAATTTAAATAATATTTGTTTAAAATTTTATATTTATTTTGTTTCAATTCAGCGTTCCCGACTTCTTACCGAAGCAATTGTTTAAAGTATTGTAACAATATTTTAGGAGGGATGTGTAAGTAGAAAAAAATTACCAAAAAATACTAATCATATGTTACGATTTAACATTTTTATAAATCAATGAAAATTAAATTATATTTGATTATTTTAGCCTTGTCAAATATGCCACATCATAAGTTGGCTGTGGAACATGGATAAAAATAAAGAATAGTTGACGAATCAGTAGAAGCAAACTTTTTTTATCGATACTTATTGAACATATGTATCTTAATTTTTCATCTTTAAGTTTCTCTTAATTATTAATTTATATAAAATTATTATACAATATTCTAAAAGATTGATCACGTATAATTATAATTTAAGTTATGCATTATTTAAATAATTGATTATTGTATCATGGAACAGATGTAGGCATTTTTATTCATATGTATCGCTGTTCCTTTTTTTGAGTTTGAATTGGTTTAACTGAATTTTAAAATTCACTGTTATCATTACTAATTTAACCATGTAATTATTATTATTGTTGTTATTATTTTAATTATTATTTATAGAATTATAATAAGATATAAATTTTTAATGTTCAGTCTAAATTTCTATGAATTTTCTTAAATATTTTTTATAACGATAAAAAAAAAGGTGATTAAATATTTTAAAAGAAAATAAAAAATATTACTTTTTTAATTACGATAATGATTATTTTCACCTGTTATTTATCAAAATACTTTCATTTTGATGAAATTCCATGAAATTTTCATAATGTTTATATAGTTATGAATATTACATAAGAACAAGTATTCCATTTAATATTTTCATCATAGTATATAACTCAAATAAAAATGACTATAAGTATCGGTAACTTCACACAAGAAAATATTTACCTTAAAAAAAAAGATTTATTTAAGACATCTGGACAAAGATCAAACGTGTATTACTTCTAATATTTAACTTAGATTTCTAATTTATTAAAATTATTAACGATGAATTCTCAGTACACGCAATGAAAATTTTTTTAAATGCAGGATTTAATACGAGCGTTTAACTTCGGACTTATTGTAGAAATAATTAGATATTTAAGTATTGTAAAATAACTTTAGATATTTTTCAAATTTCGATTTATTTTAGTATCTATAATTATTATTTAACAAATAAAATAAATACATTTTATGAATAAAGGCAATATATAATTTTTCTAGAATAGAATAAATTTTAGAAATAATCGAACAGTTTTCATCTATAAGGTTAATTATTGTGGAAATATACTTAACATCGCTGAGTAAAAAATAGTTTCTAATTAAATTTATTTATATTATTTTATAAAACTGGTTTTGATTTGTAACATTTTTATCGGTAATTAATAATAAATAAATTTATGATAATGTGAATAAATATTTATAAACTGAAGTTAAATGTTTTTTATAATTTTCCAAATTATGAAATTTTATATCGTATATTAATTTGAAGTTTTTTTTATTTATAGTTTAAGGAAAGATATGTTAAATAGATAATGATATTTTTCAATCTTTTTTGAGTAGTAAAGTATAACTTCAAAGTGGTCATATAAAGAGAAATTTATTATACCTTACCATATTACTAATAGCTTGGAAATATCAAGTTTAGAACATTAAAATTGAGCAAATCAAATACTCAATATTAGAAAATAATCAAATTTATCATTGTTGAAATAATTCTATTTTTCAAATACCATAAAGTATTAATAATCTAAGATATAACGATTATTAATACATAAAAATTATATGTAAGATAATAAAAATCTAATTCACAAAAGATTTTATCGATAGAACTATGATATAATTTAAAACTTTATTCAATTTTGCAAATTTTTGAAATTATTTCAAATTAATTGATTTTTTTCTAACATTACACAGAAGAAGTTTATACGAATCAAAGGCTACTGTATAAAGATTAGATGTTCACTTATAGACTAATAGTTTACAGATGCATTATAGTGCCTTATTTGTAGTTAATATATATATATATATATATATAAATAATAAAACTTGCGCCAGGTTCAGAGGTGGACAGATAATATAAGCCACATAGTGTCGAGAACTGTTTTAAAAATCCGTACAATGAGATACAGATGAGTGGATAGATTATATTTATTTGAAGTTGCATATTCATTGTTTTATGCATCGATTGATCAACTATTTTAACTGATATAAATTGTTGTTTAAGCGATTGCTTATTGTACTAAAGGCACTGTTAGATTTTATAGAGATTACTGCTCTTAAATGAATATTAAATAACAATATTATAGATAAGATTGATTCATGATTACTAGTAATAATAGTTTATAGATATTTTAGGAAGCGAATATTAGTCGAGTCATTCTTTGCATCTAATTCATCAAGTATTAAAAAAATAAATAATATTGTTCTGATACTTAAACTTCTATTTAAAAACTAATCACTGATCAATGATCGGAATAATTTTTGACTCAAATAAAAAAAATTTTAAATTTAATTTATTTTTAAATTTGTTATTATAAATATTGTTACGATAAAATTTTTTAGTTATCAAATTATATTCGCATAATGTACTTCTGAAATAAAATGAAATCATGAAAAGTAAACGGAAATATTTAAAAAAATAAAAGTTATATGTACATAACGATAATGAATCTTAATATACTTATTATTAAAAAAATTAATTTTAAATATATTTAATGAATAAAATTAATTGATTTTGTATGGACGATTGTTTAATTTTAACTTCTAAACTATATTATAATTTTAAATTGATATTTTTAGAATTTTAAATATTTGAAAACATATGATAAAATTCTCGTTTTATTTTACTTTTATTTTAAAATAAATATGTTTTATAACATACTTTTTTTAAAAAAGACTCTAATTTGCTGTAAATATTTAAATAAGTTATATATATATATAATATTATATATATGTTATTTGCAGATATCATTATTCCATAATTTTTAGAAGTACTTTATGCAATGTAAAATTTATATTTTTATTTCTAATTAATCCTTGACATTCTTTTTAGAATATTATACATTTATGATACGTGTATGCGTACGTACATATTTTTAAATGAATACATAAAATATAATACGAAAAATACAATAATAAGCAGTACCAGATAAAAATATTAAAAACATCTTTAAATTTTCTATGAAAACGTTGTAATCGGTTATATCGATTCGAAATCTATTATTCTGTAATCTATCAATAATAATTTTAAATTTTTAAATCTTATCGGTTTAATAACGAATGGAATTTCATAATTGAGATTCGACCATGAAAAACTATAAACTCGTTGAATTTTATCGATAAAAGAAACAAAGTGGAAGAATTTTATTTTACATTTTTTCCGAATTATAACAGCTTTAGAATGAACTATTTTTTCTACGGGACGATTACGTGTACTCCACTTGTCCCCGAGCGAAACAAGTATTGTGTATGTATCACGAGTATTGTGCATGAGAAATTATTTATGTCGACTGGATTCGCCCTCCCGGTGGGAACCTTCGAGCACGTATGGCTAATCCCTTCACGCCCCTGCGATCCTCGAAGTTGTTTTAGAATAGTCCCCGGAAGTACAGAACTTCATGACCGCTCCCCTTGTATAACTTCGCCTCCGCGAGTGGAAAGTTGTCCGACGTGGCGATAATGAAAAACGGGTAGTAACAAATTTCGAGGGTTCGAAGTTTCAGGTTTCTATTCACAAAGGCGAGACAAAGGGCTTAATTGCGAGCCAATTAAGTGTCGATAGTTATCATGGACTTTGCGTCGCAGCGCGTTTGTCAAACTTGGTAGAATTCAGGAAAATAAAAATTTTCCTCCATCCGGTTGTCTGCCTTTCTATTTCACGTCTATTTTTCAAAGTTTAATCTTCGCATTTAATATCGAATTTTGATATAACTTTAGCTTCTCGAATTTGAATTCATAAATATTCTATGATACGTAATTATAATATCCACTTTTATCTCGCTTTTTCTTAAAAATCCAATTTCATAATTCGCTAAATTTATTATTGTAGTTTTACGTTCCGATAAAGAATTTGCGTGTTTAGGTTTCCAGGAGCTCGGAAAATATTAATTATAAATACTTTGAAACCTCGCGAATAAAGACTTTTTTCCCAAGTATTCTTTCATAAATTACATATAAATTATCGAATCATGAATAACCGTTGATAAATATTTGAATATTAAAAGCAATAGCTTGGAAATTTATCAAAGAAAAGCATCAACTTGTATTCACGGGTATGACTGACACGAAAGCACTTCATGGAATACGTCTATCATGTTCAGAATACCAAGAGAGATATTGTAAATTACATTTTTGCTTTTCTTTTGCTATTCGAGTGTAGATCGCGTTTGATGCTTGTAGAGATTGTTTTCATTTTTCATTTAGATTTATGATCGGAAAATCATCGAGGCTTTAAAAATGTAGCTCGATTTCAAACCGAGTATATTCTTCCAATAATTCGCCATTTATTGAAGTTGTGTACAATACGATACAACATGTAACGTATCTACGTTCGGAAATGTTTCACTGTTTTTTTTCAATTTTTTTTACAAACGTAAATCACTGACAAAGTTCTCGACTCACTGTTTATATTCATGAATAGTTTCCACGTTAATTTATTCGTATCATAGCTCAAGATATTTCATCGCAATTAAATTTTTGTATTAATAAAAATCGTTAATTATCAACAAAATATTTACAACGATGTAAGAGGGATCATTGAAATTCGTATAAATGATTTAACTTTTAATTACAGTAGTATATATTCGTCATTTATTTAAATTATATTTCAGTTTATAGCAATGTGTTAAGAATATTAAACAATTGATAGAAGATTATTATAATAATGTTAATCTTATGATATTTGCAATTAATTTTAATAGCTTGGGTGTAAATAATATTTACTTTTCTCGACGTTTACAAAATTTATCTATAAGTATATTGATTTAACCTTATTCACATTAAATAAAATTATTTAATAATTATTTTTTTTAATTTGTCAATTAAGATTTTCCGTCTAAGTTATTAGTTGCCGTGTAATGATAAAATCAGTTCAACAAAATTATCGAGGATGAGAATTCCCTATTAATATATAATTATATGCATATTTTCTCACGATTAGAAGTTTAATGGCTGAAAAGTGTTAGAGTAAAATTTTAGACATAACAACTATTTCGTCCTCAATTTTGAGAATATGAATAAATTACTTCACTAGAATTTGTAATTTTATTTTAAAAATTTAACTTTTTAAATACAATTTTAATTCTTTTTTATGTTTGTATCAATTAAATTTTCTATTAAAGCGACCTAAGGTATTGAATTAAAATTAAAGAAATCTATGACAATAAATAATTGAAATATATTTAGATAATGCTTTATTTATTAAAAATGAATATTTATTAATTTTGATAAAACATTAATATTTATAAAAATTCAATGTAAAAAATTGTAGAATTAAAATATAACTATAATTATATTAATATAATTTAGTCGAATAAATAAAAATATGTGTTCATTAATTTTGAATTTTATCTTTATTTCAATAAATAATTTATTATAAATTATAAACAATAAAATCAGTTTTTAACTTGATATGATAATATTATTTGTATTAAGTATAATACAAAAACAGAATATATATATGTAATTATTATTAAGTAGTAAATATATCTTATTTCAATAGTAATAATAATTTAGACAGTAATATATAATAAGTAACGTTCCGAGCATAATATAAATAATATAATAAAATTGATTTAAGTACAATTCCTTATTAGTTCGGTCTACTTATCACAATTGGTTTGTAATACATAGTTTATTAATTATTGATAAAACTATAATGGAAGTTATTTTGTTAATCCATTGTAATATTACGTAAAAATTATTATAATAGATATTTTTTATATTAATAGATTACCTTTATTTTAGTATTACGATTATAATTATTGTTGATATAGACTTAATAGTTTTGAACAATGAAAATATTTCTATTATATGCATAAGAATTATTGAAAATATAAAAGCGGATCATTATCATCTTGAAACAATAATAATCACAGATTAAGAAATTATATATTAGAAAAAGTATGAATAAACCAATATGTCAAAATTATTCAAAAATAGCTTTTGTTTTCTTTAATATACAATTTTAAAGGAAGATAATTTAATATATTATATTAGATTATATTATTATCTGATAACTTAATATATATTGTACATTACATTTTATTAATAAAATAAGAAAATAATTTACAAGATTTTATTTGATATTAAAATTTGTTCGTAAAATGTCGTTAAACACGTAAGCAAAATATAAAATATTTATTATAATTTATATATGCAAATTGTTGTAGAAATTGTTAGACTATCAAAATGCTGAAGTTTATTTTGGAATTATTAATTGACCTCGATAAGTGAAATTTATATATATATTATTAAAATAAACGTCAATTAAAAATATATATTATGTAAATAATAATAATCTCTTAACTTGTCACTGTTTTAAATAAAATAGATAACATTGCTTAAGGATAATATTATTGTAAATAAAGTAAAAGGAAAATCAATATTTAACCAACTTTGCACCGAAATATTTATCGCATATATTTTTAGTAGCGATATTTTTTCTAAATATCATACGAGATTTTTTACAGAAGCAAGGATCGTGCAAATACTTTACCAACTATCGGTTGTGTCGATGTATGGCTAGTGATCACGTCAATACGCAGACGTGCGATTATAGACTGTCAATTAAATCTGGTTGAGTATTAAATGCGTTAATACCCCGATATTTTCTTTTCAATTATATTGAAAAGCAATCAAGGCATTTCAAGTAATATGTAAAATAAGAATTTGATGACTATCGCTAATAACGAGTATAATTTATCGAGGAAATAAATATATAACTTTTCGAAATGTTAATTATAATTATTTGAATTTTAATTTGTCGATATATAATATTAAATAATTTTACTTATCACTATTATAATTTATAATTTAGATTCGTGCAGTAACAATATAATAAAATAACAGTACAAACGGTTCGAAAATTGACGTGTAGATATTTTTTAAAGATATATTAGTTCAAGTTATCGTGTACAATTTTAAATAATAGGTTGAAAAAATATACAAAATTTTTCTTAACTAAAAATTTATATTTTTGTTTTTATTTTAATATGAATGTAATTTTATATTACGTTAAGCGTAGTTTATTAATTACTTTAATTTTCACTTATTTAAACTTATACAGATTTATATTTGTATTTTGTAACACTTTTTGTCGAATTAAATTGAATGCAATCGATGTTATTTTCATCGTATACAGATTTTTCGGTACTTTTAAAGTTGAAAATCGCAAAATTACTACCCAAAAAATTTGTTAAAAGTTGTTAAAAAGTATAAAGTGCAAATGTATAAGCGCTTTTAGTATCCGCGCGAGTGGATAAAATGATCCTTCGCATTTAGTTAGTTAAATTGGAAGTATTTTGAATGGAGCAATGGCATCTCGTACGGGAAACGAGGGGAAAGGGCAAAGAGATTAGAGATTGGAAACCGTTTGTAAAATGCAGGTAGGGGCAGTTGGTTGAAAAAGGGAGAAACGCCGGTGGGGTTGTCGAAATGTCGAAGAGTCGAGGTCAGCGGTTATTGGCAGGTCACTCGTAACACAGATCGCGCAGGATTACGGAGAAAATGCGGCGTCGGTGGGCGTCGGTGAAGTCGAGATGCGCAGAACATCGCACGGGGAAATTCGCGGGTGCCGGGAACGTTATCCCGTTGACGTCGTCGGTGTCGTCGGTGTCGTCGGTGTCGTCGGCGTCGTCGGCGTCGTCGTCACAATCGCGCGTGCGATTCGGTCGTTTCGTGTCCTCGTTACGACGATGGCTCTCCATCTCGTTGCTCCAATTTGAGCCAGGGTCGCGATTTGCGCGCGTTTTCGACCGAGGATAGGAGGGATACATTTTCACTAGCGATTCGTTAACTTCGCTTCGTCAATGAATAAAATGCTTGAGCTCTTTTTCCTTCTTCCTCCTTTTGCTAACCGAGTATACTTTCTTGTGCGGGACTTTGTTCGAGACGCGGGTTTTTTTTTAAACGTAATTGCATTTCATAAGAATCTTGAATGAACGATTTTTATTCGGGCATTTAAAAAAATCATAATAAATGTTTACAATAATCGATGTTAATGTTTAATATTTGCTAATGAATTGTAGCGATGGATTTGTAATGGAAACTTAGCATTTATTTATAAAACTACTTTGTTATTTTAAAGTTTATCCTTTAAAATAATTATTCGATTTTGACGGTATACTTTATTTTTCTATCTTTACGTTATAATGCAGATCGATTAAAAAAAGTAATATCAAAATATATCGGTCAATTTTGTATCGTACAAATGTTCTCAATGATTTGAATGTATTAAGTTGATATCTGAATTTGTAAACGTAAATGAATAAAAATGACTTTCTAACGCTACATAATGAAAGTTTTAATTTACGGAATATAGCCGCTGCAATTCTGGTTTAAAAATCTTAATAAAAATAAATTAAAATATTTGTAAGAATACGCAAGATTTTCCGTTTTCTGATTGTTTTAATTCTTTCTACGATTTATATTACAAATCATTTTCTGGTTTGGTAATAATGAATAATTTACTCTTCATTCTAATTGTATAATACATAATTTCAGATAAATATTTTAATTAAATTTACTTTATGTTTTTTTATTTTAATTAAAAGAAACATTTTACAATGAATTTTCAATTGATTAATCGACGTAATAATACATAATATAAAAATTAAAATTCTTGGATTCATTGCTTATAATTATATTTTTCAATTGTATAGTTAATATTTATAAAAAAATTTTGTCTACACGATTAAATCACATTAAACGTTAGATTTAATTCTTTCTTATTTTATTAGTTTACAGATTAATATTTATTTTTCGTATTTAATACTTTAAAAGCGATGAATATAATTGAAAAATCTAAAATTTGTATATTCTTTAATAGAATCGAAAGCTTGTTACAATAGTTACGTGAAATATTTGTCGCTACGATAGTTTAAAAAAATGTTAATAATGGCCAAATAAAGCATTTCAATGTAAAATTTATTTGCTAGGACTTTCCTAAAAATAGACAACCTACATTTGCTTCGATCCCTGAAGCATTATATAGATCTCGAATTGTGGAAACAGCGACACAGGAATTGAAAACATGTGTAACGTCAGTACAATGTATTTGATCTTTTTTAATTGTAAAAAGAAAATAATAATATCAAGCCATGCATTTTACTCGAACAATTAAAACCGCTTGTGCAATGTTTTATAGTTTAGCAACTGTTTTTTCTACTTTTATAAACCAAATTAGCGGTTCAAAGCTTGGCAATACCATTTAAAGCTAAATTCAGCTGGTGGAGATTATTTTATAAAACAGTAAAATGGAGTAAAATGGAATCTGTTGTAGATTGTACGTTACATTTTTTTACCAGGTTCGTTTAATTATGGCATACGTTATAAAGCAACTGTAATGAAATACGATTATAAATATCTTTTATCAAATGAAAAATTATTTTAATTTGTACTAATTGTAATTTTTTTAAAAAAATGTACGTTGTTGATCTTCTTGATATAACCTACGGCGATTTTTTTTAATAATCGCTACTCATCCACAGTAAAGTCATTTTGATGTATTCAAAATAAATTTTAATTATTTTATAAAAATGTATAATTCGTAAAAGAGTTTCAATTTAAAAGTAATATTTTAATTATTCGTTTAATTCGTATATTGAACAATTCTCGTTGTAAGGTAAGCTTTTAAGAGATTAATTTTTTAATATACCTCATTGATTTTTTTTGACTTACGTAAATTAAATTGTTTTTATATTCCCTAATCATCATTATTCAAATATAAATGTATTAAATACTTACTTATTATTATCGTTATTGTTCATATTTTAAAAATAAAATAAATTATGCGAATAAAGAAAATATTAATTATATTTACTTAAAGTCAGTGCAAATTTGATTCTAATAATAGCACAAATAAATTAACCTATAATTATTCGATGTCTTGCAATTATGAAAAAAATTACTTTCCGCTATTGCAATACGATAATAAAATATTTATAAGAAATTAAAAACAAAATTATGTAAATAAATCTGTTAAGATAAATTATTTAACGGTGATCGAGGTAAGTTACCTTTAAATTATAATCGATGATGTGTATACCAATAGGATATTAACCATTAATAATTACAATATTTCCCAGTGTTTTGTTTTTTTGTTTATTATCACGTGCATTATGTTTTTATCACGCGATGCATCAAAACTTCAAAGTTAAATAAATGCTGGGATGCGCAGCCTAAGAATTCAAACTGGAGTTTATCCTTATAAAACAAAAATAAAAAGTTCTATAAAAAAAAACCGTATACTCACCAAAACCGTAAACGAGAGTCGAGGAGACTTAAGATTTAGATTTTTTTATTTTTAGTGTTTCGCGCGATAAAAATGTATTCTTATTTTAAGGTTATCTTTCTACTAATATATAAGTATTTTTCATTTGTCATTAATAATAATAAGAAAACGAAAACATTTTTCAAAGTGATATTTTTAATCTAAGGCTATATTTTCCTATCATTTTTATACAATCGTAAGCTTATTAGATATTAATCCGAAAACGACACTTACTCAACGATTAATCAGTTAAGGATTTATTATCGTCTATAATTTCGGATCTATTTTAATACCGTTATTTCATTTAAGTATGAAATTAAAAGGCTAACATTTATAACGAGAGAAACCGAACAAGTAAAAGTCATCCGGATTTTATATTCGATTTATATTCGAATGCAGGTAAAGGAAAAGTATGAAAGTGGAAGCAGAGAAAGGGAAACATCGAAACGAATTTCGGACAAATTTAGCATAGAGTAACGATTTCGAGTGGAAGTTACTCAACGCTAAAAGCTAACGAACGAATCTCGAAAACCCTTTGAAATATTTACTCGGCGAACCGGAGCCCAAGCCCTCGAGCATCAGTGCCGGTCGATCCCAAGAAGAGCCAAGAAGAGCCAAGAAGAGTCGGGAAGAGTCGGGAATATCAACGAAATCAACGTAAAGAAAAAAGCCGAGGGAACGAGAGGAAAACTCGCTTTAACTCGCTTTAACTCGCTTTAACTCGCTTCCATTCGCTTCAACTCGCTTCAACTCGCTTCAACTCGCTTCAACTCGCTTCAACTCGCTTCCACTCGCTTCCACTCGCGTCTCGCCCGGAGCAATTAGCGCAGCTGCTGCGCTCGTCCTCCGAAAGAGCGGAGGTTCGTTAGCGTCCCTCGTTCTCAGCCAACCCCGGCGAGAGGCGGCGGCTCGCGACGTCACCCACGTCATCGGGTCCTCCACCTCTGCGGGCGGCGCTGGTGCTGCTGCCTCCGCTGCTGTTGTTGCTGCTGCCTCCGCTGCTGCTGCTGCTGCTGCTGCTGCTGCTACTGCCGCCGATGTCGGCCGTCGCGGCGCTCCTCTCTCCTCCGGCGGAGACCCGCGGCAGTCGAGCGCCGGACTCGGACCGCCGTGCAACTCTACGTCCGACCGAACCCGAACCCAGAGGAGCCGCGCGTCGGAGCTCTGAGAATCACCGGACCGCTGACACCGCTGACACCGCTGACACCGCTGACCTGAACCGAGCTCGGGAGCTCGGGGACCGATGACCTCCAGCTGACGAGGGGCAGCAGCCTGGACGCCACGAGGATGACCTTCGGCACGTCCTTCCACCACGGGGACAAGTCCCGGCTGGCCCACGAGGACTGCCCCCGGTACGTTGACAGAGAACGAGACGATCCAACGAGACGATCCAACGAGACGACCTTTCCCCATTCCCTTTCGATACTTAACCTCGCGAGTGTCATCTCCTGCCGCCCGAAATTAGCCGCGGTTGCGATTTTTCGTTCCTTGTTCGGATTCCTTTCAGCCGATTACAAGTAAGTCCATTTTCGATAATTCGCCAAGTCGCCAAGTCGCTGAGACTCGAGATCACCAGGGATCGAACCGAATTTTTTCTACGTTGCTCGCATCTCCTTGGGACTTGAGACGCGATGCATCCTTGCTAATTAGTGCTTCGAAACAAGTCGTGAACGAGGAAAAGTTTATAAATATTTATAAACATTTATAAACATTTATAAACATTTATAAACATTTATAAACGTTACCGACTCCAATTGAGCAATTGTATTTTTCACCGCTCGAAATACACGTTAAAAATCAAGCAGGATAATCTTTTAACCTATGAGAAAACCTAAAGAAAACGCTTGCTTTATTCGATTTGCGTACTTTTTATTAATGTCCGGATTCGAGTTTGGTCGATAACTTAGATTCTTTCGTATAAAGTAAGAATTAAAGCCAATAAAAACATTGTATTTACCAAATTATCCAACGTTCGTTTCGCGAATTTCGGAGATAAACGAATCGCTACTTTTATGATTCCGTACATTTGTTTAGATTTCTAATTATACTACTTGTTGATCGTAAAGTTTCCTTTACGGTGTTTTATCGACAAAATCCATCCATGTATCGTATCTTTTACTATAACAATATTTAATAAATAGCGCGTTAAATGAAAATCCTATATTTATACTACGACAATGCAACGTAACTTTCATTCATAAGTTAAATTGAACGATTTATCGTAGGTTGTTATTTTTTATATTCTTTAAGCAGGAATTAATTTACCGAGAACGCAAACTTTTTTCTTTTTCTAAAGAGTCTGCATTGACAAACTTCTGGACGGAAGTAGATTTTACGGTAAAATTAGGACGAGTAAAAATGGTTTTGATAGAATTACGGTTCTTTCAAGTAAATTAAGAGCACGACTTCTATTACAAAGACACTATCCATTTTTTTTCACAATGTTCTTAATACTGACCGAAATGGATTTTATTCCGCTCTCAGGACAATTTTAGTGAAACAGGAAATCATAAAATAATAAGAAACTAGTTGCAGCCTCATAACAGATATGGTATTTTCTCATATTTATCAACTCGTGAAAAGTACCGTTACCGTAATATTTTGGCTGTTGCCGCACAGTTTTATTTCGGAGTTTGTAATTACAAAATAGCTTATTACATTTATATTACCGCTAGCGTTTATTTTATTGAAAATTAAATATTCCCAATAGTTTATTAATCTTAAAAACATAGTTAAAACCCAAAGAGAAATACACGTTCGAAGAAATTTGAATTTTATTCGACAATGCATTAAAATGATGATTTTTTTATTATATTCCTTTCGTCGAATATTAAAAATGACATCTATGTATTTAAAAAGACATAATCTTACAACGAAAATTATCCATTGCATTTTGTCGGTAAATTATTTAAAAAAACATAAAAAAAACTCTAGTTTGTAATATTATGCATCGTATAAAAATAACAGCGCTCAAAGAAATCAAAGAATACGTGAAAAAATGGTTCGCATCGGTGCGATAATGTGCATACCTTTTCATTGCGCACACTTTAGAAATTCGAGTGTAAGTAGTCGGTCTTTGTAGCTAACGATCAATAGCATAATGTATATCGTGTAAAATTCTTCGTAAAAAAAAGAAAAAGAAACGCGCCGTAAACATTGCGGATGATCTCGGAAGAGCTTCTAGAAACGACGCAGTTGATTCGGTAGTCGATCGTCGTCGTCGTCGTCGTCGTCGTCGTCGTCGTCGTCGTCGTCGTCGAGAATTTGTACGTCTTACACTGTCAACAAAATCATGCATCGCTTGTCGTTAAGAGCAGCATTAGACGAAACGAGAGAGTAAGAGATGGCGACATTCTATCGGAACACGTTTTTATGTTGGGATTCTTATCCCGCTCGTATCTTTCTATGCAACTGCGTTTCTTTATCACTCACGCGAGTACTTTCGTTTGTTTACTTATTTACGCATCACGTTTTGGAAATGTTGATGGAACCATCGGAATTTTCGTTATCGAACAATTTTTAAGATTCATTGAAAATTTCATTTCTTTTATTTAACGAAATATTTTAGTATATATTTTATTCTAACGAATCAATTATAAATTCGTTTGTGTTTATATTATTATTCGTCACAAATGTTATCGCGATATTTAATC
Organism: Dolichoris vasculosae; assembly: GCA_018907195.1. Classification (NCBI taxonomy): domain Eukaryota; kingdom Metazoa; phylum Arthropoda; class Insecta; order Hymenoptera; family Agaonidae; genus Dolichoris; species Dolichoris vasculosae. The sequence goes on along the minus strand of JACCHY010000002.1, from coordinate 15,821,790 downwards.
TACTTACCGAAAGTATGTAAGAACGAGATCGTTAAAATTTTAAAACACTGTTTTGCCGAATGTCATGATTCTTCTTTTTTTTTTTATTAAACGATGATTATTTTTCTAATTATACGAAACTAATTAAAACGGAAAATATTAAAATAGAATTAATTTTTACTCGATGAATAATGAAATGTAAATGCACTATTCATTCGTATATAAGTTAAAAAAACAAAAAGTATAATTTAAATAAATTTTTCTTAGAACGTATATAATTAAATTCGTTACGATAATTATTATAATTATTTTTTGAAATTCGTTTCTAAAAATTTCACCGTTATATCGCGTTATTGTTTTCATTGCATTAAAACGTGAATTAAAGTTTATAAATTCTTAAATCGTTAAAAAATTAAAAGTTTCATCGTTAAATTAATTTAATTTAATTTAATTCAAATTAATATTGTTATCGTGGTCTTTCTGTAAATCTTTTGAACAAACTGTTTTAAACAATATACATTATATCTGTAAAATTGCATACATAAATTATAATATACAATTGTATAAACTGAGTAAATCATCGAGGAAGCCAATTTATTATAAATGAAAATTTGATATCGATACTGTCGTAATTACATTTAATAATTTCATGAAATAGTAGTAATATAAACATTTTTATAAAATGTTTATAAAACGTAAAAGTTTAGTATTACATAAATACGTAATATTATTTTTAGCAATTATTATTAAGGATGGTACAAAAATTGATAGTAAGTTCTTTAATTTTTATTTCAAATATAATAATTATTTTATTCAAAATTATTCGTAATATATATTTTCGTTAATTCGTACGAAGGAAATCTCGTGAATTTTTTAAATCATGAAAATAAAATAAATTTCGTTTAAAATGAGTTTTTCAAAAATGAAATAATAATTTTTTATTAAATAATCAAACGGAAAAAATAACAACTAATTAAAACAGTATTGATTCAAAACTGGGATTATAACAATAAAAGTTAAATAATTATTAAATTTATCGTACGCGTGCAAACACTTATTTTATGGTTTTATCGAGATGTATATACCATAATTTAATCCTGGTAACCGTAACACAGATTTTCCTGTTTCGAAGTGAAAATTAATGGCATTTAAAACGACTTTCCATTCACTAAAGCGAAATTTCTCTCCTTGTGTGTATCAATCACACAAAGAATAATTTTAAGAACATTTAATTTTTGCGTTTGATTAATTATGAAGTATTCATATAGAATCGATAATATTGAAAGCGTTGAATAATGTTTAATTTAATTTTATCTTCTTTTAAAAATAATGTTATTTTAGGTAAAAATAATTTTAATGCGATAAATGTATATTATAAAATTGATTATCGAGCAGAAAAAAACAGATACAGCGTAAAAAGATGAATATAAAATATAAACGAATGTAAAATTATTCCGCTCTTTACATAATATGAAAATAAATTTATTTTTTTTTAAAGTAAGTAAATATTATTCAAATGTATATCTTTTGCGAATATATCGAAACGCATAAGGTAAGGCATAAATTTTCGATAACATGTTCGTTCAAAAGTTCGTCGATGCAAACTTCAGTTTTATGCGTCCATCGAGCGATCGTCGCGAGTATCTCGAACAATCCGCATCGTTCGCTTAAAAATATTCTCTTGGCGCATCGATTCGCTCAAAGGAGCTTAGGTTCGCGAGGAAAAAGCACGAAACGCCCGTGAAAAACGAAAACTCGACGGCTCGCGTAAAAGCTCGGCGTTGCGATACCGCGAGCTTTTTGCCACTTTCCGCTCTCTACCCACGTTTCCACCCCTTCCTCCGATGCAATAGGACGGGGATAACCGCGCGATTAGTTCCCGATCCGCGATTATCCCTCTTGATCCGTCGGCCAACGTCGCTCGAGTAGTTGAAAACAGTCGTTGAAAGCAGTCGTTGAAAGCAGTCGTTGAAAGCAGTCGTTGAAAATAGCCGTCCGCGCTTCTATATTCAATAGCTAGACACGCGCGCGATCGCTGAAAATCCCCTGGTAGGCCTTCGCGGGGGAGGGAGGGGGGGGAGGAGGGAAACTCGCGAACAAGGTCGTCATTCTTGGTAAATTGCTACGACCTTATTATCCGTTTGCGGTCGAGAACCGGCCAGACGAGCGTTGCTCCTCTCACCGGTGTTCCCCTCGCGGACGATTGCCCCAGATGCCGGGAGAGGGGCCAATTCCGTTTCGCTTAGACAATCGCTTTTTCGCGAAAAGGGGCCGCGAAGGATTTTCCAAGTTCGCCGAGGGTTAGCCGAGGTGTTTCGCATCGGCGGACCGATAAGCGGATCTCGCTGTATTCGGCGTTTCGACCGGAAAGATAAGCTCGCGTCGATTTCGTCGGTGTTTGCCTCCTTGGCGATTCGATTCCTTAACGCCGCTGTTCGACCAACGCGATAACCCGCGATTCGCGTTTTCATTTTCGCGATCGAAGCCACCCGATAAAACGGGTTCAAAATTCAAAACGGATTTATCGCTATTTTGAAAACATTGATTCGTTGAATTACGAGTCGCTTCCATCGGTTGGCTTTTCGGAAAAATATTCGAAACACTGTTGGCCGCGCTTTTATACACGCGTAGGTGACGATCGTATAAAATAATTATATTTGTCGCGATGAACCGTCAACAATTTATATAGATAAACTCGCGCGAACGATACTCAAGATATTTGACCTTAAACTTGCCGAGATACACTTCCGTGTGTACGGACGATATGCATTTCCTTAAAGTGATACGTAAGAATACATTTTAGTCGATGCGCGATGAAAATTAATTAATTTTTATGAGAAGGATCTTAATAAAAATCTTAATTAGACCAAAGTTTACAAAATAATAAAATCGTAAACATTAAAATCGTAACGATCGGTTACCCTTCATTTTTTGTACAAAGAATATCTTATGTAAACAAACGTATAAAGAAACGTGTACACTTTTAAACGATATTTGATAAATCTAAAAATATACAAAATATACGTTAAAACGATAAACCATTCTTTATTTTTTACTTTTCCGCATTCGTCCGAAGGAAGCGTTCGTGCGATGTGTTTTCTATTCGTGCGTCCATTTGTTTAGAATTTAGAACAAAATTTTCTCAGGATTTTTTTCATTTTCTTGACATTGGTTAAATGTGTTAATTAATACAGAGTACAATAGTTAACTAATAATATTTCGAGGAGTAAAAATTCAGCGGTAGAAGCGGTCGCGAATGCTTTTAACACTTTGTGATAAATTTTAACGACAAACGTAAAAAAAACTCTATAAATACAAAATTATCGCGAGCTATTACTACGTAATAAATTTTTCAATAATTATACCAACGGTTTGTTTCTCTTCGCGCGACTTTACCTTGAATTACGCCTATTCGCCGTTAACGGAAAAATTTTACGAACGACGAAAGCTTTCTTACCATTCGATCGAATTCGGCGAAGATAGCGACGAGTACTTTTTACGCGCACTCGAACGTGATTCCTTCAAAGTTACTCCGTTCGGTGAGCTTCTTAAAAGTCGAGCTGTTCGTTCGCGAGTGGTCACGCGATATTCAATGAGACTTAGCTCTGAACGAATTCACGCGAATGATAAAGAAAACGCAGCCGGGCAGAATAAATTTACGCGTAAAACGTTGGCGGATTGTCGTTACAAGCCGAGCGAACAATATACAACATCAAGCATTTAGCGAATATTATATTTTACCGTCGCGAGATCAACGGTCTTTCGTCCGACTCGGGTCTACACCGGTTTTACGAAACGCGAGACTTCCGATCCGAACATTCGGCTGCGATTCCCTTTTTACCAAGATTTCCTCTTCCTTTCGTTAACGTCATCTCAAAGTCGAAGACACAATTTATCGAAGCCCAATTTATCTTAATTATTATTTCGTTGCTCGGTGGCGACAGTTTACGGAACCTTCTTTAATTTTAAAATAGATAAATGGATCCAGCGCGAGTATCGTTGGGGTTGTTAAACGCTAGAGCTATATTTTAAAGTCCATTCTTATCTCGCGAATATTGTTATCGACGCGTCTAGGCGCGATATAAGTTTCGTTATTTATACATCATCGTAAAAACATAACGTTGCATCGTATCTTACATTCGAACTCGACGATAGTTTCTTCTACCTACGCCTGAGTTTATTTATTTACGAGCGAGGAAAATTTACATTCGAATACACATTTGAATATAAAAACGGAGGCATTTGAAATATCGTCGATTGTCCGTCGACGTACCAACGAACTTCGAGGACCCGCGCTTACAAGGTCATCTCAAACTCGCCGAAAGATGATAAGAAGATGTAATACCCGTAGATGCGGTTATTCCATTTGTTGTTGTTCCATAAATAATCATCCAACGAAGGAGAAAGAGAGATAGAACGAGTGAACGAACTCGTACCTTCGATCGGTGAGACTGTAGGCGATACTCGATTCAGATTGGAAATTATGGTTTTGAATACATCAGTTTTTATACACGCGTGAATCGAATGCTTCCTTTTTTGTATGTGACCGGCTTGCGTTACAAGTATTTACGAGGTGCATTGGAAATTATATTTTTCACGGTAGGCTGCAAACAATTATAACGCGCAAATTGTTTGAAATTAAATACTTTGCCAATGTTTATGCGAATAATTACGTTAAAAAAAACATTTTAAATTTGAAATTAATCAGCGCGCAATTCCGATCAATGATCGCTGAAATTTTTTTTAGTTTATATTTTAAGAATCAATCGTCGTTTCGATACGTTTCGATACGTTTCGATACGTTCCGTAATTCAAAAGAAAATTAAATCGATACGCTCGTATATCAATAACCGATCGAATTCTATTTTTTCGCGTTTGTGTAAACCTGTAGCGCTTCGTAAGCGCACAAGTTTCATTACTTTCGAACAACTTTTCATTTCTTTTATCGTCATATTTTTAATCTTAAACAATTTGTCGGAACTTTCCGAGAAAGTGCTTATTTATCGAAGGAGATTTTATTTATTTACGAATCGGAAAATAAGCGTTAAAATGTAGGACAAACTTCTCGTACGACTCGATACAAAAATAAAAATGCTTCGAATACCGAAGGGTTATACGGCGATATATTTACGTGCATCTCGGGTTACTTACTTATTGGTAAAATCAATGGACGGTAAATGTGCCGCCGAAAAAAAGCACCGCGAAATTAGCGTACGGTAATTTGGAGGGAAACCCGTTCGCAGAGTCGACTAATCGACCAAACTCCACCTCCGCATCTCCGCATAATTATTAACGTATCGACGATTCGACCACCCCGCGAAATATTCTTCGATCGAACGAGCAACGTTATCAAAGGCGACGATAACCGTCCGCTTATCGGCGCTCTCTTACCCCGACGACGATAAGCATCCAACAGGGCGGAAAACGCATCGGCGATCGCTCCCGGAGGTCCAGACTCCTCGTCCTCGTCCTCGTTCGCGTCTGCGCAGAAGGAAATCATCGGTGGGCTCGAGTCGAAACGCGCCTCCATATATCCATACGCTCGTGAACTCGGTAATACGAACTCTGCCGTCGCGTCTGTTCATCTTCTTCCCTCCGTCTCTCGCGATGATTCCGTCCGCCGGTCGTTGACTCGCTTCACAGTGAGACAGACGGCCCCGAACGAGCAAAAAGGATTCCGAAACACACGGGGATTTCCGTGTCGGGAGCGATTTAGGAGCGATTTAGGAGCGATTTGGGAACTTGGTCTCTTCACAGACTCCCGCTCCGTTTATTTAGCTTATCGAATGAACCAACCGAGGGCGTGGGATATTCCTGGGATATTCCTGGGATATTCCTGGGATATTCCTGGGATATTCTTGGGAACCGGGAGACGGGAGCTTCTTGTCGGTCGTATCGATTTTCGAGCGACACTCGCCCGAGCCATTTATCTTTTTCCGTTTCTCCCTCTCTCTCTCTTCGTTTTGTCTCTCGTTCCCTCCCTCTTCGCGGATTTCGCGCTTCGCTCGAGCCGATATATTTTTAGCGCGATGTCGTTGCATTCGTTTTTACGCCTCCCCCGTGTCTGGAGTGGCTCAACCTCGAATCTTAGCTTTCTTTCTTTCTTGCCGAGTGAAAATGATTTTTGCATCGGAGACCGGCCCCTTCGTTTTCCGACCTCGTGAAAGGTCCCATTTTTAATTACTCCGCGTTTGGAAAGTCAAACGTAAATTTCACCGCAGTTTATTTCTATTTTTGAGACTATTTTTTTTTTTAAACCGTGTTCCCTTCACAGCTGCACACGATTTCTCGCGCGCGTTCTCCGCGAGATAAGAGGGAACGGACGAGACGCGTGCACGCAAACTGACGCAAACTAGGTGACGATAAGTTTATGGGATAGTACGTATTTAAATTTTTAAACGCGCGGTTTATTCTTCGTTACGCCTGTTACGCCTTGGAATCGGTAAAGACAAAGGCTCGCGGTTTTCCCTCGAGAACGACAGCTGCTTCCAGTTTAATCAAGTTTCATAGATATAGATTTTTATAAGTTAGCATCCGCTCGTCGATCGGAATTTCTTTAAAACTTTATAACGAACGACTTCCTCCGGCAACGAGGATAATGGTAAGACGGAAAAAACTTTGGTACGAGAAGATTGCACGTTGTAAACTTTAAAACAATATTCGGTTCGGTCGTTCGAATATTTGAGAAGAAAACTCGAGGTTGGATTGCTCATGGGTGAATTTGTTCCGTTTTTTTCCGAGCCTCGTCCGAAATTACCATCCTTTGCTCTTTCCCTCGAGGTCTTTTTTCTTTTTTCAACGTTACACTCCCGTTCGCGATAACTCTTCTTTCCTTTCGTTCCTTTCGTTCCTTTCGTTCCTTTCGGTTCCTTTTCGTATAGTAATAAGACTTCCAGTAATAAGACATGTATACGAGCTACGATACATCGCGTACTTTTCTTTTTGCTTTCGTGATTTCGTGCAATTAAGCAGACTCTAACGCATAACTTAATGACATAAGGTAGATAATGGGAGCTTTTTTCGCTTTAAAAAATATACGTTCTAACGGAAAATTCGCATCGCTTCGGAAGCGAAGGAGCGAACTCCGTTCTTTTACAGAGTATTACTCATCGTGTACAGTTTTACTTATAAAAAGTAACCGAGTATTTCTACCATTGTACATATGTATTACCCTTCAATCTACCCATTTACTCATTGCAAATCATTTTAACGCATTCGTCACTTTTATGTACCTTATCGTCGAGGAGAAAATTGATCTAGAATTCCTTGCCATTATTATGGACGTTACTCGCGCAAGATATTTCATTCCGGAATTGTTGGTAGTATCGACCGTATTCGTGTTTCGTTGCGCATCTCTTTTTTTTGTTGCGTAAACTACGAAAACCGTATGTTGGTATATTTCGATGGTTCGTATTAATAGAAGATGCGTATTCGATAAGTTTACGCGTGCATAACCAAAATAAAATTAAAAAAAAATCCTTCTTAAGCGGAAGTTTATTTTAAATTTATCGGATCTATTAAAAACTTTTTTAAAAGTAAGATCGATATCAATTTGGTTTTAAAAGCTTAATGTAATCTCTTTTCAAACTATTTTAAAACGTGTATTTGTAAAGATTATTCGTAAATGACTTGGCGAAATAAATAATTTTATAAACTTTAAAATTGAAATTGTTTCTAAAATTATTTTTTTAAACAACGACAACAAAAGTTTCGCGCTTACGATAAAATTTGAGCGTACGAAATTACGTACACGCGAGTGAAAGTTAAGGGATAATGAATCTAATATCTTAGAACGTATAAAAGATAATTTTTACGTATACGAAGCTTAATAAAAAATTTAAATTGCTTTAAAATACAGAGAGCTGAACTTTCTAATGCGTTGTACGAAAGGCAATTCGTTCGAATCGAATAATTTTTGTATTATTTGTAAAATTAGAATTTTCTAATTATCAGGTTTGATACTAAAATTATAAAATACGGTGAAACAACAAAGCTTGATTCGCTTTACTCTGAAGGAAGGGTAATACTTATTTTATACGATTTCCGATGATACGACCCTCGAGCAGTAAATAATTATTTATTTACTTATTCGAATTATAATCGGATACTTTACTGCTTTGTTGTTTCGTTTCGTTTCGTTTCGTTTTTAAATGCACGTATCACGGAATCGATCGGCACCGCATCAGCATACAACTAAGCAAGAAAGGTTAAGACGCAGCTTCTTTTAACTAATCCCCGACGATCCTCGGAGCTCTCTCCTTTTTTTTCATGCTTTTCTTTCCTCCTTTTCTTTCCTCCTTTTCTTTCCTCCTTTTCTTTCCTCCTTCTCTTTCCTCCTTTTCTTTCCTCCTTTTCTTTCCTCCTTCTCTTTCCTCCTTCTTTTCCTCCCGCATATTTATCGGACGGATCGCGGTGCCATCGATCTCGCGCATCCCGGTTCGAGCAACCGAGGAAATAACACGAGTGCACGTGCGAGAAGCTCTCGAGTTCTCGAGAAGCCAATAAAAGAAAATGGAAAACCGTTAGAGCGGTCGGAAAGAGTCGCGCGAGTCGTTTTCGTCGTGCGTGTCACGTGCGACGAGAGCGTCGGAGCCAAGGCCGCGGAGAAAGGCGACGCGTTCGCCCGGGACGTTGAACCTTCCTCGACGCTCGTGTGCGCGTCCTCCGGAGCTCCTCGATGCAAATGCGCGACCGCTGGCTTCCGTTTCGTAGGCGCTGAGTTTGCCAAGTGGAAGGAAGAAAGGAAGGAAGGAATCTAACTCGAGGTGAACGTCAGAATCCTGACGTCCAGAATGGACCGAACAGAGATCTCCTTTGATTTAGATGATCCCGTGGGAGCGATCCGCTTTCATCGCTGAATCAGCTTTCTCGTTATTTATTTATTCCTATTTATTCGTTCCGTTTACATAATGTGAAAAATCAATCGCTCGAGATTCCGATCGACGCGAACATTTATTTAATGTTTCCTACGATGTCTGCTCGCACGAGGCATCCATCTTTCGAAAGATTCAAACGTGTATTTTTATTTATGACGTGATATCAAGGTCTTTTTATTGCATTCGTTTGCATAATGATACACGTTCGTTCATTTCGTTACATATTAGCTTTAAGAGTGTTTCTTTTTTTTTTCAACGTTAACGAATTATATCAATGTTTGGATTAAATTGGCTTTGCGCCATTCGATAATTTCTATATGCTCTCGAGAACATTGCATTAGTTTCTTTTATTACTGTCCTACGAAACTCTACGTTTATAATTTTTTTTTTTTTTAAACGCGGATGAAAGATGCTTTGAATTTTAAATCGCGTAGGACGTGTAAGACATTTTTGTATATGTGTATAAGTATAGTATAAACAAAGCGATAAAATTTATCGATATAAAATTTAAACGATAACTGTGAATAATCTTCCGGTTTTTTTGAAAAATGACTATCGATTTAAAAAAAATCGATACAAAGTTTTCTTGTAATATTGACTGTGTAATTGATTGAGATATTTTTTTAAATAAGTCGAATAAAAGAATAATTAAGTTAAAATATATTTTAAAAAATTCTTGAAATCGATGCAATTATCGTAAAATATTTTTAAAATTTTGAGAAAAATATTCTTATTTTTCTTTATATACATTATAATTTTAAATGTAAATTCCACATTTGCGAAACAATAAAGAATCTTTTCTCTTTTTCCGTATGCAGGAAGGAATGTTTTTGTTTTCTATGAAAAATATGCGCGTTTTATTTTTTAATTTTTTTTATAAAGTTATTAGGTGTATTAAAAAATTCAAGACTATTACTATTTGAGAAATTTTAGTTTTTATACGCAAAAATATTTCAGTTTCATAAATTTTTCTAGAAAACTAAGAAAAGAAAAATGTTTCTAGAAAAATAAATCTCTTTATAATATTATAGTTTTTATTGTATAAATGCATAATTTATATTGCAAGTCATATAAAAGAAATTTTATTCTTGACATTTTTTAAATTAGTTTCGTGAAAAATAAAGTAAAACATATTTTTATAATATAAGGCTCGAAGATTATAGATTTTCTACGCACGATAAAAAAATCAAGAAACACACTTTTAATCATTTTCATACAATTTTTCTGCATATATAACTTTCTGATTATGAAACAACTGACGGTTTAGTATTCATCATGGATTTTATAGTCTTAAGATTATTTACACGTCGATAACGTACGAGCTTAAGGTTTAAAGGTGGTTTCGCCGGTACAAAATTTACAGAAAAGTCATTAATCATTGTAAATTTTCAAGAACAGAATAATTTGGAAGATCAAAAAATAAAATTCAATCTATTATAATTTATAATTCAATTCATCTTAAAAAACTTTTCAATTTATTTGATGAAATTGGAAGATAAATTAATAATACGTGTATAAAATCTATAAAACAAAATAAGATCGAATAAATCTTAGTTCATACGTAACCGTTATATTTTTAACTAAATTAATGCAACATACAATTAATTAAAATAAAGAAAATTTCTATTTAGCTTCTTCAATTTCTTTTTATTTTAATATAATTCATTTTTTTCTTGTTTTGATTTTTGTACAACCAAAATATACAATTTTGTTAAATTATATTTGAATTATTTCTTGGCTACTACATTTAACCACATAAAATATACATTTAAAATATAAAGCGAATAAGTAAATATTTGACGTTTATTAGAAAACTATACAAGCTTTAAAAGCATATCGAGGAATGCTGTATTAAATAAAGTTTTTTATCGTATCATTATGTATCGTTATATAAAATTTATATAAAATTTATACAAAATTTATTCAACATTTATAAAATATCAAATAAAAAGTCTCGAACAATATTGAATTTTTTTTACAAAAACCGAGAAACAGTTATTTAAATTGAATTTTATTTCTTTTCATTTGTGCTAACTCTTAAAATAATTCTCAAATGATAAACGACTTTAATGCAAATGAGTTGTGAAAAAATCCATCAATGAATATTATAATTCAATTTGATAAAACCTTAATAAAATATTCGTAAAAAATTTTGATCTTAACTGTACTATTGTTTGATAATAGTATTATTAATTTATATTTAATAATATAACCGAAAATGGATAGTATTACACTTAAGATGTAAACATTTCCTATAGTTCTAGAATGACGCACGTAACGCGAATATTCGCTCCCTTTCTTGTCTACAATAAAAATCTCAAATCGCGGGATCGAACGCAGATTTTTCTCTTGTCAATGCTTTAAGCGCTTTATTAGTCATTATTTTTAATTAATGACTGTTGCGTTTCGAAAATAAATTTAAAAATAACGTTTTTCTATATATATTTTATTCGATAAATTTTAAACGACTCTGACTCTCTCCTTTTCCCTCTAATTTATAAATTTACAAATTGCACTTTCAATGCGTAATCTCCCCCTTTCGATGATTTTTTGTGCTTATTTTCGCTGCTTTTCTCGACGCCGTTGGTGTTCTCTTAGTCTGTTACTTGTCTTGTTTCATTCTCTTTTTGTCTGCTTTCCCTGCTCCGACTGTTTGTCTCTTCGGTTCGCTCGTTTTCTCTCGGGACATATTCATTTTGTACATCTGTTTTGAATTTTCCTTTTACGCTGGACTATTAACCAATTTTTGCCTTCGTTCTTTTACTCGATAGGATTAATTATTTTTTATTTTGTTTCGACGATTACTTAATCGTCCGACTTTATTTAATCAACTACTTTATTTCGATCGAGTTCGGATCGATATATTTTTTTTCACCATTTAAATAACTATACGTTTAGACTGATTTCTTTAATTCGTTGATTTTTGTGGCTCCGTAATAAATTATGTGTTTCGCGTTACGTTGTTATCCTTGCGAACTTTATTCGAACAGCTACGTCGCAAGTTTTAACGTTAGACGTAATATACCTAACTTATTGAAACTTAGTAAACGTAATCAAAAGTTTCGTATATCGCGTGAGAAATATAAAAGATTACAACAACGCAACGTGAATTTTGAAGTTGTGTGATCAGGAATGTGATCAGGAATGTGATCAGGAATGTGATCAGGATAACGTATTTTACTATCGATTGTTTATATCAATTCCGTTGCGCGAACGTTGTTCAACTTAAATTGATTATATAAAATAGAATGATTAATTTGACATTACGATGCGTGAGATGTTATTTCTCTTAGGTTCATATTTCTTTGTCCTCGCATTGTTACATAATTTCATTGTATTTTATTTTGTTTCGAGAGGTATTGCACTGTAACAATTTTATTTTATTTATCTACCGTTATATGAGATTCAACTTATTACGAAGCTTTATTATATTTCAGTGTCTTTTTAATATTACGTTTCGATAAAGACATTCCAATGAATTTAAACTACTACAATGGTTTCGGTATAATATTTTTTTATCTTAATTTATATATATATACGTTAAATAATTTAACGTGGATTTAACCATTTTTGTACTTAATAGTTTTATTTTATTACTTTTGCAAAATTTTCAAATTGAAGTAGAATAAACGATGATTTTAATCAGATTATTTAAGCCATGTTTTATTTATTCGTATGCGTGGTTATCTTTATCATAGCTTCTTTTAAAGTGTGAAGGAACATTATAAGGATCTCGCGTTTTATGTATTCACACATTTGCTAAATATTTAAAGTTTTATGTGTTTAGTTTTGTATTATATTTCCTATCGTAATTAAGTCGCGGTGTTATGCATATTTACACGAAACCGTCGGGAAAAATACGCTTGAAAGACTTATTATTATATGGTGTAGTTTTTCATTTAAATTTCAGAGAGAGAGAGAGATGGAAAAACTTGGTAACGGCTAGTGTCGTAACATAAGAACGAATAAGTATCATTTGCATGTATGGTTATAGAATTATGATAATTACTCTCAAATAGTTTAGGCATTAATGAAGATAAACTATATTTTGTACAGAAAAATAGCGATGAAGTTATAGATCTAAATTCTTTACATTAAAAACATCGATTAAAAAATTAATTTAGAAATATATAAAAAATATGCATTTAAACTAATCTTTAAATATATTGAAAATTATGATTTAGTTTCCTCTTTAAATAAATTAATTATTGATTTATCGTATTATTCATAAAATTTAAATTCTTTTATCTTATGTAATAAAAATCTGTTGTTCTACAAATATTTGTATAATCACTGTAATAAAAACTTTTGTAAATTACGAGAAAAATTTTTCGATGTATGATGTATGTAATGTACATAAAAATTTTAAACTTTAACATCGTAAACTATTTTTTTTAAATTATCAAAACAATGATGCGAGGTTTTTCCAAAAATATTACTGTAATAAATACTAAGTTATTCAAACATTATAATATATTTATTACGAATTCCATTATTTTTAAATAATTTACTATAGTTATATTTAAAATAATGTTACTTCAATGTTAAATGTATCATCAGTATTTTACTTTTCAAAATATAAATTCGAAGTTACTTATATTTACACGTCAAATAATTTTTTTTGATCATACATTGCATTACATACATTTTCAAGTTATTGCAAGCATTTTAATTTGTAGTTATTAATGGTCTTATGCATAATAAGTATCACGAAATAAAAAAATACAAGGAAAAAAAATGAAATTTACTGGTATTCACAAATCTAGTGGATTTTATGATAACAAAATTTTCCACTTAGCACAAATTTGTATTATTGTTTATTCTTATTCGCATTATAACGAGAAAAATGCAGAATTGAAACAAAAGAATAGGATAATTGGTATACTGGTATTTACTAGTTAAAATTAAGAATAACTAGTAATTTTTACGTTAATTATTTTATGATTCGATCGATGAAAAAAAAACATAATTTTTAATAATTTAAATTGTTTTAAAGATTATTCGCGTACGTTAACTTTAAAAGAAAATTATATTTCGTTGAATCTATTTAATGTTTTGAGGATAATATAAAGTATTAATGATAGTTATTAAAAAAAACACTGATGAAATACATTAATAATTCGAATTTATATAGAAATATTCATACAATAAAATTAATTATGTATCTAATATATACTAACAGAATATTAATTTAATTAGTTATTTTCATAATTATCTTATAGATAGTTATGATGATATAAATTTTGGTCAAGTTTCATAAATATCGATGTATCGTCATAAAGATAGCGGAAATTTTTATAAAAAATTTTCCTTTGTATAAAGTTCAATTACTATGTGTTTACACATTATATAATAGCTTCCGGCTGCGATACTTTTACTTTCCAGTTCATAAAAAATTAAGTAAACAAAAACACGTTTTTACTGTATTAACATATGTGTACATTTTACGCGATTTATATATTATTCGAGCTATACCTGTTGACACGCAGTGAATTATAATTGCTGTGATAATATTTTTCATGTCCGTGTCTTGCAATCAAAAGCGATTTGTTTAATAATACCATGAGCATATTTTATAAATTTTCATCCACGAGATTAGTAAGATGCTTCGTGTTTTTTAACACAAATTTTATTTACGCGTTATTCGTTGGGTGTATTTTATAAGATACCGGTGTAAAATCCTATATTATCATTATCATCATCATCATCATCATCATCATCACCATCATTGTGATATATAAATTGGTATTTAAAATATTTTATTGCTTACACGACTTTTTTATTGTAATAAATTAATATTCATTAATGTAAAAAAGTAATTCACATTTTTTGAAAATCTTTTAAATTTAATTTTTGAGACGAGGAATTTGCTATATTAATTAAGATTTTTAATGTATGAATAAAAAAGCTTCTGTATAATTAAGTTTAATGCTAATTTTAAGTTATTTCACGTATTTTTATTTTTATTATTTATTGCGACATTAATTAATTTTTTAATTTAAAAAATAATTTTTATCGTTGTATAAATTTAATTTTAAATTAAATTGTATGCTTTAATGCGCGTATCTGTGTATTTGTATATGTATATTATCTAGAATCTTTGAATCGTACAATTTAAAGTTCATGAATCAATAGTTAGCCAAGATTTTAAAAGTAGTGATAAAATAAAACGTAGTCCTATTAACAATTCAACTAAGTTTTTAAAACAGTAGTAAATATAACGGAACATGAAATACATGTTGAATTGAAACGATGATACGTATAAAATTTAGTTGAATAAATACTCTATAAAAGTTTCGTTTAATTCACGTTACTTGTATATATAATATTTGTGTCTGTAAAATAGCCTATTTTCTTAATTATAAGCTAATAACCGTTCTAATATTAGTTCAGTTATTCATTATATATTAATGAAATTATTATAATTTCTATTAAAAGCCATTTAAATACAATATTTAAAAATTAAAAATTCGTTTAAATTTTATCTAATAAGATCTTTAGGAGCTTCACGATCGTAAAACCAAGAAAAAATGTTCATTGTTACTATTAAAATCATTTGTTTATAATTCAGTATTTTATTATCTGATTTTTATTTTTATCTCAAAATCGGTTTAAGTATTTTTAATTATAAATATAAGTAATTAGTTTTATGAATTAAAAAGAAATAAAGTTTTTTTATAATTCAGTTATATTATAATTTCACATACGGTAACATTTGAAAAGTAATATCGTTCTCAATTCATCAGAAATAAAAATCGATAAGCTTCCTTTTAAATTAGTGAAAAAAATATTTTTAAGAAATATAATAGAATAAAAGATGAAACTTACATTATTGAATACAATTATTATGTTCAAAGCTGATATATTATCTTGTACTCATCAATATAATTAAACGACTAAGAATTAATCTTATCAACGTTATTAGAGAAAATTGTTCTCTCATATTCTCGAACGATGATTTTTCAAACCAATTGCAGCTTTTCATATAAGCTTATATCTCATAATGGAGCGAATGATAAATTCCCATTAAATACGCTTAAAATGATAATTAATGTTAATGGAAATTGTGTATGTATAAAAGTGAAAAAGCGCATTTATATAAAGTATTTTTATGATTTATTTGATATAACAAAGTAAATGCTCCTGAAACTGAGTCACTTAGACTTTACTTTTTAGTAATCTAATAATAAAGACGTCATGGAACGCAGTAATTCTTATCTCGAAGTGACAAAGAGCATTTGAACTGTGAATTCGCGGAATATTAAGGAAACTTTCAGACTCATTTCTTGTTTGCACATGCTACTAAAATTCATGAATGCAAAAATAAATTGCTGTGCATACATTTCCATGAACATTGCCGAATGAAGGAGATAACAATGGTGAGCCTAAATAATCTTTGAAAATATGGAATAAAGAATATAAAGACGATAAAAGAATGTCATCTTATTGTAACTCAATTAGTACTCGTACATCCAATAACGCTAATTTTTTGATATGCATTCGAGACAGTACGAGTAAGACACGGAAGTGAAGTGTACAAATAAACTATAGGCAAAATTTACGTTTTCAATCGTTTATTTGTTTGTTTAAGATTTTATGGTTCTATATTAATATTCAAATATACCCGTATAATCCATAGGATATTAGAAACGTGTATTATATATTTTATACGTGTACAGTCTATTATAAGTAACAGCCACTCGAGGGTTTAAACTTACGCTGGTTTACTCCAAAAGCATACGTAATCCATAAGATTACGTGCGCATTTTACATATAATGTATACATAAACGTGAATCACTTCGCAATGATAAAATAATATTAATTTTTAATAAAATATAAAACAAACTTGCACCACGGATAAATAAAAATAATATTTCGTTGTCAATTTTATTCCGATAAATTTTATTTTTAAATGCATTCATAGTAAATATGAAATTACTAGGTTTAAAAATTGTACCGATAATACGATAATTGAATAAATATGAATAAATATTAGAACAGTCATTCGTTTGTAACGATGTAAATAGGATATTTTGAAATTACAAATACAATCAAGAAATTAGAATAATTAAAAAATATCCAACTAACGTTTTTCGTTGGAAGAATTAGTAATATTATTAATTTATTAAAAAAAATATTTTACAAAGAAAACTTTGAACGGACAATCGTAGCTCCTATCAATTTGATCGAACACATTGTTCGAGAAGTCTAACAATGGTATCGAAAAATTATCGACGCGAGGTTTTCGAAAAAATGTATATCCGTAATTTATTATCGTTACCTAAACATCTTTATTTCCGATCGAGAGCGCCCGATTCAATCCCACCTCGACTCTAAGTTTATAAATAATATGAATTATACATCCTCGAAAGTAAGACTCGTTCCGAAAATATAAGCATCACAAAATCCCCGACGAACCGCTGTTTCCCAGATGTTTCCCAACTGCTCTTAAAAAAAAAAAAAAAAAAAAGACCTCCCGGAGCAAAGCAACATCGAGAACGACGAAAACTATTAACGCATCCATGTTTCCTTCTTGTCGCAGGCCCTGCAACGCATCACCGGAGGAGGGAATATTGAACGGCGGTGGACTCGGCGTTAAATTAAAATGCCCGGCCTCGATATCGAGACTACGAGTGGAGAAGATCGAGGGCGGCTTGATGGTGGCCGGTGTCGTGGTGGCCGCTAATTGTCAGATCGCCCTGCCGGCCTTTGGCTTCCTCTTCGTCCTCGTGGGTGCCGTGCTCACCGGTGGGTATACCTCCCGGACCGTCGGCTCGGATCGTCCTTGGCGGATAGAAATTTTTATTTGATGCGATTCTCCGCGAACGGGGACAAAGAGTTCCTCGATCTTTACCCAAACCTCGAGAATACTAAGTAGACAAGCTCTTGAATATTCAATTTTCACGTGCGTGCGAACGATTCGAAAGATTTTAAATACGACCAAATATAAGATCGCGTAAATACGCGCCGAGCGTAAATCTAGCGAAGGCATCCAAATAAGAATAAAAGTGAGTAAGTGGTTAATTACTTCCGTACGAGTATTCTCTTTTGTGCAACTATTTTAAGACGGGGAAAAGACAAAGGATTAAAATCAAGTTTCTTGGATTATTAGTTTATAACAAAGACAAGATCAGGATTTTAATAAACGCTCTTTCAATTTCGAATGTTAATAAGAAGAGACTCGTGAATCACGCGGACGTATTCGTATCCCCGCTTCGAGCGTATTAATACAAAGATGCGATTAACGCTCTCGACCGGTACAATAAAGATAAAGTAGTAGCGTGTAAAAAGAAGTGGATCAATTAAGAATTAAGAAGTTATTAGATTATTCGCTCGCGAGTGTAAGGGTAATAAAGGTTAGTTAACGGAACACCGACGGAGTAAGCCGAAAAAGAACGTCGCTCGAATGAGCCGAGAGAAGAATCTTCTTCTCCTTAAGGGGAACAAAAATCAAAAATGAAATAGACTCGGAATCCAAAGGGAGAGGTTTGGACTCGACCCAAACTCCGCAACGCGACCGCGGGTTCAAATAGTTCGCGATTACGGATTCAGATTGCTCTCTCCGACTCTCGGTACTTTGTTCGCGGCAATGGCGGGGAAGCCGTGCGGCTGTATCATCCGCGCGTGGGAGTTGAAGCCTTACTCGTGAAACGGACGATGGACGACGGACGACGGACGACGGACGACGGACAGCGAATGGCGGATGTCTGATGGCTGATGTCCGATGGCTGATGTCTGATGGCGTTGACGGCCGGCGATGTTTGCCGCTTCTTTCTTTTTCGGAGCGTCGGTCACTCCTGAGTCACGGCTCTTAATAATACTCCGCGATTCGCAGGCGTCGATGTTGTAACGAATTGTCCTTACTTCTGTAATGGGAGACACTTTAAAGCTCTCGTCGCGGTCCTCGGTAAATATTGGCTTTCGTTTCGAACGGAACAGTTTTTTTTAACGATGTCGGCAAACTCGTTGTAAAGCTATGATTTATTCTTTAGATTCCATCTTTTGTTTTGCAACCTGTAAATTCAATACCTGACTTTTCTTACGACTTTTTTAACGTTCTTTTCACGCTTACGATGTCTTATTAAATTATCCAATATTATATTATATTTCTTTTTTTAATTATCTATTGACTTTATATATTTAATTATTCGATATTAATCAAACGTTGTATCGTGTAAATATAATTTATTTGCATTTTCCAAAAAAGATCTCGTTTTTATGTATATAGAAAAATTAATTTTTCAATTTTAAACGTTAATGAAATTAATGTAAAGTACAATTATGATTCACCGTTTAAAATTAATAATACTCTTTAAATTTCATTGAAATCAATGACGCATAAATGTTATTCTCTTTTTCATTGGAATAAACGGACATATAAATAAATAAAACTTAATATTATTCGATATAACTATAAATTAATAATCTATGAATTAATAAATAGAATTCTTATATATTTTTGTATCAAATAATAAAATAAAAATTTAATTATGTTGATTGATTATTAAACTTACGATAATAAATATTAAAATAATCGTATTAACTTCGTTATTACTTTGTTCTATAAACTGTGAATTTAATAAATGAAAGATTCGTTCGCACTCAAAAAGACAAAAGTAAACGATTAGACGTTGGACAAAAGTTTAAGATCGAATAACGATACGGCGATTCATCATCATCCGAACACGAAACTTATACGACACTTCGGATGTGATCGGTACTTGTTACGATACTTAGACGATCGTCTTTTTTCAGCCTAAGTTAAAATAATACTTTTTTAATAGTTTCAAAACATTTCTTTAATTTTTACGGATAAATATCATCAAAATTATACCAATATTATGCAATGCTTATATTTTTTTAAATCAAATGTAAATAAAAATATTTTTAGTCAAACCATAATACTTAATATTTTAATAAAGTTATGTTGATTAAGGAAAGAGGAAAAATTATGAATATTAAATACGCGTTTTCATAATTAATCTTGTATTTAAATATATACATGAAAATACTTGTAGATGTTACATGATTTATTCTGCACATGTTCGTGTAATCATATTTATAACAATCAAAAGGTTAAAACAACAAATGATGTGGATCAAGTTATATGTAGTAGCTTATAAAATGTTATCTTTCTATGTATGATTTTAATAACATCTTTGTTTAGTATTTAATTTATAATATTGCATACTGATCGATGTAAAATTTACGATAAAATTTGGACGAATGACGAGTATTTAATTTAATAATATAAAAAATTATTTTATTCATATTTAAAAATTTTTTTTTAAAATTATTAACGTATATAATTTTAAAAATAATTTCATGCATTTTTGATAGATTACATCTTTAAGTTTAAAAGGAATAGTTGTGCAAAAAAAAAATACTAAGATAAAGGAAACAATTTCCAGATTGATTTTAATAAAAAATTAATATAATTTCCATTATAAATCAAATATGTAAAATAAATACAATAATTTTTTAAACGAACATTTTTTAAAAACAGAATTCAATAAAAATAAAGTAAAACTATTCTTGCAAGTTATATTAAAAAAATATTGCTTCAGCTTTGTATTAATACATTATTTACATTTACTACTACTTTCTGCTAATAAATAAACATGAAGAAACGAGTAAGTAATTAGCTTGTTTAAAATATAATTTTCTAATATTCTTTTGTATAATATTTTTTTAATAAAACAATCAAATATTAATATAGTTATAATAGTAAATTAAATTTCATTTTAGTTTCCTATTAATTTTAATAGTATATTATTATTTTGGTAAATTATAAGTCACAATAGTTTCTCTGATATTCTTAAATATTTATAATCATTTCCTCTATAATCATGAATAATTTTTACATATTGTTCTTTCAATTGATTATGAATAATACATTGCATTTTTATTACTATTGTCATAAGCATTTGATTTTAGAATCTAGTAAATACAAATGAATATGTATGAATGAACAAATATTTTAAAGATTAAAAGAATTTACATTAAACTGTACGATTGAAGTATGCTAATAATATCTTGATTTTTCGTGATATATAAAAGTCATTAGATAAGTTATAACAAAAATAAATGACTAAATATTTTGTCTTTTTGAAATATTATTATTTCTTCATTTATAATTTTCTTTGTAGTTATTTTGACATTCTAAATGCAATTCATACAATTTATTGAATTTAATGTATAAGTATTTATGATAAAATATAGAATTGTTATTAATTTGAATTTCAATTACTAAGGTTGATGTAGAATAGTTAGAAGACTTTTTATAAATTATTAAATCGTTACCTTCTTTTAACAAAAACAGATTCGTGAAATAAGTTTTACTTTTTTCGTAAATGAATTATTTTAATAATTTCGTAAAGGGATAATTTACAATTATTATTTTATTTATATTTTTTATTACAAAATATAATCTGTTTTATTAAAATATTAATTTTTATATTACAAACATATTAATTTGGTAAAATTTTTTTTTGACATTTATATATTAATTATAACAGTTGATATTAAATTATATTAAAGATTTTCAACGTTTATTCTTTGCTATTGAGCTAATTATGATGAAACATAATAACTATTTTGTGAATCCATTTATAAATATTTATATAAAATATTGTACAATGACTTAACATTTTGATAACAGTAATCATAATTTGGTCTTATAATATTTTATTATTATATTCATTATTGTTTAAATTTCCTTCATTTCTGAAGTAATTATATTTAATAAGTCATTCGAGAAGTTTAGGGACACTTATACTGATTTAATTACAGTGTAATTGATCATATTACGTATAAATTATTCTAATTAAATGCGAAAACTTAGTATGATATCTATCTAATTTAATTTGAGTTTCCGGTTCATTTTATCAATGAAAATTTATTATTACTATTTGCGTCGAACTTAAATTTCTTTATTCTTTTTAAAACGTAATTCTATTTTACATACAGAGTTTATATTTGTTAGATTTGTTTTAACGTTACATTTAGATAGAAAAACATCAAAATATAATATATCACATCGAGTATACAAACTTTTAATCTTTTTTTTGATTCGATAAATATCAATTTTTAAAATAAATTATGTACATCAATTACTAGTTAAAATATTAGATATAAACGTGACTTAAAAAAATCAGAAAAATACAAATACTACAAATGTACGTTGATTCGTTAAGATAGATTGACGTTCAAATAATTAATACGAAATTTATAAAATCTTACCGAATATTATGGATAGAATAATGACTATATTTTTTAAATTCAAATATTTATCTTAAATATATCATGAATTTCATAACTTTTTAAAATATTGTAAAGATATTTAAACGAAGAAAAGAAAATGAATCTATAAAAAAAATAATTTTTACGTAAAATAAATCGAGGAAGAAAGAATAAAATTTAGTTTTGTATCAACTATAAAAGAAATTTTTATTAAACAATTAATATTCAAGATGTACAGAAAAGTCCACAGTATCTAAGATTTTTTTTAATTTTATTTTTTGTATGTGGAAGCTTTGGATGATGAGAAAAAATTCAAGATTTTATAAAAATTACATTTGCGAAATGTTACATTTAAATAAAATTTATCCTACCGTCGTTTCAAAAAATTTTGGAGTTCGCTAAAAGCGAAAAGAAAAACATCTTTCTTCGTAAGTTTTCTCGAGAACTAAGTATGCCAGATTCTCATCCTGGGAAAATGTTGAGTTTCGATTGTTTAAAGATTTTGATATTTAATGGAATATCGTGCGAAATTGATTTAAAAACTGCTCGAGAAAAATGATACTAAAGAAAAAAGGTGCAAGATTATACGCAAAAAGTAGAAGATCGAATAATCGAAAAAAGGGAAGAAGTTGGAGAAATATTGGAAAGTTATAACTATAGGCACAGAGAAGGAAAAGAATCAATAGTTTATTTTCTTTTTTCAATAATCTAAGGAAATTATAAAATTGAAAAAATATATTTATTTAATATATTCGTATTTATTTTCCAAGTATTTTTTATGTAAGGAATAAACTGGATATTTTACTTATCTATAAACTGAATATTTTACTTATCTAGTAACAAAAATTTATACTTTTATAACTATGTATCAAGATAACATGATTAATATTACAGTATCGGAGTTCCTTTGAAAATAACATAAACGTAAACATAAACTTATGTTAACTGTTTTTGTAAATCTTTTGTAAGTCTGCTTAATTTTTACCCATTCATTTATAGTCACCCTTTCTTTCTTATTCATTCATTATCTATTTTAAATTATAAATTAAAAAATATATTATTAAGTTTACATAATTTCATTTGTAACAGATATGTAAAAATTGTTTTAAATTATAATATACGAATGAAATTATTAAACGAAAATTACTATGTCAAAAAAATATTCTTAATTTGCATTATATGCAAAAATGAAATAAAATGCTACTATTCTCTATTTACTACTTAAAAAATATAAAAATAAACTATCGTTTCACTATTCTTTTATTAAAATAATTATATTTTCTAAATGCAAAATATTTTTGAACGATTCGTATAATTTGAATAAGAATAAAATTAATTTTAGTATTCGCGATCCATAACGAGCAATAAACATAACAATAAATAAATAAAGAAAGATTTTTCTAAAAGTTTCGAAGAAAAGAAAAGAAAAGTCACGTCGTTCAAAAAGGTATAAATTTGTCTCATATTTCATCCGATTATTAAATTAGCGGGTAAAAAGTTGGCTTCTAGTTTTTCGAAAGAGAAGAAAAGAACGTCGAACGGAACTCGATCGAGTTAGTAAAAATAATTATAAAACAAAGAAAGCGAAAAGTGAATTTCCTTTGGCGTTCCCCGTGAATTCCAGTAAGGAAATTCACGTGTATTCCATCCGTGTGTTGCAGCTGCCTCGTACCGGGGCCCCGGCGAGGACGAGGACAAGGACTCGTACGCGGCGAGGATCGCCTTCACCGGGAACTCCCGCATCCTGGGTCCGATCTGCATCGTCGTCGGCGCTCTCATGTTCGGGCTCGGGGCCTTGTTGTGCGCCCTGACGCGTCGGGCCAGGAGACGAGAGCGTCGGGTCGGCTTCCACTGTCCGCTCCACGGAGACTTCTACCCTCTGAGCTCCGCCCAGGGCACCAAAATGCTCGGTGAGTTGTTTATTTATCGAGGATTGACGCACGCCGACCGACCCGATCGATCCGAGCCGATGCGCGCGCGGACATTTTAATCACGGGAAACATTTTAACTCGGCTAATCCGACGGAGATCGTTAGTTTCAAAATCTTTGTCTTTCCTCCTCGTTTATCCTCGTTTATCCTCGTTTATCCTCTTTTATCGTCTTTTATCGGCTTTTATCCTCATTTTTCAAGGCCACTTTTGCTTTGTGCCGTTGGCACGACTTTAACCCTGGTGCCGTCGGTCCATGCTTATACTCACCCGTGATACGAGGAATCAATCGAGTATATAATACGTCCGCGCGCACACATACACACTTAAACGTACGTGCATGTGCTTACATGAAAATTAAGTATTTGCATAGCTGTGTTTACAATTGCATGAGCCGCGGTAGCGCTTTATTGGACTGGTTGAATATTTGAGTTCAAGGAATAGTTCGGTTTGTTTGACGCGGATATATCGGATATAAACCAGAAAGTATTTTACGTTGCGGTATAAAAGAATACGTATGTTGGAAAATAGTAGAAAAGAGTAGAAAAGAGTAGAAAAGAGTAGAATTACGACACAATTTTATTAACGGCTAATCCACTAACCCTCGATCTTGATATTTAGTTGGCTTTATCGAACTGCAATTTCAATACAAATTGTAGTGAAATTTTTTTAGAATTTCAAGGTCGAACGAACACCAAAGTCGATATTTGATTACTTGAAAAAATTTGAATTTAATTTATATCGGGTTGCTTTTAAATGACGTATTTTTACTCGTCGCTAATATTTATAAATTGTAAACAAATTTTTAAGATTAAATTTTTTTTTTTTTTTAACAATCCATTTATAGATTTTTTAAAATATTACTTTCGAATAGATTATATTTTAAAATAACTTTCTACGTTTGAATACGGTAAATTATCTCGAAAGAGGTTAAAATATTATATTGTTATTTTAAAAGTGCAATTTCTAAAATATATATTTTAGAAATTACGATATGTTTAACAATTTACTAAAGAAATTTGTCGGTAGATAGACAAATTAGAGTATTAGAGTTTATAGATGATAAACTTTGTTTAAATAGTTTGGTTGTTAATATTATTACATTGTAGGAACAATTTTCGTTTTCTCATTTCTAAGTATTCTTTATTTTTCAACAATGAGAAAAATTTTCATTAAGCCAAGAATTTGAAATAATTTTAGCGTTGCTAATTATTAATTATGGAACACAATGGTCCTAAATTCTTTTATAATTACCTTCATAAATAATTTCATTCTTAAATTGTCCTCATTTTTTACCGTTTTAAACATACAACCGTGTCTAAATGTATACCGATGTTTTTCTCTTCTTGCATCGATTTACTTTCTTATAAACGGCGGAAACTTTTTCATGTAATAATTATGTACGTACACGGATAAAATGCATATACTTGGTTTGATTGTATGTGCCGTTGTAAGTAGCACTATTCTTGTAAATAGACAAAGTAATTTAAACGCATTTTTATATTTCTTTAAAAAGTGTATTTACTCGTCTCACGATTATATATATTAATATTGTAAAATTCTGGTTTGTCTTTAGAATGGTATTTTATTACAATGATGCATGCGAACGAAATAAAAATACAATTTTCGAAAGGTTGGCTTTGCAGTATATTTTATAAGAATCGATAATCGGATAGTACATAAAATATATTAACGGTAACGAAAAGAAATATTTTTAACTGTAATGGAAATAAATGAATTGTCCGAATGTATTACATTTGATGAGATTCACACTTACGTAAAGCGGAAGCCTCGAAGCACGGATACTTATCGAGAGAAAAAAAAGTATAGAAATGTTGCTGTCTCACATCGAGATAGAAAGAACTTAACGGAATACCAAAGTCAAGGCTCCCGTCGAATGGATTACTCATTCCTTTTCGTATGCTTATACGAGTTTTCACAAGCTTTACGATTACTTGGAGCGTAACCAAGTTACAGGATCCCATGGGTGTTTTGCTGTGCCTTACCATATCTTAGAATACAAACTCGAGGAAGTGCTCACGCGGAAATATCTTGTTCTGCTTAGATGCGAAAAAATGAGTAAAATATAAACTGATTCTCCAGCGACGCATATATATATATGTATATATATATTCGTAGACGACGAATTTTGTAAGGCTGTAATTTATAAATCCGTCTTTATGCTCACTGTCTACCATTTACGGAGAAAAGTATTCGTACGTGAATGAATATTATTATTTATTATAAGCTTCTTACACGGAAATAAGTATCGAATAATCTTTATGTATTTATAGCACATTTTTGTAAACATTATTGTAAGCGTAATTTTTGTAAAATATATTTATTTATGCGAGATTATTATGGATTTTTTTAAATTAATATTTGAAAATACGTTTTCTATCATAATGGCGCATGATCAAAATTTTTTTGTACTTTTTCCGTATATACGAGGACAAAATCAACGGCGAGTGTAAATTGTCGAAAAATGAAATATCGTTTTAAATCAAAATTTTAATCGCAAGTATATAGCGGGAAGTTAAAAATAATTTTGGATGAATAAATTAAAATAAAATATTCAAATTTACAAATTACACGTTAATTGCATTTGTCAAAATTTAAGTTACGTTCCATAAGTTAAAAATTAATTTTACTTTGAGACGCATATTTATATATAATAAATAATTCATATTATTTTTGTAATGCATATTTCTGAAAATTCAAAATATTATACTTGGTTTTATTATCAGATTCGCGAGTTTTTATTACTTCTAAAATTTATATTTTATTATAATTCAAAATACTTGTAGATAATATTGGTAGAGATTGAATTCATTCCGATTTACTGCAAACTTTTTAGGTAGATTTTTCAGAACAATATTAATTAACTGTAGCGTAAATTTCAAATATTTTTGTTAAAAAGAAGATCTATGCTGTATTGAATTTTTAATTGTTAATATATTATTTTTAATTACAGAAGGAGAATGTTTTAGAATAATTTAAAAAAATGTATTCTTAAGAAATGAAGAAATTGAAACATTTTGTGCAGTTTAAGAATTTTCAAAACATTTTAAAAACTATAACTTTTTAAAAAAAATACCAATCTTTAGATAAAAGTTTGAAATTTCTAAACTTTACAATACATATATTTACATATTTTTATAAGAGAGTTTTTCTAAAGTCTCGTTACCATGGAATAACTATGAAAGAACCGTTATACCAAAAAGTATCGGCGTTCCTAAAAAAAAAAAAGATATTATTATCAAGTATTAAACAGTAAGCAGTTCGTAAACGCGAAATATAACGGCATTGGAAGGAGCGACTTTTATTTTCGCAAAGTTAAACTAGGGAGGTCGAAACTCGGTTGAACCCAGGTTCTTATCATTCGTGCACACAAATCCGTAAACCGAGAATGCCTGCACATGCGTATGCAATGAAACTACAGTGGCCTGTGAGCTTTTGTAACGCGGTGTCGCGCGTTAATGAGGTCAAACAAAAAAGTCGGGGAATAACGCGCTCGAGTACCGACGTTGAAAAAGCTCAGTGCTCTCGTTAAATTATGCGCGACTCTTGTATCACGTAGTCGACCGAGCCAGATATATTTTTTAATTCATTTTGAAACTCAATAGTCACTTTAGTCATTTTAACGAGAGATTTCTTTAATCTACCTTTAATTATCGAAAGAGAGGTTTAGCGTTGGAAATTAACAATAGGAGAGTAATTACTTGGGAAGTGTTTTTAGAAGGATTTATCTAGATATATCTAGATTGATAAGATAACGATAAGTCTTTTTTTATTTTAAATACCTGTAAACTAACGCATAATATTAATTGTTACGTGGCCAACAATTATTTTAAATGAATATAATTAGTACGAAATTATAACGTGTAATATATGTGTAATATTTTAATATATATTTTATTCCGCAAAATTATTATTTTAAAGGGATTTTCAAGTGATTTCTAATAGATTTAATATTTTATAATTTTTTTTATAATTTGTACTCTATTTAAAATAATAGTTTGGCTTAAACAAGAAGAGAAAATTGGATAATATATAAAACTAATAGTCAATGGAGTTTTATCGGAGTAACGCGAGGAAAATTTTACGTTTAATTAAGATTGAAATTGTAAGATAATATTAAAGTGGACTTTAAATTAGTAGGGTATAATCGAATATCTTTTATGTATTTAGTATAGGACAAAGTAAAGCGATGTTATGTATTGATAACGTAATGAAATTTCAAATCCCTAACATTAATCAAAGACACAAAATCAATGTACGATATTATAAATCTAATATTGATAGTTATAATTATAAAGTGATGGAGCACAGGTTCACAATTTTTTACATAATTCGTATGGTATGATCCGAGTGATCGGATGAATCTCGTATATAAAGACATTTAAAAAACTTTTATCGTATTATTTTATGGTTTCGCAAAATATCAAATATATTTATTTTATTCCAAGAAATATTTTTTTAAAAATAAAAATATTGTTTTTTGTATTAAATAAAATTTATTTATTTCCGATGATTACAATTTTACTTTTCATCAAACGCTCGAATAACAAAAAATTAAAATAAAAGTTTTTTCATAGAAAAAAAATGAAAACTTTAAATTTCTTATAATAAGAAAATAATATCTGTATCCTCTGACTATGAAATATAAGTCATTTCGGTTCAAAGGTATTTCCTTCGCTTAATCCGAACACCCGATTTAATGTAACGATAAGCGATAATAATTTAGTACGAAGATTGAGAATCTCTAAAAATATCTATAACAAATCTAATCGATTCCCTTTGCAGTAAAATCTTGAATATCAATATTAGAAAAAAGAAAAAATACGCGAATTATTCTATTAAAATTTAGAAAATATCTTTAAATAGTCGATGATTACGACATTGAACGCTCAAAAAATATTAAAGCTTTATTAAAAGCTATAATTAAAGCATTTTATATGAATTTTGGACAATTGGATAGACGAATCTTATCCTTAAAAACATCATTCACTTTGTACTAAAAAATGAAAGGGTGCCATAAAGCAGTAATTACAACAGAGTTTAAGATTGGGAACGTGAAAATTTAGGACGAGGTTAGGTCGACATCTTAACGAATCTAAGTAAGCGGATTTTCTGAATTCAGGCTAATGCAAGAATATAGAATTATCGCACAGGTCGGCTCCGGTTCTTATTCAACGACAGGCCCTCACTGCCATAAATAAGATGCAGCCGCATTTATACGAAGGCACGTAGAAGATAGACGGTATCAGCGTTTTAGCAGTCATTTTACTTCAAATTCGACTATGATGGATGCGTATACTTTATCCGAGTTCATTGCAACCAAGACAGAGTTTCAATTTATTCGTACAAAACACGAAACGAATGTGTATACATTTGGGCTCATTGCCATTTATACATTACTTGCTAAATTATCGTGATTAATTTCAAACTGGTGTCTATTCTCAAATACATTTATACCATAAATTTCATGAATATAATTAATCATTAATTTAGCATCGAATTTCTTGAAAAAATCACATATATAACTATAAATATGATCGATGCGAGTGAATTATCGTTATTATATATCTGCTATATCAATAACTTTTATTTCGAAATATCTTATCTTTTTTTAACTTTTATATAAAAGACTTTTATTTTAAATATATTATCGTTTATTCGAATATCTATAAATCTCGAATGATAAATTAATTTTGATGATAAAAATTCCCCGATTAATTTTCGATGAAATACGTATTTTGGAAATTTTATTTATTTTAAATATTCTAAATACATTTTTCTGGTACATCAAATTTTATCGATACATAAAATATTTTTGCGATAAATTACATAATTAAATAATCAAACTAAATTAGGCAATATTTTACGGCGTTCCGTCAAATCAATATGTAATTTTCAATTAATGATTCGAGTTAATCGATATTAGATTACAGCGTTAATTTTCAACGATAACTTATTACACGAGAAATGCAAAATTTTGTAAAATGTACATAAGTAGAAAATATATTGTACAATATTAGTTTCTTACGTATGATATATAGAAAAAAAAGACGTTATTACACGAATATTAGTATAAGAACGAAATTGATTTTGTCAATATAAAATATATCGTTACGATATACATATTTGTATGAAACTACTATAAAATAAATGTACAACATCTCAATATTATATTGCGTGCAATAAATTTTTGAATTAAACTAAATCGATGCTAAAGCATCAAGTTTTTATAATAAAAAAAGTTCTAAATAAAAACCATTACAAAAGTGAAAAACGAGATGAATTTTATAAAATAAGCGCATACAGGTAAAAGTACACAAAACTATTATATAAAGAATTATTACATTTTGATAATAAAGTAACATAAGTTTTACGTAAAAAATAAAAAAAAACGTATTCCATTGAAATACGAAGTTTCTCTTTAAAATTAGTCAAACCGTATTATCCAGAATCGTTGGTAGAGAAATCGGTGGTAATTCGCTAAAGCAGTTCGATTAATAACGAAGGTAATCAAGCAAATCTCAGCACGGATTAAAAAATATTGAATTTCAGCGGAGCAAAGGCGATTACTCTTTCCTTGTTCCATTCGGTAAAAGCCAAGTCTAAATCGCCCGTATATTTGCAGGTAAAAACGTCAGCGGCTGGACGAAGATCCCATGCTTCCGGAGCAAGGCGTCGATGGGTGTCGAGGGGAAACCCCAGTGTCCGCATTCGGTGCTCAGCAGTACCCGGAGCTCCGTCAGCAGCTCGCCCCTGAGTCCTTGCCCTACGCCGATGCCCTTCCTCGTCACGTCGGGCTCCATGAGGTGAGATGATTTTTTATTTTTAATTCACGACAGTTTGCCGATTATTTCGTCCGAGTTCCTCGTTAACGGAGACTTTCTCGATCGAGTTTTAAACTCGTTCGTTCAGCTGTCGAATCTTTGTGCTTCTTTAAACGTTTTTCAAGATTTTTAAAGATTTTCAAGTACTATTTTTAAATAGGTTCGATACTTTTTTTTTGGTAATATCTATTGGAATTATAAAAATGCTTCGTTTTTGCGTCGGACTTGGAATTCGATAGTTGCGTTTACGTCGTTAACATCCATGCGATTTCAAAGGCGCATTTTGTGCATAAACCATAAGATACGTTATAAAGTACAAAAACTTTTATATTTTTATATATGGTATACTTCACAAATTATAATTATAGCAAAAATTGTAATAATTGATGCGTCTATAGTGAGTAATGTATCGACGCGTTTGGAGTAAAAAAATTGAAACAATGTCATTCTAAGGTTAATTTATTTTAGTTTATTTCCAAGTTACCAATACAGCGATCGATATTTATTAAAATATAAAATATCGTTGAATTGGGTTGATTCGGGTTGATTTTAGCTTAAGCTATTAAATTAAAATCAACTATTCATAACCGAAAATCTAGGAGGACGATATTTCATTTAATTTCCGAATAATATTCGAAAAATCGTAAATTTAAAACCCACGCACTTTTGACGCATTTGCTCCAAATGACGATCCGGTCCATTAAACTCGAGCGATGTAGATCTCGAAAAACATTCGGTCACCGAATCTCAGCTGATCCAGATAACGAAGATAAATCGGATGTTCGTTAAACGAGCGAATTTCCGCGTGTACCGGTTCGATTCGGGAAAATTGGCGCATACCACGGAATCGTTATCGCGTTGTCGCATGATCGCATGGTCGTATGGTCGCGTGGTCGCATGCACCCAAACACACGCACACACAGACGGATGCGCTCGCGTGCTCGTTCCGTAAGAGCCTCGGCGGACTAAAAATAGACGCGCGCTCTTGAATTAATAATATTTGAGGAGACTATATGTGGAACGCACGACCGACGTCGTAGAGTCCGAGTCGTAAGCTCGAATATTCCGTTTCGATCGATCTTTTCACTTTTTCCAGCACCGGTGTGTCCGCGACTCCTGGCACCGATCGCGTTCGATGTTCTCGCGAACATCAACGAATCGAGCCAATTTCTCGCTACGTTCTCGCTACGTTCTCGCTACGTTCTCGCTACGTTCGCGGACGGATGTTTCATGCATCAGCGGCGAGTACAAATTTATTACGGAGCGTATATTTTGCACGACTCGAGGATGTTTTAAATGCGCCTCGATAATACATCGATACTTAAACTATTCGTCGTATAAATCGCCGTTTAACTTCTTGACCCGGTTCTTCCCAGGTACAAAAGAAGCGCCTCTTTTGCAGGAACGATCGCGATATCCAAGATATAAAGGTATAAAGCAAGATAAAAATCAAACGAATAAACGAAATCGTATACGTATTCGAACGACGCTGACTTTCTTTTCCTTCGCTAAAAAAACCAAAGTTATAAGATAGTGGGAGTATAAAGTAGTAATTTCCAGGTATCCGTACGTGTACTTACGCGATTCTCTATCGCTATTATTTATTTTCAAGTACACGAAGTCGCTCTCGATAGCTTTCGTACCGTCTACTTCCGACGAAGTAAACCTTCGCGTACGAGGATCGGGAATAAGTTAGGTAAAAGAAAAAACTATAGCGCGTTATTAAAGCAAGGAGTAAGCAGACGAGTAGGTTCGATCGGTACGAGAAAGAATTGTGAATAATCGTCGAGCGGTTTAAAAAGAAGGTTTTGTCCCGCTCCCCGACTATAAAAACATCCGAAACTCGCACCGAGCGATTCAACACCTTGGAACCTTGCTCGTCTCGACCGTAACCAAACCAACCGCAAAGTAAAACGAACCGCGACGCGAAATTCCGATTCCGCTGAACCTTAAAAAAAAATACACCGAGTCCGCCTATTGTGCCGTAAGCGACCTTCGCCTCGCTCTTGCGTACGTACGCGCATCCGGCGAATCGGAGAATCGGCGAACACCGACAAGGACGTGGAGGGACTTTGGTATCGCGTGATCGAATCCGTTTACGCCCTTCCGTCGAAGGAGCTTCGAGTTCGGAGGCTCGGCGTCTTCTCGCCGGAGACTCTTTCGCAAATTTCCTAGAGGCTCGAAGTAATCGGTGGTACTGGTAATGGTCCAACCAACAACTAAAATTATCATTGGTTCTTATCAAAAATCGTTCTAATTTACTCTTATTTTAGCAGTGGAATGGTGCAGATTAGCGCGGGCGCAAATCTCTCGCCCGACCAGACCTTCGGATCCATCAGGTCGCTCTCGGTCACGAGGGAAGTCGCGAGTTTTCCATTGTCCCGAACGCCGACTCCACCTCCGCAACACAGGTACTCATTTTTTTTTTATTTATTCATCCATGGACTATATTTACCCTTCAATTTTAAGGATTCGGTATTATCGATGTAAGAACTGGATACTGTCTAAATATAATACGTAATAATATAATACTAAAGGTTAAATTATCTTTGAAAAATATATTTTCCACGTAATCTAGAGCAGAATTTCTTGTATTATTGTAATTAAATGTCTTGTAAAGTAGTTTTATTATGATAAGGAAAAATGAAAGTACAAATGTAAATTGAAAAACCAATTATAATAAAATTTAATAATTACAAACGACTCTACTTATAAACTTTTCCTTAATGAAAATTTTATTTAATTTATAAATTTATCGTAAAGTAAACCATTAAAACTTTCGTGATTAAAATTCTACGATAAAATTGTATGATAATTAGTATTAATTTTTCTGAAATGGCTATAAAAATGTATATACTCGACGTTTGTACACTTATATCGGCAATGTATAATTTATTGAAATTATTTGTCTATAAAAAATTATTAAATATATTTCTTTCTCGATATATTATTTTATTTTCTTTTATCTAAAATTAGAAAAATATACCGATTAGAGAAGAGCAGGATTCGATGTAACGATATTTGACTTTTATCGTATTATACGTTATTGTGTATTGTTTAATATTTTTTATTCTTGCGATACGTCATTATATTCATTCAAACATACGTATTTGAATAGAATAGATACCAATTAACGTAAAAGGTATTAAAATCATTTTCCAAATATTTCCTTCTTATAATTATAGTTATTATAAATTTGGTACATTTGAGAAATAGATACGGATAATTTAATCGAAAGCCATACGTTTGTAAACGCATACTTTTCGAAAAAGTTCGAAATGTTTATTTCTATTTATATTGTTCAAGAAGTGTAAATAATTGCTATAGATATGGAACGACGTTGCAAAACTATCAACGTACCTTAAAAAAAAATTTAAACACAATATAGTGGAATAACAATGACATTTCTCGGCACGATTGTCCGGGTGTTGGTCTTTCGCTATTCATTTCATTCTAGAAACTTACTCGAGGGAATGCGATTATATTTGGTATGTTTTGAATACGAAACAGTTGGAGTCGAGATACGAGTGTCTTTTTTTAAATCGAGTAACAATTTCGGTAAAGAATATTCTAAACTATAGAAAGCTATCTTTTGAAAAACATGAATTATCGAATAATTATTAAATAAATTATATTTAAACTTTATGGAACTCCGACTAATACGCACCGCTCGTTTTTTATAACTCTTATAATAATTGAGATCAGAAGATCGGAAAGCAATCGTTATTTTTTCTATTCACTTACAGATCGAATGAAAGTCGAAAAAAACGTAGGTGAAAGTTTTACTTTTCTCACGGTTTTTACATATCCTTAGCCACACATTCGCGCCTGTCCCTTGTAAAACCACAGAAGCTCGTTGATAATCGGGAATTCTCTTTCGTCGCAGGTCGGTGTCGAATTCGATCTCGGGCAAGATCGAGGAGGGAAGTCCAGAGAGCCAAGGAAAGACGTCGTCTCGACCGGAGGTCCGGGTGTTGGCGCCGGTGCATCGCCAGGAGTCGCCGGTCCCGGGCGAACGTCCGGTCCATCCGAGTCGCAAGTCCGTGAGTATCGTCCTGCCGGATGAGTCGCTGGGATGACGACCGTCCGAGTTAGGGGGACATCTGCTGCATCGGTGCGATCCCCGAGGATTCGAGTGATCGCCCTCGAACCTTGGACTCCGATCGAACGGATGCGCTCAGCGCGTGCTCCAACTTTTCGACCATCGGTTATGCGAGACTCGTTCGTTGGGATGATCCGTTGATTGGATTGCAGATTCCGTTTTGTAACGGAAGTGTCAAATTCTAATTCCATCGGTGGTTGGTTGTACTTTATCGATGACTCGGAGTTGGGAATCAAAGTGGTAAGCTTGGCCATCGGCTAAATTACCACTGTTCTCGAGTGATAACAAATTTCGTCTTCGATCGCGTTCCTCCTCCGATATTATGAAATTTATTCTAACGAATTCATAGTGCGCGAAACGTGAGTATATCACATATTACTTTGCGATCGCTCTTAAATGTTACGAAAACAAAAATATCTTTTCGTTGTTTCCGAAACTGTTGATTCAATCGCATCAGGAAGGAACGTTCGTTCAACATTTTTCGGTTTGATTTATATTTATGCAACGAACGAGAAGATTAACGTCTTCGCGAGAACTTTAAAATAATCGTATCCGTAATCGATCAAAAATCTTTCTACGTATCGTTTCTTTGATCGAGAAATAAGCGGACAATGGTTTTTTTATCGAGACTTTCACGATATGTTTGTTCTTATCAAACGGAGCAGAAAAACAAATGACAATCACGGTAAAGATCATCATACTCAAAGTGCGCGCAAAGTGAAAGCCAAAACAAGGTAACGAAATGTTACGTGAACAAACTTTTCAACGAATAGTTAATCCGTAAGGATCCTAGTCTTGTACATATAAGAAAAAGAAGAGGAAATGTACGTTTAAATAGAGATGAAATCGGACGAAAAAAAGAAAATAGCGTAATCAAAAATACATAAAATACTTGTTACGTCAATGATCACGACGAAAAAATTTTGCGACGTTATACTATATTATTTTACTTATAAGTACCGTAGTTATAAATGTCGTTGATTTACTTTAATCGCTAATCAAGAAATAATGAATCTTTAATTTAAAGATGTAAAAGATCATTATAGAGATAAATTACGTTACTAAAATTGAAAATTTTCGAATAATTTTGTACGAACGCACAGAATTTTTTCGAGATCGAGCGATCTAACAAAAATAAAAGAGAAAAGACACTAACGAGATAAATGTGTCTCGTAGAATTCATACGTCACCCTCTATTTATCGTATAAGTCGGACAATACGTTGTATTAATTCTAATCTAATTGTACGATTGCGCTATTAGTTGTCCTGCATAAAATAAAAGCAAACGTTCTTTTTTCCAGTAGCTTGCGATTAATTTGGAAGGTCGAAAGAAAATAGTAAGAAAACGTTTTACGTACGTCGTACGTTGATAAGTGCTTAGCATGTAAACCAAATTCTGATATTCTAGAGGCGAGAATCTCGTTGCGATTGGCGTACCACAAAGTTGCACCACAAAGTTGCACCACAAAGCCACATCCAAATACAAAAATGAATTTTTGCGCTTGAGGCGCGTGAAGGGCTACTCGTGCCAAAACGCAATACTCGATGTATAATTTTCTCAACGTGCATACAAATATTGATTTTCATCTACACGTGTATGTAGATATCGTTTTTTCTTGCTTTGTTATGTATATCAAGGAGAGATTAGAAAATTTTATTACACAATTTATCCGTAATGAAAAAAAAATCTCAGCCTTGCATCGATTTAAAAAGTTGGTAGCAAAAAATATCATATATTATACAAAGAACGATACATTTAAAATACTAAACACATCAAATATTTGATTCGTAACCTTGTCGTAAAATGAATTCTTTTGATTATTTATAATTTCTGTAAAATCATTATATTTCTGCCATTTACTTATATTTTTTAATAGGAAAAAATTCATAAAAAAACTATTACGTAATTTTTTTGTAAGTAGCTAAAATAAAAATAATTAAATACTTTTGTAAAAATTATTCGTATTTATGAAGCGTCTAAAATGTTAAAAAGGCATCGATAAGAAAATAGTCGCTACTCAAAAGTAGTCTTGTTTTATATTATCCTTGTCGTATTACGACAAGTAAGGAATGCTGAAGAAGAATTTAACGATTGCCAAATGAGTACAGACTTTTATTAATTATTAATTAACTATCGATATTGGATATTAAAAAAGACAGCAAATTTTGAAAATTACAAATCAATGAATAATGTACCTTCATCAGTATATATCAATATTACAATTAAGTTTTAAATACTAATTAAAAACTGTATAGAAATGGCAAATCATCGATAGTTTAAAATAAACAAATTTTAATATCTTACAAAAATTATTATTTTACTCGTATTTCTTAATTTATAATTAATAATTAAATAGCATAGTACTTTTAATTCGTGAAATAAGTTTTTAATAGTTTATAAGAACTTTTAGGAATTGACAAATTTTAAAGGTTAATTTTTTAACTGTAGGTATTATAGTCACTGTTTTAAAAACAAATTAAAATTTTTTAATAGCATTTCAAAGCATCGATCTTAGATCTTAAAATTAAATTACATATAAATATAAGATAGACATAATTGTAACCCGAATTTTGGTATCTTCATTGATTCAAAAAAAAATAAAACATTAAAATATGAGATTTAACTATTGAAAGAAAAATGAAGAAGTCTAAGCTTTATTTTATAATAAATGTATATTATAATGAAAGCGACATTAATATCCCATTTAAAAAATAATAATTATTATTAAATATACAGAACTGCCGGAGCATAGATTTTTTTTGCATGATAAAGTATGAAAATAGACCCTAAATTTTTAATAAATAAAAAAACGCCAAAAAAATTATTTGTGATATAGTACATTCCCATAAATTTTCAGTGATTAAGTTTTACTGCAAAATACACCAAATAATTATAAATGTTAATATAATACTACGTTGACGGAAGATATATTATTATTCATACAAAAAATAAATATTTCTAAAAAAATATACACATCAATGTACAATATAATATATAATATTACATCTTGATTTTGAACATTTGGAAGAAACTATAAGTAAGATTACGTTATTCCACAACTGCGTCAGAGTTCTTTATTTTACTGTGCACAATACAATTTATGAAAATACTTTTATGAATTAAATTTAATAAATCAATTACTGTATTATAAAGTGAAAAAAATGTAAAACGGTTATGAAATTCTTTTGAACAATTTGTAGAAACTACCGAGAGCAGAAAATAAATTTACAATTACATTGTGCAACTCAATTATTGAAAAGTTATGAATTCAACATCCAACGGCTAAATAAAAAAAAGGCCAATACTTCTGTATCTATTATAATAAATAATTTCTGTTATCTTTACCTTCGAATTAACGTTGATCATCGT
Source organism: Dolichoris vasculosae (assembly GCA_018907195.1). Lineage (NCBI taxonomy): Eukaryota > Metazoa > Arthropoda > Insecta > Hymenoptera > Agaonidae > Dolichoris > Dolichoris vasculosae. The sequence continues at coordinate 15,783,447 of JACCHY010000002.1, read as the reverse complement.
TTTTTGCTAAGTACAATAATAAATCGTATTTGGATCCAATTATTAGTTTCGAGCTATTTTATTTCTACTTGTATCATTCTTTTCAGGATGGTAATCAATTACTCATTTGTACTACGTACCGAGTAAACCATATAATTCTTCGTATAAGTTGAATCCCAACAATTATTGGAAATGGCTAATATTGATTATAACGGTAAATCAGAATCAGTTATTTCTACTCGAAAAAAAATTAATGCTGTAGATGACGTTTTTAAGTTTATAATACAAATAATTTTCTATACCGAGAAGTTATTAGTGGTGAAAATTAAACATTATCAATATAAAGAAATGATTTTTATTTATGCGTTCTAGTATTTATCATACATCTAAATATAAATATCGAACTATTCGTATTGATTTAATAATTTACATACAACGTTTATAGATGAAATATTCTATTAAATTGATATAATATGTATTTATCAATTACCGAATATATTATTATAAAATATACTATCATAATTCATATATTATTAGTTCATTAATTTTTGTATGGATGATCTTTCTTAACTTTTTGACGCTACAATCTCAAATAATAACTTACAACATAGTATCTATCATAGAAATTAAATTCATTGTGTTAAAAATTCAATACTTTAATCTTATACATTTTTAAATCGTGTATACTTTACTATCTTATGTTAAATTAGATTCCATGTTATTAAAATTATTCATGTTATTATATTAGTATAGAATTTGAAATTGTAAAATTGTATAGTTATAATATTTTTCTTACTTTTATAAAATAAAAGTAATTTTTATAATAAATATAAACGATTGATACGAATCAACGATTATCTGAAAACTGAATTATTAAATATTAAGTCGATCGTTGAAGAACAATATTTTGAATACTGAAAATTTAAAAACAGATGAATATTTTTCTGCAGAGGTATACATCATATAATTTATAAGACATTTATTAATAAGTGAAATAAAGAAACGGATGAATAATTTAAATTGATTATTTTAAGTCTATTAGAAGACAAAAATTTAAATTTATAGATAAACATATTTAACGATATCTACAATAAATTTCTATAAATAGATGGTCTCTAAATTTATAGCAGATCATTGCGTGAATATACTTATACCTGTATATTTTCGTATTAAACCCGTCATAATTGATATTTTTAAGCGTCTTTAAATACATTTTGACATAGATTTGACTAATTAGAATTCATTTTTTTAAATATTGTATAAAAAGATTTACTCGTACGTGAATAGATATTGGAACGTAATAACAGGTATCGATAAAAATAAGGACGATCGAAAGGAATCAGAGATTCTGTGCTCGGATAATTGTCTATCGGATATAGGTCAGATCTGTACCTCCAAAGCTGTTCTATTTTTCATCCTTTTTATTGGATGTTCATCCATTTGAGTCAGTAGTTAACCAGAGTAACGGTAGTAATTCTAAATAGGAAATTAGCGATGATTGTTGGCCTCCGCTCAACGATTACGACTGTATTCTCGTCGGCCTTCGTAGAATGAATTTTTTCACTTGTCAATATTTTTTCAACCTCCCATGAGCTACACTCGAAGATCTCCCTTCGTTAAAATTCACAAAATTGACCATAAGGTCGATAAAATTAGTAGGTGATATATTTTAAAAGCGGTATTTTCATAAGACGATTGAGAAAAGCTTTCGAATAAGATATTTATTCGTTAGTTTTTTGTACCGAATTTTATATTTCAAATAAGAACTCTTAGTAAAATGAAGAACTTGAACGTACTTGTTGAAAAATTTTCCATGGATGATGTATCGTGTATTATTTAATACAATGTGGATTTTTCAAAGAGATCTTTTTTTTTGTTAAGAATAATAATGCATAATATCATCGTGTGACGTAAAAAATAATTTGTTAATTAGGAAAGGCCTAAAACCCATAATTGAAAATAAAAATTATCGAATGTACTTTCGAGGCTTAGCTCGAATTTAGAACTCTCAAGTTTAGTAAGTGTTAAAAATATATTACATTGAGCAAAATCGCACAATTCATATAATAAATAACTGTTTTTAAAGTAAAAACATTTTCTTATTTCTTAAATCGATTAAATCATATTTATCGAAATATCAACATTTTAATAAAATATTTTTTTATAACATCTGAATTTCTGTAAATATATATTTCATCGCTCCAGTATAATATAATACGTTTGAAATTAAGCAAACGTAGTAAAATATTTTTCAAGGGTCACTCGATATTTCTGTTAAGAAATAAAAAAATAACGTTATTTAAACGAAAATAAAAGAAAAACTATGACTCAGAAACGATTGGGTCCCAGTAAATTTTTCATTTAAACGAATTCTACGTCGTATCGAATAACGTATGTATCAAACAATTGTGGTGAATGTGTATCCGTCTCATTAATAAATATCGATTATAGTTACACCATTCGTTACCATACGTACGACGTCGAGCAATTAAAAAACAGATAAACAATTTTGTATTTTTTCTTTGCGTTTATTTTAAGAACAAGGTGGATTCGTAAAAATTGATCTTTTTTAATATTATACGTGGAAATTTATGGATCGCATTTGATCGATAAGCAATTATCAGCTCCATTTGAAAAAAATATGCGACAAATATAAATTACATATATATTTATTAAGTAAGAAAAAAATCTTGATTTTATTCTTCGTTTTTTTTATATTAAAATCATATATAAATTTTCACTCGAGTGCTATATACGATTAATGTCAAAATTTGTTACACTGAAAAATTTTTTAATATCGATCGATATCGCAGTATTTCTTGAAAAAGTTTATCGTACATGTTGCACATGCAAATTAAGGAGAAAGTCAAATACTTGGGTTTTAAGTATATTTAAGTATACTAAAAGAAATAATTGCTACTCGCGCGCACGAGAAAGATTTTTCAGTGTGTACATAATTTCGTAGGAGATACCTTGCAAACGTTTACATATAACTATAATTTATTGTATTATTTTTACTACAACGGAAAATAAAAATAGTTTGTGATATTAGAATAAATATATATTAGTTTGAGGTTTCATCCAGTGATAAGGAATAAATTAGTTTTTTGTATCTACGTTATTACTTATGATTGTATTCGTAAAATAATGTTTTAAAAATTAGGTATACGACGGACAATATATTCAAAATATGATTAAAAATTTCTAAATATTTAAGAATAATTATTATTAATTATAAAATATATTACAAGTAAATTTGAATGGTGCGCTCTTTTTATCTATTTTTAAAACATTTTTTTCACTTATATTTGTGTAATAATTTCATAAAATTAAAGTTAGAATTTATCTTTTTTTAAAGTCTTTACTCTTCTTTATTATTATGAATCAAAACAAGAAATTAATTATTTTATTCGTACACGTAATATATAAATCCATATATATCAATTATTATTATTTTCTTACTTGTATCGAAGAACCACGTTCGATGTATTTTTTATCTTCGTATATAACAAAACATTATCTCATTAATAGTTGTAAAGCAAACATATTGTATGTCAAAATACCGCTTCGATTGTAACGTATATATTTCAATCTAACATAATGTTAAACACAATATCTCTAATTATCATACATCAACATTTCAGCATTACTCAAACTTTAGGTACACCCATAACAAATCATAATCAAATATAAACATGAGATGTATTATCTAATAAAATGAAATCTAGAAAATATAAATACTATGATACGATTATCATATTGCATTTTTTTTTAAATCTTTACTTCGATTACTACACGTTACATTTACCAAAATTATCGAATGAAGCAGAATAAATTCTGCTGGTTAAACTATTCGAATTTTTATAATTCGACAATTACTTTAACAGTTGTTGCGTTGAAATATAATATTGAGAGAAAAATTAAAGGCAATGATTTATGAGACACAACATTGTGTGACGATAAAACTGTATTTGTTACCTAAAAGAACCGATGCTATTGACAATTCGTACTATATTTATACCAACCTGTATATTTTGTCCATAGAAGAATAAAACTTTAAAATTAATTATTGATTCTTTTTAATTTCCTACCTATAAACGTAATTCCAGAAAAATAGTTTATACTATTAAGTGAATTCAATGTATGTATTTCATATTCTAATTTCATTATTTTATTATCAATTTCATTTTAAAGTTCATTATCCTAAATTGTAACATTTTTTGATTTTTAAAAATATTTTATACAAAATATAATACATATCTTCGTTTAAAATTACTTATAAGAAATTACAAGGTTTAAAATTAAAATTTTAAAGTTATTATGTAAGAATTAAGATAGTTTATTTTTTTCATTCAATATATTAAAGATAATACTATTTTTAATACTTTCTTTTATAAAAGTTATAGAAAATGTTCGACATATCACTTTCAATATTTGTTAACATTGATATTTGTTAACTGTTTATAAATAATAAGATATAATTCAAGTTTTTAATTGTATCTGCTATTTTATTCTAAAGAGAGCATTGAACTAATTATTTATCATAAAATATCCGTTAACGTTGGCTTTCTACTAAATAACTCTACAAACTAATAATAATTTTGTGGTACTCGTTAAGTTTAGAAATGGAACACTAGATACATATTTTGCAATATTATATGTAGAATCCGATTATACGTTTCGAATATTACAAATTAGTTTATGCGTTAAATTTTAAAATAAAAAAAATAAAAAAGTAAATACGGTTGATAAATTATTATTTTGTCGATGATTTGTATTTTTTAAATTGAAATACAAAAAATTAATAAATGATTACCGAAAAAAAATTATTACAGATTTATGTACTTCTATTTTAACGAAACTAAAAGAAGACATTTTTAACGAGTTATTAGTTCGTATATAACGCTTTTATAAAATAATATTATTTATGAAGCAGTAAAACCTTGATTAGTATTTAGCTATTAATTTAACGAGTAATGTATAATTTACGCGTTCCATGAAATTTAATGTATTTTTTTAACATTAAATTTTTTTAATGAATTTAATTGGACTTATTCAAATATTTAACACTATAATATTTAACGATATAAATAAATAAATAAATAAGTAAATACATAATATAAAAATATTTAATAATTTATTTTGAATTTGTGATCAAATTAATATAACGATGAAAAACGTATTAATTAAATAAAAAATTATGCCGCTATAAATATGTTAACATATTCAATTCGTTTACAATTTTACATTTGTTGGACTGATCTCATTATTTAACCTACTTCCGAAGTAGTTTATTTTCTTTATAGATGACGCATTATATATCGACTGATAATATGTTGCGGTCTACATTCCCACTGTTGTCGTACTTCTTTCGGGGTAAGAACCTGAAAATAAAAAGTACAATTTTGTAAAGTTTAAAATGTAAGAAAATAGTATCGTTAAATTGATTTTATTCAAATAAAAAAAAATTAATGAAAATACTTAAAGCACGGTAAAATATTATATTTTTAAACGCATTAAATGATACGCGAATTGAATAACTCGAAAAAGAACAATACCAAAATTTTAAAAGATTTGAAAAGCAGTTGAATAAAGTTTTTACGAGGAAATGCAGAAGGACACAAATACGAAAGTTCAATCACCTGATCGCCTTCCAAACGGTCCAGCATAGTGACGCAGCAGATGCCGGCTTTGATACCGGCCTGACGCGCAAACGCAGCGAAACAGGTTGCCTCCATCTCGATGTTCCGGACCCCGGCCTCGTGGAGTCTCCGGAGGTAGGCCATCTTCTGGGTCAACGTGTGCTTGCAGAAGAAACCGTCCAGACGACCCTGACCCTCGTAGAAATCCGAGGCGCACATCGTTTTCCCGAGGACGACGTTGTACCCGTCGCCAGGTTCGTTGAGAGATACGAGTTCTCGCGCTAAATCTAAATCTAACCGCGACGGCAACTGGATCTTCTTCCCGAGCACCACCTGTATTTCAGATATGGATAGAATTTTTATTCGTAACCCGCATCGACCACCCCAATTTTATTGCCTCAACTTTCAGGGATTTATGTATTATATATTTCGATATTTTTTATGTTTCGTTTTCTCGTAAAATCATTACTCGCAGTGGAATTTTAAAGAATTCGCTACGATTCTATTCTTGAAAAATTTGTTTTTTTTATTAAAATTTTATCGAATAAGAAAGAACAGAATAAATATTAAAACGCACCAATTGATTATTTTAATATTTACGGTAAAAAATATTAACAATATTCGTTCAAATATTATTTTAATAATTCGTAAATAATAATTTTCTTTAAAAAATTCAATAATTATCAATTTTCTTCAAGAATGCAATATACTTTGATAATAAGAATAATGTTCAATTTTAAATGATGGAATGTGTAGATGTACGTATATGTATTTTTTAACTTTTTGTGTTTATCATTGTATACCAAAATACGTATAAAAAGAAGTTACTTAAACTCTTATTCGATATTTAAAGATATGTATGTATCGAACTTATTTTAAATATTATATTTGTATACATTATTTGGTAAAAAAAATACATATTTATTGTTAAAAAAAATGTTTTTGTGCTATTCCTACTTTTTAAAATAAGTATTATATATATATATAATTTTTTTTAAAGAGAAAGCTTCACACGCGTACATAAGAATTCTAATTAAATGCATTCGTAAAGTTTTTCGAGAAAGAAAGTATAGAAAATAGAAGGCATAATTAAAACTATAATTTCTAATAGTAAAGAATAAAATTAAATATTTTTTTATATATTGAATTAATATAACAATACTTGCTAAAAAATTAGTTTAAATAATGTACCGTACATATCCTTAATTTATTAGTTGTATAATCTTTATGGTAATAAAAACATGAATATTAATCATCGAATAAACGAATTTAATCAGAAGTTACTTTTAACGTCTTTGAATACCGTTTAGAAAAAAATAACTTTAATTATCGGTAGATTTCATTGAAAAACGAATGAATATTAAGGTTGAAAAGAACTAAAAAATAAAAGATATAAACAATTTTTTAATTTAAATTACAGTCGTAAATTTAAGATTCTTGAAAAGACTTAACTTTTTAATAATAAATTATTAACAGTTTTTATTTATATTACTGTAATTTTATATTCATTTTGATTTTGATTTTGATTCTTTTGATATTAACTTGAAATAAATTATAATTACGTAGAAAATTAAGTCATCGTAATTTTTTCTCATTATTATTCATTTTAATATTGTAAAAAATATATTTATTTACTTATTTAAGAGCATTTGAATAACTATCATTATTATTTAAAATAAATATTCGCTATATATTTAAGTACATTAAAACTAAAATTTTAATGAAATGTAAAAAGTATTTTTCAAAGGATGTTTTCAAATTACGTTCTATCTAGAATATTATGAAAAATAAAGTTGGACCGAAAGTATTTATATAAATAAATGGTATAACTCTAATCTTAATATTTACCCTACATTAAAATGTTTAAAAGCTATGAAAATATATACCTGTTCGAAATAAGAATTTATAGATTCGTCGACGCCTTCCTCGGATATAACGACGGTGCCAGGAGTAATGCCGATGCCTCCGGACGTTCCGATTCTAAATAAGACTGGATTCTTCATTTTAGCGTAATACATCAATTTAAAAAGTTCGTTAAGAAGAATCTGCAGGGAAGGTATTCCGATTCCATGCTGTGAAATTAAATTTTTTTGCATATCGAAAGAATTAACTTTGTTAAATTTTAAACATTTTGCTTTATTTGACTTCGATATTGTAAATGAAGATTTGTTGATTCAATTATTAATTTGTGATTATTTACAAAGTAATAAAAAAAAACAATAAAATTATTCATAAATAGATAAAGAATGAAATGGCATTTAAGTAAATACAATATTTTTATACGATAATTTTTCATTAATTTTCAGAAAATTCTTTGCACGGTAAAAATATGTAAAATACAAATTCAGCAAAGAATATAAAAATGATAGAATTAAATAAAGTTTGAAAGTACCTACATTTACCGCAAGTACAGGCCCCACTTTGTACATAGAATAACGAGATGTGTAATGCTGCCAAATTTCTAGTTTGGTCCCTTTTTGAAGTTTTTTACTTAATTCCGTTTTCATCAGGTCAATAAAATTTAGCATACGGATCGCCGTACCTCCGGTGCAGATAAACTATATTGATCATGAATTTTATTTATGAGTATTATTAAAATAACTTATTCTATGCATCGTATATTATATCGTATATGTATATTTCACTTCGTCAAATATCAATATGTCAAATATTCAAACGTACGCGATTGTACCAAAGGGAATAACTTACATTATAATAGTGCAGCTAAAAATAAAATTCAAAAGTTTAGATCGATTCTTAAAATAAATAAAGAGTAATTATTTTAGTACATATTTTCTACGTTAAATAACATTGCATAAAATTGAAAATCTAATCAACAATTATATTTTTCAAAGTAAAATATGCGATTAATTATTTTTCTATACTTATTGTAAATAAAAATGTATTTATGTATTTATTATTAACGTATTAACATTAAAACATATTCAAATTATATTTATAATTATTCAAAAGATATACCTTCACATCACCAAACAGCTTGACAAAATCTTGATCGCTTGTTCCAAGATCTAGATGGTAAAGGAAATCGTGATCCAATAATTTAAGGTTTGGATTATGAAGAGTTATTAATCCAATTTCATTGCTGTTAAAATATTGCTATGAATTATACTATTTCCGAATGCATTCGATTAATTTATATTATATAAATTATTCTGTAATATTCATTTAAATATTGATATAATTTTAGTTCTTTCTTTTTATATTATTCCTCAAATATGTATAGACCTACATACATTTTCTTTTTTTTATTTTTGCATGCATTTACATGCATATGTAAACGTCGTTTTACATACGTTAACTTGTAGACGTAAACATAATACTGTAATCTATAGAGTAAGCATTATAGTATAATATAATATTGTTCGTATTAGATATATTCGATAAACTGTACGAATCAAAACAAAGTTTCGTAAAACTCTTTCAATAATTCACGTAAATTAATTGATGCTAGTTTAAAAAATAATTCTTACGCAATTATAAAAATATATTTTTTTCTTTATTTTATCTTTACATACTTTCTTTTATCTTGAATATTATTATAAATTTTTAATAATCTCAAAGTCAATTAGTTTTTTAATTGTTGTGTAAATTGTAAATTTTAATTTTAAATTGTAAATACTTTTCAATCAATGTAGTTTACGCAAATTAATAATACGTTTGTGATTTCAAATTTTTTAGATACTTAAAGTATAAGAATATATTTATGAAGTATAAACTATAAATAATTTATAGTTGATTGATAGTCATTTTATAAAGTGTATAATTATTATATCTTTACTTTCGCTTGTAACTAACGATATTAATGATTAAATTGATATTTTCAGTTATAAATTATGCGAGTAATATTGTGTAAGGTATACAATCAATAGTAAAATAATGCATATATAAGTTAGTTTTGTAAATTTCAATAAATTATAGAATCATTAATTTTAGCAGTAGGGAAAAGAAATATCAGTCATTAAAATTAATCGTCGATTCAAGAGCTTAATGTTATGTTTTGACTGTTACAGATAAAATGAGATTAAACAAATGTATAATAATCATATGTACTCGTTTTATCTACTCATAATATAATTTATTTGGAATTTTATTGTAAATATACTACTTTAGCTAAATCAGATAAAAAGTATATAAAAATATTAAATGAAGTTTTTAAATTAATATTGATCTAAAATTTATTGATAATTCTATGTATTTAAATAAAAATTATAAGCATTTTTCGTAGTAAATATTTCTTAAATATAAAGTAAGCAATCATGGATTTCCGCTTACTTCTATATTAAGCATAAAATGTAACAAAATAGTCTATACACTTGGTTTTAAATATTTTATAGATCATATTTCTACTTATAAACAGAGTTGTTTAATTAAACTAAAACAATTGTATGTATAGATCCATAGAATATAACCTTTTATTACGCCATAAAATGATACAACGTAAAATGGCTAATCAATAAAGTATTTTATTTTTTATTATAATGTACTACTTTTCGCAACAATTGTCAGTCAATATTCACTATTTCTTTGAAATTAATTTATCTGAATATCTAATAAATATTAACTGTATAGCATTGAAGAATTAATTCAGTCAAATTAAATTAAATATGTAAAAAACATAGAATCGTTCAGAAATATTATAAATATAAGTCAAATTCTCTTTCGGTATGTATTATTTTTTAATTTTCAATAAATTTTTGCAACATTTGTACAAAAAATTGCTTTAATTTCAGATATTAATGTACAATTATTTAGTTATATTTATGTAATTACTTTAATATTATTTAAAATCTTTTAAACTCCCGCGTTTATTATTTCCTTGTATCAAAAATGTACAATATACTTAGTGCCATACACTCGTTACGTATATACATGCATCCGACATTACAAGAAACGAAATTTCCCAACTGTGTAGAAAAGTAAACTTTGTTGACGATAAATTACGCATTACTACGTTGAATCGACAAGATTTGCATATTAATAATTGTATACTTTCGTGTTAAATAAACTTTAAACGTTAAAACGTTACGCATAAGTTTCAAGCGAAAAATACAGACGAATGACCGAAGCAATATTCCATTCTTTCAAATAAATATTATAACATCGTACGTTGACTTTAATTCTACACGTGTTTCAGTCATTACAATATTTTAAACCTAAATTAATGTAAAAATAAATTTGATACAAAGTTTTATATTTGATCATTTAATTATTTACCTCATGACGAAATATTAAATAATTATTTTGTTTAAGAAAAAAAAAACTTCATTTATTATATATTTAAAAAATTTTTGATCTCGGACGATGTTTCTTTTAAACTATTCCTTTTTACCAATAAATTTAAATATTTGTAAATTAAATTATATTTTTAATAATGCAATAATAATTATTCAACTAGAAATATTTACTCGGATAACTATTATTTCGTTTAAGAAAAATTATAAATATAATTATAAAAGTACCATCGAAACGTAAGTTTATATTACGTAAACTCGTTTATCAATCCTACGTATCAACAGTTGAGATAAATAATTATTCTTTATCAAAGTTTACGCGCTAATGTAGTTGATAAAATGCATACCTAGTTTCGTCTTCGTTTCTCGTATCATCCGTAATGTTTTTCTCGACGACTTTTCGCCCCGACATCGCGGCCAGGAATGAAATTTACGCAGTCGAAGGAGAAATTACGTCGATGTCCCTAATGTTCACGAGTAAAGTAATTCCTCTCGGTATCTTCAACCTGACTCTTTTATTCATTAGCTGCAGAGTTATCACACACAGAAGAAGAATACAAAGCCAAAATATTGGGTAACCGGCTTTGTAGTTCCGAAACGAAATCGTTCCCCCACTTTAAGCTGTATTCGTCAATTTTAATCTATAGTTTACTCGTTCCTCGTTCCGTGTAGTAGTGTTTTATCACTGGCACGCGATGTAGACGTAACCGAGCCTAGGGCCTCATTGCCACTCCTGCACTCGAATGTTTCATACTTTCTTTCAGTTTTTATAAAAGAGGGAACAGATGTTATCATGACACAACGGTATAATCGTATTAAAGGTGGTCCAACGAGTTTCGAGAGGATTGCTGATACTTATTTTTAATTCAAGAGAAGATTCGCTTATGGTAAATATTGAAGCAGTAAAATTATAAATAATAGACAAAATACCGAACAAATATTTATCTCGATCTTTCCTTCTCCTTTTTTAGTTTCACAACTAAAATTATTTTAGTCGGTTATTTATAGTTTATTCGATTCTATGATTCTATAATTTAGTAAAATTTTATTTCTAATATTTGCATTATGCCAAAACACTTTAATCAGTATTTTATTGTAAAATCGATAAATTCGAAACAATTCCGTACGCGCGATAAAAATATTTTAATCGACGCGAATTAAATAATATACAATATCATTTTTCATAAAATCTTGCACGTGCGAGTAAAGTAATCGTTTAAAAATCGTTCGTCCGAATCTTTTATTAATCTATTCAAAATACAACAAATCCTATCGGCAGAGTTTTGCATTTTTCCTAACGATTTATATCCACTAACGCAAACGAACCAAAACCTACCGAAACAAATAGAAGATGGGCAAGAACAACGGATTTATAATTAGAAGACTCTGTACTTGAAATCTTTTATTTTTTTAAATATTTTTCGTAGATATTTGAAACTTAAACGAATTACGAAAGCGATGAGTCGTACGCGATATTATTAAAACGTTAAACGCGAGTGATTTTCAAAATAAAGATGCATCGATAAATGTTTTGGTCGGTGCTGATTAAAATCTTATTAATTTCAGCGAATTATAAATGAATTATTATGACGTATCGATTGTAGGCGTTTAATGAAAATTTTACGTTTACGAAAATGGAAGCCGAAATCTAATTTTGTATCTAATTTTGTATCTAATTTTGTATCTAAATTTGAATCTAATTTTGTACACAAATTTCAATTTCGGATAAATTCGCTGGGCGAAAGGTTGATTTCCTTTTTTTCTGGCGCCCGCTTTCTCGTCGCCCAAAATTTGTCCGGCCCTGTTTCTACAGCTGAGTCAGTTCGTATCAGACGTTTGAAACAGAAGTAAAGATACGCGATGTACCGCGAATACACAAGGAATATAAACTTTAGCTAATTTCACCGATAATAAATTGTGACGCTAACTCAATACTCGACAGTCGGTACAGTTTTTCTAGTTTCCTAATTTTTCCTCGCGGTCGAAGAACGCGGTCGGGAAACAATCAAGATTCGAATTTAAATATCCGTCGATTGCATGCATCGATAATTACTCGGTCCGACGTAATTTAAATTCACATCTTTGGCTCGTACATTGCGTCGAATGGTTATCCGTTGATTCAGCGCGTTCAGCGCTGGATGCTGCATCTTTCAGTCATCCCACTCTCGGAGTTCTCTCCTTCCATCCGTCTTTTTCTTTCGCTCGCTCGATCGTAACGAGCTTACACTAGTTTGTGTCACTCGGCTGCTCGTAAAGTGCTTCTCGTAATCTCGCCATCTTTCCTCTCTCTCTCTCTCTCTCTCTCGTTCGCTCGCTCGTCGCTGATGGACATTTAAGCCCTTCCTCGCTTTTTAAATTCTTCCGATTACTCTCGTTCTCACTCCCGTATATTTCGTTTTCTCTATCCCCGTCTATTCGATCCGATTCCTAATCTAGTTCGTTTCTTTAACGAACGCACGGGTTTCTCGGTTTTTAAAGATTTTTTTCAAAAGGGAAAATTTGTTGAAGTACGACGTAACTGTTTAGATTTTATTACAAGTTCATTTGTTATCGATTGCGATATAATTATTGAAAAAATGTCTTGGTTTAATATCATTTCCGACGCTCTTCAAAATACGAGATTTTAAATTTTTAATTTAAAATCTTAATAATTATATTTAATTAACGAATAAAAAAAGTGCATTTGCGTTAATTGGAAAATGTAAATGCAAATATAACGTGTATAGCATTTAAGAAAGGATGTTTTAATAATACCCTTCGACTTACGTAGGATGTAACAAAGCGTTTTCGTCTTAATTAATATTTGAAAATTTGTCGGTTGGACTTCCGAGTAGTGAATATATTAAGGTAAACAAAGGAAAAGCGCCACGACGACGTCATTCTTATTCATCGCTTCATTTTGATTATACAATGCTCTATTATGCTTAAATTTGATGTTCCATTAAAGTGAAAGGTAATATTACGATAAAGCTGGAAGGGAACATTTTTATTTAAAAATTTATGAAACCAAATTAAGACGAATGAAATTATTCTCGATGATACCATTTACAATTATTTGAAGTTAAACGAATATAGATCTGGTGCTTCGTTAAATTCAAATATAAAAACTCCGTTGTTACAATTCAGTCCGGAAAAGTAAGCTTATTTATTGACGTGATAAATTAATCGTATACGTTTAAATTTTGATACTTATTATATATTATACTTATTGTACTTTCTTGCGATAGAACAATATAAAAACGATATCAAAGTATAAGAGTATATTATAAATAACAAAAAATTATTTTTAATTAACTTTTAAAACATTTTTTTTCTAGCAGTGTATTATCCGAACGTTAAAGAAATATTATAAAATGTGCAAACTCGCACTTTAAATGCTAATTTTTACTAATTTATACTAATTATATGAAGTTATTATAAAACTTAAGCATTTTGAATTTAAATATAAAAAATTTAAATATTTAAAAGATGCCGGAAATAATTTTTAATTTATTTTGAAAAAAAGTAAATCTAAAATATTTGATACATACCGTAAAGAAGATCCCCTACACTGATTTTCGTATATTTTCAATCCTAATTTATAATTTAAACAAAATTTGTTATTTGTTTACTCTTTTTCGAAAAAAAATAAAAAATATAAATGTAATTATCTTTTGAACCGTTGATAATGGATACTCAGAATTAATTATTACTTATGAAAGTTTTATAAAATTTTTATATATATTTATTCTGTATATTGTAATTGGATGCATTCTTCAAAATATTTTAATATTATAAGAAATTAAAAAAATTTACATGAACTTTTTGAGTTATTTTAAGCAATGAATAAAGCAATGAATATTTTAAAAAAAAATAATACATTTTACTGTCATTATTTGAAGGTTGATTTTTTGCGTTCTTTTAGAAAATAGTGCATTTTCATTTAGATTTTTTATTTAGATACGGTTAATACAACTTTTTCGTCTTTATAAAAGAATTAAAGTCGTTAAAATTTTTTTACATTTATTATAAATATAGATTAATATTTCTAAAGAGAAGATAAACTTTAAAAATAATCTTCTATTAAAGTACATTTATTTAAATTTTCAAAATGTCGTATAATTACTTATCCTCCATCAGTTAAAGGATAAAATTCCTAAAGGACAAAGGTTAGTGTAAAAAAGAACAAATACGTTAATAATTAGCCTCTCATTTTAATATATAGTTTCCTTTTACAACGTAACACATCGATTATCAACGGAGCCTGCGCACTCCGATTTGTGACCAGCACAAAATGGATTTTGACAAAACGACATCCTTTTCGCAAGCGTTGCACATAAATTACGACAAAAACACTTCTGGAAATCGAGCGCAGAGCGCAAAAATACTTTTTCGGTATCCACGAGTGGTAATTATACACATACTTTTTTCATACGTGTAAATATATTCGAGTTCGAATAAGTCGGTCTTTTTCAAAATTTCTTCGGCAAACTTGCGAACTGGCGAACTGTATCGTAAACTTCGATATCGTTATTCGATACGTAATCATTTTTTATCGATAATGCATATCGCAACCATAAATCGATTATTAATCGATAGAGAAACATTTAATTTCACAATATAATATTGAATGCAATACAATACAATGCGAATACAATGCGAATACAATGCAATACAACATACGGTACTGTATTTTTTTCATTATGCGATATATTTCTTTTTAAATTAGCACTAGGGAAATTTGTGGGAGATTCTATGAAACCCGAGCTACGCACATTTATTATATTCTGAATATTTTTTAGTTTTAATCATCGTATTTATAAAAGACACGTTACAACTGAAAATTAATTTACATTTGATACAATAATTGAAAATTTAAATACCGAACGCATATGCATGTACATGTAATAATTACATACGCATACGCAATTATATTACATTATTAATGTAAGCTTGATACCTTACGAAATGACGAAAAATACTAAAAAGAAAATATTGTGTATCGTTTCACATTTAACGTGCACTATATATTTTTTGTTCGGTACGCAAATTACTTTTTGAATAAATAAGTTTTACGTTGCTTCTATAGTCAAACATTTAAAATTTATAATTTTTATAAATATGGATGTATAATTAAAAAATATGTCAGTCATAAAAATAATGCGTTCGCTCTCAAGGTACATTGAATTCGGCAAAACAAAAAGGACGCAGTTATGACAAATTTGTTTTTTCAGCGTTGGCATATTTCATTTCGAATTCAAAAAATTAATAAGAGAAACAATTTTCATCACAGATACTTGTCGTTGTATACGCCAAACTTAAAACAAAACCACAATTTGCAAATTTGCGAGACGATGCAGAAACGACAAAGTGATCGTAAACATCGGCGAGATTTAATTCGTTTGTGCAAAGTTTTCTTGTCGATATGCCGATTATTATTATAATAATTATTACATTTCAATATCGTGAAATAAGTATTGTTCACTTTTTTCAATTTTGAAATGCATATGTGTCATGTGTGTTCATGTGTGTGTATATATATCAACGTGCTGAAGTTGCGGTGGTTTATGTTTATAATCGTTTAAAAAGAAAAAATAAGATTCATCGGTTAATTTTTTATTTTTATATTTCTTCAAAATAAATTAATTATTTTTTTTTCAAACGTTGTGTATATTAAAAGTATTAACGATTATTCAAATTATTTTATTTTGTTGGACACAGAAGGAGGTACACATGCCATTATATGAAATTTGTTTTTATATTACGCAATAATATTTTACTAGAAGCAAATACTTTTTTCCTTCTTAACATTCGATCAGATTCCAACATTTTCTTTTCTATTCGAATCTTACAACTTTTAAATAGGAATAATATTTTTTGATTATTCTATTTTTTCTAACTGAAGGAAAAAGTGATACAATGCTTGTTAACAGTTTTATAAAGTATTATAGTATGTTAAATTTCAATATCTATATTTTAACTTTGAAACTTGGTGTTTTTGTTTATTTTCTTTTGTTTCAATACTACCATCTATTTAATAAGATTGATTGTAATTTCAGTATGTAAACTCTTTGTATTACCTTAAAAAGGATTTCAACTGTTTAAAAAATTAAATAATTTATCATTTTAATATACGTGTAAAAATAATGAAATATAAAATTATAGAGAGTAAACATCTTACGATATAACAAGTGTCTAAATATTTATACTTATTAGAAATATATGGTTATATCAGTGAAAAATATACATGGCACTTGAGAATTGTTATTTTTGTGATATGTAATTTAAATGAAAATATTTTTCAAATATAAAACCATAAAGGATATCTTATTTTATTAAAAATATAAGAATTGGAATTTTGAAGTCTATTTATTAAAATTTATTTAAAGTTATAAAATTTAATTATGATAAAATAGATCTTACGCTATCTTATTCAAATTTAACTTTTGAAATTTCATATATATTTGAATTATCTAACAGCTGGATTTTTTCTAGTTTTTTTACCGATCACTGTCGATCGATCAGTTCTGAAGTATTAATATCTACACGAGATTTTTCGAATCAATTATCGATAAATAATATCAAATCTAATTCGAAATTAACGATAATTTTTATTTCATGAATATTAAATTGTATATTATTTGTTGTACTAGTTATGTATATCTAACTTTCGATAGATTGAAATAATTTCAACCTAAAGATTTTTAAGGGTCCTTAAATGTTCTTCTCAAGATTTGTTAAAAAAATTCAAGAAATACTTGATTGTTAGTAAAAATATATAATATCATGAAGCTATAATTTATAAATAAATAAAATTCTTAGATAATTTTGTTATTATAGAGGTACAATAAAATATTTTTTACGACTATAGATATATTTTTATTTCTCTTAAAATTTAAAAAATCTTATCGCATATTTATCAAAAATAAAATAAAATCACAGTGGAATGTTTCCAAATAAATATCGTTCGATAATTCCATACATTAGGCGTGTAATATCGGTAGAAGAAAATAAATAGTATAATCATATCAAGTTCTACTACAATATCCTATACATCTTTGATTCGTGTTTTAAGATATGTGTGCATCAATCAATCAACCGAAATATAATACGTTTAATTCTCTCGGATAATTATAACGTTACGACGTCAACAAAAATCTTTCATCGTAATTATTTACATAAATTTATAAAGTAAAAATAGTGAAAATTTTGAAAAACTTTTACAAAAACATTGTAAATTCAAAGAACGTTTTTTAAAATTTGTTCCGAACGATTATTTATGCTACAGTATATTTTTCTAACATAACAATTTACATGATAACGAGTAAAGTGGTTTATGTTTTTCTCCATAGGAATCACTATTCAAATATCTTCTACCAAACTTTTCATTTATAAAAACAACGAGCATGTATAATCGTATTTCAAATATTAGTTTAATTAATTTAATTATAAGTTGATCTAGTACACTTGGCTGATACAATTGTATCGTGCATTGCTCTATAAAGCATCGATAAACGAGGCACTCTTTCGATAATATTTGCGAGTGATCAACTTGAATTGTGTAAAGATGTATACTGTTACTTTGAAATACATAATTTTTTATTTATTCTATATTACCTTTATCCGTGATAATGTTGAAAGATAATCGTAAAGGTGAAATTTAAACATGCGTGTTTTGTTGAAACTAATGCAGGACTAATTGTGTAAAGTCTTGTAGATATCATTGTTTCCTTTTCAATTTTATTCTAATAATATTTTAACTTTTACACGATAAAAAAGCGATTAAAAATTCAAATACGTTCTACTATTATACAGAGTTTTAAAAACAATTATAAAATCTATTTGAGTTCGAAGTTTACCCATAAAGAATAGTAATTATTTCAAAGTGTGAGAAAATTCGTACAGAGCAAATAGTCTTATTGCTAAAATAAGATACCATTTTTATCCATTTAATTTATTTCATGGATAACGACGGTCAAATTTATCGAACAAAACTAATATACAATGTATACGAAAACAATACTGAAAGTCTTCGATTAATACTAAAACGTCTTCAACTTATCCATAAATATTTTTTGTACCGATTAGTTTCTTACCGTATCGATCAGAAATTATATTTATTTTTAAATTATTGTAATCTTTAATAACGAAAATTACAATTTATTCTTATAGTATTTGTAAAATTCAAATCTTTGGAAAAGGAACATTAACAACGTAAAAGTGTAATAATTCCGGAAAAAAATTTTAGGAAGAGGTAGAAAACTGAATTAATGACTGTAAAAAATATAATTTCCTAAGAATGTTTTTCTGTACCGACATTCAAGAATAAAGTTGAGTCGAAAATAAAATAACGCGTGTTTCATCCGTGCAATAAGTTTATTTATTTCTCATTTAAATGTTTTAAATTAGATTAATATCATAAAAACGATATCAATTTATAAAATTACATAAAAATTAAAATTTTTCGAAACTATAAAAAATCTTAACGTACAATAATACGTTAAAAGTTAAAAGATAAAAAATAACGCAAGCTTCTCTTCGAAAATTTTCAAAGCAAGAAAAGCAGTTCCGCGATTCAAAGCAACGGGTAGATAAACGAGAGAGTACAATTTTTAAATTTAAAAAACGCTTTATTCGAAGAAAAGAAATTTAGTTTATCGTTCGATCGAATATTATAGTAATATTAAAATATAAAGTGCTCGTTACATTAATTATATACGAACGTATAGATGTAAGTCACGAATAAGCACCAAATGTCAAAAGCAACGAATACACGAACGTACAGAAAGAATTGGAAAGATAAAAGGCAGGTAATAGGTAACGAGAGCTAAGAAAAATCTGGCCTTCCGTTCGTGATTTCGAGGCTCGAGCAGCTTGAAAATTCAAAGAGGATGCGTAGAAAAAACGTACTTGGTCTACAACAAGATCATCGTATAATCCGGAAGTCATCCGAGTGTGCGGGACGTTACCCGCGTTGGTCTTTACTCGTAGTTCTCCGACTCCTGCTGGACGAGCTTAAAACGTCGCGGACTCTTGACACACATCGAACCGTGACTGTCGGTCGTGCGGAGTCGACCCTTCCGTTGCAGGTAACGTTTTATGTACCGGGACACCAACTTCTGGGGCCTCATCTGCCACTCGTTCAGCACCTCCTTCGGGGCGCACACCTGCACCAAATATGCGTTCGATAAATCCCCGAGCTTTCCTACCATTTCTTTACCTCACCTCACCTCACCTCACCTCACCTCACCTCACCACATCTCACCTTAATTTTCTTTTACACTGTTTCCCAGCGGTCCCTTATCCGTCCATTTATTATCAATGCGTTTCAGTACGTATCCGAACAACGAAAAATAAACTCTCGGAAAAGATAAATAATCAAGGAAAATATTATGGAAAAAGCGGCGCCGATATGGATTCAAAATTAATTTTACCCCGCGTTTACTCTATTTTTACCGGTAGTTATTTATAAATCGTTACCATTCGAAACCAGTCTTCGTTATCGTGGAAATTATTTATAAACCTCGCGGTCGAGCAACGCAACGTCGTTATTATTCCTCTACGTTACGATACGTTCGTTCGAAGGAAGCGCAGTCTTATCGATTCGATGACGTCGAGAACGCGTCGAGAACGCGTCGAGAACGCGTCGAGGCTCCGGGTAATAGTAATTTAGTCCGCGCACGACGGACTAAAGGTGGAAACATGGAAAAAGGTGAAAAAGGTGAAAAAGGTGAAAAAGGTAGCCGAGCAATAACTTAGCGAGTAAGCATCAAGACAGACCTGATCACCCTTGAAGCGATCGAGCAGCGTGACGCAAACGACCCCCGCCTTGATCCCGGCTCGGTACGTCAGCGCCGAGAAGGCGGTGCACTCCATCTCGATGTTGACGACCCCAGCCTTCAGGATCTGCATCAGGTACTCGTTCTTCTCGTTCTCGGAGAACTCGCAGAAGGCGCCGTCGAGTCGGCCCTGACCCTCGTAGAAGTCCGAGGTACACATGGTCTTCCCCACGATCGTGTCGTAGGGATCGTCCGCGTGAGCGAGAGTCTTCAGTTCGCGCACCAGCTGTCGGTCCAGGAACGTCGGCCGATGGACCTTTTTTCCCAGGACGTGCTGAGGAACGAGAGCGATCTTGTAATTCCACGAGTCACGACTTTTTACGAATACGATTTTCTATCCTCGATGGATCGATAACCTTCGTTCGAACGAAGGTTATTTTACGATTCTAGGACGAAGATACTTAAATAAATTTTTCGTTCCGAGTCTACGGGGAGAGTCGGTCGATCGAATTTACTTCGTCGCTGTACGTCGCTGATTCCATGTACACCGAGTCACTCGTCCGTCGGTTTCCGATCAGCGACAAACATCTTTCGCGTTGTTACCTGTTGAATTTTCGAGTCGGACCGATCCAACGAAATTTAGTTTCCCCTTCGTTCGAGCCACGCACACGATCGTTGCACCAAAAAAAATTGGTAAAGGGGGTATAAAAAAACGCGCCTTCGCGCTCGATCGAATCGCGATCTCAGCCCTTGACCGTAGAGGCTCGACATTTTTTTTCGCTCGAGCACGAACTTGACCATTTCTCGTGGCTCGTTTCGAATCACTACAACTAAAATCCAAATGCTCGGCGCTGGTTGTTTACTCCCCGGTGGCCTACATCCGATCCTACACACCCGCACTCGGACCATCCGGACGTCCGCTCGCAAGCTTCCGCTCGCAAGCTTCCACTCGCAAGCTTCCACTCGCAAGCTTCCACTCGCAAACTTCCACTCGCAAGCTTCCACTCGCAAGCTTCCACGATGTAGTTGTGACGTCGCTGTATTGTGCCTTTATCGACACGTTCGCTTCGGACGTCCATGAATGCTTCGAAGCTTTGGATTTAGACTACTTCGCGTTGATACGCGAATAGTCGGATTGAATATTGGATAAATATTTCAATACGTATAATTGGTAATGGGGAATTCTATCGATTATAAAAATTATGTATCGTGAACGTTAAAATTGTGTGTTAAGTATAATTTAGATAATTTGTTTCATCCTTTATTTGTATCGATGAACGTTTAGAACCGTTACAAAACAAATTTAGCGCTTTAAATTTGCATTTCGTAACTTTTATCGCCAAGCGTTTAATATTTGGCGTCGTTACGTTATTTACGCTATTTTATGGTTTAATTTGCGTTGTGATTATTATTTAAAAATAACGTTACAATTGTTTACGACGAACGTTTAATGAAAAAAAACGTTAAAAGAAGGATTCGATTGTTATAATTTTTAACGAACTCTCCGACGTAAATAAAAAACAGTATCGAACGCAGCTTCGTATTTTTTTACGCTGTACGTATAAAAAAATAAGTTAACGAATAAATTTTAATTACGTCTTTGAAACCCTTCGATTCGTAAACTGCGTTATTCAAAATCGTTAATTTAATCAAAGTACTTTTATTTCACGTTTCAGCGATATATTTTTTTTATTTCTATGGCCTTTGCAAAAACGTAAGTTCAATTTTCGATCGTAAAAAGTTGATAATATCCCGAAGAAAGTTAGAAATTCTATATAAACTTTAAAAAACTTTTGCGTTTTATGATTTCATACCGTTCGTTCAAAATTTATCCACTTCGCTATTATCTCAATCGTTTGACAATTTTTCACTTTGCGTCATTTTACCAAGTTGATATCTCACGAATAAATTATATCGTACGAACGTAAATGAGTTTTAAAACAATTTTTCACTCCGAATACTTTAGTATTCTAATATGAACATTAAAGAAAATGTTTTATTCATCGGTTAAATTGGAATATGCTTTGACAATTTTTGAACTCACCTGCTCGTAATAAGGATTCATCATATCGTCTACGGCTTCTTCGGTGATAACAACGGTACCACCGTCTACGCCTACGCCACCGCAAGTTCCAATCCTGAAGAAAATTGGATCCTTCACTTTGGCGTGGTACATCAATTTGATGATTTCGTGAAGGAGAATTCCGACCGACGGTATTCCCATACCGTGCTGCATCAAATTAGAGTTACTTTTAGCTTAAAGACATAAAATTTTCACCTATCGTACGCTATTACCTTGGAAAATAAATATGTAATCAATTTTTTATAAATATTGCTTAAAGGTTTTAATTACGCTCGTTTAATTCTCGCAATTATTAATCATTTGTTAATTTTAAATATTGAAACCTTTGATTTTATTGATAATAAATGATTTTGATATTTTCATACGAATTTGTATTATTGCAAGCACATTATAATTTTAATTAAAATTGAATTTTAAAATGCTTTTTAAAGAGAATATCAAAAAATAAATGATAAATATGTACGAGTTAAAAGTTCGCAATGCTTAAAAAAATATTTTTATAAAAATTTACATCAAAATTTTAAAGTTTACAATCGTTTTTCTTCGTTATATCGAATAATGTATCTTCGATCATTCCGTTATTCAAAAAAACTTTACTTTAAGCTCGCGGTATTGACGTACGAACATTTTCAATGGTAGAATAAGTTTGAACTTTCGTTTGCGTAAATAAAATAGCATCGTTAGAATATTCAAGATCTAAAATATAAACTTTATCTCGAAAATTATTTTAAAGGAACATCAAATTTCATTCCGATATACGAGCCATCGGTACAAGCTCGTAATTTCTCGCATCATCGATATTTTTCAATTTTAGAGATATCGATTATGCATTCTTTCGAGTACACGACTCTTTTTTAATTTCTACGTAAACCTATATAAAACAGGATTACCGAATAAATTACAAAAAAAAAAAACAATGACGTTTTATTATTGGCGTAGATCGAAGGAACAATTTCGTTACAATTTTCAAGAGACCAAAAAATAACGCGTTCATCTATCCGAGTCGGATGTTTGTTTTGGTGACGAGTGTCAATAATCGGAAAAGAAAATTAAAACAAACAAAGGTTTCCTTGTCCGTGATACTCACGCTCAAACAAAGTACCGGTCCGACCTTGTACATCGAGTAACGATAGGAGTACTGGCTGATGTCCAATAAAGTCGTTCCCACTGCAAGTTTATGACCTATTTCCGCCATTATGTAGTTGGCAAACTGTTCCATGCGTTTCGGAGTGCCTCCCATGCATACGAACTGTGCAAGAAAACACCACGAGTTAATGTCAACGACTCGGATACAATAAATATAGGATAAACGATAAACGAGTTCGAAGGTGTGAGGCCGACGAGTTTATATCGGTTTACGGTGAATAGCTTCGAGGTGGAAAAGCAAAGCTTGAATTTTAACTGGATATTTTCGAGGAAAGTTTTTAATATTCTCGAAATATTGTACACGAGACGAAATGATGTTTTCAACGTTAAAAACTTGGTCGAACCTTATTAGTTAAACATGAGACGAGTAAAGAACTTTGTAGATGATAATTTTAATTTCGATGGAATAAATTCGAAACGTCGAGTACATATTTTGAGAAAGAAAATATATACGCTATAAAAGCTTGAAAGTTTGCGTCGGAAAAATTCCCGAGAGAAAAGCGCTGGTTCTTTAACTACGTAATCATTTCGCTATACTTATACCTGGTCATACGAAATCGGATTAATTTTATTTAACTTATACTGGTTCGCATTGTTTATCGATCATGATAGTTTATAAACATTAACCTAGTTTTTTTTTTTTAATTTTTCAAGAAGCTAAAACTCAATGTTACTTCGTTCAAAAGCCTGTGCACGTTTATTTTTTAATCAGAAATCGTTAATTTTAAGAACTTTTCATTTGAAATATGGTAAAATTTTATACGATATTTATAAGTTGATAAAAAATGAATCATTGCATTATAATATACTATAATTTAACGAAATAAATAATTTCACGAAATAAATTTTCTTACGAGAAATTTCATGATATTTATTATATAAAATTAATTTAATAAACGCGTAATTCGAGCTTTTCAATTTTATAATTTAAAAATATAAAATTTTTAAAATAATACATTTTGTTTTATTTTATTACTATTCAAAAAATTAAATATTAGTTATTTCACACACCAATATTATGTTTTAATGCTTTTATACAAAATTTCCACTTCGAAACGATAAAGTCATTTATATGAAAATTAACTTAATCAAAGGCAAATTTATTATTTTAAACGTGCGCTAATAAAATTCTACTATTATTATTAAAACGACGTAACTGATTACTGATTTGCGATTTATAGGTAATGATTGTACAGACAAATGTTGATTATTGAACATCGAAGGTCGCCGAGTTGACTTTGAAATTTCTAGTGCGTCGGACCATTTTAGCGTGAAATCTAAGTATTTTATGTCATTTTATCCAGTTACGGGTTATCTCAAAGGTTTAGTCACGAGGCCGCGGATAACACAAATGTGCTCACACTCGAATAGTTTTTATAACTATGATCGTATTTGTAAATAAGTCAAATATTTACAAATTCTAATCGACGAAGTCGAAACAGTGAGAAAAAGAAAAACTGATAGGAAATTAGCTGGAGAAAAATATAAATAAAAATTTAGAGGCGGGAGATAGAGATAATTTAATTATGATTTAATAAATTAATAATATCGTATAAACGAATTTTATTTACTCGTGCATGTTTTCATTTTAGTTAAGAGTATTTTAGGTTATCAGATTTTTTAAAATATGTTTATTGTCGAATATCTAAGTTCATTAATAGTATTAAAGTTTGAGTGGCCTAAATATTAACTCTTAAGTCCTTCAACTTTCTAGATAATAATTTATTAATTATATGTGGTAATACAATATGTTATAATAAATAGTGATTACTCTAAATTTATATTTTTTATAAAGATTTATTATATTATTATTCTATATGTCCACATTATATTACGCCTTATGAAACTAAAACAAATTTTAATCGATACAAATTAAATATAATAAAATAATAAAAGTATTATTGAACGTATTAAATCATATTAGTAGACTATCGTTAAGTAACTTTTTATATAAACGAAGTTTCAGTTTTAAGTATTGAAAACTTATAATTAGAAGCTGATCCAATATTTTCACGAATTTATACCTTAACGTCACCGAACATTTTGACCAGGTCGTGAGATTCACTTCCAAGTGCGAGATGATACAGGATGTCTTGATCCATGAATTCAATATTTGGATTTCTGAGTCGTACGGATCCATCTCTGTATCTGTAAAACAAGGGATTCATTTTTTTTAATATTTATTTATCCCTCATCGTGAAATTAATTTCAATACAAGCATCTATTTAAAAAATGATCGTTTTAAATATAAAAATCTAACCAGATTTCTATTATTACTCAGCGATAAATGCTTTTTCGATTGGTAATTATTTTTACGATTATATTTATAATTATTAATGTATGCATACAATTATTTTTCGAATACTTTTTATATAAAAAAAATATATATACATATATATCAAAACTGTAAACAATTAAATTTGAAAACATGAATATCAATACGCTTCATCTAAGAATTGAGTAATAAAATGATGTCTTTAAAAATTATAGCAATTCTTAAATTATCTTAAAAAAATATTATTTAAAATTTACCGACTAATAAATTATATTATTTGAGCTGATTTATCAGTTCAATATTATGTGAAATAATTTTACTAAAGCTGAATAGTTGAGTATATTTCTGTGCGCGTATGTCTATATGTATATTACACACACACACACGCGCGCGCACAAAAATATATATATATATTTGAATATTGTAATTAATTTCGTATTTGATTAAATGTGATATTACAAGCCGATAAAAATCCAATTTATTTGTTAGATAATTATTATACAAATGTATTAATTTACGTACAATGAAGAAACAAAACGTAAATTTTAGAATAAAGTAATCTTTATTTTGCAAGCTTCCGAAAGTTTGAAAATGTATTAAAATTATTGTACGTTTTCATAGAATTTGATATTATTCGAATAAAATGATGACGTGATTATAAGTTTTGTAAAATATAAATTCACCCTCTCCTTTAATAACGGAATAACACAAATATTCCCAAAGGAGAAAAGGGCGTAGAATATTTTCGAAATTGTACTTTAACGGCTTTTATAACTTGGACAATCTATTACACGGTCCGTTGAAATATCACGTGTTCGCTTATGCGTGCAAACGAATTCGATTTCTCGCGGTGAGCGTGTAATAAACGACGAGGGCAAACTCGGACTCCGGGAAGGTCATTCTTAGATGACAAACCAGTTTTGGAAGCTTAAAAATGTATCGCTAAAACTCCCGTGAAAACTATCGGTCGCTGGAAAAAATATTTTCGAGACCTACGAGTAAATCGTCTCCGCTGTCGGCGGTTTTACTCTTGTGTTGTAATTCCTCGAGAAAACGTGCTAAATTTTTTGGTATTGTACTGCGTAGTAAAGTAGACGACAACTATTTATCTTTCGTTACACGATAAACTTTTTCTCGGTGGCTTTATCCTGTTTCTGCTTGTTCATGCATTAAGTTTTTACAAACTGTCTCGTATCTGGTATATTATTGTGATCTTGGTCATTTTGTTTTGCATAAACGTGAGCAACTTTCATAATTCGTTCTTTATAAACATTCGCAATGCGCCTTAAAAATAAACGATCGTTCAATGCGATAATACGTAGTTATAATAGCTTTGGAAAAAAATGCTAGAATAAGTACGCAGACTTTTATGAAAGCGATAAAAAATATAATTAGTATTTTTATTATGGATAAAGAGTAGCTTTGAAACTTGATATACATTTTACTCTAAGATATTAATAAAAAATAATATTTCGATCTTAGCGCTTCTATTATTGGTACTTCTATCATACTTTTAATTAATTTAATTAAAATGTTCGTTCGACTTACCTTACCTTATGTAATTTTAAGCGGTTGGCTATTTAATGATTGTATTGATTAAACATTTGGATATTACGCGGTTTATCCGTTATTACCGAGAACGGAAATTAGCGTAAAAAATGTATTCGTAATTGCTCAAAATTAAAACGCATTTAATTATATTTACGTATCAATTAAGTGTAATTATCGATGCATATGTCAAAAAAAATTTTAGAATGCAAAATAAATTTGTTTTTATAAGAATATTGCAACATTTTATTCGATTTAATTTCTGTACAATTAAATGAAACGTGCGAAGTAAATTTTAAAAAGTGTGGTTAAAATTTTTTTTTATATTTAGAATATTATTGTATTATATTTAATTAAAACTCGTATCGTTCAAAATATCATCTATAGAATTTTATATCGAAAGACTGCATGGAAACCGGATATTGAAAATCAATGCTTTCAATCGGTATAGAAATATTCTATTTATATTTACTATTCAACTATAACATTCTATTATAATATTATTTAAGTAATAAGCGTCGCATACTTTTAAAAATACATATAAATTTTTTAAAATATTATGCATTCAAATTCTCTTGTCGCAAAGGCTGTTTTTGATACTTTGTATTAAGTTAAAAAAAATAATAGATGAAATATGTAATAGAAAAAAAAGTTTGAAGTTTTAAATCGTATAAAAATCTTTGGCTATTTAAACGTTGAATGGATTTATTATGAATTATAATTAATACATTAATTTATGAATCCGTTATAATAGAATTATTTAAAAAATTTAGCTATAATAAAAAAGCAATAAATTGAAGAATTATCCGGTAATTTTATCGTTTTAACAGATTTGAAATTTTTATCGTAGGTTTTACTCGATAAAAATTTGTATATAACTTTCGAAAATTGTAATAATATTTCAAGTAAATTATAATTTATACAATATAACATAACAATTTTTAATATTGGCAATAATTGTCATCGTAACAAATATGTATTTTATCCTATCAAACTGAATTATCCTACAGTGCGATTAAATACGCTCGTGAAGTTTGGTCATAAAATAATTTTTTGGTAACTAATATAAATTTATAGTGGCAAAAACGTATTTTCAAATATTATTTTTAAATACAATCCTGAATTGTATCACGAGCGTGTAATAGTCTATCGTAAAAAATTGATTGAAATTTTAAATTTTATACGGTAATAATTTTTAAATGCGTGGGATAAAATACAAACGTATAAATAAAATATTATGATAGTTCTGAAGAAAATTGGGCAATAGAACGAATAACCAACGCACTTAGTTTTGTAATAACTATTGTATACGTAATCGAAAATATCGTTTAATTGTTTTTGAAAAAAAAAAATATTATTTTAGGTTTATAATCAGCCGTTAAATTCGTTATCGTTGGAACGATATTTTCATTTTCCAACTAACTTTATTCACAAAGTGTCGTTGCGACGTTCCTTTAAACGTTACATAACGAAGCTCAACTTTTTTCCGATTGTCGCGTACCACTAACGCAGTTTTGTTTCACTCATCGCTCCCTACGAAATTCGCGTGAACGGCGCGAATTCAAAATTCCTCGAGCACCGCATTCAACGTAAACCTCAACGTGAAACGCGCACACACGGATGCACACGGATGCACACGAAGGTACACGAAGGTACACGAAGGTACACGAACGCACAGTAAAGCACGCACACATCGAGTACAGTGGCTCCTCCCTTTCGTCCCTTTCGTCCCTTTCGTCCTTTTAGCTCTACCTGACAAAGGACTCGCCGTTCTCGTCCAAGTGATCCTCGGATTCTTGGTCCTCGACGCACACCTTCGACTGGCACACGTGATTCATATTATCCTCCAAGTCAATTTGGCACACGCACATCGACATCGCGGTAAAAAAGGGAAGACCTCGATTCGTTTTGACTCGTCGACGAGCCAAAATCACCGAGTGGTTCCTTGGCGGCAGGAGCGTCTTTTATATCCTCGCGTCCCACCACCGAACCCTCGAGTCCCTGTCGACGAGTTTGTCTTTCGGGCTCTTTCTCGCGTCCCCCTCTTTTTACGTACGCGTATCGTGACTCGTGCATTAGCGTCGAATTATCGCGGAGAGAAGGTGCAACGGTCCGTGGACGAGTGGGAAACTGCGTGTCGCTCGATCTGCCGATGATTAATGCAATTTGTGATCCATACGCGATTTTCTATTTCCATACCGCTGCTTTTTTTTTTTTATTACAACGGACTTCTTAGCCGAGACGGAGCGTTCGGTTTGTCGCTAGGGTCAAATGCGTGACACGAGAAGTCAATCCGGAGATTAATAAATGGGGACAAGGATTCGACGTTTCGACGATACTATACTGACATTTGGTAAATTACGTTATCGATATTTACCAATGCGTTTCCACATCCCTGTAGTTCTCAAATATTTGGAAAAGACAATTTTTAATCTTCGATCGTCGAGATCAACTGTTGCTAATATCGAAGTTAAAATTTTTTAAAGATCATTTAAAATAATTATTCAGCGAATAATCTGTGATAGGGAATATAACATAATTTGATTTTCCTAAACTAAATTAGTATTGATCAACCGCGAGATATAATTTATGTTGATATCGCGCGTAATTAAATATAAGAACATTTTACGTTTCTTAGTGGACGAATAAAATGTATTTATGTCAAAAGGTAGCAAAAAAATGTGTTTTGGATTGTTAACCGTGTAAAGAAAAAAACTCTAACGGCTTGTACGATAGAAAAAAATTGTACGATAAACCTGTATTATCGATATTATAAAATATCTCTCGTATAAATATTATTCGATATTCGTCATTGTTATAGACATTTTTCTCTATGTATACATATATATATATATATATATATATATTTATAATTATACTATTCTTGATTAATAACCATAGTAAAAATATTATTAAATTGTTATCGAATTGTTTTTGTTTATATAATATAATCCTTATGTACAAAAGAGTAACCGTAATAATAAACGTTAATTCGTTAATTTTCCTATGTTATACGAATAACAATAAGGTAAACATTATTTACAATATTTATAAGATAAATAAATTCTATTTTAATAAGATTCTTCGAATGCTTTCGATCCGAATAAAAATTCTTTCCGTTAATTCTTCTTCCGATGTAACGGACTATTTCACCACTCGTACTGAAAATTAAATCGAGGGTAGAACGGCACAATTCCTGTATCTTAAAGCAAATGAATAGGATACTTGGGGAGGGAGCGACGATAAAAGGAAGGGAAACACGGAGAGAAATAAAGATCGAAAGGAGAGTGACAGCGTGAAATGAAACCAACGGTGAAGGATATGTACATAGTTACACACGATTATTACTATTATTTCAGAAATGGCGTTCTCTTATTTGAACTAAGATAATGATGTTTTATTAGATTTAAACGAACTTTTTATTACAAAGGCTATCGCATCGATCTTATCAAGGATTTTCGTTTTCTTGATAGTTAATTATCCATTGGAAAGCAAACTTTTTATTTTAAAACAAAATTAAAATTTCGGCTGAATATATAATAATAAATAATAGAAAGTTTTTAAACGTTATACAATAACAGATAATTATTAAAATCTCTTCTATTTTATAATGTACTCAGATATTTATTATACTAATTATTTTACCTAATTTTCTATAATTAGAATCATCTACTAAATTTTAGCAAAACTTACTTCCTAAATTGAGGTAAATAATGTCATTAATAATAAATAACAATTATATATATATTTACATATAACTATTTAAAATGTAAGAAAATAAATGTACGTCTGTCTAAATTATTCTTATTTCTGTATTTATTACTGAATTTAAGTTACAAATGAATGCTTTCATATTTATTTACAAAATATTATATGTTTAATATAATTATATTTTATTATAGTTTATAATTTTAATTAATTTAGAATATAATAATTAGACTTTGTAAAAAATAGTTTAATAATACATTTTTTCTTTATGCGTATGTAAATACGTCATATACGTATATTACTATAAGTACATCATTATAATATAAATTTCTAGAATAAATCATTGATATTTTCTATCCGATTATCTTAATCTAGACAATGACAAGTTCATTCGTTACAAGAAAATTGTAAATTTATCTTTACCATAACTAAAAATTTCATTTTTTTTGAGCGTAATTTGTCAGTAAATTGATGTTGGTATAATTTAAGACTGAACAGCGAATAAAATAAATATAAAAATATAAATCTACTTTTATACTTATCATTCTTGTCTGTTATGTCATTTAAAAAAGTTTCATTTTGTAAAGTATATTTTTTTCCATTTATTTTCAGTGACATTTTTACCAATTTCAAAATAAATACTCTTGGAACAAAAAAAAGAAATATTTGTAAAATTATAATATAAAATTAAAATAAAATTTCCTGACATAACTTTTTTAATTTATTCGTGTCATTTAATATTTTACATCCAAATATCTTTAAAGTAATCGATTTATTTGTTCTTCTTTAAAACGTGTTAAATTGTTGAAATCTGCCAATTTAATGAGTATTAAGTAATTAATATGGTGTTAAATCTAGAAAAATTATGAAAATATAAAACATAAAAACTTGAATATTTCCATAATATAATTCTTTAAAATATAACATAAGATCAAAAATAAACAAAACATTATATATATATATATATATATATTTCAATGAAATACTGGTTCAAGGTTAGATTACTACAATTTCTCGATTACATTTTTATATTTGATTTTATATGCATATGTAAACTAGATATCCAATTTACTATACTTACGATAATAAAATCTTAATTTTTAAATTATTTTTGGTCTTTTTATATAAAGATTTTAACAAATAATGAAAGTTACTTTCTTTACAATAAAGAATGACAAATAAATGCTTTACAACCATAATAAAATTGTACAAAGCTGTTTCAATAATATGGAGTACTATTTTGGTTTATATATTACATTCGTTAAAGATTTCCATATAATGAGTTGACTTATTACAAATTTCTGACAATTTATAACTAATTCAGTTATTTATGGATACATTTTAAAATTACTTTCAAGATATTCAAAATATATCAATAAAATAGTCGTATAAAATTTGAATATATTTCCATAAAGATAAAGGTTTTTTGAAGCGTTTTGATTACATCATTAAACGTACATATTTAGAAAGATGAAACTATTAAAAATTGTATTTTATTAGTTTGTTCCGTTGATAGCTTTTTTCGAAAGCAATTAATTGTTCTAATTTAATGTTTATAATTTATATCTTCAATTTATAGAAGGTCCTTTTTAGAACAGTTATTAAAATTTTAAAATATACATTTTTGAAGAAAAAAATATTAAGAGAAGCTTATTACTTTTAGAAAACATTATTTCTATAATTTTAAAAGCGATATTTCATTATCATGTATAAAAAAATTGGAATATTAATTTTTAAAATATATCAGCTTATATAGTTAAAATAATTGTAAAACCATTCTTTATCGACGAAATAAAATTATTTAAAAGGTAAAATCGGTATACATGGCGAATTTAAACTTATGTTTCGTAAGCGAAGTTTAATATTTTCAAAAGGTAAAAAAATCTTTTCCTCATAATTTTGATTAATACAAAATTATATTTAACAACTAAAAAATTTTCTGCATATTTTTTATCCATTCGCAGATTATGATTGTATTCGTCTATCATTTTATCTTGCTAAATAACTCATTTTATATCTTATATCTTAAATAGATAAATTAATAAGAAAGATAACAAAAAAACAAATTTGATAGGTTATAATTGTTACGTATAAATAAAAAATTAACATAAATACACTATTATTTAATACATTATGATTGTGAGAGTTTACTTTTAATATTTTATTTTTAGTGATTTTAATATATAAATGTACTTCGTTCAAAATTATTAATATTACGTTTCATTTTCTATAATTTAAAGTACTTTTAATTTCATACAAATAATTGTTCAAGTACAAAAGTGAAATAATTATTCAAATACAAAACTCTGTTGCCGCTATGTGTGTTTAATTCAGAGAATCCACTGCATTTGTCGATAGATTTCAACCATTATATGGATATTTGTATCAACAGATACAATCCAAACGAGGTTCAGCCAAATACATTACTCACCACACAGGTAAATATGATTTTTAAACAAGATTGTAATGTGTAAAATTTCGATCGATCCCTTGAGGTATATTTCATTGTCGAATCAACATTTTCATTAATTTTCATTGTTTTCAGTTAATTTTCATATATTATCTCAGCAATTCCAATTTGAAAAACCACACTTATTGTGGTTTCATAAAATAATTACGCATTCTATTTCAAGTTTTTGATTTAAAGAAACCATTTAATTTTTTTCCATTTTTATTTCATATATTATTTCATAAATTATTTCAATCGTTAAATTATCGATTAGTAATCATGTTAAAATCGTTTAAGAAAACCTGCTTAACAAATATTTATCAAAAAATAATATTGACATCCTTTTCATATTTTTTATCGTAGTAATGATTTTATATTTAATAACAAAAATTAATAAGAAAAAGAAGATTAATATTATTTTAAGCGAAATTAAAAGTTTACGCGTATAGTTAAAAAACATACTATAACATATTTTAAGACATGAAACAGAAAACAATAAATTTTTTCTCAAAATGTTCGATCAATCAATTATCATAAATTTCCATTTGTAAACGCTAAACAGTTTATTGCGAACCTAATTTCTAAGTAAGTTCTGATGAAGTTTCGAAGTACTGATTGCTTGGTAATTTAACCTCATTAAATTTTAATTAGGTTTTTATAATTAAGTTTTACACAGAATAATTTTCAATTAATTGATTAAAATCTGGTGAGCAAAAAAATAAGAGAAATAGTAATTACTTTTGTTTACTTTTGAATCAATAAAAGGATAGAATATTTTAGTAAGAAAATAATTTATGCAATGACAGATCGAAATATATCGAAAGACTATATTTGTTTTATCCTGAGCAATCTTCTGAAAATTGATCGACTTGTAGAATATTCCCCGATATTCACTGGAAAAGTAATTCTTACAATGTTTCGTATAAAGAAAAAGATTTCTTTTCATGTTTTTCTTTTTTTTGTGTTTATCATATATAACATCATTTATTACATAAGAAAGTATTATTTATTTTTATATATATTTATTATATATATACAAATTATAACTTTCTTTTGTTATCATAATAACTTATATATGAATAATTTTATTTATCTTATAAATATGAATTGTTACATACTTTTTCAAATAATATTTTGACAGTCAAAGTTAAAAATATACAAAAGTAAATATTAGTAAATATTAGTAAATAATATTATAAAAAGTTAAAATATCTTATATTCATAACATGTTAATAGCTTCAATATATTTCGATTCAATTATTTTTTTACTATTTCTAAAATTGTGCGATACATTTATTATTACTTCATATTTTACAACCCATTAATGTATGAGAATAATTGAATAATAAAAAAATGTATATACAAGTAATAAAAGGATAATAATTAATACAGTAAAAAACTGCTAAGTAAATAAATATTGATGGTATTTTAAATATGTATAAAGATGTTATTTTATAAATAATTTATTAATAAATGAATCAAAATTTATTTTATTAAAATCTCTTGACATTTATCTATTTTATTAAAAATAACATGAAAAATTGAGGTTTCATTTTCATCATTATGTTTGTAATTGGGCTAAATAATCGATGTATTTAAAACATATATATGTTCATTCAAATTTATAGAATATTATATTTGTTCAATGAGAATTTTATAAGCTATACATTCGAATATGAATTCTACAAGAATTTATCGCGTTTCATGAAAATTTAATTATTTCTTATCGATTTAATTTTTCCTAATATGTATACGTTACTATTCAAATTGTCTTTAATATTAATAACACTATATTTAAAATAAATAGCATATCATATCAAATATGATTTGTTATAAAAATAAATTATAATAATATATGAAATGAGATTAAATTTATCCATTGTACAAGTAAATATTGCGTTTTCAGGATAGTAAATAAAGAGGAAGTTTTATTGATCGACTAGTATTTGATATCATTACATAAATATAAATATGATACGGAAATTTTAATAGAACACAAAATGATTAATAATGTAAATTTATATCTGTGATAAGAAAAAAAAGTATAAAAGTGAAAAAATCAAAAATTGAAAATGGAAATTGCAAGTACTAAAATATATTTGTTTAAAAATTAAAAAATTTTAATATTAAAGAAGTTGAACCATTTTCAATAATATAAATCAATAATATTTGACAAAAAAGATAATTTTTTTGTGTAAAACTCTTATATTTTAATATTTAAATTACCATAACTGTAAGTTCAATAAAATAAATTTCAGAATTTCATATTTTAAAATTTACATTTTTATACATCCATAATTGTATATTTCTGAAATTTAAAGTTTCAAGTATAATAGTTCGTTTTGTTTTTTTAACACGTTTAAAAAGCACTTACAAGTGTTTTTTAATATCAATTTTGTTCTTCTCTTTACGTGTATTTATCTTGACTATATAAGAGTTTTACGTGTAGTGATGTCATCAACTGTTCTTTTTAAAGAGAAAACTCTCGACTAATTTTTACAAGCGCAGAGAAACAGAAGATTCTTTTCTATGGTAAGTATTTTCTTACGTATATCTAACTATAGTACTAAAACAAAATAATGTTCATTACTATTTTGTTTTTTATTTCAAAAGGTATTTTCAATATTTTATTTAGTAAACGATGATATAAATTTAAAATCTTTTGTTTCAATAATACATATTATTATAAAAAAAGTATTTAGAATTATAATTATTTTATGTAGTTTTTATTTATTTAAATTAATATAATTAAAAATTAGATTATTATCTAAAAATATGTGCACATATGCCGTGTTATCAATTCAGATAATTATTACATAAGTTTTATTAGTCTTTTGTAGCATAAAAATGTATCATAAATATAAGATTC
Source organism: Dolichoris vasculosae (assembly GCA_018907195.1). Classification (NCBI taxonomy): domain Eukaryota; kingdom Metazoa; phylum Arthropoda; class Insecta; order Hymenoptera; family Agaonidae; genus Dolichoris; species Dolichoris vasculosae. The sequence goes on along the minus strand of JACCHY010000002.1, from coordinate 15,746,738 downwards.
GAAGTGTTTTTATATACATTTGAAAACATGCATTTACATAAAAAAAAAACAAACGTATTCTGCTTTTAAGTTATGTAAAAACTGTTCAGATTTTTGTCTCTTACGTATCAATTAATATAAATGTTTTAAAAATGCAATTCTCAATATCAAAAAATTGTTTTTTAATTCTTTCTATAAATAAATACCGATAGTCGCGTTGGAATGAAAAAATTTAAAGTAGTTTAATAATTCACTTTAATTCCTCTTAAATGATCAATCGAGTATTTTATTTCAAGTAATAAATCGATTTATTGGCCTAGAAATTTTGATTAAACAACCCAAAGTAAAAAATTTTTTAAAAAATCGTTAATGAAATTCTTTTAATTTCAACTAATTTTTTCCTCCAAGCAAAGATTATACCAGTTAAACTTCCAAGGACTTGAAATAATTCTTTATCGATTTCATTGATATCTTTTACTTGGTCATGGCACTAACGTCAATAAATAATTGAATCTTCGATAATTTAAGTGATAATTACATTCTTAAAAAAAGTGTTGCTATATTTTTTTATCTAATTTATAAAATATTTGAAATTGAAACTTTCCAATTACTTTCGAATTATTAATTTTATATTATCTCTGTATAATTGTCAATCTGAATACCAAAAAAATTTTTTTAAACGATTTTATTTACTATAGAATTTTCATTATTTACATAAAACATATTATATTCTATAATATATTTCATAATTAAGTTTCTGCAGGGAAATTTATACGAATCAATTACTTCTAATTCTTTAAAACATTTGGTTTTGAGTTGGATGGTAAATTTACGAAGAAATAAAGTATATAAAGACATTACTGCATCTACTTTATGATTATGCTACATACATTTCACTTTAATTTATTTAACCAGAAAATAAAAATTTTTTAAAAATATTTTATTAAAATCTTTGATATGAAATCTGCATCTGAAATTAATAAAATGAATTTAAAATGGAGCAAATATTTTAGTAGAAAAAATGTACTGAAAAAAGTATGATTAATGTAACAGTTTCGAGTAAATATTTCATAAAAGTGGTAGATATTTTGAAAGGGCTGTAATAAATAATATAGAACTTCTTGACATTAAAAATTAACTTATATTTTTATATGAATAATAGTTTTATAAATGTATTAATGGAATAAAATAATTTTATATCAATAATTCAAATTTGTATTCAGTATTTATTTGCATATGTACGATACGATAATTCTATAGAAATTAAATTTTAAAAAAGGTTAAAATATTTCTTATTAAACAAGTAGAATATTTATTTTTAGCCTTTATGATTATAGAATTTTATTAAGATATAATTTTACGAATATCAACTTTTTTATCGTGTTATTAATATACACTCTGTTTTAATTATATTTATATCGTATTAAATGAATATTCTAAATATTGATTCATCTAGCCTTAGTAATAAAAATGTATCTGTTCATCAATATTGGATCGCTACATCTTTCTGTTCTATACGAAATCGAATCAGTAACTTGCTTCGATCTAAATTTCCCTTGAATGCAATTTAACATTATCTTTCTATCTAAATCTTCATCTACCCTAAAATCTTTTACGTTTTGATTAACTAAAAGCTAATATGATGCTCTTTTCTTTTACACTCGAACTATATGTTCTTCCTGTCTTAATCAATGAGATTCAATTATCTTTCCGATATTTTGTATAGTATATTCAAAGTTCCCGAATAAATTATTACGTATTCTTCATACTTCCTTCTTTCTGTTTTTCTCTAATTACTATAAATATAATAAAAAATATAATAAAAATATACTATAATTTATTATGTTTTTATGAATTTGAAAATTTTAACGAAATGGTAAATGATATAATATTAATGTTATCTTTATGTTTTTTAATACCTTAATATATTTTATTATTTTATTATAAATCTTAATTTTGAATTTTTTAAAAGCTATTATAAATTATTTTTAAATATTACTAAAAATAATATTTGAAAAAGCTTTACAGAAATATTATAATTCTAAATATATTTTTTAATATAATTATACATTAACTAATATTTTTAAATATAATTACGATAACATTTTTCACATGAAAAAACTTTAAATATTATTAATAAACCCGTGTAGTAAATAATCGTTAATTTTTTAAAATATAATTAACATAGAAATACGCTTTATTAAAAAACTTATTTATAAAATACCTCTTAGTGAAATAGAAGTTTAATATGTTTTTCAGAATGATTTTTTTCCTTAGAATAACGAAGAAGCTTTTTAACACATACTTATGAAATGAATAGTAAATATCTCGTTTCTTTTATAATGAAAGATACTTCAATTCGTCACTTATTTACTTTCAAATTAATAACAGAAAATTTTCATAATTACTTTAATTAATCTAATTAAATTTAACATAGTATTAAATAATATATATTAACATATATTAACATATATTAACATATATTAATATAAATTAATTTAACATACATTAAAATATTTGTTTTATAGTTATTTTCAATTTTTTGTTAATAACATAAGAGTACTCTAAGAATACTATTACTTTAATTTTAGTATAATTATTCTATAGTTAAACATATTTTTTTTAAATGAATGTATTATTAATATTAAATTTATTTGGAGTATTTTGAAAAAATGTAAAATTTGTAAAATATTTTACATAATACTGTAATTTAAATTCATAACAGTAATTAAAATAATAACTTTATTGTTGAAGTAAAATATTACTATTTTACTTACAATCAATTTATTAAACATAATAAAATTTATTACGCGAACTATTTATATCCATGAAAAAATATTCAAATATTTTTATACGTATATATTTCAAAGAATAATATATTTCTATAACTGATTAATCTACTAAATTTATTTAAAATATCAATTTTTATATAAGTAATATTTTTAAGAATACAGAAGATGTTTTATCATACTTATAGAAAATATAAATGAAACTATATAATTTTAATTAATCTCGATGTGAATTTTTATATATGAATTTGTATTTGTATTAAATAATATGAAAATAAAAAATTTCAATTACTATGCAACAAACATGTGTATCAAGTATTAAAAATAAATATAAAAATAATGAACATTTTCTAGCGTATGATAACAAAGAGATTCAAGCTAACAATAACAAATATAAAAGAAATAGAATTTTCATAACTGGTGAAACTGCTATCTCTTAACACGATCGATAATTGCTATATATTTTGTAGTCATTTATAGATAAAATAAACGTCGGCAAATATAAGTTCAAACTTATTCATGGCTATTTGAGTATAAACATACTTTGCCCCTTTTTGCACGGACTCACGTCGAATTTACTTACTAACTTCTAAACTCTTACTTTTACCAACACTAGTTTTATTTCATTGTACACTTTTATACTTTATACTTGTTTATGTACTCGTAGGTAATACCTTGTCTTAAAATTATTCTAAAATACCAACTGTACTTCGAGAGGTGAACATATTATCGAGATTTGTTAGGAATTATACATTAAACCTTAATATTTGTGTAAATTTGTCTGATCGATTCGTGCAATTTTCAGATTGTCAAAATCTCTTTTATTTCAAAATAATTTTAAAATTAGAAAACAAATAGATTGTAACTCAAATACAAGTATTTTTACTTAATATATAAATTAATTAATTAATTATAATTTTTAATAAAAATCGATGGATATATATTTATTTTCAACTCTAATAAATATAAGTTCAAATTATTTTTAGACATTTAGATAACGATATTCTTATAGTAATTTCGATTGATCATTGACAAAAGAAATCTGTTTTCTGAAATGTAGATACTCGATACATTTCTTTTACAGAAACTGAGTATTTCTTTCGATAATAAAATGGCACGATCAGAAAATAAAATTATAAAATTCTTTTGTAGTAATAGTCTAAAATCTATTCACGGTAATTATTTTTGAAGGAGTCAAATAATTCTCTTTATACTTCAAATAACATTATCATAATATCTTATTCTATTTTTTGAGTGGTTTATAAAATATAGCTTAGTAATTTTTTTATCATACATCTAAATAAAATGAATAGTACTTATGAATATTTAGCAAAAAATATATATGTACGTATGTATAGAATGAATTCTTAAATATTATTAATTTGGTATAATAAACTGTTTTTTTCGATTTGTCTTTAAAACTTCATTTATTTATAATAGATTTTTGTTTATAATAGATAGAAAGAAAATGAAAATATGCCAGAAGAAATAATCATAATCGAAATTGTGAATATGCGTACAAAAATATATAAATCTTAAAATAGAAAATTTTGGTTATTTCAAAAAAATAAATATCTAATGAAAAACTATGTATTAAATTTATGTTGTAAATAAAAACAAATGAAAAGCATTGATAAAATATCAATTTAATTTTGTTTCTGTAAGAGTATTTTCTAAATAATATATATACGTATAATTCGCGCATATACACTTGAACCGTGTCATACACAGTCGATGAAACATATTAAATTGAAAAATGATTTAATGTTGAAATTAAATAATACGATAAATAAAATATAATTGAAAATAAATGTAATTTTATATTTTATACGATCGTAAAAGCTCTTTTAATAAAATGATTATACTCGCTGATAACATAACATTCTTTTTATATCAATAAGAAATTCTTTGAGACTGGAATGTATAAAATCGACCTTTGGGATGGGATCTATTATATAAAGGCATATTTAATTAAATACACCATTTTAATTAAATACTTAAATTTCTATAAAAATATCGCCGAAAGATTGCTCGATGTCAATTCCTCGATGTCAGTTCCTCGATCGATAGAAATAGCATCGGTAAGATCGTTAAGAGTACGCGAATTTATATTCAGGATACATCGAAGGTAAAATTGACGTTAAATTGTGGTAAGCGAAGAATCGAAACTGCGCTATAAATTATTTATAATTTCGTCTCGGATGTCTCTCGATAGCGCCGTTACCGAACTCGTATAAAATTTAAGGCGAAACTGCTGATCGACGCGTCGTTCGATTCACCATGGAATCACCGTATCGCTTATGAAATAACGAAATAACTTTGAAATAATGAAATTCTAACGAAACACGATCCGAGACAGAGAGAAAAAAGCGAATACGATGAAGTCACTTATAGCCGAGCGTGCAAAGACAATCGATAAATGTTCTCCATCCGTACGAGAGACTCCCACCTAAAAACTGTAAGTGCGTGTGCGTAAAGGAGTCGAAACGGATATAAGCTGTTAAGAACGCGATAAACTCGTATGCATCGAGGGAGTACTAAGGAGTACTAAGGAGTACCAAGGAGTTAGTAACGAGCGACACTAGTAATTATTCTCCCGCCTTCTGCCTCTTCCCTCGCGGAACACGAGTGTTTCCTCACTTCCCACAGACGACGATCTGTTATCTGTTCACGGACTCGCGTTTTTCTTGCTTATAATATATTTCTATCTTGTTTATAATATATCGAACGGTTTTCTCGGACAAGGCGACGGACGAGTACGAGTTGTTTAAAAGCGGTCGACATCCTCGAGGAGGGACGTTCCTCGGCATAGCAACGGTAACGCGCGACGGTCCAGAAGTTGCCCGGATTTATTATAATTTCCTAATTTCCACCATCTCGGGTGCGAGGAAGGTAAATTTGGTTGGCTGACTCACTCGTCGATCTCCTCGTCCTCCAGTAGCCGACTCATCTCGTCGTCTGTCTCGTGGGATGCGCCAAGATTTTCTCTCGTCTCTCTCGTCTCTCTCGTCTCTCTCGTCTCTCTCGTCTCTCCCTCGTCTCTTCCTCTAGGTCTCTCTATGGTTGCTCGGGGGTGGCCCGCTCGTGAGGGCGCGCTTCCGTGGAGACTGGATGCGACTGCGGAGCCGCTCGGGTGCTCCGCTCCGTCCAGGTGTCCGAGACACTCGCCTTCTCTCTTTCTCTCGGTGTTGCGCGCGCGCAGAGCTCGACTCCTGGCACGGCTCGATTTTAGGCGCGAGGTGCGCAAGTCGCGACGGCGCCTCACCGGATCGCGGACCTTGGACCGTTTCCTTGCCGAGCTTCGACGCGAGCGGTTTCCACCGATTTCTATTCTACATTCTACACCGTCACCCGAGTTTGTCATTTTTGTTTTGTTTTTCCAAATTAGACCTTTCGACATTTCGCTTTTATGGGGTTTTATATTAACCTCCCTGATTCAAGATCGAGTTTAAAATCCATTTTCACGAGAATATTCGTTCCGCGTTGATAAACCCGAGCGAGCGTAACATTTTTTATAAGCAGACGAATTTTTCTACGCCCGTAGTTATTATCGAATCGTGCTTTCGATATACCAAAAATGAGTTTTATCGATTATGTCGAATCAAGTTCTTTTAATTTACTCCATTGAAGTAGAAAACGATCGTATATGGTCAGCCGCGTTATAAAAATCAAGGTCTTTCAAAGATAGGATTTAATCGTTTTAAAAAGTTTTTTTATATGAAAAAAGCGAAGATAAAGATTGGAATTAGCGATACGAATGCGTTACTTACTTCAACCGTCCGTTTCAATTATTTAAATTTAGTTACTTTCGAAAAAAATTATACGTATAAAGAAGATTAGACTTAAAAAAAATTTCATTTTCCAGTATTACCTATACGGGTGGGTTTATCCTTCGTTATCACCGATATATTTTAATAAAATACGTTTAAATCTTGCTTATCAAAGATTTTATTTTTCGGTTTAAATTGATACTTATAATAATAGTTTAAATATTAACTTTGTATATATTCTATTTGTTTCAAATATCCATTTAAAATAGTTTCCAAATAAAATATTTTTCGATTTCCAATTCTAAATAATAAATGACTTTATTATTTAGCATATTAATCTTGAATTGATTTTTAATAATTTATAAAACATAATTTTTGTATAAACTAAAAGAATCACTGTTTCGTTTTTAATTCAACTTTAATTTATTATTTTTGATCGGTTACATAAACGCATATTTATCGAATTAATCGTTGATAACTAGAATAAATTTTGTATGTATTTGTAAATTATTAGGCAATATATATCACAAAAACGATATTCAGAAGTAGATTTTTAAAAGTAAATTTCTCGCGAACATTTAAAGAAAATGCAAAGTTTTATCCTTATAGTCATGAACTTTACGTATGTCATTTTGCTTCGATAGTAAACGATAAGAAAATAGTTTAATATAGTCGATCAATTTTTTTATGAAAAATTTTTTGCATATAGATATTAAAATATTCTAGAAAGAAAGTCAAAAGAAAATTTAACGAAACGATAACGGAAAAGAATAAATTGTTTTATTGTAAATTTTTGTCTTTTGTGTCAAGTGTTGCGCATTCGTCAAAACCGTCCACAAAATTGTCACTGATACAATTAGTTACTTCTATAATACTGGAATATTTATATTTATTTTGGTATTAGCTATTTTTACCGTATTAGCAAAACGTACGTTTATTTATTATTTTGTTATTCTACTAATTATTCGCTCGATTGGTTTCATGGCTGCAGTATTTGTTTGTACTTTTTTAAAAAAATTATAAATTACTCCAATAACTATCGATGTGTTCGTTAACTTTTACAAATACGAAACCAGTATGAAAATATTAATTTTAAACGAACAGATTCCGAATATATAAAATGTTAATTTTATTAAATTCTATTTCGCGCTTTTATCGAAAAGGTAAATTAATTTTTTAGAATTTAAAAATTCTGCGATTACAAATTTTTATCGAGATATCTTTTAAATTTCGTTACGTTTCGATCTTAACAATATATAGAATGGAAAAATATTTCTATTTTCGGCAAATAATTATCGCGAACATTCTACATATTTCACATAAGATTACGTTATATTAATTTACAAAAATACGTTCCAAAACAATAAATCTACGTATTTAAAGACAAAGGTTTGGAAATTTTTCAATTTAAAAATATTTTTAATTAATTTACAAACACATAAATATTTATGTAAAATAGAATGAAATGAAGAAACTAAATTAGTAAATGTTGTAAGTTTTAGGGTAAAGTTGGCTTTAATTTCGACATAATCGTTATTTGGTAGAATGAAATAGTAGTTTGAAAATAAAATTGGATGGATTTTACGGGAAAACTCGTGGAACTCGTGGAGGTGAGGAGATTTGAAATTTAGGTATTCGAAAGGCACGTAAACTACATAATTTTATATTTTCTCATTAATGTATATTATTTATTATAAATAAGTTAGAAACATTGATTTCATCGTGGGCTTTGTAGGTGTTTACATTTTTTACACACAGAAAGAATACCCAACGCATTACGCTTTTTCCTCGGAAAACTGTATACTTTTTTACTTTTTTTTCAATATGACAAGAAATGATTTTACAAATGAAGTTTAGCCACGAGTTTACGCGTCATCCGCTCGTTCGTTCAAATGTTCAAATTTGTTCCTCCCATTCTCGTTTTCTCAAATTTATCTTTCGCTTGTGTTGTAAAGCGCGAGATGCCTGTATGTGCCATTCTCACTCTCACTCTCTCATTTTCTCCGCCTAACGTGCTAAGCGCTCCCACACATACATAATTCTTTTTTTTATTATTATGCACGCGGGCTTGGATTTTTTTTCCCTCGCTAACCGTTTTCCCCTTCAACTTCGTGTAATCCTTTTTCCTCTATTCGTATCTCTTCTAGCTCCTCTTTCATCGTCTGCGTTTATTCTTCGCTTAATAATATTATCGATATTACGAAGGAGAGAAGAGCCACATTTTGTAATTTATTCCACGACGTAATCGTATCCTTCTCAATTTCGGTCGATGTCACAAACACTTAAGTTCTTTCAACCAGCCCGAGTAGTCTTTTTTTTTTTTATTTTATCACAATTCACTATACGCAGTTATTAAAATTAATGATTAAAGCCGATGATATTCGCTACGCGAGTATTTGCTTACGATTACTATTTATTTAAAGGGTTCGAAAGTTTCAGAAATATTGAGTTTCGAGTACTTATCGATTCGATCTATCGGCTGATAAGATTAATGAAAAATCTGTACACAAAAGAAAAGAAAAAAGTTTTAAAATTGAAATTTGCATCGAAAATTAACGCTTAAACATTATTTTAAAATCTTATTCGATGCCCTCTTCGAATATTACCAATGATAATAATGGCCTCGAATTTTGTTTAAACTCGCGTTTGGTAATCGTTTGCAACAAATTATGAAATTATAAAAAAATATTATTTGTTGATTCGTTTAAAAATACATATTTGTGGGTGGATATTTATAAAAATGACGTTAATGTACATTTTTTCTTATACCGCTATTTATCGGTAAGTTGCATATAATTTGTATCTTTAAATTCAAACATTTAAATATATCTCTAGCGAAATCGAATTTTCCATTAGGAATAAAAAACTTTATAAAAAATTAAAAACGGTTTCTCGATCGATAAATCCATACGAAGAATACGACGTGTGTATCGCATCGTATAAATTGAAATAAAACTGTAAAGTAACGTACGATGTTTATCTTATTTATCTTGACGAATACCCGATGAAAGTAAAATGTACGTTTAATAAAAAATATTGTCAAGGTAAGTAACGACAACGTAAGTAACATCGGAGAAGTCGCTACAATTTGGTAAGCAAGCGATCCGAGATCATTAATGCAAAAATCGGGGCTAAGCAATTGATTCGTACGCGTTTCGGAGTACTCGAACGTTTCGTGCATCGACGCGAATTCGTATATGTATGCGACTTTGTTACCGCGAATTAAAAAATGTGCGTTTCCTATTTTAATTTCCTAATTTCCTAATTAAATTATCGTTCGGTAAATAACGAAAGGCGCGAAGACGCGCGAATAAGCAAAAACGTGTCGTTAATTTCGTAGCATCGAGACGCTGAACATTTTCCATTTCGATTTTGGCAATATTTAGGAAAATTTAAATCGGTTATTTATCGAGCTGCGAGTAGAGTCGAGGCTCGTTATACCAACTATCGGATAAAATAGATAAAATATAACACCTGTAAATACACTTGATAGCGCTTTAGCGCTTCCTTATATAGCTACAATGACGAATCAGTGGTTAAATGAGGCCGTAGCAGCGCTTCGAAACTAGAAAGAAAAATCTTTCCGATTTCGGTGAGCCGTGCGAAAGGAACTAACCTATTATATCTGTATATCTTTATTCCGTGTTCTTAATAAATGACTCAACGATGAATATTATTAATAATCGAAATGGAATTGCTCGGCACTTATATTTTATTTACTCCATCGACCTGGATGTATAATAATAATAATCCATATACGACTTAGAAATGTTATTCGCGATTACATTATTTGACTTCTCCTTCTCCTCCGTACGTAAATTGGTAATTTTTATTAATCTCGTGGAATGATTCCCATGTATGGTAAGAGTGAATTTATACAATCAGAATATTTGTTGAAACTCGTCGCAGCATCGGATATCGATATTCTTTATCTATGATACCTTGCAAAATCTACTTGCTACGATCGTCACCTTCGTTAAAACCATTTTTACTCGTCAAAATTCTCGTGTTAACTCATACGATCGAATCTAAAAGAAACGTAAATAATAAACGAAAGCAAAATACACCGAAGAGAATTTTATAAAGGTAAACGATAAACGCAATTCCATTTTCAGCGCAGAAAAGTCCAACAAATACCTGATGATTGTGCATCGATTATCATGTCTCTTTCTCGTCAACGGCGCGCTCGAATTCGTGGTTTACAATTATATTTTAATGACACTTTTCGATCTCGTTCGCTCTCTCTCGCTCTCTCTATTTTCCGAAACGTCTCGATATCCCTTTGCTTTCGCGTTACTTTTACTACAGAATCGCACGCTTCCCTTTGTTCCGCTCTCTTACTCGCTTTCTTTCTCTTTTCATCGAAATTTCTTTTTTTTTTTATTCTTTAAACATCGATTGTCGGTCTCGAGCATTCTTACTCCGCACTGAAAACCAAGCAGTATTATAATTATTATTCAATATTATTTGTTGTTATCTCTTAATATTATACTTAATTCAATGTATTTATATATTTTGTAATCTTCCATATAAACTCATTTTTCACCATCGTTATCGTAATCATCAATTATCGGTATCGTTATCAGTGTTATCATCGTGAACCAAGGGTAGGTTGTTTATATATATATATATATATATTCTCGCGCGTTCGCGTCTCTGTTTTCCCGCGTGTGATGTATAATTATTTTCCGTTTCTCTCGATGGCGTTAATGTATGCGTGTGTACCCGTGTATTTTGTGCTTCGATAGTATAGATTCGCGCCGGAGTTGTCGATCGCTCTGATTTTCCTTCGTTCCCTTCCACCCGTGTATTTTTTTACCTACTCGGAACTCTTCCATCTACCTTTGCGTTCGTTAGCTTTCGCTCATGATTACGATCGCGAGCGCGAAAACGGACGAAAACACCGGCGACTCGCGTGTTTCTTTTTCTTTCTCTCTCTCTCTATATATATATATGTATATATGTGTGTGTGTGTATGAGGAGGGGAGGGGGTGTGGGACGGGACGAGTGGGACGTTTGTTTTCCGTTGGTTTCTGGGCTTCGTTGGTTTTCAATGAACGCCATTATTTTTTAATTAATTTCCATTCCTTCGGAAACGTCGCTTTTTCGAGCGACGATTCTTCTATCGGGAAGCGAAAATATTTCCGTTCAATTAATTTTAACGATATCAACATTTTCGTAACGAAGTTCATCGATAAGAACGAATTAAATATATTTATTTTAAGCTGTTTCTTTAAATCGGTTTTAACGCGAGGCGTTTTTTCGAATAAACCAAGCATATCGATTAAATTTAATATTTACACTGGCAAAAAATTGCTTTCGTACAAATTAAATATCGACCATATTTTTCGCGATGTCAATTCAATAGAATAAAAACTATTTTTTCGATCGTCCAATGAATTTGCGCGATAATTTACAAATAAGCTTTATCTATGAATTTATTCACTCGTTACCAAAGTTCGCGAATCGACTATTGAAAATATGGAGAGATCGAGGAATATCGGTATGTAACGTCTTACGTAACTAATCGCGAGTTCAAATCCTTGGGCCACGAAGTAAATCGTAATCCACGCGGATTACCGATAGTTACTCGTAAAACAAAAGCACGAGACGCTCATTCGAAAGTATCCGAAAACGCCGGTGCGACCATCGTTTGTTTAATCTTCTTTTTTCCGTATTGGTTTCTGAATTTCTCGTCGAGGAAGGAAAAGACCGACGGGAGAGGATGAAATATATTTTTTATTATGTTTTTCTTCGATAATGGTTGTCGTTTACTTTGTCTCTCCTCAGCGTCGATTCAGCGTCGATTCAGCGTCGATTCAGCGTCGATTCAGCGTCGAGAGAAGATACGAACGCAGGCAGTGGGCGATCAATCGTACGTTCACGTTTTTCAATATCTATATATTTATATGTATATCTATTTATTATTTAAAATTTGTTATTTATTCGTGCCTATTCGGTTACTCGTCTCCGCGTTTCTCGTCGCGACGTTTTCTCGGTCGATCGCTCAACGAAGCGAAAAGAAAAGAGTAAGAACGAAGTCAGAGTCGAGGACCGTTTCTTAATTATATTGTTACCACAATGCTTACTTCCTTCTGGTTTTGACAAATTTTTTTTTTCTTTGCAGCACGCGCTTCCGTGTAAAAGTGAATTTGTCGCTCGCTCGTCCATCGATCGTTACAAAAGTCGAAAAGTAGAGGCTCCGTTGCGACGGAAGGCAGACGCGATTACGTTGGTATTACGTTGGTATTGCGTTACTTTTTCATTTTTTTCGTTCTTTTCGTTCTTTTCGAGCGAAGGCGTAAGGGGAGCGAGTGGTTGGATGCGTAGACGAAAGCAAGGACAGACGAGACACAGTTATAGATAAGCCAGTTGGTCGAGTCGCTGGGAAATTAAGCGTGCCGAGGAGAAATTCAGAAGATCATCTTGAGAGTTGGTCCATCGTTATTGTTTTAAGATTTCCGGTTAAAATAACAGCGCTACCACTTCAAAATTATTCGAAAAAAAAAATTATGCTCTCTACTTTTTGGGTTGGCGATCAACGGAAACACTTACATAGATGTATAAAGCTGATTTTTGTTCGATACAACCTACTTTTGTTACTCGATGTAAATAAGTTTCAAAGTAACGTTTGTACTTATTACATAATTAAAATATTTTGAAATACGTTTTCTGCGTTTCATAAATATTTTTTTTCTAAATTCTGAACAACTTTTGTTCTTTAGGAGTTTATTTCTGCGTTATTGTAGTATGAATGTATATATGCAAAAAATATTATTCGAGATGATTAAGGCCTATTTTTATCAACGGAATAATAATAGCAATAATAGTAATAGTAATAGTAATAATAATAATAATAATAATAATAATAATAATAATAATAATAATATATGACACATTATATTTTTGGTTTCTTAAATAAAAGAACTTTCAAAATTCAAATTACATCTGATCTTCATATATAGATAATTTGTTGCTTTACAAAGTATCGATTTTTCATTGCACTTATTTAATTTCTTAAGTTAATAATTAAAAATAACTTAAATTAAACAAATTTATAAGTTAATCGTTATTATTACGGAGAATAGATGAAATATGAAAAATTTTTTACGAAGAAAATAATATCTAATCAACCCAAGTCTTAAAGTCGATAAAACAGTCTCCTATTAGCTTTTCTACCATCCATAAGGATCGATCGAACGATATCGTATATATATATATATATATATATATATCTGTAGCCAGTTTGATTCCGTCGACGACTTAGAAAATTACAATACAAAAAAAAAAAAAAAAAAAAACAACAAAAAAAAACAAAGCAATCCTAAAATTCCTGCCCCGAGGAGAAGACTAGATCTTTGCTCTTAGAGGACGATCGAGATCGCGAACCTCGGTATATCGAGAGCACATCGCTTTTCTGCGAGAACGAAGGCGACCATCAGCCATCGACGCGTTCGATCTGCCTTCATTTCTTTTTTACTTATACAATTTACTCGCGTCATTTTCTTTGACTACGATTGCCTAAACCAATTCCTAAACCACACGAGATGATGTATCGTGATTTCTCTGTTGCGTAAACATTATTATTAAAAGGAGATTCACCTTCTTTAGCAAAGCTATAAAAGCATGAAAAATTTTTGGAATTCTGCAATAATATTCGATCAAGTTTTTCTTTTTTTCTTTTTCTTTTTGTTTGTTTGTTAAGGATGAGATTGAATCAGGTACGATTAGTTGTTTGCCAAACAGTAAAAGTAAATATTCTTCGAGGACCGTTTGCTACGCTTTCTCAGTTTAAACATTTATAAATTATTCAATTTATTAAAATCGACAATGTACAATCGGTATAAACTTACCCGTTCTTGAACAGTTTGATTTTACAAAAATGTAAATGACTTATGTCTTAATATTCAACAACTAACCAATCGCAATGATCGTAAGCATAATCTCTTAAATCGAAAGGAATAAAAAAATGTTTCATGCTAAACTTATGCTTTATACAATTTAAAATTGCTTCAATAAAATTTCCAATCCACGATTTCTACTTCGAACGATGAGAAGTGGAAGTAAGGAAGGAAAAGATTGATTCAAGGATGAATGTCGTAAAATGGCGTATGGACCAGTTTGCCCTGACGCGGTACTTTTATAACTTGCTGTATCAACTTGATGTACTTCGACGCTCTCTAATCTAGATATTTTTATATATTATATATAACAATATTTATACGGTAGATCGTGAATTTGAGTCACATGCAGAAAAAACTCTCAGTCATTTCTGGCACAATTAAAAAAACACAAAAAAACACTTTGGCTCTTCGCGTGTAACAAAGGACTGCAATAAAAACACCACACTAGTAAATGGCACTAGAATTGCTCTCACTCGTGTCTCCAACTAATTCGCAATGAAAAAGCTTTCCATACCGTATTTTTATTTTTATCAATTTTATTATTTTCGTATCATTATCATTCGCGCTCGTGCACACATACTTTCGATCTCGCTCTCTCTCTCGCTCTCTCTCGCTCTCTCTCGCATCGTTTTTCCAAAGAGAATAGGATAAAAAAATTTACCAAGTTTCTCTTGAAAATACATTGTTTTGTCTCTCGTTTACGCTCTCGTTTACGCTCTCGTTCTCGCTCTCGTTCTCGCTCTCGTTCTCTCTCTCGTTCGCACTCTCTCTCTCTCGCTCTCGCTCTCTCACTCTCTCTCTCTTCGCGTTCCTTAACTTTTTGTCTACCCTCGTCGTGTGTCGTTAATCATCTATATTCGCTCTCCTCGCACAAAGACAACCATTTTTTCAAGTTTTCTCTATTAAATTATTTATAATTCCTCTTCATCCTCGATTCTCGATTCTCGATCCTCGACTCGAGACTGACATTGGACAGACGTGGCACAGCACGGCTAAATACGCTGCACTTCGTGAGCTATTTAATTCATTTAATCAATAATTCACGTTTATTTTTATATACTTAAATTTTCTTAATTTTCTTCCTTTATTCAACGCCTATCGATTTATAAATATATATGTATAACGAAAATGGATATATATATATATATGTATAAATCAAGTGACATCGCACTCGGTCGAGCTCGATCGATTAAGCTAAGCTATATAAAAAGGTAACAAATTCAACGCATGGAGTACGAAAGTAAATCGGTTCGCTGGTTCGTTGGATGGGGTACACGAGAGACTTGCTTACGTTTTCTTTTTTCCATTTTCTTTTTTTTTTTTTTTTTTAATATTTGGAAGGATATTTTGACGGGAATAATCGATGACGGAGGTTTTCACCTTTCCTTCAACTTAAATTTTCACGTTTTTATTATTTTCGCTCTTCGTACAGAGTTTTAGGACGTTACTTTTAGGTCCTCGATCAACCTCTACATCTCCATTCCATCTCCATTCCATCTCTATTCCATCTCTATTCCATCTCCATTCCATCTCCATTCCATCTCCATTCCATCTCCATTCCATCTCCATTCCATCTCCATTCCATCTCCATTCCATCTCCATTCCATCTCCATTCCTCTAAACTTTTCTCATTACCGGAACTTCGATTTCTCGCTCATCTCATTTGTGTTGTCTTTTTTCTTTCTCGCCTTTTTAGTTAGTTAGTTAGTTTATTTATTTATTTATTTAATTTTATTTTGTTTACTACCTAAATTTGTGCCACAAGGACCAACGACGCGTAAGAGGTTGCCAAAAAGCGCGACATAATATTTCCGCTCGTTAAAATCTTTGTTAAAAAATACGATCGGGTCTTCTCACGCACGCGCACGCGTACGCGCACACAAGCACACATATACGTACACACACACGTGCCCATGGTAGCTTCGTCCTCGTAAATGCCGTTCGGCCGTAAATGGTCATCGCGCGATGGTCGTTGTCAAGGGGAGGATGCGCGCGCTCTTTTCGTACATGTATATACATGTACACGCGGGTACACGCGGCCACACGCACGCGCACGCACGCGCACGCACACGCACGCTCGCACACGCTTTTATGCATGCAGATGCACGTATGCATATGCAGACATGTACACAGAGTCGCGTGTACGCGTATATAAAGATGTACACATGCGGCTGACGATGTCGCAGTCGTCCTCGTCGTCCTCGTCGTCGGGGTTGATCGCAGTCGTCTTTGCCTCGTTACGAACGTCGCGTCCTGGTTGTTCTCCACCGATTCGTTCGATGACGTTTTTCTTCCGTCGCAGTCTTCGTTTCCCGTCATCGCCTCCATCGAAGACCCACCGAAGACCCACCAAAGACGCAACGACGAGGCCGTTACCATTGGACTTGCGAACGTCGTCGTCGTCGTCGTCGCCGACTCGACGCTTGGCTCCGGACCTTCCTTGCGGGTGTCATTGTCGAAATCGCGCCTCTTTAAACCAAGTTGTATTCCTTGAGGTTGGACTGCAGGATCGTGTCTTTCACCGCCGCGAAAACGAAGCGAATGTTTTCCGTATCTGGAGAAACGAAAGAAATTTTAGTTTCGAGGAACGATTATCTCGTATATCGGGTTTTTAGTCCAATATAGAAACCGAATTTAGCGAAACAATTTGTTTAAAATTAATTGAAATTTAACGTCTTTTGTCCAAGACTCGAATTTGGCTTTCATTGGGCTACTAATGAATCATTTTCCGTCGCCAAAATCATGAGTTCGTTTACTTTTCTCGTTGAACCTTTATTCTTTATTTTACATTTACATCGATTCCCCAACAATAGTTTGCAAACTCGTGTATACGAATTCTATACCGTTATTTTATACAGGGAAAAATCAACTCGGTACAAATTCTAACGAAATAATTTTACTGGAAAAAAAAACTTTTTAATCAAAGAACCGAAGCTTTTCAATTTGTGATAATTGTTTATTGTTCAAAAGATAAAGTATCGAAGTAATTTTAGTAGATTAAAACGATCTTTTAATAAAGATGAAATAAATTAAATGTATTTAGAGCAAACGAACGCGAATCTAGCGTTTTTTTTAAAGGAAAAAATACAATCTTAAATATGGCTCAGCTGTTTTGTGAAAACATCGAATGCGTTTCACAGAATTATAGGACCAAAATAAACTCGAGGCAATGGAACCGTTGTGGAAGAAACACCGTTAAGAATCTGGATTATCGGATTCGGATGTTTTAAGGTCCTAACCTTGCTGTTAGTATTACATAATTATAGTGAAACACGACATTCTTTACACTCGCACTCATAATTTTAATTGCTCGTATAGATTAGCCATTATGAGATGTTCGATTTAAGCCTTTTGGAAAACATTTAAATTCTAGTATCGAATATATATATATATATATATTGCTACCATAGAAAACTATAAATCGTTTGATAACATAAATCTGTGGGACTTTCGAAACTCGAACCAATTAGTAGGTTATAAAATTTATAAAAAATCTTATGCCCATTGTGGTTTTATTAGCCTACATATGCTAGGATACACAAATTATTTAATACTACAAAATGTTTAAAATGTAGTTAAAAGTTGTGATGTTAATATTCATTAATAACAATGAATATTTAGTAAAGTTGTATTATTTTTGATAATAAAAGTTATATTTTATTGATCAATGATTTAATTTCCATACTAATCCATTCTTGACTACGAATAACGTTTCAGCGAAAAGAAAAGTAAATGTTTACAGAATTCATAAATTTAAGAATGCAAAATGACAAAATTTTAATTCCGACTGTAGCATAAGTCTATAGAATATTGACTTTCGTATAAGATTTTTAAGGTACATTTTTGACCATTGAAATATATGAATTATACTGTATACACTTTATACAGTGGTACATTATAGTTGTACCAGTGATATCTGAATTATATAAGTGTACAATTTTATTTTTAAACAGATTTATTTATCATTACACGTAGTAAAAATCAGTGCTACAAAATCATTTACTTTATCGATAAAAAAAAATCGAAAAATAAACTAATGTTATATTTTTAAATATAAAAATTGAAATATTCCTAAATATAAATATTTATTACACAACTTAATTTAAATTATAGTACACTTGAAGTTTCGATATAAAATAAAATTTATAGATGTAAGTATTGAATAATTTTTCCAATTTAAATTTTAAAACAAATCTTTTACTTCGAAAATATATATCATCAAATTTATTGCATAAGATACTTATTGCATACATTAAGAATTTAATTTCTTGTTAGAATCGTAAAGTTACAGTTACTATAAAGACTAAAATAAATTAGAATAAAATATTTTTAAAATAAATTAAAAGTTTTAGACTAAAATTTAGTATATAATTTTAATTTGAATAATTCGATTTCTACATATTATTTAAATTATATTATAGTAAAATTTGTGATAAATTAAAACAAATATTCAAAAATACTTTATTTATATTTAACTCGAACGTTTATACGTCGTATACGAAAATGATAATTAAAAAATGTTTAAATCATCACAAATTTTACCTGTAGTATTAAAAAACTTACCCATTGTTAATTAAGCAAAAAGGAAATCGGAAAAACATCTTTTTTGTACTCGTGCAAAAAATCCAAACAAAAACGTACGGCAAATTAAGTACGATGCATGCATTTGAATAAAATTTATATATACTATAATTCTTTGTTTAAAAAATTATTCAAAATAATTACAAAGCTAGAAATTTTGAGTACGTAAAAAAATTGTTTTCGATCGAAGATATTTACAAGTAAATAAATAAATAAATAAATAACAGAAAAATGTTAGTTTCATAATTTTTTAATAAATACATCGGACAACAGATATATCAATTAAAATATATTTATGTTCTTGAAAATAAGGTAGGTATAAACATGTCGCAGAGATAAATAAAAAACACCAATATTCACGATTCTATTCCAAGTTGTATTATTTAATTTGCAGAATAGATAGGGTTAACATAGTTTCAATAATAGTATATTTGATTACATCGTGCGGTACGATGGAAAAATAAAAAAGGAAAATGAAAGATCTCGTTAGAAGCGTCTGCGGTGTGAAAACGTTTATGCACATGCTTCAAACATAACACCGTGAAAAAAGTATTTATTAGCGGAAAACCGTACAGACATCATTTTTCCTTTTCTTCCTTTTCACATGCACATTTCCCGCCTTTGGTGAATCACATAATTCTGTTAGTTCTTTTTTCGTTTTGTAACCCATTTTCGGTGACTAAGCGTAACAACAAAGTCGGAAACAAACGGATTAAAACATTTCACACATTTCACAGAGAAGAAAAAGAAACAAAACGAAAATCGAAAAAAAGAATCAGTTATACATAAAAGCTATACTAGTAGTATCGATAAATAAGATAGATTAGTAAATTTGAAACAAGAAAAAAATTCAGTGAATACGTTCAGTGAATAAGTTCAGTGAATACGTGGGTATGATCGTGCTTCTATGATTTTGCTTCCCGATAGGTCCGATGTAAAAGGTGCTCAAGCCAAATTAAATTCCTTCAAGGCGCTCTGCATGATCGTGTCCTTTACGGCGCAAAACACAAGCTTGATATTTTCCGTGTCTGTAAAAAAGTACCCACGGTCCCCCGCATGCGGCATGCACAGTATAATTGGAAAGAAAAAGAAATCATTAATTGGATGTTCCATCGCAGTGGAACGAAACGAATAGCAAAAGGAGGACACGATCGAATACGATCGAATACGATCGAATACAATCGAACATTCGATCTTACGTTCAACAATTACAAAACAATTCATATCGTAACAATTCACAATTTGTTTTTCGCTTTTTCATTTATAATAAATGTCTCTTATTCTTGTGAATACAATATTTATAAAATGATTATGGAAGACGCGTAAATATTTATAAGATTTAGTATTTCATTTAGATATTTTAAAAACACAATTCTCTTTTATTCGAATGTACTCCTTTTACCATTTTCGTTTACGATTGTTATCGTTAATAAGAATAATATTAGTTATATGCGTTCGACAAATATTTTTGCCGATAATTCACTTATAAGCCCAAAATAAGTTTTTAGTTGAGAGAGAGAGAGAGAGGGAGAGAGAAAGAGAGAGCTATAAAACAGTAAGCGAACACACAGATGTTACAGTATAACGAAGCAAGCAACGACATTTGAAAAAAAGCAGACACATACCTGTGGCGCACGTAAAATGGGAATAGATAATCTTCTCGCTATCTGGATTGAGGTCGACGAACATCCTCAGGATAAATTCTCTGGCCGCTGTCGCATCTCTTTGGGGTCCTTTGGAAAATACAACGCAAACAAGGAGCTTACAGCGGAGGTTCGACTACTGGGTGAAGTTCTAGCTTACTTTGACGCAATATTTTAGCGGTTATTTTCTATTGTCTATTTTTTACATTACTTTATTGATTAATCAAGAAATGAACTGGGATAGATACGATGGAATCTCTACGGAAGTTGTACGAGTGCACTACCACTCGTCGCTTATTTATGTGCTATCGAACGACATTTTACACTCCGATACTATGTATGCGTATTATTTGTTTCTTGTAACAATATAACTTCTAATGCAAGAAAGTACAATTCACCTTTAGCAAGAGAATTTTTCAATGCACGAGCTTTATTTTCTACGACATTAT
The DNA here is from genome assembly GCA_018907195.1 of Dolichoris vasculosae. NCBI lineage: Eukaryota > Metazoa > Arthropoda > Insecta > Hymenoptera > Agaonidae > Dolichoris > Dolichoris vasculosae. The sequence continues at coordinate 15,725,623 of JACCHY010000002.1, read as the reverse complement.
TATTTTTGGATTTCAATTACTTCGTTCGAGCGAAGAATATACCGAAACTGTTTTACTCTTTCCATTCGATATTATACTTGATTTTATACAACTTGATTTTATACAACTTGATTTTATACACGTTGTACACACATATATAAATCAGTTGATTTGCAGACGACGAAGACCATTCGTCGTTGAATCGCCGTTTTATCAGATTTTGTCGCGCGTGTAAACACGAGATTGATAAAACGTTCGCATAGAAGATTTAGAATCTCGTTGTAAACATCGTATCAAAGATGCGTAACAAAGTTTTCTGCGTTTCGCTCCAGTCTCGGTATACTTTTCCTCAAACTAAAAAAAAGAAAATAATTAGATCTGGGTGCGATACATGCATCTGGAAGGAAAGTACACGGGTCAAGGATCGGCAGCTGTCGGTGTTCGCGACCAGATATCGAATGCAAAATCCAATAGCCCATCCCCAAGGTTGATGTAATGGCATTAGGAAAAGAAAGAGGGAACGAACGAGGGAACGAACGAGGGAAACAACGAGGGAAACAACGAGGGAACGAACGAGGGAAAGAACGAGGGAACGCGGGAGAGAGAGTGAGAGAGAGAGGAAGACAAAGAAACGTTAAGATAGCGGAAAGAAATGTAAAGGAGACGCGGAAATCCACCGTGGAAACCTTACGTTGGTTAAAGCAATTAACTGGATTTACCGAACACGTGCACAAGGGCTCTTATGCAATGCAGCGAGACAGGAAATCGTTACGATAATCCAAATTCTTTGTTGAAGACGATAAGGTATAAACAACAGAGCGTACTTGTGCAATATGATGAAACGAAGTCACTTTTTACAAAAAAAATTTTAACGAGCGTATTTTATCCATTTAGTTATCCGTATCAAATTAATTGACCGATTCGAAAAGTAAGAGTAGTTAATAATTGCAGACAAAAATAATCTGTTTACGCACTCTTTTACGAGTTTACGAGTCTTCGTTACGTTTTTTAAGTTATAAATAAATTATAAATACCAGTTATATAAGAAAATGTAAGATGATAATTGGACGATCGAATGAAAGAATCGGTAAAAATAACTCTAAAGTGGCTTTGATTCAAGGAGCAAAAACTATTACTTAAGATACGGCACTAGCGAGTAATGTACAAAGGTAAATTTATTTGAAAAACCAACTGTAAATCTAAAAACGATGCTCTCTCTCTTTTTTCATATATTTTCGATGTATTTAACAGACCTGTCGCGGCAGTGAAGTGAGAGTAGCACATGCGATCGGGATCAGGATTACATGCGAGATATCCCTTTAAGATGAATTCCCGTGCCGGTTCATGCTGTTGTTTGGGTCCTACACCATACAACAAGTTACTCAACGATACCTTATCAATGAAACTTGCGCACGTTAAATCGAATTTGGATTTCCAGTCGAGACAGGATATTCCTGTATTTTTTTCGTGTATTAGGTTTCGCTTGATCTCGATTAATTAAATACATCCGAATCGTTCCTTTTTTAAAAACACGGTAATCTTTCAAAAACCTTGTATACTTATGGATTAAGCAGATATCGGTAATGCTTGAGACAGAGAGAAGAGAGAAACAGAGAGAAACAGAGAGAAACAGAGACAAATAGAGAAAGACTCTGCACAACATTTCACAAGTAGAAAATTCGTGTCGGTTCCTTTTCCTTGCACAAATTTCATTCCAATTCAAAAAGAAAACCTTATCCGTGAAATAAGCTTTCGTTCGTCATTCGTATTACGTAATTGCTTTACAAATATTTATAAAAAAGTAAGCGATAATTACATTTATTAATGTGTACAATTTTTATTGTATCGTGAAAAAATGAGTTTACTAATAATTTATTCGATAACAGATTTATGATACATATCTGAAATTCGAATAAAACGCGAAAATAGAATACAAATAAAAATTGTGCAAAATTGAAAATACTTTTAATTCTCTGCCCATGATTTATTTTTGTTCCGTTTTACCATCGATACCATTAATACAGATATATTTATTACATTTAATTATAAATATTTTAGAATATAAATAAATATCGTAATGTTTATTTTTATTTTCGAATAAAAAGAAACGTTTTTTAATATTTACAGCGTACATCTAACTTGTTGACTAACCCCGTGCAGTTTTTCATTTGTATTCCCTTTCATAGATTATCGGTTTAAAATAAAAAAGTATTAAAAATAAATTTCTGTATAAACGCGTATTTTATTCTTTAAAAGAAGCGTTTAAAAATTAATAAATTGCAATCGATACAGAATTTTAACGTACAATATTATAATAATATAATATCTATTATAACAGTTGATTATAATTCTTGTCATTGATTCGTACTATATTATTTTGATAAAGGTTTTGTTATAAAATTTATTCGGGAAAAATGGTAGTTCGATTTTCTAAATGTAAAATAATTGTGCAGAGTTTATATGAATTTAATTAAAATAGTACCACGAAGAAAATTAAATTCTACATTTTTCTTAGAAATCTCAATTCATTACATGTAAGGTATATATTACGATCATTGTTTTGAAAAATTGAATTACATTGAATCTTCATAAAAGTCTTTTCGAATATTCTAACTTGTTGTAAATTTAATACCGATACATCTAAGACATAGTATATAGATACATAATAAATGTTTTAAAATCATATCGTGAAATTGAATTTTAGGAACTATTAAATTATCATAAATGTCTTCTTTATTATATTAAATAATTATAATATAAGTTACGCGATGTTTAACAAATTATGTCTTTTGTCGGATATCGATACGTTTTTGTAATTATGAAATATTTGCAATTTATAACGATGAACTTGTAATTACATATAATATTTTATATACTTTGTAAATTGAATGTAATTTATGAAAATAATTAAAATAATTAAAAACTCGTTATTTAAATGTTTTTATACTAATTATTGATTTTAATTTTAATTATTAATTGTTAAAAGTATAATTATTTAAATTAATAAAGATTTTCTTAACATTTCACGATTTAGCAAACAAATTCTTTATCTAAACGATGAAAAATGGATAACAATTAAAGAAAAAATGTCATAATTGAGTTCATACTAATAATGGATAATTATAAGTAATTAAAATTTTCTAATAGATAAAAAATATACGATGACTTACCATCGTACTCCGGAAAATAATCGACAAGATGAGAATACATGATTTTCTCCTCCAAAAGATCTTTTTTATTTAAGAATAGAATGACGGAAGAATGTTGAAACCAGGGATATGTTATGATCGTTTTAAACAGTGCCTTACTTTCTTCCATTCGATTCTGTAAAATAAATCATTACTTTAGTACACCATATTGTTATCATAAATGCACAGGATGCTGGTTCGTATAATGAAAGTACCTCGTTTTCCGATTCAAAGAGAATTTGATCGTATTCACTTAAAGCTACCAAAAATATAATGGAAGTTACATTTTCGAAACAATGAATCCATTTTCTTCTTTCCGATCTTTGACCGCCGACGTCTACCATCCTGTAAAAATGTTAAATTCATAGAATTAATCTTTGTAACATTCCCTAATATTTATATAATTTTAATATTTAAAAAATTTGCAAACCATAAAACTTAAGTATAGCCTTTTCCATAAAACATTTAACGAATCACAGATTCCACATCAAACATTATTAAAATAATTATTAATAATTATTACAATAAATTAATGAGAAGCATTAACTCGACATAAATAATTATAAATCCATACACCAATAAAAACTAATCATGCTTTAATTCGTTAGTAATAACAGTAGTATTATAAAAGAAAAATATCAAATAAAAAGTACGAATATACGTATATAAAATTATCCTTACAAGACTTGGACCCTTAGAGTATTTTTGTTCATCCATTATTTTTTACGCTTTACACCGATATAAATATATCGATTAAAAAATGTTAAAAAAACATAGTTTTTTATTAAGATTTAACAATTTTTTAAAGATTTTTTTTAACTCTCGCAAGTTTCAAGACAAAGTATAAATTTCTTTAAAACAGTTAATCGTCTAATGTTTATTCTCGGATGCCAATGCAAATTTATAAGTCTTTTAAAAGCTCGTAAGTAATTACTTATTACACATGAAAGTAATCGCAAAATACACGTTATAATATTTAATTTATAGTTTCTCTATACTTTATTCTATTCTTTATTCTATTCTTTAACCTCGAAATGTTTGACTCTCTTAAAATTTGATCTAACGGACACTGAACGGACCGTGAATACCTAAAGATAATGGAGTCCAGATCAAACGGATACTCTAAAATGCCAGTTGTAGGAACTCGAGCTCGTAGAATATCTTGCTCGGTGGGAAGATAGTCGGGCTTTTCAATGCGATCAAGGTCGCTAATATAACTGTAACACAAATCAAGCCATTGTCGTTCGTATCGCATGCCATGCAGTTATAAAGGTAAATAAAGAAGTTAAATGAAAAAGTATTAAATAAAGATGAAGGCCGGGTGTACCGCAAGGAGCGCCCCATCAGTAACGTCATGCAACCTGTAACGTGACAAATATCAATCGAGTGAAATAGAAGTAGCCGCTCTGCTTTACCGACTCAACTCGATGCTTTCGAAAGTAATTCAAGGATCGTCCTTACACTTTTACTCGAAAAACTTTGAGAAAACTTTTCTAAAACTCTCCTGGATATTGGATATCAAATACGAACTCGAGAAACTACGAGAAACTACTCGAGAAAGTACAAATAGAATTTAAACTTAATTTTCACAATGGTAAACGAGGACAACACAGTCGCTTCGATTCTATTTCACTCGATCGTAAAAAAATCGCACCTGCGCTACTCTGACATATCATTGAAGTTGATTTCAAAACAATCGAACCAAATTATTACACGGTTTTTGACACGGTTTTTGACCCGGTTTTCGAAAAATAGTAATTCAGTCTCGATCAACGGGTAATCGATAAAAAGCTCAATGTATCGTTTTATAACGATTATTTATTCGTTTCGAACCGGAATTTCTTTAATTTCTTTGAACGCCGTTTTAATTTTAACGCGGTAATAGCTCCAAATAATAGTTCAAAATAATAGTTCCAAATAAGCATCAAAATTGAAAACTAAAAAAAGTAAACGTAAAAGTAATATTATCGAAAGAATATCGAGAAAATTAAATTTCAGGTCGACCTTTATCGTGATTTTCAAATCGATTCAAGGGATGAAATTTTGTCGGTAACGAAAGCTTTCAAAAACGATACCGTTGGAATACTTTTTTCCAGGTGTGCGGCGTGCGGATCCGATCTTAAAAACACATTAGGTAGTTTTAATAAAATCGAGTTGAAATCGAGTTGAAATCGAGTTGAAATCGAGTTGAAATCGAGTTGAAATCGCGTCCAAGTCGCGAGTCGAGCGGCGAAACGAGCAAACGGACGCAGCCCAAAACCGAGAATAGCACAGGCGCGCGACCGGATCGGTTTTTAGTGACTGATTAGTAAACGGTTATAATTAAAGCGTCGTGCGCGCGAACTCCAGTGACAGTCGGTAGTACGTGCGCACCCGCGCGTGCATGCGGTCAATGCCAAAGATCATAAGATCATAAGATCATAAGATCATAAGATCATAAGATCATATAAAGAGCGAAAAGGATGCTGTAAAACATATATATATGTATGTAAATGCGGGTGCGAGATCATCAGCCCAGCACAAGAGACCCATGCGATTCCAATTTCTCGTCACAACCACCAACTTTCTCATCATCGTACCTAAATCGAATCTCTTCCAAGTCGAAGGGATATTCAATTATACCGGTAGTAGGCACTCTTACACGAAGAATGTCCTGTTCTGTGGGGAGGTAGTTTGGTGCCGCAACTCGATCTATCTCCATCAGGTAACTGTAACACCATGTACTTAATACTCCAGTAACGCTTTCATCACCTTTACTTTTTCGCTTTGCGTTCGTGTTTATCGCGGTCGATAAACGTCGTATCAATGGACGCGATTCTTATCGATTCTTATCGATTCTTATCGATTCAAACTCGCAAACCTCCGCGAACGTCGGTCTACGCGTTGCTATTTTCACGAAATTTAATTCGGCCGATTTTTAAATCAAACTTTACCTTTCTACCGTCGATATTTATTATTTATCGCGTATTTCGATATTGTAATGGTTATCGCGATTCCGTTCAAACGTTTGTTAATCATTCTTGTACGAATTCGAGTTTTTTACGATACAAATTTATTAAAATTCAATCAAATTCGACAAGACCGGGATAAATTGAGATCGTAGAAGCAAAATCGTCGATAAGATAATAACTTTTTAAAATTTTGAAAATTCATGTTCGGATCGATCTACACGCGTTTCAATAATATTCGAACGAATAATTTAATTTTTTATAGAATTTAAAAATAATACCGCGTTACGTTTTGTACGCAATTTGTTCAAATCGCGATATTTTAAACGTATTTTAAAATGTACATTTAATACTTGCAGTCATTATAAAAAATTATATTCATTGGAATAAAAAAAATGAAAAAAATCTCATTCGGCTCGGTCTCCCTTAATTACGGAAGCAATTTATTAATATGTATATAAAATTAATTTATGTAAAGTCTTGATTGAACATGCTTATGAAAAGCCTCTTGATAAGTTAAAAACGTTAAAAATGATATATTAGATACATATTATCGATTATATAAGTACATTGTTTTAAATAAATTTGTGGATAAAAAAGTAAAAAACGAAAATAATAATAAATGAAATATAAGACGATATCGAACGGATAAATTAAATAAATTTTCCAAATAATTCCATTCATGTGATATAATTTTGAAAACTGTTTGTTCTGTTTTAGGTTACAACTTATGCTAATTAGATAGAGCATATGCTCATTGATACATCATACCTTCTTATCTACAAAACTAGAGTAACAAATCTTCGCATTAATGGCTTGCGAATAATGGATAATGTAAACTATTTTGCAGCCACTAAATATAAAGATAACGATATATTGTAAGTATTTCAGAAGTACAGCGACAAGCGATTTAGTTATTCGTGTATTTTCAAATTGATATACCATATTAAGAAATGTGACGCGTACAATTGAATTCTCGATCGAAAAATTAGGAAACTTTAAAAAGATAATGTAAAGTAAGATTTATGTAAAAATTTCGAAAAAGGCCAAATTAGATTTGGTGTTGTTTACCGTAAAAAAGATACGTTGTTTTTACATGCTTTTAAATTAATATTTCATTGCATTATATTTTTGTATCATATTTATTAGAGAAAAATTTTAATTTTATGCTTAAAACAAATAAAGTCGTAACGAAATCAAAAATAATTTATAAGAATTGAAGATATCGGTTGAAACAAATAAAGTCGTAACGGAATTTTAATCTTATATTTGGATAAAATTAATCATAAAAACCAGAATCGTGTACCGCGAATCTTATTTAGATTTTTTTAGCACTTATAATATCAAAGATTAAATTAGCTCACTTTTATAAATAATAAATTAAAAACTTACATTGTTAAAAGTAAACTATACGTTGTATTTAAGATCCCGCAAAATTAATTTTTCCTTGGACCGAAGCAACTTATTTAGCATCGAATAAATATTTTACCGAATAAAATAAAAATGTTGTCGCTAATAAATTTTAAGTAAGTAGTCAATACAGCGATAACTTACTATTTAGCAGAATCCGTCAATTGGTATTCTCGTCTGCGATCGTAACATTCTTGAATACCAGCGTCTGCCCAAAGATCTTTTATCGCTTGTACGTAAGGTTCTTCAAACGACGTTACCGTCTCGAAGTCGATCGCTCGTACAAGCTCGGCTTTTTCCTAAAATTTAAAATGAATAGGAATGACGAACGATGATTCGATAAACTTTTACTTTAGCTATGCAAAAGCAGATCTTGTTAGGCGGATCAGGTTAGGCGTCGGATGCGAATGGATGGATCAATTTCATTATTACTAATAAAATCTAAATTATGTATAACCATACCTTTATGGGTATAATTTATGGTACCAATTGTATAATGTTTTAAATAATTTAAATGCAAAGATTAGTTATGAAAAATATTTTTATAACGTCATAAATGTTTTAATTACGTAATATTTTTAAGAAATCTTAATCAAGAACGCAAATTTTTAAAAACACTCAACGAGAAATAAAAGCGTTTGAATTTAATCATGTATACGATATATAGGCAAAGATAATTAAAAACAATTATAAAAATCGTTAATTTTAATTAAGTAAACATGTTGAATAATACTTTACATGTGGATATTGCATTACGACATCTGACAATAAAAGTTTTTTATTTACTTTATTGAGCATTTTTATGCTTTTTACAAAACTCGTTTGCCAATAATTAAAACGAATAAACATCGATAATAAATTTATACTCGTAATACAGTCACCTCTACACATGTATAATAGTTGTATGGATTATCACGATAATTACTTCGTAAGTAATGCTATTTCAACTGCTTCGTATGAATCTCTGTACAATAGACATAATTTGGTGTGTTCTCTAAGCGATAGAAGATACTTACAATAGGGAATAATATTTTAATAGGTTACATTTCTGTTAATCGTAAGCTTAGCTTTTTACGAACTTGTAGTTACATTCGAGTAATTAGTCATTATTAAACGGTAAATAAAATCTTTATTTAATTTAATCGTACATGGCTTAGTTAAAAGTTAAAGGAAATCGTAAATTTGGGAATTGTACATTTTTTTAGCATTGAGAAGTGTTGAATTTTAAATTATTATCCAAATTTTAAATTGATGTAAAATAATTGTTTTGTGAATATAATGCTTAAGATTTAATTTCAATGTTTAAATATTTAATGTTAACTTTAAAATCAAGATCTTAATAATTCAATGTAATTTAATATTTAATCGATCAATTAAAAATTTAAGCCAGATACTAATACTAAATGTATTTTGGACTATGAATTAATTAATATATTCTAAAACATAAATCCCAAACATTAATAACGCAGGAAAAACCTTTCATTTTAAAAGTATTCGAAACCTTCTCTCGCAACTTTATAAAGATCAGGGATCAAATTCATAGTTTAAATAAAACCTTTTGATTCGTAAAATATGCATATAAATTAGTAAATATCGAATAAGAATTTATATATATTTATAGATTTGCATAAAATAACTTTTTTAATACTTTAATAATATAAAAATATTTTAATACGTAAAAGCATTATAAATACTTGAGTTCAATTTACATATAATATTGAAATAAAAATTTTATTGAAATCTCAAAATTAGTTCAATTACTCTACTAAATTATTTTTGAATCATAAATTATTAGAAATACACTTTTAAATAAAGTTCATAGTATTTTCAGAAATTAATGTTTTCTAATAGTTAAAATTATATATTATTAGTTTAAAGTTTGTGAATTACGTGGTTCTGATCGTGATTTAATATCAGTTGAATAAATATTGAATTGTTTATGAATATGTCACAAGAAATTACTATGTATATTTTGCTCTACTTATTTATATTCTAAAACATAACCCATTAATAAATATCTAATTTTAGAATCCCTTAAATCAGCGCACAATTACCAAAACATCAATTTTTTCATACGTTGTAAATAGAGGTCTAGTAATATTCACAATGGGTATATTTGGTACTATCGAACGAATAAATTGTATTTTCGCATCTTCTAAATTTACAAAGTAAACGTAAAAGCTCCGAGCACCAGGAAGATTTATAGATCAACCATGGTTCATTTCATGTAATTTACAAGGACAGGAGTTCCGACGAGTTGTTTATTCATCACTTTAACACTTACTATATTTGAAGACTCCGCGTACTGAATCTTCAAAAGATCCATCGCTCGAATCATGGACTGCATTGCCATGAAGATATTTTGGTACACCAGCTTAATAAACCCCCGCTTATCCTCGTCCGAGTATCCGGAGCCGTGGATAATTCTCATCTGTTTGATAAATGTGGACTTGCCGGATTCACCAGTACCTGTAAAAGAAGACGATAAAATATCACTTAATTTGGCGGAGTAACTATGTAAACGAAGATAAATCTTTAACAAATTCTTATCAGGATCTTAATATCGTAGAAATTTATAGTATGCGATCAATCTCACGTAAATTTATCACAAAGAAGTTTCTAACAAAATCTTAAACAATTCGTACTTAAATGCTCGATGCTCTTACATTTGATACTTGAAAAGCGCTAATACCAAGATTAAAACATTTTCCGTATTCGTTATTTTTATATCGTGCTTTTATTTTATTATGTCGTACCAATCGATCGATTTTGATATTCGACTATCGACCCGAATAAAGAATTTATAGTTAAAATGCGATTATCCATTACAACCGATAAGATTGAAGAAAAAAAACTCGTCTTATATTCTGTACCGATAATAATATCGCTTAACGCGACCGTCGATATATAATATAGTTCGTAGATCGAATTACTTCGCGGTTACCTACACAGAAAAAATAATTAATATCTCAGCTCTACGATGGATCCTCGAATGTTTTCTCGAATAGAACCTCGTACAAAACATAAAAATAAAAATTGCTTTAAACGCGAGCAAATTTCCGATTCGACCTTTTTTTTCACCGTCGCGGCGTATTCTAATAAGCAACGGTCGCAAAGGTCGAACCACCCCGTCGAAAAAATAAAACTTGGATCGCATCGGCGAGGGAAGAAAAAAAAGCTCCGTGCACTTTTCCTCCTCTCTCGTCTCGTTCTCGCGCGTCAGACATCGGCGGTTGAGCGAAGCCGTTCGCAAGGCCGTCGGTTGAGTCGTCGGTTGAGTCGTCGACTGAGTCGTCGACTTCCGGCCGCACAAGATTTTTGGCTCGTGACTCCTCGCAAAGGGAGGCACAACGGCTAAACGAGCAAACCTCGCACGTACAAACTCTGAGGGGTTACGGAATTGCGAACGAGCGTTTCGCCGTTTTCCACACGACGACCCTGAGAGAATGGCCGCGCCGACTTTGCTGGGGTGGGAATGTAAGAGAAAGAGAGAGGGATACTCGACACACAACCCGCGCGAAATGCTTTCTCTCTTTGTATTTCTTTCTTCCTCGCGTAGTATAGAGACGCGACTCCGTTGTCTTTCAAAGCATGAATGAAAATCGCGGATTCTCCTTCTCTCCTTCTCTCCTTCTCTCCTTGTCTCTCTTTTTCTACACGAGCCCATACACGCATCGCCGGTTTTCTCGTTCCTCTTACGACCGTCTTCTTATCTCGTCTTTTTGGTACGTCTTTGGTAACTTTTTGAGCATCGCTAGTCGAGTACCCATTCGTTACTCTCTTTTGATTCGGTGATTAGTTGCTTTACGCGATTTCTTTACTTCTGTAAAAGCTCGAGAGGAGAAATCTCGAAACTTTATTCTTCTTGTTTTGAATTTTTCGTTATTTTCCTAATTATTCTACGTTATCTAAATATTCAATTTGTAAAAGATTATTTAACGAATTAGCATCGCGACAGTGTAACACGGGTAATAAATAGATTTTTTGACGCATATTGTAAGATCAAACAAATGTAACTTGCTCTTAAATTTAAATCGGTTAAAAAAAAGTCAGATGGATTATTCGATAAATAAATGCAAAGCTAATGTACGCGAACAAATAAAATATTTTTAACAATAAAATAAAAAAAAATATTATATTTCAATGTTTTAACAATGATTTTTCTTCTAAAATATTCCAACGATGTTATTCCAACGATTGAATTAATTACTTATATAAACGTTAAAAGTAGAATTATGACACAACTATGATTAGTCGAGAAGGAATTTGTAGAATTCATTTATCAGAATAATTGAATTAATTAAAAAAGATACGCGTGCATTTATAAACGCTCTCTCCCTCTCTCTCTCTCTCTCTCCTTGTGATATTTTATTTTATAAAGAAAAAAATATCACGCGATCGCGGGATTAATTTACTTTTTGAGCTTTTTTCAAAAACTTCTCGCGCAGCTCGGAATTATCGTTACAGTGAGGAGAAAACGAAGAAGAAACTCTCTGGTAGAAAAAGAAGCTGTAAGCCAGTCGAATCTTCACGCTTTACGTGTTGCGTGAATAAGACGTGCGCGCATGCGAAATAAAGAAGAGAAAAACAAAAGAAAGGAGAAGCCGAGCCGCGCGATACGGATAAAACCAAAGGTTTCTGAATTTTCCCTCGTTTCTCCTCTTCTCTCCTCCCTTCTCCGGGTCAGTCTCTGGCTTACGCGAGAGGCGGCGCAGCCACGACCGAAAAGATGATTCACTGGAAAGCCGTGAGAGCTAAGAAAAGCATCAAGTATATAAGAGAGAGGAGAGAACGCATAATATCTATCGATTCACGTATGTGCGCCAATGAATTCCCAAGGCAAAATGGAGTCCGAAGGCGAGAGAGCGAGGAAGGGAGGAGAGGAAAGAGAGAATTTTTTTAATCGGCACGCATATTATGCGATGGGAGAAGCCGCCGCCTCCGCCGCCACCGCCGCCACCGCCGCCACCGCCGCCGACGCCACCGCCGACGCCACCGCCGACGCCACCGCCGCCGACGACGACGACGACGTCGATGCTCAGCTTCCAGCCGAAGACCGACCAAGTACGATTGTATTCGGGTCACTGGCCTCCTAAACTTTATTGTCTATGCGCGTATATTCCAGGCTTGTACGCTAAAAAATAAACACGCCACTCGAGTCGTTAATATTTTTTGCTCCCTACTTGCGCGTCTATTTCTTTTAACTAACATTTTCCTTTTCCGAGTAACAGGCAAACGCGCATCCGAAGGTGCTACGATAATTCTTTTTAACTCTGTGCAATATTAGTCGTAGGAGAGGAATGTAGATTGTTGCAGAGGGACTAAATTTTACATTCGCAAGTTTCTAACTTGCTTCGTTATTCCGATATTTGCGATAAGTATAAAGTGTGCTCGAAACAAAGCCATCTTTTATAATAAATTCATTTCATAATTAATTAACGATTAAGTATTATGTCATTGATCAATTTTCAATAAGAATATAACCAAGTAAAGTTAGTGAAATTAACACATGTAACCTTATTTACAAACGATAATACGATAAAAAATAAAATAAAATCTCTGTGGTTTGGACACATTTGATAAATAATTTTTATATTAGTTATTATCAAAAACATTTATATAAATTCGAATGGAATAAAATATAGTAGTTTTTGTGTTAAGCTAATTTTGAACATACGAATATAACAATTTTTAATTCGAATTAAAACCAAGATAAACATTTTGACAAATTTTTCCTATTAATCTCAATAATATTTTCTTTCAGTTTTGAAAATACAAGGTCTCCGAATAAAATGATAATATTTAATTTTTATGAAAATATTTTTATATTGACTTACTTATATATAAATATTATACTTTATATATAAATATTTACTAAGCAATTAAGAATGATTGCATATGTTTCGATGATATAATTTTAAGATGCAAATTGATTCGAATTTAATTTATAAAATTATTTCTTTACTCGATTCTATCGTATTTTTAAATAAAAACCATATCTATATAATATATTATTTTAAACTTCTTTATTTAAAAGACATTTATCTTTTAGTACAAAAATATAATAAACTTAGTAATATTATACGTGAGAGTATTATTTTAATTACGCCAGTAAAAAACTTTATAATACTAATAATCTTCCAAATATTAAAATAATGCCTTAAAATACACGTTTTATAATTACTCGATTAAATTCTTTTTTAAAAAAAAATATATTAACAGACTAATTGCAAAATATAAAAACATAAGCATAATTTTTATTTTTAAAATTTTATATTTTTAATAAAAGTGTTATAAAAACTCAATAATTTAGAAAATAAACGTTTAAAGATTTGTATTAAAATACTAAATCGATAAATCCTTTCTAGATAATCAAAGCAACGCAATTGTAACTAAATACCATTAACGAATTTAAGCTCTATCCAGTTTCAACAATTATTTTTCTAACTAAGCATTTATTGGATGGACAATCAATACGTAAGCTTAATTATAATGTCTCTTAATTATTTAATGAATGAATACCATAACACAGAAAAAATTTATTGTAATAAAACGTCAAGAATTATAATTTTTACAAGCTATCGGTAAATGAAATTTGTAAAATGTTATATCGAATGAATTATTGAACTTTATCAGTAAATGTAAAAAAACATTAAATTAATAATAAATATCTATGTTTTAAATAAATTTTTTCTTGTATTTAATTTGTATCATTTCTTACATAAATCCATTACATCCTAGAAAAATTTTTTTAAAAATATTAATACTTCATTAATATTTAATGCTTTTAAATTTTTCTTTACATGAAGAATATTTTCTAAAAAAGTAATAAATATTATACTTTTTTGATAAACAAAATATTTTAATTTACTTCGGTAGTAATTAAATTTTGTATCTTTAACCAAACGAATTTTTTTAAACATTACTAAATTTGACAATAACCAGAATGTTTTACAAATTGCAATTTTTTAATATCAAAATAACAAATATTATTTGGAATCTTATTTGAAAAATATGATAAAAAAGCAATTAGAAGTTTTGTAAAGAGATAAGTGTATTTATCTATTTTTATTTTGACCCTTTTCGAAGTACCTAATAAAAGAAATATCTTAAGAATTTCAAAAAAATATTGTCCAAATTCTTAGTCGCTTGAGTCCTATTGACCCGATCGATGCATTTTTTTTTCAGTACCGTTCATTGTCAATAACTACGTTTTCGATTAAAGTGCACATTAATCAATTAGTAGTTTGCCTTAGTCATAAATTGACACAAAGATTGTAATTAAACACAATCAAACGGTACATTATCGTTTTGTATACATTTAGTCTGTGTTTGTTATTGCGACACTTGCCATGTTTGCAATTCTTTTACGCATAGTTTCTCATAAGGATATATTTATTAAGCATTTATTTCATAGAAATACTCTCAGTCTAAATAATTTCATACAATTTCCATGAGGCGATATTTCAGAAAGGTACCATGGATATTTTCAACGGTCCGAGTCGTAATAACTTCAACCGAGTGCAAGATTCATTTCCAGCCTATGTTCGTGCAAGTTTACACACATTTATCCAGAAATAAATTGTCTTTAACGATTTGGCAAAGTCTCTATTAAATTGATGCAACTCGACTTTGATCTGCGCGGCCGTACAATTTCTAAAATGAAAATTTTTTAAGACTTCGTAAAATTTGCTATTTCCACTTATGAATTGACTATTAAAACGCTCACTTTAAATGTAAACAAAGTAACGTCTCTTACCGAAGTTTAATCCAAGCTCGTTTGAAGAGTGATACTTGCCAACCATATCTTCACTGAATAAATAATGCCATAGCCTTTCAGAAATTTACCAAACTTATCCAAAGACTAATATATCGAAGAAAAAAACAATTCGCTTGAAATAGGGTAGGAATTACACGGCTTTGGAATTTCTGTAGACATTTTTATTTGAAGAGGTTTATATAGTATTGCGATAGGATGAAGTAGAATAGTATAAAGTATCTTATGTAAGATTTTATGAAAAGTATATTATGTAAGGTTGGTGTCACTTTAATATAACCTACTACTATGAGATGTCGATACAAAACTGATTTAATATAATTAAATTTAAGAAAAACGAGTTTCGATAAAACTACGACATAGACAAAAAATACAAATTATTATAGAAGTTAAAGAAATAATTTTAGAGAATAATTACCGAGTTATAAAATATACTATAAAAATATAATTATCAAAATTCATTCATTTATTTTTATTCTTTATACATAATTTGCATTTTCATGGCATTTAAATCAATAATCAGGTCAAATAGTTATATTATATATAAGCAATACTTATATTTTAATTATTCGCTTGAAACGAGATCGATATTTTAGAATATAATGAACTAGTTAATAATCTAATTTTAATTACGATGCTAATTATGTAGATCGATGAGATATTGAATTAACTCGACGAACAAAATTGTTCTCTATTTACTTTAAAAATTCTTCAAAGTCTCTTATCTCGAGCTTTTCGATAAGTATTCGTATCTTTTCCGACCGTTGTATCAAAGGATCGAAGAAGTTGTATCGAAGGAGCGATTATCAACGTTTTATGTACATTATTCAGTACAAAGGCAATGTTTCGATTGTTATTATTAGATACTGTAGTTTGTTAAATATTATTACAACGTACTCCAAATATTTATCTAGATTATTTTAAAATGACTACAAACGAGATTGGAAATGTTAAGATTCGTTTAATTCAATTTTTGATCATTCTTAAGCAACCATGGCACCAATTTTATGGATATACATTACATTTATCAATGTCGATGTAAATATAAAGTAAGTATTTATTTTAAGTACCGACAGTCTCGAGTGTTTTCCACACTTTTAATCTCCTATATTTCATTACAGATCATGAATTTTTTATCGTTTCTGAAGTTTTTTTCGTCCTGAATCCAGCTTTAAATCCGGGGCATTCTGTGTGACTTGTACTGATTTATTCACATAAAAAATGATCAACCTACTTATATATCATTTCAAATCAAAGATTTAAATTTGCTATATTATTATCACGATGGTTTCCTTTTCGATACTTCAAATACCGAATTTTTTAAAAGGCAATGCTAATCATCAAAATAAATTATTTTTACTCTATCATTTTTATAAAAATCTTAACGCGATTCGAATTATTATTAAATAATATTTTTAACAACACTTGTTTCTTATACAACAAATACATCTTTCCTTGTAATCGGGTCTTTACGTGTCAACAATTTTATCGACGGTTCGAGCGATATTTTATCGTTTTTTTTTTTTTTTTTTTTTTTTTAAATAAAATTATATATTTCTTGGTCCTACGTTATTTTTGTTAAATTATATATACGATGTTTGATTTCCTAAGACTGACTTAATATTAAAATAAATTTGATACATTACTTCGCGCTTTCTATTTATTACGTTTTATTTTACATTTCTCAAATTGAATAAGTCATAACTACAGTATTTATTATTATTTATTATATTAAATTTATAGTAATATAAAATTAGAAAATAGGTTATTAAAAATATTTTATATTTTCATACGCTAAATAAATATCTTGCAAGATACCGTCTAAACTCGACGTATAAGGTCATCAACGTCAAAAATTAAATTTCTTTTATGATTTTGACATTATTATAATAACGATCGTACACAAAAAAATTACGAACGATGTTTCTTTTGTGGAAATCTGACGATCCTTTTGACAACCTACGAATTTTATAAATTAATGATTTTAAGCAAATATCACGAATAATTAAAATCCCGATTTAAAATACTAATGCTCTAATATTATAAAAATGTAAGCTACTTTTCATTTATGCTTCTTAATTTTGGACATTTATTTACGCAATGTACGTAAAACCTATGGGCTAAATCGCATATATAATATCATAAGATAATATAAAAAATAAAATAATTAACAATGTTTAAATTAAGAATTCCGAATTACATTAAGCTTACTCATTTACAGTCGTCCTACAGAATCACAATTCTCCTCGGTCGGAAGAACATATCTCCACTCCTACTAGCCCCAAATGCACATAGAGATAAGGGCGTAGGCACGCTTGTGCGCGCGCGTACAACCTCTCGCTTTTATCCCCCCCTATCACTCTCGCTCTCTCGCTCTCTCGCTCGCTCTCTCGCTCGCTCTCTCGCTCACTCACTCTCTCGCCTGCTCGATTTCGTTTCGTGTCTCGCTGAGCGCCAAGGTGTATCATCGTAGCGAGTCCGTCCACGCGGAAAGGGAACTAAGAAAAGCGAACACGATTCACACTTAATCCGGCTTTTTTCCTCGCGCGTTTCCCGAGGAAAGTCAGGCTCGGGATAGAAGGAGAGAAGGAGAGAAGGAGAAAAGTCTCGTCTCGTCTCACCGCCATGCGCAAATCAATCGCCGAGAGAAATCGCTCGAGAGGAAGAGAAGCGCAAACGGGAGCGGAGAATGGGACAGTCGCGAAGGAAAATACAGCGGACAACAAGATTCGGAGGCTCGTACGGGGGGAGCGAAAGAACCTAGGGGTAAAGGGAGGGAGGGGGATTGGGGGGATGGGGGGGTGCGAGGGCGACGGAGTGGGTCGATAGATGCCGCGACGAGGAGCGAGAGAGCGCGAACACCTCGACCGTCTGTCTTGGCCTCTCGCACAGTTCGTCACCCCTCGCATCCGTTGGGACACCGGCGCGGCTTCAATTTGCAAAAACTCTTCCCATCCTGACGTCGCTGCCTATTTCCGCTGCCCAATCGTCTTCCAAACTACGCACATTTGTGCTGATTCTTCTTTGCCTTTCTTCATGGAAGCTCGCAACGCACGGAACTCGCATTATTTTCAAAAGCTCCGAACGGATCCGTTAAACTTTGCAAATGGTTAAATAATACGCGGAATAATACACGGAATAATAAGCGGAATAATTCGCGGAATAATACGCGGAATAATACGCGGAATAATACGCGGAATAATACGCGGAAGCGCAAAACTAAACAAAAGTTATAAAACTCGAACGAGTAGTTTTACACTCGCTTAAACTCGTTACCTTACCCCGAATTTTTGTAATATTTGTTACCGCTGTTTCGTTATAAATAAACCATTTTCGATTCAAAGTTTTGCAAACTGGCGCAAAGCGAAACAAGTTTTTTCGTACTGCCTTATCGATGTAGAACTTGGTTAAATGCATAAAAAATGAATCATCTCTACTTCTTTTCGAAAAGAAAGCTGAATATTCCGTCGAATTAATCGATCGATGTAACCTGAGTGGACCGAATTATGAGAAAAGAATTAATTGTCTTGTACCCAATTGCGTTGAAAGATGAGAAAAATCGGCCCGGGTACTACGATTCCTCCAGTTTATACGTTTAGGCTTCGTTGCAAAGGATTAAGAGCTTAATTGCGCATGCGTGGGTTAACCGACCACCGGATTTTTCAATGTGCTCGTTCGCGGCATCGGATTTTTCCGTTCAACGATCGGGTCAACGTATGTGGATATTAAAAAGGCCTTGCGTCCGACAATCCAACGTCAAATTGTACGAGCACAGATTGCCTACTAAATATGGACTGTCTTTCGGTAAATTGTAGACGAACAATTTATTTATTCTTATTATTAACTATTAGTTAGTTATTTTTTCAAATATTTCCGACGGTTGAATGTCTTTAAGAACAATCGGTAACTATTTAGTAATCAGAAAAGGTTTTAGAATTTAATAATTTTTATTAAGCTTCTTTCCGTCTTTAATTAGTAATGATAATAATGGTTTTACAATGGAAACTTGCGTTACTAACTAGATTCCCTTTAAGTACGAGAAGGAAATTGAAGAAAGCATTGTGTAAAATAAGTATAAGTAGGGTTTGTAACACTACATTAACCTTTTATGTATAGCAATGCTGTTCATATTGCCAGAGAAAACTTTTATTATACTTTTAAATGTTTGATTCGAGAATTTTTATACTTTATTAAGACTGAAAAATAACATTTTTTTAAATTTAAATGACCAACTCTCAATTTTATATCAAATTTCAATTACAATGAGAGCGATTTTGATCTTACATATATTAAATATTTACCAAAAAATAAATTATAATACACGAAAATGATATTCTAGATCGTTGAAACCATAACCAGAAATATATATTTTTTTTTTAATACTAAAATTACAAAATCATCTTGTTTTTGGCATTACAAATTTTGTATACGCGTTGAAACATACCATTAAAAAATAATATTAATAAATAATAATAATAAATAGAATAAGTACATTTAAAATACATTTTTTTAAACGTATTCATAAATTATTTTGAATATTCACTACTATACGCTAAAGTTCGAGTATAAGAAAAATTTAAAAATGTTATGCGTTACGTATAAAAAAATGGAGACATTTATATAAAAGATTTATATTTTTAGACAATTGTTTATTTAAAATTTACTTTAAAGTCGATTACAGAAGAATAATAAAAAATAATAAAAACCTTTAAATACGTATCAAAGTACAAAAAGACGAATAAATGAAATTTAAAAGAAGTAATCACGTAACTATTATTGTAAAAAGCTACGTATTGTTAAAAATAAGTAGCATTATTAACATAGAAGATTTCGTAGTTGATACCGGATATTTTTCTTATTGTTGCTAAATTATTTTCGTCGCTATATTAAGGTGTATATATTTGAACAATAACCATTCTAAATTTAAATATCTTTATTTATTAAAATCTTTTGTGGAAACTAAAAATAAAAAGATAAAATAAAACCTTGCTGCATTAAACTATATATATCAATATAATAAAATATTTATATAAATGAAAACTATATTTATACATTATTTTTAAACCAGGTGTCTGACTGGATCTTACTTTATTCTACTTCCATGTTCACGGAGGGAAATTAAATAAATAAAAAATACAGATTTCGATAAAAACGAAATAATTTTGATTTTATAATTAGAACATTTTTTTACATTTTACTTCAACTCGTTCTTAAACAGATCGTTATTAAATAATTTTTAAAAATAAACATTCATATTTGTTTGCGAAAACAAAATTTGAAATTTTAACGTTTTCTATTAAATTAATAATTAACGGATATAAACCACAGAAAATAATATTTCTAAAATATTGATTATATTAATACTTAGAAATATAAAATTGTACAAATGACTAATTTATAATCATCGAATTAATAATAAAAATATTGTTTAAAAAGTTCGTTAAAAATTTTATGACTCTCATTTTTTTCTTATATATTCAAAACATTTCCCGTTTGCTTTTATAGATTTATCCTTTAGTTCCCAATGCAACCATTGTACCCTCATTTCAATAAGTTGACACCTTGTGTTCGTATGCGTGCGTGCGCGTGTGTGTGTGTGTGTGTGGCGTGCGTGCATGTGTGTATCGTATCGATATCTCTCAAAAATTTTTTTCTCTGCATTCGGAAAAATAAAGTGGCATTAGTACAGTAACGAAACTATTATTTTCGCGATCGTGCGATGGAAAAAAAGAGAAAAAGAGGAGAAAAAGTAAGAAGTGAGGTAAATTTTACAATTCCTTTGATGTGATATCGCTTTGCAGTAATCTCGCGCGCGCGCACACACGGACACACCTACACGCGTTCTTATACCTATGCAGACTGACATACGTGATATTATAGATTCGTTTTGTAAAAACTACACATGAGAATGATATTTTGGATACAAAGAATAATTGAATTGCTCAGAGTTTACAACCTTTTTCGTACAAATGGAAATTTCCCTTGCATTTTTGTGTAGTTTAATATTAGAAAAATTATTTACAATTTTCATACTATCTATTTTTTAATTTTTTTTTATATAACATATTAACATTAAAAAATAAAAATTGAGTATTCTTAATTTCCTCGATAATTTAAGAGTAAAGAATTAAAGAGAAATATGTTAAATTTAATTTGCTAAATTAGATAGAAATTTAAAATGTTGTACGCATTAATATTTTACTAGTTTCAATTAACATAAAACTCAAAGTGTTTTAACCAGAAATTATTGAATTCTGAAAAATATTTGTAAAACAAATATACAATTTAAAAATAATAATATAAAAGTTTCTCTTCGGGTGCAAAATTTTATTATGTAAAAGTTTTAGTTCTGTAAATCTTTTTCTTTCGTTCAAGATACAAAAGTTAATATCTTACATTTATATTAAAAATTATATTAAAGAATATTTTATAAGAGATTGTACTAATAGTTATGTATTTAGATAATAATAATTAATATTAAAAATATTTATGAATTCAATACGAATTCAAGTACGAAATATAAATATCTAAATAGTTAAAGAATAGCTTAAGAAAACTAATAAAAATTATATATATGATTAATATACGTCTATCAATAATATTTTTAAAAAATTCGTTAATTTATAATATCATTGATTTAACTTCTGCTAATATTTTTTCATATAAAATTCTAAGTAACGTTTGCACATTTTTAACTATACAAACACAATAATAATATATTAACGATGAATCATATTTATCAGTCTATACATGTTTTTCAACTGCTTTAATAATGATAAATAAATGCATGCATCGACTTTGACATAATACAAATAATTTTTAACTCTCGAGACATCAACCGTTCTAGTATATGATATCCTTTTTTTAGTTAACTTCTTGTAAACTGAATGCATTAAAATTATTGTTTTCCATTTGCTATGCACCATATAATTTACTATCTTTTAAACCGAAGTACTCTTTATTTCTACACATTTATTTTTATATTTATTTGTACTTTTCAAATTATTTTATATGAAAATTATTATAGCCTGAAGTATAGAGCATACGATCACACGATACGATCACAAATATGTTCACATAATAAAATTCATACGATGTTGCTTTTAAAGAATTTAAAAGCGCATCATCTAAATCAATCATACAAAATCGAATATTTTATATACTATTCTTAAATCTAAAATGAAAAATAATTACCCTATTACTAAAACTACATTTTGTACATGTAATTAGTATAACTTATAGATAAAATTGTAAATAATATAAGAAATTATCTAAAAGATGAAAAATTTATGCGTCAAAATATATATCTTAAAAAAAATATATTATATATTTATGATAAAAGCAAAAGAAGCATTTTATTGACAAGTAAGGCGTTATATACATTTTTTCTAAGACTAAAAAATAACTAGTATAATGATTTAGTTATAAATTTTTATTGGAATTTCGCACAATAACCCTATGTTAATGAAAAATTTACGTTTACATTTATATTTATACATACAGAATATGGAATTATGGTTAATCGTTACAAAATTGAAGATGAATTAAATTGTTTAAAATATATTTTTATACGAATTAATTTTTATGTTATATTCCGATTCGATTTCATCATATATTGAAAATCTTGATTAATGTGAAAAAGAAACTCGGACAGAAATCTATTCTACTTATAAAACTGGAAAAACTGGAACTGATTTCACCATAAAATTCTTAGTAAAAACTTCAAATTCTTTATTACCCTATATATCATATAAAATTTTTTAATTGAAATAAATGTATAAACTTTGATATGAAAATTTTGTTATAATATTTTTATAATACTTTTATTATATTTATTCACATTCGGATATTATATTAAAAAATAAAAGCACTGCTATATTTTATTTAGGAAAATATGCAGACATTTTTATGTTTCTTGCAAAGATATATTAACCTGTAAAAAATTTAGTCACGACCAAAAATTTATTATGCATATGATGAACAATAAATTTGGAAAAAAATTAAATTTTAGTTACATTATACAAACGGAGCCTTCATATTGTTATATTCCGTTTAATTAATGAGAAATTATAATCGTATGTTTATAAAATATGCGTATACGTACGTAAACGTGCAAAATCAAATACGATATTAAACTTAAATAAATAAATACATGATTTTCTGAAAAAGTTACGATTTCCAACTTGAACGTGTTAGTTTCGTACGTGCTCAGAGTATAATTAGTACGTAGACCGTTTGATTTATGCTTTATGTACAAAAAAAGAAAATAATGTGACATGCACTGACAAAAAATTGCATTATATATTCCGAATAAAAGCAAAAAATTAATTTGAATTATAAGTCGACACATGAGAGAAATAACTGTTGATGTACATTTACGAGGTATGTCATTAACGCGTTTCGTACATCTTATTTAATATAATTTAAGAAGCAGTTACTCATCGATGTACTTAAAGAAACGAAAGAAGAAACGAAACCTTTCTTGTTTCGACGTATTCGAATAAAAATTACGATGCATAAAGATACGTTAATCGTCATCTATCTAATATTTATCATTCGTAAAGTTAAAAAGAATGCAGAGTATTTTTATAGTTAAATAATAAGTTTGCAATTCTCGAGTGAAATAAAATTGAAAAAATTAAGCCTTTTACAGCAGCGCAGGTTTTAGTGGTAATATCGGTGGAGATTTAACTATTTCTCGCTAAAAATATAGTAATTCTACACAAAATGCGTGCGTCCCTGAGTAAACAACACATTAAGATAGTTTGTATATCATAAAATTTCTCTCCTTGCAATAATAGTATTCGTTGAGTCATGTCTGTCCTGAATCTCTTATTACTTTTTGTATGCTAAAGTTAGATTTCTTAAACAATCATGAATGAAATAGATACATATATAAGCTAAAAGGCAGATACGTTAACGAAAATACGATTTCTTTGAATACGAACGCGTATACTAAATTCACTGCAATAATAAAATAAGTTGAGCTCGTATCAAAGAAACGCAACATGTAACCGTTGTAACTGGTAACCTTGTTGTATTTTAAGTTAGCGTAATCTAGTCACGATAACTACGATTCTTATTAATATTGGAAAAATCTCCGTGAGCCTGTATAACGGCATTATCCCCAAATTAAAATTAATCAAAATAGAAACAGCCTCGGGGGGCCAATCACTATTTCTCTTTTATCGTAATTGAATAAAGAAGCACACACAGATATTCTTGTTCGGATACAATTGGATCATCTATATATGGCGCGTAAATTAATCTTCTCCTACAAGAGTCTGAATCTCAACGATAGCAACTTAAAATGAAGTGTGGAATATTCACATCAAAATTACATTAACTCGCTCTTCGTTAACACTAGACTACGTGACCTACTCTAACCACGTGCACATTCACCATGCGCGTATCATCGAAGGCTAACGCGCGTCCGGTAATTAAAACATGAATTTATACATATGATATTCACATTTCTACGACAAGGACGGCTCTCGGTTCTCGGTTCTCGGTTCTCGGTTCTCGGCTCTCGGCTCTCGGCTCTCGACTCTCGGCTCTTGGCTCTCGACTCTCCGATCCGCGCATGTCGAGATTAGATACTCGAAATCTAGATGAAAAAAGAATCAGGATCGCTTCGCGCGTGAAGAAAAAACGAAAAAGCGAGTCAGGAAGACGAGCGACGAGAGGCAGAAGAAATTTACACGTTCCGAAAAGGTTCATCGACCCTCCTTTCTCGCTTTCTCGCTTTCTCGCTTCTCTCCCTCGTGGCTACTTTTTTTAAACGGTCTACGAAAAACGCTCGAGTGGACACGGACACTGCGTGTATTTGTGATTGGGGGGCCCGCCGCTCTTCGCCGTTCTTAATAAGTGGTATATCTCGTTCTTGCGTTTCAGCGTTTCACCCGAGTCACGCTATTTCGAATAATCGCCGAACGGTTCATTCGTTGCTCCAAGGTAAATGTATCGATAATGGACTCCACCGAGTCTCACTTTAAACAACGTATGCACGGCTTTTTCCAATCGCTTCGTTTTCGCGTACTTTTAATTAGCCCTTCATTTTCAGCGACAGAAAAACAAATATTCCTTACTTTTTTCTCCTTACTTATACCTTTCTTTTTTCATCCTTGACGAATCCAGTGTATTGTAAACCACTCGATTCATACGTCTGATTCTGTTGTTCGTGATTCTTTTGGTAATTACGTATATACAAAGAATTGTATTAAAATCATAATTGAGACTATTTATGGTTTATTATTGGATATTATTTACGCATTCGAATATTAAAATGCAAATATAATAAAATTTGCTTACGTAAAGATATTCAACCACGTATTGAAATATTCAAATATCGAACTACATTCGTATGTGGATTCTGTATTTGGATATTGGAATTTTACTTATTCTATTCCAAATGAGACGATATCGAAACAGTATGTAAAAATTTATACCTTAGAAGTTAAAAATTTTTATAGTTCTCATAATTAAATAAATTACAATTTATTTTATGAGAATACTAATATGTATTAAACAATATAACAAGACTTAAAAAATTCTTTTAAATTAAATTTATCACCGTATTAACGAGAATTTTTATTGCATAAAAACATTAACGAATACAATTTTTTTGTTAATTGATGTAAAACTATATTTTTATATCCGTGCAATAATTAAATATATACCGTAATTTCTCGATAATTGCTTAGATTTTAAAAAATTTCGTTACAGTATATACATTTTTCGATAAATCCAGTAACTATTATAATTTTACGTTATCTAAGTACAAAAATACAAAATATTTCATTTCCTTATCGTTCTTAAAATGCTAGACACTATTCTTCCTGAAATAGTACACTCAAATATTATAAACGCAGAGTAAAAGGTGAATTTATTAATTAATTTTTGTTCGAGTAAACGATGTAACATAGACGTGTACAAAATGACACGAGAAGAATCTTCGCGCTTTTTAAGCTTTCGAGTGATTAACTTTGTTCAAAAATGCAAAAAAATAATAACTATTCGCTGTAATTTACTTGAAAAATAAATCAATAGGCAAAAAGCCCTTCGTGATTTTAGAAAATGAAGTACCTTACCACCAGACAACTGATTTTTACCTTTTACCGGTTCTGGCAATTACATTTGCGTGACTTCAGACTTTGCTTTGGTTTTTGGAAACAGGGATGAACTTATGCCTTATTGCAAGAAAAGGGTTAAAATAAATCTTCGTATGTTGTACGGCATTTCAAGAAACTCGATAAATTTTCATTAAAAATACTCTGCCTTTTTGGTGTAAAAAATATAGTCTATAAGTTAAAATTTTTCACAATCGTAAAATTTATTTCAAATAGTGTCGGTATATTTTTATAAGGGTTTCAAATTTACTGCCGATTATTAATGCATAGTTATGTATTATGCAAGATTATTTATTGAGCTATACGCAAATCATATTATATACCTCTACTTTCATTTTCATAAAATTTCATTTGATTTTTTGTATTTGATGTGGCAAAAAATGTGTTAATACTAATATTAATATGTTGTACGATTACGGCTAAAATTGCTTTATCACTTATCATACCTCGTAGTGAAAATATAATTAGATGTGAAATTGTGTGATACATAACTAATCTAAAATCACTCGCGTTCATTATATATATCTATATATATATATATATATATATATATATTAAATTAAATTAATGGGTTGGCTTAAAATTCCAATTTATATTTGATTATACATAAAAAGAATAAAAGATATAGTAATCGCATATACAAAGGCAATATATTATGTATATACATTTCCGTTATATTTAAAAAAAATTTGCAATACTTATTTAATTCAAAAAAGTTTATGCATTATTAAAACTTTTTAATAATAGATGTTGGTATGTTATATATTGTTTTATTTAAAAAAATCATAAACCATCTAAAATTTACGAATTCGTTTAATAATAAAAGAAACTTTTCCTGATATTCGAATATAAAATAATATAACATCGTACTCTGAACTAATCTAATAAGAAACTTTAATACTCAATTTAGAGGTTTCATCCATTTAATGAGAATTAAATTATACAAACTAAGTCAACTTAATATCTAGGATTTATAAGATTATAAACATTATATTATATATAAATCGCACACATTCATTGCAACATGAAAGTGTCACGAATTTAAGAAAAGATTTAAAAATTAATTTAAGAAAATAATTAACGTTGATACATTTCTATTTATTTCAATTTCCTCCTAATGAATAATAATTACCTTTTACAAAAAATATTTTATTTTATATCAGGCTACTATAATTAATTTGTATAATTAGTTGTAAAATCTAATTATAATTTATGATACATTTATTCAATTATATTTGCATAATTTAAAGTTACTTTCACTATTAAAAATATGTGTATTTTATTCATATACTCAATGTATTTTAAAAATAAATCTACAAATTAATTTGAATTTTAATTATATCAATTTCATATACATGATTGAATTGTGAAATAAAATATTAAAAGTAGATTGTCTTTTTTTAAATTAATCTATTAAATTAAAATATGTTAGATCAAGTATATTTTAACAATTTATAAAATATACAATAGTTTCAATGATATCGATAGCTATTTACATCGAGATGTAATATAAAGCAAAAATCTTTAAATAATTATAATTTATTAAATTAAATAAATTTTATAAATAATTTTTAATCAATATAATATAATTACACCTAAGATTTTTAATTAGTTTCCTTAGGGTATAAAAAAAATAACTTGAATCTTTTTGTTTTTATAATAATAGGCACGGGTTAATGGATAATTTTTATTATATAAATAAATAAAAGTAACGAATATTTCTAGATGATACTATATTTTGATGATATTTTATTATAAAACTCTAATCGAATTTTAATCAGATTTTCCGCATTTTAACTGCAATCGATCAAGCTAAAAACTAGTAAGTTAACAGTTGAGCTATTAAATTTTCTGCCAATAAATTTTTATTCGATTTTCTGCTAGAATTGAACTAATAAAATATTTCGTGTCATTCCAAATTTTAAAACACACTCTTTTTTCGTTAACATATTACCAAAGATTTAATGTTTAATTTTGTTCGATTTAATAATTCCCTAAAATACCTAATGATCGAATAGCATTTTCAAGTATCAAGTTGTTTATATTTATAATTTATCAAAAGAACACCTAAAATAATTATATATATTTATGAATACAATTAAGTAAAATCTGAAAGAAATTAAGATCTATAACATTTTTGCAAATCACAGACGTGAAAAATTGCATACTTTTTAAATATTTTCACAGCTTGAAAAAACTTTGCGTACATAGATTATAGTTTCAGGAAAAAAAAAGAATAACTCTCATAATGTGATATCACAAGAGTAAACGCACTGGTACTTCTTTCTCTCTCGTTCTCTTATGCACTCGTTACAGTATTTGTATTGGAGCACGTATTCGTCTGTTTGCCCCAATACCAAAATTAAGTGAGCTGACACCTGTTCTTAATCAATCGTTCGTTTGTAATTTCTGTCGTTCCTCATTGTTTTCAATCGCTTATAGGAATTATATATTTATAATCTATTGTCCTCTAGTAATCAAACACATTTAATATTAGATCAAATTTATACAATTTATCGTGTGTAAGTATTTAATACTCTTTGCAAACTTGCGCACCCGAGACTAATATTGACATTACAATTGTGTACATAAAATATATTCAAAAACTTTAGTAATTGTCTATGGAAATATTATTGCATGTGTGGAAATGGTATTAATTAAATATGGATATATTATACAAATCAGATGTTACCTAGAGAAGTTTTAATTTGTAATAATAGCAAACTTTATAGATATATATATATATATAATCCACAAATAGATATCCATGTAAAATATTGAACTTTGAAAAAGTATATCTAATTTTAAACTTTTAAATACCAACTTTTTTCATCAAATTTTTTAAAATATTTTCATTATTAATTTCAAGTATTTCCAATAATAAATATTTTTTGACACAAGTCAATATTATACAAGAAAATAAAAAATAATAATTTGAAGGAATAGAGAGAGAGGGAGAGAGAGAGAGAGAGAGAGAAGGGAAGCGAAAGAGATGACAAGTTGCAGTGAATTATCAACGAGATTATGAACTCCAATGTTGCCTATTATGTACTCGATTAAACTCCCATTAAGATTGACAGAGAAGTGAAACACTAAAACTGTACAAGTTTTAAAGCGCGTCCACCCATAATTGTCTTTTCACGATAACAATAACTACATTTATTGGTTCGTTTGTACTTTTAGATAGATTCGCGTTATTTATCACGATAAAATGAATCTTCGCCGATTTTTTCCAAATAGTCAAAAAAAATCTGAAAAATATATATTACTTTTGTTACTGCTAATATTTTTGCTTCAATTTTTATATTTGTAATATTAAACGTTTAAAATACTAAATTAGGTACAAAAAACTATGATTAATAATATCATTATGAATCACTCGTATTTGTACTAAATTATATTTAAAAATGTATTCATTGACACATTTTTGCAGACAGGAGCAAAAAACTAGAAAAACACAAGCCTAAGCAACGAATGTTATAACAGCTACATTGTGATGTAAAATTATTGATCAGCGTTTGAGATGAACTGTTCATTTTATAATTTTGAGGCCACAATGATTATTATTTTTATTGCTAGGATATTTATATAAAATAAGATTTATTATCTATGATTTATCTATCTATGACTTCTTAACAGTTGCAAAGACATGCAATTTTATTATTATTAATAATAATCCTTGGATACATTTCACACAATTTACGGTATATAATGAAATATTAAGATATTTTGTTTTTTTTTACTACGAATAATTTCTTTTACAATCTTTTCGATAAAATTTTAAAAACTTTTAACTATAAATATAATAAATATTTGATAACTTTTATCTCTTCCTATTCATTATTTTAAAATTAATAAAAATTATATTATTATATAAATCTTGGAAAATATTGTTTTCTAATTATTGGTTTTTAATAAATTTGATGAATTTCATCACTTGATATAATTCAATTTATACATTGATTCAAGCGTTATATTTATAAATTTCAATTTTATATTATAATGAAATAAAAACGAAAGACTTAAATTTCAATAAATCTCTAAATAAAATTTGTAAAATTATTATTGAATTTAAATATGGAAGATTATAATACCGAAAAAGTAATTATGAACTACAATTCATTAAATTTATTTTTGAAATTGTAAATAAATTTAAATTTATAAATAATATATTTATTATAACTACCTTTTATCATTTTATAAATTTTATATAAAATTGGTGGTTGCAGTTAAAAATCGTATTTAATTAAAAAGCATGATAATAAAATAATAATTCTGATGAAGATTGTATTCAACGATATATTTCAGACAATAATTTTATAAATACGTTTAAATTAGAAGCACATAATTTTCTACAGATTTCTTATTGAAAATTTTACCAAGTTATCAAGATAAAAGCGACAAAAATATTCGTAATAGAAAATTTTGCAAATTAACTTATACACTATGATTCACTCGAAGGAAACGAATGAAATTCAAAACTACGCTATAAAAATACAAAAAGTATTGTCGAATACCGAGTATTCTAACGAAAATGCTCATGAAGGGACTTCAAAATCTTTTAAATTATCCTATTCAATTTTAGTTGTTAAGCGACAAGATGAAAAAGATATTATATTAGTCTATCGTGAATTTTTGTTAGCAACATCAAAGCGATGATGACACGCCGACATCGTTGGCATACCGTTGTGAATTTGGTTGCTCGTAAATCTTATCGCATTACATCAATTGATTCGCCTTCCGTGATTTTCCAAAATTTCACGCCCACGATTTGACATGCTGTTACAAAACCAATGTTAATCCAACTTCACAAGCTACTTTAATGATTAGCTAATAAACTACACCGATAAAAACAATAATAAAATTCCGATTAACATTGAAAAATATTTTTTAAAACAATATATTGTAATAAATCCAGTTGAGATTACATAAATTTATGATGAGTCTATAAATATTTACAATTTATGTTACAGTTTTTTGTTTTAATAAAAACCAATAGTAAGTAATGTTTACGTTACTAATAACTTAAGAATAATACGTCATTACTATTTTCCTCTCATGTATAAGTATGATCTTACTTTATCGTAAATTTTTAATAACGAATGCTATGCGGTTCGGTTTACTGATTCCGTCGATATATTTTATAAAGAATTTGATTTTAAAATGTTTAATTACATATAAAAATTATAATTTCTAAAACGATGAAAATCTATTATCTTTGACATGTTTACAAAACATTTTTGTATAAATAGTATAAGATTATAGAAAATGAATTATGCAAAAGATTTTTAAATTATTTATATAAATAAATAATTAAATGAACATAGCATATCAATAAAATATAAAAAAAGTTATATCATAAATTTATAAAAATCGAAAGATCGAATAATAATTAACGGTGTTTTTAAAATTTGTCAATGTTCCAACCTTTGCATTCAATCGATATATAACGGATTAGCCACTCCCAAACTTCAATCACGAATATTTATTTGAAATGTCTAAATTAATAATCTCTTGATGCAATTTACTCTGATAATGCATTATTGGTTTTACTTTTGATCACTTTACTAAATGTATTATTTATATTACTGCTCGAATAACTTCGTGGACATCAAAATGGATAAGTTGTTTTTTTATTTAAATACGAGCAATGTAAAACGAAGTAATTGCGAGGAAATTACTTTCATAGAAAGCCATTTGGTTTTGACATACCCCATATATTCCACACGTGCGCGCGTGTTAATATTATAAAAGGAAAAGTAATAAAAAGTAATGAAAATTAAATTTAGTAATATATTTGAACAACACGTAAGTAAACAGCGAACGAAGACGAAATTCTCTCTCGCTCTCTCTTTCTCTCTCCAACACACTCATACACAAAATCATACGTTAACTCCTCGGTAATCAAAATCAGCGATTGTATCTTCAACGCGAAAATCCAAAAAATTGGGGAATAGCAGTTTTGTGCTCGGAAGAATTTAAGTGTATTCGAAGTGCATTCGGTGACATTTTTTACTCCAGCGGAGGTTATTTTCACTCGAAAAGATGGAGCACGGGAGAGGGGCGAGAAAGGGGTAGAGTAGGGGGGTAGAGAAGGGGGTAGAGAAGGGGGGGGGGTAGAGAAGGGAGGAGAAGCACGGCTATATTCGTAAAAGACGCGAGCGCTTTATTTTTGTTGGGTAATGAAAAAGAAGAGGGAAAAAAGGCGAAGGAAATGAAAGCGAAATTCACGGAAACGGAACGTCTTAATAAATGATTTTTGGCGAGTGTCGAGCCCATAATCGACAAATCGAAAAGCGAGCTATGGTCCGGGCGCGTTCCGCATTACCAAACAGCTATTAGGCAATCACCCACTCCTCCGGGTACATTGTACCGGGATACCGGGGTACACAGTTCGAGGATGCACGTATCCGTCGCAAATCGTCCGTCCGTTTAATACGGAAAATACTTTTTCCGATAACGCGCGATGAGAGATTGAATTTGCTCGTTTCTTTTTCTACGATTTTAAGCGGCGGTTGATTTAATTTGATCTGTGCACGTAAAGATTTCCGTCGGCTGTCGATTGCATATTTCGACATACTACGATTGCGCTCGCGTTTTCGAGAAAAATAACGATATTAACATCGTTGATAATTGTTTCCTTGTTCGCGATGCGTAAGGAGGGCCGAGGAGGGGGTGAGGTGGGGCCGAGGAGGGGGCCGAGGAGGGGGCTTTTTTAAAATGCACTTTCCTAGATTTGAACGATTCTCCTTAATAGCCAGCTTTCGTTATTGCGTTTAAAACTACGTTTCCGAAGCAAACGATGCTCCGATACTTTACTACGGATTACTCGACATCCACTCGATGTAATAACGTCTATACATCCTTGTACAAAATTTAATCAATTATTCTCGATGGCTGTTTCATTCCTGCGATCAATGGACATTTATCGAGTATCTGTTTTACATTGAATATTTAGGTTTTAAATAATTCACGAAGCTATCGTTGAATGCAACGGTTGATGCGATTACCTAATATACTTAATTCACAAATAGTTCGTGTAATATGTACGAGATGTAAGTTTCAAAAGTCCTATAAGTTAACGATCGTACGGGAATTCTTCCATATTTCTATGGCAACGAATAATTAACATCTATTCTACTCGATACAATTTT
The DNA here is from genome assembly GCA_018907195.1 of Dolichoris vasculosae. Taxonomy (NCBI): domain Eukaryota; kingdom Metazoa; phylum Arthropoda; class Insecta; order Hymenoptera; family Agaonidae; genus Dolichoris; species Dolichoris vasculosae. The sequence continues at coordinate 15,692,038 of JACCHY010000002.1, read as the reverse complement.
CTATGGTTTTACAACGATTCCCACCAAAGGATATAATATTCAACAAATATTCAACGTTAAAAAGTGTACATTCGAGGCATCGTTGCACGAGAAAAGTTGTACGATGATAAATTAAAAGAAACGTTGATACACGCATCGAACGTTTACACTTGGAATATACTTTGAAGAGCAATTAAAAAAAAAGGACTACGACTAGATTTAATTTTATTTCCATGCTTTTAAATCTATCGAAATGTCTTTCACAGCGTTGGCATCTCCATATATCGAAAATTCAGATATAAAATTGCAGGACTGTTCATAAATGAAAACAAAATAAATACTGTAAAGAATTTAGTTTTTCGATGAATTTATAACTATAATTCGTATGAAATTTCTCGTCCCGAGCGACTAGTCATTCAATCGACAAAATTTCAAACTGATGCAGCTTAACGTGTAGCGATACTTTTTTGATGTTTTTTATTTTAATCGCCGGTTCTACGATCGACTAACTTTGGCAAACACGTAACATAGTCACCGGCCCGCTCAACGTTTACTCGCGCGAATAGATCAATTTTTAAAAATAAAAGCCTCGATGTTGATCGTTCGTTGCGGTGACGCGTGTGAGCTTGTGTGCGTCGTTGTATCGCTGCACGTGTAGCAAAAAAAAGAGAATAAAATAAAATAACGAATAGGAAAAGAAATCCGCGCGAAAATCACCGAGCGAGGAAGAGACGGAGAGGACTGGAGAATATTTGCGATGGACCGTTTAATCAACGAGAACAGATTGTTGTACGACGAGTGCAAAAGAGCGCAAAAGAGCGCAAAAGAGCGCAAAAGACGCGGTGCAGTCTTGCAGTTTCCTATCGAAAGTATCAGGGACGGTAACGCATTAATGCATTCCGAGGTTAGCCTAAAAAAGTTTCTCTGCTACGATCGAATGGATTTTTTACGATATCGCCGATAAACTAAAACCGATAATTTAATACTCGGTGATCGTTGACAAATTTCAACTTAATACAGATCGAAAAATAGTTGTCAACTTTTTTATAGATGTCGTTATTTTAATTTATAAACCAAATGCATTCGCAAATAAACGTAATAAAATATTTATTTCATCTTTTCATAACGCTATAAAAATGAAGTTTTAATATTTAAGTTTATATTTAGAGGTTTAAGTTCACATTTTAGTACAAAATTTGCGGTTGCCTCGCTGTTTTAGGAATTTCATATTTTACAAGCTACAGTACTACTACTTTGGGCAGATTCACGCAGAATTTCCCGGTTGGTGATATTCAGGTGTACAGGTACTGCCGCGTAGTCCCAGGCTAATAAACATATGCTTATAAACCACTCGAATACATTTCTTTTCGTATTTACGAGCGAATTTTATTACGTAAGCGCACACACGGCTGTCGGTTTCCCAAAACCATTAAGTTCTGGCTGCGGATGACTCGCGGAAAGAACCGGTAACGCAAAGGTCTGGAGGTACGTCGCACAGGTATTCAATTCCTTTAATTACCCTCCGCTTTTATATGTTTATATGTACGTATGCACACGCGTATCCGTATTATAAATACGTATTATAAATACGTATTATAAATACGTATTATAAATACGCCATGTCGAAATTGACGCAAAACAACGTTACTGCGTTTCGACTACACGCGTTACACGTAAGCAAAATAAGAACTTCGTTCGGTAATAAATAATTTCCTACTACAAATATATTAATATTTTACGTTACTTTAATGATTACTTTACGATAGTTATCCTTAATGTAAGAAAGTAAATTAAAAGATTAATTAAAAACATCGTGCCATTGCGTATGTGTTAAAACATTTCAACTTATAATTAAATTATTTATCTCGGTTTGTAAATATTAATTATTTTATCAGCGTTGCCATCATCGTAATTATTAATATTATTATTATTACGATAAACACAAACAAATACTTCAGACTTGCGTGTAAAACGTTTCGCGATGCTATAATTTAAAGTAGAATAATTTTTCTTTATAATTATACTTTCCGATTGGTTTTTATTATTTCTAATCATTGTGTATTATAAATTATATTATAAATATATATAAATTATTCAAATAAGTAAATCGTTGCATTTATTTTCAGAAAATTCTATATATTATTCAACGATAAAAATAAACGGAAATAGATTTTCCGTGAAATTCTATCAGTTGCTAACATTTTATCGTAACAAAAAATTTTATCGTGCAAAATTATTTTAGTAATTTTAAATAATTTATTCGATACGAACCACATAGATAAACACATAACTTCATCCATCCAAACCTATTTCACAAAAGCCTAGACCAAAAACGGATACGAAAACTTTAAATTATAAAAGCGGTAAATGTTTAATACTGATTCAATCTGGTAAACACTATAAATATATTTCACCGGATATAATAAATTAACGATTTCTAATTAAAAAAAATACTTTCAACGTTTCCGCAAAAATATAAAATTATCACGATGGGGTTAACTCGGTATAAATACTTTAATAAGTTATAACTTCAAGTCGTGATAAACACGTCGGGAACGAAAAAAATATATACATACAAATTCTCGTAATATGACAATTTCTCGAAACTAAACTTCGCTTAATAGTGAAAATCTTAAGATAAAAGTAAAGTTTATTCGATATAATACATTTATTATTTATGTCGACTATTCTTTACGTAAACTAATTGAATATCATTGTTTTTATTGTATTAACATAAAAGTTTTATTATACGATAATTTGCCCTTGTATCGTATTAAAAATGTATATTTAACAATCGTATTTCTAAATAAGGTTTAAATTTTTAATTTTTAACGAATACAATTAATATTGTTTAAGTTGAAAAAGAATATTTGAAATCGTATTCTGTTAAAGCTAGACTTTTTATTTAATTAACTTCATTCGTAAGGTGAACATCTCGCTTTTAAATTTTTTAGAACTGATAAGAATTATTAAAAAATTTAAACGGCCACTGATTATTCCTGCCGAGTAAGCTACTCTTTTTACGTAAATAATCTAGAAACTGAAAATATTTGAGAAGTGAGAATATTGCTATAAAGAATCGTCAGAGCTGTTAAATTATACTTATACAAATTAATATTATAGAAGATGCGGAATAATCGCGTGTTGAAATCAAAATAGTTAATCCCGTAGAAAAAAATTAAATGATTTAGAATTATAGCTAAAGTTACGAATACGATCTTTAATGCTTAGTTAATATCGAATTACATAGTCATACATAACTAATACGAATAGTAATATTTATCGCGATTATTAATATTTTATTAAATTAGTTTTAAGAAATTTAAAAATAATAATTATTCCTTATTTTAAACTCGAATACCAAATATTAACGAAAAATAATCAAAAATTATAACTGATATAAACGTTAAAAGTTTCTATAAATTATATTACTTTATATTTTTATATTATCAGTTTAAATAGCTCTTAAAGAATTAACTCGGATATATAATTAATTCAGTTACTAAATGTATTATGCTTATATTTAAGTTGGCTTTTTTAAAACTTCCAGCAAAGATAACTTATTTTTTAATGTACCTATATATTTTTCATAATAAATAAATTTTAAATATTGTGAAAAATGGTAACTCAAAAAATTTAACGATAAAATACAAAAGTATTCGATAGTTTCGTAATTTTAAAAATCAAAATGAGAAATTGTCGTATCGAACAATGATAATTTTTTGTAATAAGAAATCACTATATTTTTTAGTAATATTAGAAATACACGAATTATAATATTAAAATAAATTCTTTTTTAAATGTTTAAGGAATTTTTGAAAATTCTAAAATTCCATTGTATTTAAATGAAATAAATGAAATTAAAATAAAGATCTTTAATAGTATTTTTTGGGATACAATTTACATATATTCGAGTATTCGATCGAAATATTCATACCAAATAAATTGTCGAACAATCGCTATAAAATTATTGGTCACGGTAGATTTTATTTTTACGATGAAATTAGAAAACTAGTAAATTTAAAAATGATTTATAATTTAGTAATAAAACTAATCGAATTACTATTTACACTTAGAATATAACGATACGATTCATTGTAATATTGACAACAAGTTTTATATAAAGTTCACTGCACCAAAAATATCTAGATTAGTTCAAATTACGTTACATGCGTATAAATTTAAACGACTGGAGACACATATATCAAAGCTGTATTTATTAATAGTTACGATTTCTATATTTTCTTCAATTTTTTAACTTTCCGTACATTTACGTTTCGTAAATATTATTTGCGGATCGATCTTCGCATTCGTGCAATAAAATTTATCATAAATTAAATGAGTCATCGAGATGATACTTATGTAAATACAGTTAAAGTTGTACAGGAACGAAACACGCGTTTAGAGTTTGATTTTAAGTTCAATTTGGTAATGTTATATATACGATAAAATAAAATTATCGAACAAAAAATTTACGACGTTAAAGTCAAGCTTCGTCGACGCGATTCGAGTAACGTTAATTCGATAGAACGGATAAATAGTAATTTAAAACGTTATTAAAAAAAAGTAACAAGTATTTTAATCCCATTTACCCGAAGAATCAACAATAAGCGATTATTTTTCTATTCATTTTTCGAAAACCAAAAGCAACGAGTTATTCAAATTGAACATTATGCAACGTGGAAAGGTCACGAAGTAATATGCATATACGTAACGTATTATCCTCGGATACAATTAAATTGTATCCAATCTGTTTTTGCACTTTTTGCAAGTGTAGGAGAATCTTAACGTCTGCTCTCTCGTAACTTTGCATTCGATTCACGCCGTTTCCACGCTCTTCCCCGTTTTCGAATTTCAAACGCGTTACAAAGTCGGTTTTTCCTCTTAAATCGCAATTTATATAGAATATTCAAACGGTTTACAAGCGCAAAGAAAAATCAGGATACGATTCGGTTCGTCCGAATAACTCACGGCGTACAAAGGACGTACGCAAACTCGAGTTTTCGACTCGGGAAAGAATTTGTTTTCTCTCAAAAGATGCGGAAGAACATTAACGATACAAGATTAACGGAGTTCAGCGGATAAAAAAGAAGTAACGGCAAAGTTTTTCCTCCGCTACGGACGGAACTCGCGCATCGCGTTAAGTCTACTTTACCGCCACACACCTACACTAGAGCTTTGTAGCTTTGTAGCTTTGTATTCTCTTAAAGTTGCTCAGCTTCCGCTTTTCCACCCGTTCCCCTCGACACCGCGCTACACACATTCGGAAACGGATTACGGTAGTAGATATCGGTGTACGCCCAAACGTACGTTTAAAAGTCCCAGGACCGAATAGAGAGAGATACGCGTGTTGGTACGAGGCGCCGGTCCCGGACTCCGTTCGGAGTCAACCCAAGTTTGACTTCGATGAATCGAGGGTGGAGAACCTCGGCTCGAGTAAGGAGCGCCGCGAAATTTGCGCACCACCGAAAAAGGAGTATTTTTAGCCCAGCGATTCGTAGACTTGGATCGCTCGGGGCGAGCCTCCGGTCTGCGGCCTCCGGCCCCGAGTCCCGGGTCCCGGGTCGAGGATGGACTTACCCAGGAGCAGGAGCTTGAGCTCTCGCCTCGCGTCCCGCTTATCCCTCCTGAGCTGGCGCTCGATCTCCTGGTTGATCCGCTTCTGCTCCTTGGCCTCCTCCGAGAGGCAGCACGCCATGGCTCGTTTGGTCGGCCGACGGCGGCGTTCGCGACGACGAGGACGTCAAGGGTCTCGCTCGAAGCTCCGGCCGTCGCAGCCCGGGCCTCCTTCTTAAACAGCAGCTTGCGCGCACACACGCACAGAGGCACACACTCGCGCGCGCGCGCCCACCCACGCACGCACCTAGGCGCGCATCCCGAGGACGACGACGAGGGCCGCGTCCGGTTGTCGATGTTGTTGTTTCTCCTCGTCACCCTCGTCTTCCTCCTCGTCCTCCTCCTCCTTCTCCTCGGCAGCCTCCCGCTGCTCGGGCAGCTCCGCCGCCTCGTCGCCTAGGAGGCGAGACGCTGGCCCTCGCTCTCGTTGCCGCCGCCGCTGCACCAGGGGCGACGCATCCGAGGGCCGCGATCGCTCGCACGCCCCCGGGGACGACGCGCCGGCCTCCCCCGGGCTCGGCTGCCCTGGGTGCGCTCGAGGCGGTCGTCAGCGCTGCGCGCGGCACATGTGCGGCCCTCTCGGCCTCGGAGCTGGGGCTGTTTTCTCCAGGTGCAGTCTAGGTCGGCGCACGGTTGTCTTCCCCGTGTCACGGGTCGTTCCTGGACGCTGCTTCTGTTGCTGCCGCTGCTGCCGCTGATGCCGCTGATGCTACTGTTGCTGCGACGGTGCGCGCCTTCCACCTGCCGGACAAACACACAAGAGAACGATGAGCGAATCTCGAGGGGAGGATCTCGACCGATCGGGGATGGAAAATAACGAGAGCGGCCCGCGATTCCGTCCGTCCGTCCGTCTCTCTCTCTTTCTCTCTCTCGCTCTTATGCGCTCGGAAGGGCGAGAGAACGGCGTGGGAGAGGGTTCGCAACGCGCCACGCTCGCGATATAGGTTAAGTAGCGAAGGTGCGTTTCGAGGACGGGTACTCGAGGGACAGGGACAGGGACGGGTTTACGCGCACCCGGAGAAAAAGAGGGAGCGGCGAGCGAAGGAGACCGAAGACGGGACAGTAGGACGTCTTCGTCGTCGGTGGCTGCACTACGTGTCTCGACCTCTCGCTCTCTCCGTCTCGGTGGTCATGCGTGTGCCGCGATGACATGCACAACCAGTCCCGACTGCCGAGCGCACGCACCGCGCGAACCCCCCCGAGCGATTTTTACACGTTACGTACGCGGGCGTGTATACACACACGGAACGGCACCGAGAGCGGGAGAAAGAGAGAGAGCGCGACGAGCGGGAAGGGGCAGGAGAGGAAGAGAGAGAGAGAGAGAGTGAGAGCGAGAGCGGACGGGAGCAGCACCAGCATCAAGCGACTCGGGAAAACGCTACGAGGGTCTCTCGCGATACTCGCGAATCCGTCCCTTACGTACTCGGCGCTCCTTCTCTCCTCGATACGAACGCGAGAGAGCAGCGGATACTCTCTCTCGTTGGACTCGAGACACGGCTCCCGGCGCGGTTGGGTGTGGTAACCCACCGCTCGTTCCTTCTCGCTCCTTCTCGCTTCGACTCTCCGTCTCCCTCTATCGCTCGGTCGGCGCACGCAGAGCGACGACGGCGACGACGGCGAGGACGGTTCTCTGACGGACACACAACTCTGACACACGGGTACGCGAAGTTGGCCTCCTCTTGGCCTCCTCTCTCGCACACCCCCGCGAGCAGCGGGTTTCGGAACCGTTTTCGAATCGGCCCCCCGCGTGACAGTGGTCGCTCGGCACCGGGATACCCTTCCCCTCCCCCGAAGGTACGTACGTCCGTTCCTCCGCTCGCTGCTGTCAAACGAGTTGTCCGACGCGCGGAGACGCGAACGTATGGCTGCGTTCGTAGGTGGAAGGACGGAGAGTACAACGGAGAGTACGACGACGACGTACGTACTATGTACACAGGCACAACGCGGACGTCGAGAGGCGCCCGTCTGCTCGACTAGCCGGCCGGTCGTCGGCTTTTTATTATCGGCCAGCGACGGTCCTCGCTCTCCCTCTCTCTCCAACCTCTCGCTCCTCTCGCTCCTCTCTCTATTGTGCGAACGCGCACGCAGGCTTTTCTTATATTTCTCCCTCGCTCTCTCTCTCGCTCTCTGTCGCTCTTTTTCAAAATCCGCTTATGCCGCCAAACCAGATTATCGGATGGACGACGAAGCCCGAGAACAGTCAAGTCCAAGTACAATGTCTCACCTTCCTCTCTATTCGTGGTCGTCGTAGTCGTCTTCCTCGTATTCGTCGTCGTCGTCGTCGTCGTCGTCGTCGTTGTCTCCGTTTCCGTGTCTCTTTCTACGTACCGACACGCGCGATCGGCGCTTGTACGCGCTTAGCCTTTGCTTGGCTGGTGAAAGAGAAGCGACGAGCGAGAGAGCGAGAGAGGAACCGCTAAGAGCCTCGTGGTCGCTCGCGACTCGTGCCACTCCTAGAGAAAGAGAGAGCGCAAGCTAGAGGGACGGAGAGAAGAGACGCGGAATAAATATACGCGCGGGTAAGCGTACGTGAGTGTGTACGTACGAGTAGTATTGGGAAGCGAGAGAGAGAAAGAGAGAGAGAGAGAGAGAGAGAGAGAGAGTCAAAGAAAGATAGTAGGTGAAAGAGAAAGAGTAAGAGAGAGAAAGAGAGCGACGGTCGCGCGGGCTGAGCACGTGTCCTCGAGCGCGCTAACTGGATTACAAAATCAGCAAAACGCCACCGTCGTCGGGATATCGCATTTGGGAAAGATGAGAGCGAAAGAGAGCGAAAGAGAGCGAAGAGAGCGAAGAGAACGAAATAGAGAGGGAGGCTGCCTCGGCGGTGGAGGAGACGAGGTAAGGTGGGAGAGATCGAAAACGAGAGAGAGGGAGAGAGAAAATATTAGGTGCGCCGTCGTCCGAGCTTTTGAGGTTAGGTCGGATTCGGGGGACGGTCGCCTTCGGAGCCTCGAAGAGAAGCGTCGAGACCCGGACGACGGCTTCGCTGAAACGAGAAAATCAACGCCGTGGAGTTGACGGGGGGGAAGAAGGGAGAAAGGAGCGAGGAGAGCGAGACAGAGAGACATCGATCGGCGCCGTCGTTTACAATCGTACGCAATCGTCAATCTCTCCGTCTCTATCGGATGCGCGCACTCCCGAAAAATCCCCGCGACACTCGCACGCAAAACGCACACGCAAAACGCACACGCAAGACGCACACGCAAAACGCACACGCAACGCACGCGCGAACCCACCGCCGAACGATACGTTCGCGCGTACACACGCGTTCGGCTAATCAATCCTTACTTCTCAGCGGTTTCCCGTCTTCATCGCCTCCCGGCTTTTTCGATCGCTGCTTCTTCCTCTTCCTTCTGGGCCCCGACTCGTCCAACACGCGCGCAACTCACACCCCGACTGGACGATGACGGCGACGACGATGTCGATGTGCCGCCCGCGTACCAGGGCCACGATCACCGAGACCGCGACCACGGGAGAGAGAGAAGGAGAGTCCGAGGAACCGAGAACGAGAACGAGAACGATAATGGAAGAACTCGTTCCTTCCACACTCTCTCTCTCTCTCTCTATCTCTCCGTGTCTACCCGAGCCGCGCTGCTCACGCGCGTATACTCGCGACACTCGCGATGCACCACCGTCGTTCCCAACCGCACTCTCCCTCTCGCTCCCACGACGGGCCGCGTCAGTCTCTTCTTCTCTCCTTCTCTCCTTCTCGCTCCCGTTGGAGAGCAAGAGCAAGAGCAAGAGCAAGAGCAAGAGTAAGTGCAAGAGCAGCAGCAACAAGCCCAGGAAGGAGAGCAGAGAGCGATGCCGTCCGCGGACGAAAGAGAGGCTCGCACTATTGCCCCTTGGGCTCTTCTTTCGGCTCTTCTTTCGCTTCTTCTTTCGCTTCTTCTTTCGCTTCTTCTTTCGCTTCTGCTTTCGCTTCTTCTTTCGCTTCTTCTTTCGGTTCTTCTTTCGATTCTTCTTTCGGCTCTTCTCGTCGGCTCGTCCCGTCCACGCGCACACGCATCTCTCCCTTAGCCGCGAGCGCTCGCCTTCCGGATAAACGCGTGCGTGTGAGCGCTCGTAGGTGTGCGCGCATGGGATCGCCTCTCTCCGTCTCTTTCGCGCGGTATCCGCCTATCGCAAGATGGCGGAAACGGTCCCCGAGCCGACGCGTCGATCCTCTCCTCTCCTCTCCTCTCCTCTCCTCTCCTCTTCGCTCCTTTACTCTACTCTCTTCTCGTCCCTACACTCCTCGTCCGTATCCCGCGAACCTTCCCGTGGCCGCACGCCTACGTAGACGTCGCGCGCGCGATCGTGCTGCCATCTTCCTATGGGAGTTGCCACGGTCTTCCCTTTTCCAATCGTTACCGCGACCTCGCTTCGAATTTCCCGCCGACCCGACTCCTTTCCCACCGGATTAGAAAGAGAATCACCGAGAGAGGCACCGAGAGAGGCACCGAATCTTTTTTACTCTCGCTTTCAATGCGCGGTTGCGCGGCCTTTTTTATTTTAGACGTCAACCGGCAAAGTCACGGGCGACGAGATTATCTCGCGGTTCGAGGATATTTCGCGGACCCCCGCGACTGTCGGACCTCGAAAAACCGATCCATAAACGAACGGAAAGGAAAATTCGCGGTAAATTATCCAGGAAGAGAGTCGGTACCGCGATTTTTTCCATTTTTTGTAACCGATTTACGTGATCCCTACCTTTGCCACTGCACTGCATTATCGATCGGACGATGCGTAACCGAAAATACTTAACTCGACGTTCCGCGTTCGAATTTGAATAGAAAATTACGTTTCGTTGTTTCGTCTGCGCGGTTCCTTCCTTTTCCGGTTGTATCTGTTACGTAACCGAGTACATACGTTGGCATAAACGACGCGAACAACTTTTAGCGAAATCGATCGATCGCTCCTGTAATCGCTCCTGTAATCGCTCCTGTAATCGCTCCTGTAATCGTTCCTTCAACGTAGCGCGGAATCCGTCCTTCGAAAATACGTCTTCGTTCGTTGCGATGGACGAGTAAATTTAAATTCTACACCCAACGAAATATTATTTTCGATATAATGGTACGTTAATTACCGAACCTGTTGAAGCTGTACGGTGGTCCGTATACCGTATCCGGTAAGATTGAAATGCCTCGTTAATTACTATTAAATCCTAACGTAGCTTCCATTACTCTTGTCGAGCTTCCAGAGTTATGCTTCGGTTCGCATAAATTTTATAAACGATATTTTTTTTTTCAACCGTACGATAGCCTACGAGCTCTGTTCTTTTTTTCGAAACTAGATAAATAATGATACGTATCGATAAAAATGCGTCGTTAAATAATTTTTATTTATTTTTATACGCGATGTAAATGGTTATATTTATTATTTATTGCTGTAGATGCTTTTAATTTTATTGGTTAGGTGAAACTGTAAAACTGTTACCGTAAAACTTTGTAGTGTATTTAAAACTCTGTAGAATTATTTTCGTTGCCTTTTATACGTTGATACGCGCGACGGAATTGAAGTTCGGCAATTTCATAAATACGAAATATGTACAAACGTTTTATTTAATGGAAAATTTTAAATACGCGTACTTAAGGGTATTAGCGAAATCCTAATTAAATTAAATTTTATAAAATAAGCGTAAATTATAATTAATAAGACAGTTTTTATGGGTACATTCGATATACGTAAACTATTCGCCACGAGACCTATAAGTAATTTAAAAAAAACGACAAACGTGAAAAATAATTTAAGTCTGTATAAACCAAATTAAAATTCGCAAAAATTTATTTGGAAAATAAATAATTTACAATTAGAAATTCATTAGCGATATATTGAATAATTCGTACAAATTCTGGTACATTTTATTTATTTACAAATTCTTAAGGTCACCAAAAGTGAGTAGAAATTCGTAATCACAGTTGATAAGAACCCATATAAATAAGAACTTATCACAGTAACTAAGTAAACACGTTTAAATCAAGATGAAGTTTTATGTATCGGCTAACAATTATTAAAAAAACTAAATTAAATAACAAAAATTCTAAATTTATATTTATTATAATAATAAACGAAAATAAATTAAAATTTATTATAATAGATTCATCCATTATTTGCGTGCAAAAATTTTATCAAAATAATAATAAAATTTTTAAACAAATTTCAATTTTATCTCCGTAATATTTAATCAAATGATTTCTTTTATATTGCTTAAAAATTATTAAATAAACAATCGAGATTTTGTATAATTTGAAATAATTATAATGTATAAATCGACAACGATGTACTGCGTTAAACCCATTGAGTATAAATCAAAATAATAACGCATTTTTAACTTTTTGAATTTTGCACATTAATTGTTATTATAAGTATCGGAACTAATTTATATAATTTTCAAACTATTTTTCAGCAATGATCGTAAATATTTATAGAGGCCTAAAGTTATTTATGAATAGCTATTTAATATAAATAATGAGATATATGGAATAAAATTACGAACCGGCTTTAAATTTATGTATTAATGCGGCTTTATTGATTTTCATGGTTCGATAAACGATTAATGTATAGAACAATTCTAGTATTTGAATTTAACCGCTGAATTCAATATTATGTCGATGGAATAAAAAAAAATATTAAATCGATACATATTTAATTTATTTAATTTATTTAATTTATTTAATTTCATTTATTATATTATTTTAGGAAGTTTATTATAAATCTTATAAATCCATAATTTAACGGTATTTAACGGTATATAAAAAAATATTCTATTAAACTAAATACGATAAATATTTAATTCTGTGTTAAAAAATATGTCTCTATTTTATTATGCATTAAAAATTATAAAATTCTACGCAATATCAATAAATTGTATAACATTACGTATTAATCTTATTCACATTATTTATAAATTTGCGCTTTCGTGGTTACGAATGAATTATTTAAGTACATTCCAGTGGCAACTCGGATATACGTAGATTATTAAGCAAACTAGAAGTTACGGCTGGATTCATTTCGTGTACTTGGTTATCATTACCTATACCATTGTATTGTTTACAATCCGTCTAGCATTAAGTTTAACCAAAATATCTGGCATTCGAGTTAAATTCTAACTGGTAAAGCGAAATTCATCACATAAATTTACAAAGGTACAGATAACAAATTCTTATCGCGTGAAAAATCATAATTTTTTATAATATTAATTATATCGATGTTTACACAAAAGTGTAGCTACGGTAAAAAAAAGACCTAATAAAATCATCCGAACCTCTCATAATTTAAAACTGATAACACTTTTTCCTGTACGCGTACTTTATCAAGCATCCAGAATAATTAACATACCGTAAATAAACGGATTCGTAGAGTTTCCTTGGCCGTTGTCTACGTCGCGCTTTCGAAAAACATACACGCGCAATTTACCTAAAGCGTACTCGTAACTCGGCACGCGTAAAAGAATATTAAAGCGACGAGGAAAAAAAAGACGAGATAGAAAAAGAAAAGATAGACGGAGCAAGCGGAACAAGCGGAACAAGCGGAACAAGGAAGCTCGTTCTCGCTGCTGACAGGGAAAATCCCGCACGAGCGAAAAGAGTATTTCCGCATTGCTCCAAGACCGTGAAAAGCTTCGCGGACGACGTCCGTCTGTCGAGCCCTTGACTTTGCGTTATTCTCGCGGATTGGAACGAGCGGGGCTTCCGTGACTCGGAACTTCCTCCGACGCCTCGCCTTGAATTACGAGTAAAAATCCGAGTAAAAATCCGAGTAAAAATCCGAGGAAAGATACGAGGAAAAATCCGAGGAAAAATCCGAGGAAAGATCCGGGGATTTCACCTTCTCTTCCTTTCAACTTCTTACGCAATGCATTCCTTCTTCGGATTCTCCCTAACGTATTTACCCGGGTTTTCGGGTTTTAGTTTTGGCCTACCAGGACAAGAGCAGCGGGGATTTGGTGGAGATTTCGTTTGGATGGTTTCCAGTCGGATCGCACGGAACTCGTATATCGAAAAAATAAACGCGTCCAAATAATTAGGAAACTTGTTGTTGAAATTTCTTCGAACCCGTGTCCTTTTGAACGAACTCGCTTGTGATGCCGTACAAGAATTCAAATCTTTTTCTTCGCCTTTACATATCTGTTTCGTAAATTAAAAGAGGGAGGCGTTCGAGTAACGTTGCAAGAGTATCGAAACATCCGTTTAGAGAAAATCTCTGTAGAATCGACGCGTAAGTTTTGTAAAAGGCTGTTTATTTTGTTGAAAATAAATATCGAAAGAACTTTCAACTAATCGCTTTATCAAATTATTTACTTCCGTGAATTATCGTAACATCGTTATCATCCGCGTATTTTGATAAGCTGAAAAAAGTTAATTTTTGTATATAAGAATAATTTCTTTTTGCTTGACTTACTTCCCAACTTGCTTGTATGTACATCATAGTTTTGTAAGCTGAAAATTCTTTTAAACTCGATAAAGTCTTAACAGGATCTCGAGGGTGATCGCATTTCTCTGTATATATCTCTATTTAATTTAATTGACCGACGGTTTTTAATATTACTTATTTTGTACGTGTAAACGTTAAGCAACGATGAAGCGACCGAGTATTAAATTCAAATAAATTATAAGCGAGTTTAGAAAATTACTTTTATTATATTGCAGTTATTTTTTTAAACATTAAGACGATGAAAAGAATTTTATAAAACAAAATGTTTTTTTTTATAATTTACAAATTTTATAGTTTAATTTATTTATCCGATCGAAGATTAAATTATATTCACTTTACAGAAAATTGAACAATTATCTAAAATTATAATTTTAAATTGTTATGAATATTAAAGTCAACGAGTTTTTCAAGTATGTTCTTTCGTCAAAATATACACGTGATATTTTTCATACTCCGACTTATTTTTTTTAAAGTTAATCCCTTTTAAGACGGAATATATATTCTTTTCTGTTTGTTAGAAATAAAATTTATTCACACGTGTAACTTATTTACTTTTAAAGTTTTTACTTTAAATTATAATTGCGTAATATTCTGATACAAGTTTTTGTGAATAAAAATATTATCATTTTATAAAATTATTATTATTATTAGTTTTTTATAGAATTTGTTATAGGTTTAATACTATCCAATGAAAAAAAAATTTATACCTTGAAAACTAATTTTGTTTTATTCCAAATAAATATGAAAATTCTATTCCTTCAATACTTCAAGAAATTTTGATACAAGAAACCCACGTTATATTTCAGTTTGCAAAATAATATTTTGAAAATTACACGCTAAAAGTTCTTATACTTGTTGGATGATTAATAGTGTTTTAGGGATGCCTCAGTTAGTAACAAAAATTTAAAAAATAATTTAAAAAATGCTTTCTCTAAAGCATTAATCTGTCGTTTAAACTATAAAAAGTATCGTAATTTTCTTAATTTATCAAAGTGATGTAAACTCTGATGAAAATTAAAAAACAAAGCTCCTCGATAAAAAAATTAAAAATTCTTAATCTTAGCTTAAAATACGCTTCGTAAAAAAATGCTATAGCTACTGAAACATTATTTACAAGATTTTACAGATAAAATATATAAAACTTAGAAACATAATTTGTTAAATGTTGGAACTAATGCATACAAAATATTAATGTAATTTTATAATAAAACATCTTTATTTTCTTTTTCTCACAATATTATGAATAGTATTCTTGTAAAATACATTTTTTTTCAATTTATGAAAAAATGATTGTTGTCAAATATTTGCTTTACAATATATTAATACGTAAAAATTTTTATAACAAAAAATTCTCATTTCGGTGAATTTTAAAACTGAATAAAATTTTTGAAGATATTCTTTTTGAACAAAATATTTTTTTTTGGTCAACAGTATTTACGTACTTGAAAATCTGAAATTAATGGAAACAACTTCTACACAATTGATTTTAGCTATTGAAAATGTTTAAATACTTTTAATTTATTTGTATAAAAATGATTTGTTTTATTTAAAATATCTTATGAATTAATAATAATTATTAAACTTTAGCTTTTTATTATAAATATGTATAATGAAAAAAATCTTATTTAAAATTATGTTTTATTTTTTAAACTAAATTTTTTTTTAAATATTTACTTATCTTTATTTATTAACAAACAGATTAAATAAAGGATATATTATACAATCATTTTAGTTTATATTCGCAATTTTATCTTATCTTTAAATGACCAAAAAAAATTAATAGTAGAAATCGATAATCCAGATGAGCTTCTATGAAATGAATCATATGCCTTACAAATTTTCATTTTTAAATAGACAATAATAATTACTGGATACAAAATAAATTTTTACAGATTAGTATATAATAGTATTTTGAAATATACAAAAATTAATTTAATTATTTTAATCGATCGTCTAGAATATAATTTGAAAATCGTCGTGGAATCATATACGTGATCGAAAATGATTAAACGTTCGATAAACATAAACTCTGCTATTTAATCTTTTAGGAATAGATATACTTACATATTTAAAATAGTTTAGTAAATTTAAAAGTATAATATAATAAAAATATAAAGTGTGAATTCGGCGTGATAAATTAGTCATCGGCTATGGAAGTCCTTGGCATGATATTTGAACACAAATCAGATTAAGTTGTAAGTAAGGGCTTCGCTTAATCTGCTATACTTTCGTGACATTACCGATATAGGTAAATGAATTATTACTCACAGGTTGGTGAAATAAAATGAAATAAAAGTAAGTCGTATAGCAGACACATGCTAGTTTATTGTACTTTAATTATACTTATTTTTAATTATTATAATTATATCTAAGGTTATATATTTGCAGGTATGGCTACAGTAAAATTAGACAACACGACATAAATATGACAAACGATATAACAACGATCGATTCCATAGTTACACCGATGTCTCTTTTGTTTGTTTACAATAAATCTCTTATTTTTTTGTTTTACTTTTTTGAGTACATTAATAAGTGCAGGTAAAAAGCTTATGATTAAGGACTACATATCAGTGTTTTTTCGATCGAGCCAACGTTTACCAAATGTCGCATTTTTCAATACTTTACAGAACGTGTAGATATAAAGTCTTATAAAATCTCATTGTAAAAGTAAAAAATGTCCTCCTGTTTTGTCCGCTGATGTCTTTCGATAATTCATTTCGGTTTTTCCCCCGTTGGCTTTTCGAAGAAAACGCTGAAAAGGTAATCGACATCGAAGGTATTCAACGAGCTTAGCCTCTTTCGATTTTCTACATTCATAAGTAGGCGTAACGATGGGTCGATCCTTCAACTTAAACATTTGACCATTTGTATAAAAGAACAATCCATCTTGACTATAATCTGCCGTTTCTTAAATCATACAACGGAATAAAAACGTACGTGCGAACTCCTTCAATGACGTTCACTGACTCTCTCGAATCGTTTATATACTCATACTCGTAATGTTTCTTACAAAGGATTCGATACAATACTCGAGAGTTTCATAAAGTATTATTATTAATATTAATATTTTTATTATTATTATGTAAATTTTTAAGGACAAAATGGTTTTAGTCAATTTAATCGCTTCGATGCAATAAACGCAACAAAGCGTTCGATGATTAACAGCTGCCTTATAAATACTTTCTACGCATTTTGTAGAAAACCAGAAGAAAAGATCAAAACGAAGAATCATTGATTTTATTTTATCAGAGGAATAAATATATATATATATCTATATATATATATATTTATTTATATATTTATAAATTTATGTATATAAAATTTCGTAGACATCATCCGGGATCACGGATCTTCGAATAATAAACTAATATTTATTTTTCATCCGCCGCGCCGAATATTTTATTTACTTTCAAACGATAGGGAGGCGTCATTTCGATAAGCATGCAAGAATGTACCCCGGACACCAAATGGCCGACCAGCGCTTCGCCTTGGTACCCGAACGAAAGAATCAGCAGTTTCACGTGTAGTTTAAAAACGTTGATCGCTCATCGGTCGTCGTACAGATTTCCTCAGAGTTCCTCGTACACGATGGTTGCTCGGACCTTACCCATTCGGTAAATCGTTCGCTGCAGGCCGATGTCCAACCGTTAAATATAAACCTTCTTTTAAAAACCGTACGCGACGATTCGTCCGTTAAAAAACATAAAGAAAACAGGGACGAAACGAGATACGACTCTTCGAGCGCTGATAGACGACGATTCGCTTGGATAAAATAATCTTACGATTTACAAAGTAGTTCTATGTACAAATTCATAAAATAATATTAATTTATTATTGTAGACTTTCATATAGTAGTTATATCGCTCGTAGCTTAATTACGTAGCAGCATAGTGTTTGTGTGTCGCGCGCATACATTGTATTGAAATTCATGAAATATGTCGTTTGATTGGCAACGTGCGAGATTAATTCGCTCGAGATATACACACGGTTAGCAGAATGGATCGACGACGAAGCGTCGAAAAAGCTTTCCCCGATGCGATTTCGCGAAAGAAAGAGAGAAAGAGGAAGAGAGAAATGTTAGAAAGGATGCGCATCGGTTCTGGTTTCTTCGAGGGTCCGCCGTTACGGCCAGAAAAGCCCCGGCCCGCATCGAACGTGATCGCCGAGTCGGTGAGAATAAAGAAAAACAAAGAAAAACAAAGAAAAACGCAGGGGCGAGGCGATAGCTCTCCTAAAAGGAGAAGACTCGGTGGAGGGGGAGGGAAGAAGCGCAAGGAAGATAAGGTATTTGTATTTATTTGATCGTCGACGACGTCGTCGCGGCGCATCGCGAAAGACGGAAACAGAGTGCGCGAACGTCGTCGATTGGCACGGACAGTGGCTGGCGTAAGGCACTTGGAAACCGAGGGCGATCCTCGAGCCTCCCCCCATCCCCTCGCACTCTCGCACTCTCGCACCCTCGCACCCTCGCACCCTCGCACCCTCGCACCCTCGATCCAGCGGAGAGAAGCCAAGAGGGAACGAACGCGCGGCCTTCCTCGCGTCTCGTCTCTTAGCGCTCGCCCTTTTCCTTTATCGTCTTGTTCTCGGAGACGCGCGCCTCCTCGTTATTCCATTCTCCGCGGGCGGTGGAGCGCGTATCCTGGCGATTCGGGGTCGGCGCGCCCAGACGCTCACAAGGGATTCGTGAAGTTCGCCGGGAACATGCCTTTCTCGTTCGTGCCTTCCTTTATGCCCATCAGCCAGCCCTCCTCCTGGAACAACGCCAGAGTTACAACGGGAGTTACAACGGGAGTTGCAACCAGAGTTACAGCCAGAGTTGCAACGAGAGTTACAACCAGAGTTACAACCAGAGTTACAACCAAAATTACAATCAGAATTACAATCAGAATTACAACGTGATCTACCGCGAGAGACAGAGAGAGACACTAGTTTTCTAAGATGAGAGTTTCCTTTCACAAAATTCGTTTTATCGTGAGAAACCCGAAACTGCTCGTGGCATTTGTGAAATCTCTTTTCTCAACGTAATGCAAAGTTAATAATCGAACGTTGGTTTTCCTTGCAATTTTATTTTCGCAATCTACGTATTTTCGCTTCGATTTTATTATAATTCTAAGAAATTTATACCTCTTCGTATTTATTCGCGATTAATTAGAAAGGATCTTTTTAAGCGCGAAATTCGGTCGTTGGACCGAAGTACGGAACTTAACGTTTACGATACCAATTCGTAATTCAACGACGAAAAATATTTGAAGAGTCGATCGAAATATTTTATATTTTAAAGTCATCGTAATACTTAAAAAAATATTTCATTTATTTCTTTATTAAATCAAACCTAATTCGGTGTAAGCTGTAACCGTCGTATCGCGTTCGTACATATTTAAATAATCGATCTAATGAAAAATAATTAATAATGGACAATTCTTTCCGACTTTTGACCAATCGATATTTAATATTCGCGTTCGTACGATCAACGTTCATTTTACGGAAAATAAAACCGTTGTCTCGACAAAGAATATTTCGAATAACTTGAAATCCCAAAAAGAGTTTATTCCTTTTCTATTTTTTTATTTTTCTCTCGCGGTCTCACAGTCTCCTAAAAATATAATGAAATGGTACAAACCTGTTCTTCCGGATCATCGTATTCGACGACGCGAATAATTTCGCCGACTTCGAAAGACAGCTCATCCACGTCTTCGCGATTGTACTTATAAGTGGCCCTCACCCTGTACAAAACGCCGGGTGGCAAATTGTCGGTAGTCGCCCCTGCAGATAAATGGATACCATTTTCATATTCCACGTCTAGAAGGATTCAATTTGCCGCCATTAGGTACGTTTATTATGGTCATGCTCAGATACATGAGTACATTTAATCATTGTTATATTGTCAACATTTAAGCATGCGTGTGCAGATTGGCAGGCAAATTGCGTGGACAAAAGAAAAAAACATTCAGAGAAAGTTTCAAAGAAGCTCTTCTTTTCACAAATAATCTATCGCTGATTATGCAATTCCATTACAAATGATTTCTTTATTTTATGTTTCAACGATTTTTATTCTTATTTATTTTTCGAATATTCTCAATTATATTTAAAAATCAAATCGATACTTTGTCACTCCCGAGAAAGTTAATCAAGTTATTAATGATATAAAAAATATTGTAACGGATAAATTGACTATTTTCTTTTTTAATTTAATTGATGTTTTACAAATTGTTTTATTTAACGTATTACTAAAATCGTTACGTACGATAAAATTGTAAAATTGGTTATAAAAGAATTTTATTTTCTCGGTTTTATATCTTACTTTTAAAATAATTTTCATTATTTGTATAAAACGTCGCTCATAAAATTGTTAAAATTCTAGATTTTTATTTATTTACACCGTAATAATATGTAATACATCGCATAATAGTTACGTGATATATTAATTAATAGTTGATATATATGGAAAATTAGTTTTTCCGTATAATTAATGTATTCTGTGATTATGTACAAAAAAATACATATTAAAAAAAAATTATTTTTTAAAAATAATTAAGTATATTATAACTCACGATAATGAAGTTATAATCATTATTTTATTTCAATTACTTGCTAATGATTTTATCATTTATACTTCAATAGTTTTTTCTGGAATACTCTTCAACGATATTCTTTAACAAGACTTTTTGCGATTACCCAATGTGCAATTAAAAAAATTAAAATTAAAATAATTCATCGTAATTCTTGTAATTACATTTTTTCTTTAAATAGTGACTATTACACATTTTCATTGTATTGCATATTTATTATTTTTATGTAATTATCTATAATTTTTCTTTTTAATTATAAACTTTTAAAAACTAAAATTAAATCTAGTTAAATAATTAAATTTTATTATTAGAATTGAAAAAAGTAATTATATAAAAAATATTTGAAAAATATTTTTATATTAATAAGAAAAATAATATTGCCAACAAATTACCGAAATATATTGTATTGTTTAGAATTTTTTTAGAATATTTAGAATTTTTAAACATAAATTCGATATTAATTAATTTTCATATATTTGAAACTTAATGTAATAGAATATTTACTAATTATACTTATCCTGGAAAGAAATTACGCATTCGTATTTACGAATTTGTAAAATTTGCCTCCAAAGTTTACAAAAATGCATCTCATAAAATTTTAAATATTGAATGAATACATTGCTAACTATTAATTTTATGTTTATAATTAAAATAAAAAATTTATTTATACAAATTTAATTAAGCTTCGTATAAATTTAAATTATTTACAATAAATACGTGAAATATTTATAAAATACAAAACAACAAATATGGTTTTATTTGTTGGATGAAAAAATCAAATCATGCTTTTCTATACACAAAATAAATCACTATATTTTGACTCGTTAATTACGAATAATTATTACTAATATTTATAGGCTTAAATAACAATTAAACCTCCGTTAAAAATATTTTATTATTTATGTACCGTTGCTAAACAATCGATCAGTAATGAGAAAATTTTTTATTTTATATAATGAAAAAGTTGTTTTGTTTAAATCAATAATTTAACATTTAATTATGAATAAAGCATAGAAATAAATGGTTTATTGAAAAATGAATTTGCAATATAATTTACATAAACACGATGGTTGGAAGTGTCTATGCCTACGTCATAGGAATGAATCACGTTTTTCCAGTAAAAACTATCTTGGCGAACGAAGGTGAAACATTGATTTTCTAATTAACGATAAAGTTTCCAATAAAGTTGGAAATCATTTCCAATGGAATCAGCGGTGTGCGACGGGATCGCATCGACGTCGTATCCAGCGACATACTCACCTACGGGAATGTCATAAAGCTCTTCGACGCCGCGTTTTGCGGGCGCCTTGGCGTTTTTCGGGGACGACGAGTCCTGGTTATTGAGGGAGGAATTATCATTGCTGTTAGCGGTTGTGTTGTTAGCATTGCCGTTGAGTTGGACGACGGGCGCATTCGTTGACTCCTCGTGCGAGGCCGGCGTGGAATCGTCCAGGGCTGTAAAAGAAAACGCCAACAAAAAACACACACACTCTACGGAAGAAGTACCAAAGATGAACTTGGATATCGACGCACGTATCCGTGAAACGATACGCGCCCTTTTTCTTCTCTTGCAACCTCTTGCGAGCATCCAACGTATTACGTCACACGAGACGTAACTTTGGATAGCATCGATTGGTTTTATTATTTACATTTTGTGAGAACAAATTAATTAACGACAGTTTCCGATAGACAATGCAATCGATTTAACATTGAGAAAGAAATTTTTATTTTTATTTTTAAGTTACGCAATAACAATAAGAAATGGTGTTAGACACACAATTCACAAAAACGTGTTTACTTGTAATCTACCAATAAAAATATTACGACGTAAAATTTAGATTTTTCGTTACCTGCTGAGACGTTATTTTGAGGTGGTTGCGTATTGATGATAAGACTAAAAATAAATAAGAATAATTAATATAACGAAATAATATAACGGAAACAAATTTTAAAACATTCAAAAAATAAAACAGGACCGATCGACTAATTATATGTCGCCGTAAATAAAATAAATATATACTATTTTATATTATAGTTTTATATTTTTTAATTAATATAATACTTGAGATGTTACGAGTTAAAAGTATAAGCATAATTAAGTATAAAAATGAAGTTTTCGTCAAGAATATTTTAATCGATCTTACGTTTATTTATTTAATGTGAAATTATCGTGAAAAATTAATAGTCCAAATGTAATAATTTTAAAGCGATTATAATTTATTTTATTTATCGGCACATAGCGATATAAAAGTAAGACAATATTCAGTCCTGTAATATTTGAATAAAGGAATAATGAGTTATACTAACGAAGAGTTCGCATTTGGTGATTTGGGTGATTGAGGCGCCGAGTTCTTTTTAAGTGTGTACGACCCTCGTTGACTTTCATTTGCCAATTTGTCGACTATCGCCTCAAGCTCCGAAAAAACCTGTACGAAAAGAATAAGAAAATTAATTTCAGTCGCGGACGCTACAACCAAACGAATTTTTTCACTCGGATAAAATAATTGTATCTTTTTTAATTTGTAATCTACTCGAAATTTATCGCGTGCTATTCTTCGTAAAATATAAATATTTTGTATTAAACGTACTTTATTCTGTATGCATGTATTCGTAAATTGTAGATAAAATGAAAGTTACTTTAAAAATGAATTTTACATGAAACGTAGATAAAATACGAATATGTATATTTTAAATACTTGAAAAGGGAAATTTTATCAGAAAAAAAAATAATAATCTTCCGCGTGAAATTAAATTTTAGTTTACTTAAAAATAAGCTTATAATACAAAAATTAAACTACACAAATTTTATTAAATTTTTTTTATGTATTACATTTATATTTTGTAACGTTCGTGTTATTAATGTAAATACAGTCTTTGAAGTAGAAAATTTCATTTAAAAATTTATTTCAGAATTATGATACATGTAATTTTAAGATTCAGACTTTGATCTTTTTAATGTATGTATTATAATTTTAAAATTAACCTATTTTTTAAAATGTAAAACAAATACTTCGACTTAGAAATAAAAATGACTCGATTAAAATTATAATACTAATATTATTGGCAATTAATGTAACATTTAACATTAAATTTTTATAAATTATTTTATACACGAGATATTAATATATGTTAAAAAGCCAGAGATACAAATTTCGGATCTTAAAAGTATTATAAAAACGTGGAACGTTTTTTTTTCGAAATAATAAAATAAGTCATCGTCAAAATAATTATTTAAGAGATTAAACCTTTCTCCGATTACTTTTGTAATACTTAAAAAAATGGTTTGTGTATAAAAATTACATTTGATAAATATATGTGGTTAAAAAAAATGTAAGAGTTAAAAATATTAATATAAATTTGAGATTTATTTAAAATTTTTATGAAATATAAGATTGTTATAAAATATTTGAAGGATTATAGCATTTAGAAGTAAAAGGATTATTAAAAATCAAATTAAAAATATGATAATGCGTATGATTCATTATTTAAATTGAATTTAATAATTTTGAAATCAATAATTCATAAATATATCATTTTCATAATCGCTATTAGTAAATTTTACATATTTTATTGATTAAAATTCGTAGAGGCTCTTATGTTTTAGTCTCAATTAATCGTTGAATTATTTTCAAGAGTAAAAATAAAAATAAGTATACACGCGTTAACTCGAATACAATGTCGAGACTTTTAATCAGCATAAAAATATTTAATGAAGGATATAGAAAAAACGTATATTATGCAACAAAAGTTGGAGCTTAGTATAGCCATTGGTTGAGGTTCGTAAAATTAACTCAAAGGAGACAAAAAATGTTACGAGAGAAATTAACGAAGACGATGAGAGAATTCAACATTTATCGAGTTAGGAAGGAAACTCGAAGGTAATAAAAGCATTTAAAAATAGAATTATAGGCTACGCGAGATGAAAGATGTTATAAAGTTGATAAGTTACAATTCGAAGTACAGAATAAGCCGAGGTAATAATACAATATTAAAAAAAGAAATTAAAAATTAAAAGAAATAAATATAGTTTACGCGAGGATGATTCGTATAAACAACAGCGAGTATAGCAGTTAAACTTACCTAGAATAGGAAAGAGGAATATACGATACGTCGGTTTTTAATCATTGCGTGAAACTTCTGAAATAAATTTTGAACGGAGCCACGATACAAGAATAACGAATAATGTATTTGTAAGCAACAATATAATTTCAAATCCGTGGACATAGTCCAATCTCTTTTAATTTTCGCGGGTCAATTCGGGGCAATTCGGGGGCAATTCGGGGGCAATTCGGGGACAACAATTCCAGAACTCCCATATTTCTTAGTTGCATAAGATACGGCTCGTCTCGCGTTCCCAAACCCGAACCTCTGGACGCAATCGTTCTCTCGAGGACAAAAAGAAATGTACCGATCCACCAGAGGCAGTCCCGTCCCAAACGTAACATTTCCTCGCGAAAAAAGAAAGAAAAAACAAAGCAAAGACGAAAATACGTACCTTGGCACTTTCGGTATGGAAAACTTGCTCGGCCGCGAATAGCGTCTGCAAATTAGTGACGAGAAATAGAACACGCGAGTCGTAAAGGGCCGGTAGCTCGTCGTGTAGCTCCGAGTTGAGCTGCTCGTACGTACGCTTGGCCTCCTCGAGGAGCTCCTTGCCCCGGGTCACCTTCAGCTCGTCCCGCTTCTTCGGGTTACACTGGAGCGACTGGAAGTTGTGCCTCTGGCTATCGAAGTCCACGAGTTTGCGGCCGCGCTTGTCGATCTTTTTCT
Source organism: Dolichoris vasculosae (assembly GCA_018907195.1). Classification (NCBI taxonomy): domain Eukaryota; kingdom Metazoa; phylum Arthropoda; class Insecta; order Hymenoptera; family Agaonidae; genus Dolichoris; species Dolichoris vasculosae. The sequence continues at coordinate 15,666,683 of JACCHY010000002.1, read as the reverse complement.
AAGGGCAGAATCAAACCAGGGATCAGCGCTCCGCGACTCCAAGGTTTCGGGATTCTTGCCTAGTTTTTTTTTTATTGGAGAAAGGAGCGATTTCGACGAATTTTTTACTTTTTACGTTTTTTAGCCTATCCCACGTCCTTTGTGTATATCCTATGTGTATTATGTGTACATGTAGCGCGAGGATTTGCAATTTGAAAACGCGGGGTGACCATATTCACACATTGAGATTTTTTATACAGTGTTTTTTGTTGGGCGGGATGTTCGTGACGTCTGAAACAAAACCTAAACGGATATTTTAAATATTTTGATGGTAATAAAAGATTTTGCCTAGATACGTTGCCGTTTGAAATCGAGCGATTTAAATTTTAAATGCCTTTTCCCCGAAGCGAAATTTTTAAACCGGTGGAGCTACAACTTCATCGGGTGCAACCGATCCATTTAAAAATTCAACTAGAGTTTTCTTTTTTTAATATTATTTTGAATATCCTTTCGCTTAGAAAAGGAAACGTTGTTTACCAAAGTTTACATCTTTTGAAATTTAAAAGGAACGATCGCATTCGAGGAATGATATTACATTTGTTTATAACTTTTATTATTTTTTCTTACTTTTTTATTAATTATTAATTTTTTATTATTTTTGTTACTGTTCCATTTGTGCGTTCTATTTTTTCTATAGCCCTTCTTACTACCGGAATAAGCAATTTTAATATTATCTCGTGTAATTTACGAAAAATATTACTTAATATATGATTTTAAAAGATTCAAAAGGTTTAACGCGAAAAATTTAATTTAATTCAAAGCGATACTTTCGAATCTAATCATTTTTATTATCGTCTCTCGGGCTTTCCTCTTAAATTCTTTGTAAACTTAATTTATCTTTAAAAGTTGTATTAACGATTAAATTATCTTTTGCCTTTAAAAATAAAAAATATACGATACGAATACTATGATAACATAATAACAAATAAAATAAAATAGTAATTTGACAAAATATATATTATTGATTACCTTCGCGTGGATATTTTTTATATTAGTAAGATTATATACGTCTGATAAAAAAACTTACATAAGTATATAAAATAAAGGTAATTTCTCTAAATATCGTGTAATGGCCAATTAAATTTATATGTAATATTATTAGTAAATATATTCGGTTTTAATATCTGAAATTTACGAGTTATTATGAGTTTTAATATTCATATTTTTATAGGCATAAATTAATCCGAATAAATTAATTTTATTTTCATTCTAAGCATTTTTCATAAAAACTCTACGGAATATCGATACAGTTTGTTTTTCATTGATTATTGGTTATAAAAATTTTACGGTATTATGACGAATAACCGAATTATCGGTGAATAACTTTTTTAAATTGTTAACAATGTATTTATCGTATTTTACGAGTGTAATTAATATATTTATTAAAAAAAATTGTGTAAGTTAGCAGTTAAAAGTTTTAAAATTATTAGCAAATTATATTTGCTCATGGACAAATTATTAAAAGTAATGAAAAATGAATATAAACACTAAATAAATTATGCAAATAATTATTTTCCTTAAAGTAAGAAAAGATTAAAAGGTATTATTTATCGAGTACTAATTTACGTTTAACCGCGATAAAAAATATTAAGCTTATTATCATATTAAAAAATATGATTGAAAAAAAAGTTAAACATCCTTATAAATATAATAGATTATTACGAAGGTGATTTCTAGCTATTATTTATTATAATTTTATTCCGCTGATACGCGTTAAGAGACTGCGGAATCAGTGATTCGACCGTGTTTTACTAAAATTCAACAATTTTTCGTATAAAATGCATTGAAAGAACGAAATCGTCTCTAACTGGTTGGCTTAAAATTGAATTTATTTGTCATCTTGTTGATATAAACAATAACGGTTTTTCTTTAAAATGGGTGTAAAAGAGCGCAAAACGAAAATCGTTAAGATCGTTAAAGATGCCACAGATAAGACTCGTTTAGACGGACTTAATTAAATTGAACTTGTATTTTTTAGCAAGAGAAGGTAAGTGTTCGTATTTTCTCGCGTCTCGAAAAAAAGCGGTCGTCCCCTTAAGTCTCGGTCAGCACCGGATCTAATTAAATTTAGCGCGCATCGAGAAAAGGATCGAAATCCGGAATCTCGAATCCGAAGCTACGTATCGACGGAACGTATCGACGGTACGTATCGACGGTACGGGTTTACAGCGGTGCACCGGAAGCGAGGAAATCCATGCAAAGCGTTGCCTCTGTCGGTGGTACGAATTCGTACCCGCATTTCCGGGAACTGGCTCTGATACGTGTTGAGCGGCACGAGGACCTGATCGGCGAGCTTGTGAGCAAAATCCTGCCAGAGCATGTCGAGGTTCTGTGCCTGGACGTAGAGCATGTCGTGTCCCGTCCATTGGCTCTCGTAAATCTCGTTCAGCGAGTCCATCAGCGACTTGGAGGCCAACTGAACCGCTGTAAAAACACAAAGAAAAGGGAAAACCAATTCAGTCGTATGTTCGGTAATTGCTGCGCTCGCTCGTGAATTGCGGAGTCACGAGTACATCCATGGCAACGTCGAGTCATTGTTTCGCTAGTAATTTTGATCGGCTTATAAGCGACCCTCGAACGTTGAATAAGATATCGTTACTTAACCGATCCCGCGCAAACGAAACAACATTATTTATTCGAAGCCAAGGCTTTTGAAAAATTAGGAGAGGAATGCAGTCGATGCTTTGCTCGAGCTTCGACGAGCTTCGACGAGCTTCGACGATGCGCGTCTCCTCTTTTGGTATATGTGCTATATGTATTCTTCAACAGAATACAAATAATATTCGCGTAAAGGACGAACGCGGTCCCACTTTCCTGGCCAAGTTAAGAGTATCACCGTAAATAAGCGTAAATAAATAGCGGTTCCTTTGTTTTCACTCTTTTTCCTTACATCCGATCTAACCTTTATATATCGACTACTTATTTTAACCGAGATTAAACTTTCCGGTGATTCCTACCAGTTGTTCTTACGAGTTGTTCTTACGAGTGCTTCCACGAGATATCGTTATTTTGTAACGATGTTTTAACAAGTGAAATATTCCATGTGTTTTTACAATGTAAAATCTGCCAGCTTATGTTTTTATGCTACGTTTTTCCACGATATGTAAAAATTAGCGCATGATTTTCAAGTTTGCAAGGTTGTACAAAGAACGGTCGAGTATTGTATAACGTTTCGTATAAAAATCAACCATCAATTTCATTTTCACTTTACGGTAAAATAATTAATGTACGCACATGATTTATTAGTACAGTCATTATATTTTTATGTTTCATATATAAAGTATCGGTACGATTTTATCACGTTCGTTGCTAATGTAATATTTTCTTCGCGATGAAAGGTTTTACATTTTTTTTAACGATGTGCTACGAACAATGTCGTAAATAGTAACAACAATGTTTTTACTTGGGTATTTTCGCTTTTTTAAAGCAATTTTAAATATTAAAATACGTCGATCATATTCTAATATACATCCATGAAAATATTTATTTTTACAGAAATGAAGGATATTAGCGTATCCTGCCTTTTAAATTGTATAAATCTTGAAAATCATTGGCTACGCTCGCGATGATCATTCTTACGTGTTCAGCAGTATTTTACGTTATAGCTATCCAAGACAAATAATGAAAAGTAAAAAAGAGAGTTTCGATTACACATTGATAATGCGTACAAGATTAAAAGGAGAAGAAATTTCTCTTACGGTTTTCTAGAAAAGGTCATTCTTCTACTAAGAAAACTTGTTCGTGCGGTTTCCATCGTGCACTAAATTGTCATCCGTGTTCTACACGAAAAGTGTTTTTGCGTTCTACTTGACATTATTTTAATAAAAACAATTTGTATCAATAGAATTAACAAATAATATCTACAATAATATATTTTCCAATTTTTTATCTACGATAAATTAATTTGAGCCAAAATTAATCGAATAAAAAATTTCACGCAATTTATAACTATTTATACGATGAAATGCGATCGAATTTATATAATCACTCGATCTACGATCCAACAATAATTTATTATCTTGCTAAATTAATAAAGATACATTTTTTAAATTATATTACTACACTTATTTTGGCATAAATATTTAAATTAGTTTTATTATTTTAATTACTTTAAATTTTTAATGCATTTTTGTATCAGTTCATATTTTATTTAAAATTAAATATGATTTTTATTATGTTAAATCGATACCAATTACGAAAGAGACTTAAAAAAATTTTATTTATTTTTTATTAAAAATTAGATTGTTTATCGATTAATTATAAAACCGAAGTATGTTATTTTTACGCGGTTGAATCTGAATTCGTAAAAAATTTAATCACGTGCATCGAACGTTTAAATTATTAATCGTATTCGTTACTTTAGGCATAATATTTTTGCATATCAAAGGGATACACGTTTTTTTGCATAAATTTTGAAACGTATCATATCGTAAATTTTAAAGAGAAAGATCAAAGATATTTACTTTGCACAATGATTAACCGATCGAAGTAAATTTAGATCACATATTGTTTTCTCTTTATCAAATCAAATAAATGTAATACAAAAGATTACTCGTTTTAAATTAATTTGAGTTTTACAGTAAAGGATATAAATTTACGTTGACTCGATAATTCTTAATTAACGTAATACGACAGAAAATTTGCAAAACTTTTATAGCAAAATGATAAATTACAAGTTGTTCAAATATGCAAATATTTGTAGACATCAACAGAAATAATAACGTTACAAAACGATGTTTAACCGTTGAAACATTGGGATTAAGATACAATGAATTTCTTTATGGTTACTAAATCATATTGCGAATATGCGTTACGACAAATTCGTTTTTCATTCTCGTACAAGAGAAAATTATACGAAACGATATTCGCGGAATCGTGTTTTCGAGGCGATTACTTGGAGGTGATTACATGGAGGCGATTATAAATAAAATCGTAGTTTTATAAATTCCTTGGGGATAAGGCAACCGTTCCCATAATGCGGCACTTGCGCATATTTATCTGTACACAAAGGTTTGACGGACTATAAATTTTGGGCTACCGTGTCATTAAAATTTCGTCGGTCCGAAAATATTTCAACGGTACCTACCTGCCCTTAAAATCCCGGACAAAGTCGCAGGTCCGCGGCGATTCTCCCGACCGGGAGAGGATTGTTGCCATTCGCGGGCTGCACTTTCCCGACCTACTTGCGAACACGCTCTCGTCACCTACAAGGTGGCGAAGTGCGTTCACCTGCGCCACCGCAGCAGCCGCGGGAGATAAGATAATCACCGATGCGAGTCCAAGGCTCTCCGCGATTCCATTTAATGCAAGCGACGTTTTTGTATAAGAAAGGCCTTCGGCGGGTTCGCGTACAGGTATGTCGCGAATTCTCGGGCCCGTAATACGTCATTTCGAAAGTACTCGGCGTAACCATGTGTGCATACGGAGATACGCGTATAAATATGCATATAAATATACATACGTACGTACACACACGAGTGTATACACACGAGTGTATACACACGAGTGTATACACAGTCGCTCGAGCGTTAGAAATGGGCAAAAACTTTGGTCGAAAGATGTTTTCGTGGACGCTTTTCGACGGGACTGTACGTATGCCGTTTCACTCGCATTCACATGTCCGTTGCTTGATAAACGACATAATTAAAAAACGATACCGTTAAAATATTTTATTTTCCCCCCTCTTGTATTATCCGTCTTATAAGCCTGGATTACAGACTAGTTTTTTTTCTTTTTAAACAAATTCTACGAGCGGATCGAAGCTTCGGCAACGAAAATGTAGCGTTAACGAGTATTTTTTTTTCATATCACACCCATTACATTTATCAACGTTAACGCTTCTATTATTGTTTCCAAGCTACGAATGGCATGCAGTTTTAAAATATTTATTATTATTACCGACATTTACAAGTTGGACATTCTGCAGATTTCTTCATAAAACGCAGGATTAGTTTCTTTCGAATTGGAAAACGTTTCGAGTTTTAAACTTTCGATACGCGAAGCAAAGCTCGAACCGATAGACATCGATAAAAGAAAATACGAAAAATACCTCTTAATAGTTATCAGCGAAGATGCCGGTAATAGCATCGATACACCTTATTAAATAAAGTACACAATGCATTAAATTTATACGAATTTCTGTGATTCGAATCGTTCGTAAAATGTAAAAAAAATGTATTTATTCGCGATAAAAAATATAATAATTTTATAGTTCCATTAAGTTTGATTTCGCGTTTATCAACATTTCCAATACTCTTCTAGAAACCGTCAGTCATTTTATTATTTAAATATTGATGCTTTTAAACAATTTTCCCGTGGTTCAACGGTTATTTACGAGTAAAAATATTTAAGCTGGACGAATCTGGCATGAAAACATTGAGAAATTTGATACAGCGCTACGAAAATATTAGTATTCACCGCGATGTACTATTAAATAATAGCCTTTTTCCCATTAGAATATTCAAAGTAAATGTAAATTATTTTCCCAGTTTACCAGATTTGTTTTACAACTCATGTTTCTGGGATAATGCAGGTATCGGAACTTCTTTGAATACTAATTCATTTGCATACATTTTTGTCCACAAACTCGTATTATCGTTTTCTACTCTTTTTTTTAAATAGAAGATTTTAATAAAAAAAAAACATACGCGCGGCTTTCGAGGTATACTTTTGAAGAACGGTGTACCGAGGAGCGAATCAAACTGTTATTTCTATAAACATGCGAGAAACGGCTTGGAATTTCCAAGATTTTCCCAAAGAAGAAACATCGTCTAATACCGCGACTAATGCGACTCGCGGTGCAAAGGTCCGCGTGAAACAAAGTATAGAATGAGAAAGCGAGAAAATCGAGGAAAGCGACTGGACTCTAGGCACGCGCTCCCATAAATCGGACGCGTGCGCGCGTCTACGTCGCTCGAGTTTCAAAGGGGGTCACGCACACGCACGCATTAACGTAACGACCCCCCGGGTTGTGCAGCCGTCGTCGTGGTCGTGGTCGTAGTCGTCGTCGTAGTCGTCCTCTTCGCGGAGTTACGCTCGAGTTTCGCTGGTTCGGCGGGTGCGTTAATTTCGAGTAGCCGAGAGAGTTTTCGGCTCGTCGGTCGGCCCGACTTATAAATAGACGCCGACGCCGGCCGAGCCTTCGTCAAATTATAAAACGGCGCTCTCCTGCGTGCGACGTCCTCCCTCCCCCCCTCCACACCCCCCTCCACACCCCCCGACATCGTCAACCCTCGTCTCCTCCTATCCCCCCCCCCCTCGTCGCGCTTTTTTGCCACGGATTTCTCGTCGCTCTCTCTCTATCTCCGTCTCTTTGTCTCTCTTTTGTTCGCGCCGAGTAAAAGCGAGGACACGGTAGGTGGAAAGCGACTTACCACGGACACACCTGATGTAGTTGTTGAACTCCTTTTGCAGCCTGTTGGCGGCGTTCTGCTGCCTCGTAAAGTTTTGCAGGTGTTCGTCGAATATGTCATCGGCCGTCCGGTCCACCTTGCCTAGATTCTGTAGAAACTGTAAATAGAAGAGACGTGCGTTACTCGTCGTCGGATGCGACTGCGAATCGGTCGAGACGTTGGCTCGAGAGAAAAAACGCTCGAATCTCGGAGATGCTAAACTACGATTATCATCGAGCTTTTGCGTTCGATTCGATCGTAATTAAACTCGGAGCTACGCCTTTTCCGATCGAACGTAAAAATAAATGTTATTCAATATCGATGCTGCAAACAAATATTTTGTTTATATATCGTTTTCAGGCTTCGATACGGCGATTCATCGACGGCGCTCGTATTTTTACATTCGTAAAATGAAAATATGTGAGAGATCCATTCGCTCGAACGACGCGACATCGAATACTTAAAACTATAATTAACGATTCCAGCCGTCGTCGCTCCTTTCCTTCGGTCGTTGCAGCTTAAACGACGAAAATCGAGTATAGGTTTGAAAAAAAAATTATTCGTAGAAATATGCGTTTGATTAAAATTCCATTTATTTGGAAAACAGGCGTAAGCTTCTACGCTTCGAAAACAAACATTTTTATAAAATATTTACAAACAATATTCGTAAAGTTTTACAATCGCGTTATTTCACAAACGATTGCATACAGCAGCGTTCCATCGTGACATTTATTACCGCACCTACGATATCGTTATTGATATCGAACTATACCTTAATTAAACTATTCGTTTAGTTCTTTTATTCGATGCAGTAGGCGTGAAACCGATAGTTTCACGCGACAAGGCGATTCGAAGAACCGAACCCGTTGACTATTTCATACCGTCGATATTACGTTTGATTCGAGTTAAATCGCGCAAGGTCGTTCGAACGCTCTCGAAACGCTCTCGAAACGCTCTCGAAACGCTATCTAAGCGCTATCTAAGCGCTATCTAAACAACTTTTGGAACGATATTCCCGTTTATTAGTTAAAAAAAAACGTACGTTTAACGAATACATTACACTTCGCGAGGAATAAGTTTTAGAAAGTTTACGTTTCATCCCGATGGAAAGACGCGGAGGATAAATTCTTGCGCTTAAATGCCTAAAGGATCTTATTAGGCCATTATTCGAAGAAAATCAGAAACATTCAATTTACTTCTCGGCTAATGAGACGCTCGGACGTCAACCGTATTATCAATTTTCGCGACCGGTGCGCTTTTGATTATCTCGATTATCTCGACTCCCCGAGCAGAAACTACGTATTTAACTTTTTTAACGATTCCCCCGTCTATTCGAGACGCCGAGCTACGAAAGCGTAGAGACCGCAAGATAATTCACGCGACGAGACCAACGCGGTGTAAACGATCTTTGGGGTAACGACGCACGAGGCAACTCGAAACGACAACTCGAAACGACAACTCGAAACGACAACTCGAAACGACAACTCGAAACGCGTCTTTCGGTAGGAGCTCGCCGCTCAATCCATTTTCGGGCGACGCGATCATCCGGAGTAGCCCAATTCGTGGGCGATTTTCGTGGTATTATTTAGCGTATTACCTCATTCCTCGCGACTTTGGACTTTCGGGTTAGAAGGAGGAGGGGAATAGAGTCTCCTACTTCTGCCTCTCCTTTCGAGAGTGAAACACGGAAATAAAATGCGAATGGATTTTATAGATTGCGATCGCTGAGATTCTGCGAACTCGTCATTGAGATGCCACGGACGAACGACGACATTGTTTGCGGTAAAAAGGAGTTTCTCTCGTTTCTTTCTTAAAAAAACATGTAGATGATTTTTATCGGTGTTGTCAGAGCCATAGGTTTCGTTCGACGAATGCGAATGGTAATTGGAGTGTTACCTTACAAAATACGGTGCTTCGAGTCCCGTAATAAAAAAGTAACGTCCTTTTCGGAAAGGTGTACGATATTCATCGATTCGATTCGTGTGTGGGCAATAAACGCTTGATCATCGATACTATCGTCAAATTTAGTACGCGCATTAAACGAATTAAAATTTAGTTACGTAATTGAAAGTACAGATAAGAAAATTAATTACAGTCCGCGACATTAATATTCGCTGCAACTGGTAAATTATAAAACACAATATTCGTAACTATTCGAATCACGTTCGCGCACCGATCACCAAATTATCGAACAACCCGCTATTAAATAACGAGGATCGAGTCAACGTTTATCGCTTTTCGAAACTTTCCCCCTCCGGTAATAAGATTTACTTTTTAACGAAGATCGAGAGCAATATTTATAGCTTTTCGCGATGTGCGGAAGTAAACGGTTTTTCGTATCGAGTACTACCCGACGATTCTTGGCCGGAAATATTTTACGATTCGATCGATCGATTTAATCATGATAAATCACGGGAAACTTTATCGCGGACTCTGGCAGACGTTTAAAAACATCTTACAATTAAGATTAAGAGGGAAAAAAGAAGAAACGCGGCCGTAAATAACAGTTATAAAATATTTAGATAATTTGTAAGTGTGCATTATGTAATAGCTGACGATCGCGTCGACGTAGAAACGCGGGAGACACGGGAGACACGGGAGACGCTGCGAGACGCTGCGAGACGCTGCGAGATGGGAAGGTAAGCTTTGGGACGGGGGGACGGGTAAAACGGGTAAAAAGCGAACGATCCGAAAAGGATACTAGTAAAAAAGACACTAGGTATGTAAAAGGCCGATATAATTGCACTTTCCGGGGGAGCTTGGCGCATTTACCGCGTAATTATCGTTGCATCGTTGTCCCGTCGAATACGCGGCACCTTTTTCTCGGCGCTTCTCGGCGCTTCTCGGCGCTTCTCGGCTCGTTCGCCGGGGCGTTTTCATAATTCATACGTACGTAATGGCGCTACACGTCCACCTCATCGCGGTGCAAGTTTTTCCGGACGCGCGAGTAGAGAAAAAGGTTAAACGCGCGTCGGCACGTCGGTACTTGGGAGGAGGGAAGCGCGACTCGACACAGTTTTCGAGCGAGGTAAAACAGACGGAGAGAGAGAGAGAGAGCGAGAAGAGCGAGAGAGGAAATAAGATCCACTCGCGCTTCGTTTTCTACGAGCAACGTCCTACACGCGTTTTACGAGCGGCGATCCTGGACGGATGCTCGTCGCTCGTGGCCAAGTTTCTTTTTGGGTTATGCAAGGTTATGACTGAGTGCGCTGACGTTGCGGCTTGTTACGTTGTAACGGTGAACCTCGACGGATGTAATTGCTGCGACGTTTAGGGGAAACGCGTATCGCCCGAGACTCGGACCTCTCCTTTTAACCCATTACATTTACATTTACTAACCTTGTAAAAAGTGCTAAAAGAACTTTGCATCCGCGAACCTTTTCATTAACTAGACTAATATATCAAGTGGAATTGTAAACGCTGAATTATAAGTAGCTCTTGATAAAATAGCGTACCTAATAACGTTAATTCCATTACTCTTTCGTGTCCGTAAATCATATTTTACACGCGAAGAACAAAAAATTTGCTGATTAAATTTCAACGAAATCGTTAAACCATGATACCATGATACCATGATACCATGATACACGCGATATCGCATATTCCAGCCTATTTTCAACTTTTCATATCGGTAAAGTTCCCAGTGATTTCGATTGTACGTTCGATATGTATTCGATGATCGATCGTTCTTTCAAATATTTATACGAAGGATCGAATAAATTCGAGATCGTCGGATTTATTTAACGCGAAACTTGGAACCGTCTTCCGTGTTAATTTGATTATGTTCGTTCTTGTATTTTAAAATACAGCTGTCGAAGGGATGGCGAATATTTTGCGGTGGATTACAGAAGAATTATTTTATAATTAGAATTTTTTTAAAGACCATTTTAAAGGTAAAAAACAAGTCATGTAAGAGAAGTACCATTATAATACAGTCGTGTACTAAAATCGTTTGTACAGCAAGGAAATTACGTCAGCGGTTTTAATAGGTTTAACTAGACAACGATATTTTAACAATATTTATAGCGTTAAAAATTTACGTACATAATTGTACAAATTTAACTTGTACGTATAATTAAAAAAATAACGGTAAAGGCATAATATTAATAGGGAAGATCTTTCCTTAGTAATTAAATAAGTTTAGAATAGAATAATTTATCTCAACGTGGAATAAACTGATTTTAATCGAAATTTTTTTTACGGGAAATAATACTCGTGGAGCTTAAATAATTGTTTGCGTTTACAATTAGTGCAACATTTCGGAATAAAAAGTTTAACCTAAATAAATCGGAAAATCTCTTTAAAATTCTTTGAAAATATTTTTAAAAACTCTTTAACTGTAAAATATTAAGAATCTTTTGAATTTTAAATCGTATTCTCGATACTTTTTTCACGTTTAACACATCGGTATTTCATTTCTATTACTTAAAAACATTTGTACGATAATCGGTGTAAGTTTCAAAGGAAATTAGGTCAAATTTTGAATGTTGAGAACCGCTTGAAATCGAGATCTAAAATTTTAGGTCAATATTTATAATTCAACGTTCAAAGTCCTTAAGCAATTTTGGTTAAAGTCGAAGGTACGTTCATCGCTCGCTAAATAAATACAACCGTGTCGATGTATCGAACGCATCGGTTACACCATGACAAATTCATAAAAATGATCTCAAGTTACACGCTAATTCATACAATACCACGTAATACCTCTACGAGGTGTACAAATTATGCGTTTAATTAATTCGCGATTACCGCGTCCGATGTGCAAGCGCGACTACTTATGAGCAAAGCGCATTCGTCATTTGATTCCGCAAGTCGCGTTACGAAAGAGAATAACGCTCGATACGAAACGAGTATTCAAATTTAAGCAACGACTTATCTTAAAACCATATTCATCCCCGCTTCGATCTCTCGCAAACTAATCGTTAAAATAATCGTTAAAATAATCGCTAAAATAATCGCTAAAATAATCGCTAAAATAATCGCTAATCGCCTACTCGCGGACTCTTTCTTACAAAGGTCGAATCCCGAATCCTCCCCCCGGTAATCCGGTAATCTTGGTCCAAAGAAGAGATGCATCGATCTTGGCAGCCTCGCGTTGGATGGGATATCGACGCGAGGGTCGGACCGCCCGCGTTTTCACTCCAACGGAGCGAACGAGACCGGCCACTTTCCCGACGATGGATCGCGGAAGATGCGGCCAAGTGTGTCAAGTGGCTGTCGACCGATCCAATTGCCGACGACCATTTGCCCGCGCACAGAGGAGAGGTTCGAGGGCCGTGTAATTGCGATAGGCCGCGCCATTAAGTCAAAGGAGCGACGAAGGAGGCTGCGTTCGCGGGATAATAAATCATACTCGCGGAGCGATGCTCTCCAACGGTTTCTCGTCGCGGTACCCGAAATACCACCTACGGAACTTTGGCTCTCGAGTGCTTTGGGTTCGTTCTCGTCGCGTTTCTATCGTCGTTTCCATCGTCGTTTCCATCCTCGTTTCCATCCTCGTTTCCATCCTCGTTTCCATCCTCGTTTCTATCGTCGCTCTGACTCGCACGTACACAACCTTACGGCTACGCGCGTGGAAGCTCGACCTTACGAGCGCTGGAGCCGACCAAGAAGCTGGATAAATGTTTGCGTCGCGGCGAGATGTCAAATGTCCGGTTAACGGTATTTCTTGGTTCCTGGGGAGATGGATGCGTTTTTGTTCGTCCTACTCGATAGACTTAATTATTTAGTACTTTCGAGAATGTGCGAAAGTAGGTTTATCAGTCAGTGAAAACTAGTTAGGAATTTACAAAAAACGGAAGGTAGAATTCGTTTTTTAACCGCGCGATCTTCCAACAACGGTCGTATCCTCCAGATATCGAAGATGGATGCGCAACGACGCTTATAAATTGCGAGATGTCTCCGAGGTTTTCATATTTAATTATTAACAGAGATATTTGAGATGAATTACCGCCGTGCGTAAAAATATTGCGAATACCCGATGGGAGATCGATCGACGGATTAGGTTGAAAATGCGGCACAAAAATAAAATCGGAAACGACTCTCGCGTAGAAATTTCCAAAGAACCGAACTGTCCTCGCACATTGTGCCACCAGCCTTTCCAGCTATCGTACTTAACGGTACTCTCGACGGGTCCACATACGCTTACCCTCTTCTATTAGCTACGTTTGCTTTCGCTATCTCTATCCCGTTCTTTTTTCTCTTTCTCATTCGTACGCGCATACCAGTTATACATTATTCATCTATAGTTAGTTTGGACTCTCGAGAGATCATACGGAATGGCGGCTTTTGCTTCTGCTTCTGCATAAAATAACGTTAATTAACGCGAAATACGGAGGAGAGTAAAACCAAACGAACGCAAACGAACGGAAGGAATTGGGACGTATCGGCGTCCAGTGGAAGTTCTAAAATACGAATGATTAATAGACTGTCCGAACGAAGAATGAAAGACAGAGCCAATATTACCGGTAGCGTTAACTATTGCATAATACCGCTTATCAACCTTACGAATCATCGTCGAAAACTTGGTCCAAAGCTGGTATTATTTTTTCCGGAAAAGAGTACGCGACTCGTGAATGAAGAAATACCTCGATTCGGTCGAAGACTTGAAAAAGCCAATTTGGTACGCTATACGCGTAACATCGTTAACTTGGCTCGAGCCGATGAAAGTTTTTCTCGACGATCCATTGCCATTGAGATTCCGTGGTCGACGACACCCGTAAGATTCTTTACGTTTCGTCCGAACGCATTTGCAACAAGTTCTCGAACGGGCGGACAAGTGCACGCGAGCCTGGAGGCCGAATACAACAACTGGTCCGTTACTTCGGCCACGACCTTTTGCTTTGGAAAACGAGCGGCGTCCGCTAACGCACCGCTAAATATCTTGTATCGAGAACGTCGACGACGTAATCTTCGGCGCGAGGAAGTAACGAGGAAGTAACGAGGAAGTAACGAGGAAGTAACGAGGAAGTATCGATCGATCTTCGGACGACCGAACGGATGCTCCAAAGGGCATTTAACGTTTATTATGAAACTATAAAGTAACTACGCTTCGTTTTTGCTGGCGATGATTAAGTTTAGAAATTACTTATAGGAATCGGTACTTCTGACATTGTTCGAACAAATCTAATAACGAGTAATTAAATTTAATGGGATTTCACTTCCGAGTTACATCGTATTAATAGATTTTTCGTTCGTATCTAGTGGATTTCCAATTTAATCGATTTTTTACTCTAAATTATTGTAAGATTCTTTACGGAGTTGATTGGAATTACCGAGACGGTATCCAGTAAACGGTAACTTTGAATAAATTTGTATTTCATTTGCCGCGATATCTAATTCTACCGTTTCCGAATAAATAGGACAAAATGTTATTTATATATATATATATATATATATATACACAGTGTACGATACATCAAGTTGCAGAATTCGCGTTAATTATGCTATAAAGCGGTTTAAAAATTTGCGAAAATTATATCAAGCATAATTTGATGAAATCTGTTATATATATTTTTTCTTTGCGGAGCGAGCAAAGTTCGGTAACGAGCTGTTTCTTTATTTCCCGACACGGTTTTATATAATCATATCGTACTATCGTAAAGTGCGTTACTTGGGTGTGTAATAAAGGGCTACGCCTACCGAATGCTCTGCACTTAATGGAAAACTGTACAGTTGATGCACACGTGTACTCGTACGTAGACGTAGGTAAGAAGAAAGAGCCTATTACGTTTTATCGTGGTCTGTGCTTTCTTAACGGTCGTATCGAAGCTTCTATCGTTAGAACGAAAGAAAGAAATTGCGGTACAATTTGATAGTACTCCAAACGTATGAATAATGTGCGTCAAAATGTAATTATTTTTTATTTAGAAAATCAAGAACCGATACGGTTGAAATAAACTTCGAGCCTTCGTATAATTTAATCACGGTGCTTTTGTAATATTTTAATAGAGAATATAAATTTTAGTTCGGATACGTTGATTTTCACGACGTAATTTTTATTAAAATTATAAGTTAATTAGTTTATAATTTATTATTCGATAAGATTTAACGTTGAGTATTCGATTTCGTTGGGTGAAAATCTTGAATTATGCCATAACAAATGTTATTATGCCATAAAATTATGTGCCATTAAGTAATACACAATCGCAAATATCTTGTTTTATATAAATTGAAAAGAATTATATTAGTAAACGTAATTTATAGATTTGTTTCGAGAGCAAGTTCATTTTTTCGAGTTGCATCATCGAAATACCTTGTAGTCGAAAACACGCGTAAATTAATACTTGTTACAAAAGTGCTGGTACAAAAATGCTGCCCACCGTTTCTTTCTATACATTTATTGGACATACGGTAATTTAAGACTAATTGAATAATAAATTGCTTTACAATTTATATTCTTATAGTTAAAAAATTTGTTAATTGGTTCATAAAAATTTCATGTTATGGTAAGAAATATTTTCCAATGTATACACCTGTATCTCTTTGTAATTCAAGTTTATAAGTATTTAACAAAAGATAATAAAAAGATAAAATACTTTGATCAGTGTTTCGTGTTTTATAGAGTATAACGTCGTAAACGAGGACAACGAAACGAGTACTAAGATTATATAAATCGATTCCACTATCTTTATCAATTACAGTTTCATCGAATCTAGGATCGAACAATTACTAATTTGTTGCTTTTGTTGGACAGGTAGAGACGCGGGAAGGAAAATGAGAAAGGATAGAAGCGAGAAAAGACAAAATCATTCTTTAATCCAGCCAAGAAATCATTAAAGAATCGCGATTCGCTTCGCTCGCACTTGGAAAAAAATACACGAATCCGTGTCCTCCAGATCATCCGAGCCGTCGGAACAGAGGACAGACGTATATAATGATATAGCTTCACGCCCCTAAGGTACAAAGTAATAAGCAATATAAAAAGAAGATCACGCGTACACGCGAGTGGACTTTCAAGGAGTCGCATTCGAGTGAAGTTATGCTAATAGCTAACGGTTAAAGAGAACGCGGTAAAGGGACATGTTTACGCGAACCGATGGGATCGACGTACGCCGATGATGTCGCCTCTTGAATAGGTAATATATAAATACTTCGGCACTGGGTCACGGCGTTGACACGATGCTCAGAAAAGGCACGATCCAGAGAAACGAGGAATTCCAATTTTTAAATTACAAGTTTTTCAACTTTTTGACAGATTTTTTTTTTAACTCTTTTCCATTTTTCGGCCGAAAGGTCGTCTTTTCGAAAAACCAATGGCTTCCAAACTAAAATTATATAAATTCATCATATTACCAAAGATATAATCTTGAGTATTAAAGCGTGTGTCTTTCCGTTTATGGGACGCAGTTCTGGTTTATGGAGAAACTATATAATATCGGGTTTTTATAATGAATACTCTATTGGAGCTAAAGCTTTTTTTAATACGTACTTTGTACCTTAATAAATGCTTCTTTCCGTTTCAAAAAACTTGGGAACTCTTCAGTGTAATTTAAAAACAAAATTCGTGTAGGCGATTTAAATACGATAGTCGCAAGTGCGTTGCTCTAAATGATACAAATTCAAGCTTTCTTTTTTTTTTAAACAATGTCGAATCTTGAGATTTGGAATTTAGACTTTGATTCGATTATACTGTTCTTAGTATATTTTGTAACTATGAATAAAATTGTTCGGATATTATTTTTTTTCTACCTAAACAATGCGAAGGATCTCTTCGATAAAAATGATTAAAAGCTTTTCTTACGGCATTGATTACGATTATTTTTTATTATTATTTTCTAGACATGATTTAAATATAATATAAATTTATTTTACATAGTTTAAATATATTTATAATATTTGAATGAATAATATGAAAATTAATGATTATTAAAATATTTAAGCATACATTTTTCCAAATATGAGTTATTCAAATATTTTTAAAAAATCAGGAAGATTATTTTAGTTTGTCACGTAATTACTTAGATTGTTTTGAATTTACTTGTTCGAATATTTTATTAGTATACTATCCATTGACTTTTAATAAACAACTTTTTTTTCAAATAATAATTCCGAAAATTGATATTTTAAGATTTGATTCTAATTAAAATCATTATATCGATTCAATATAATAAATTATTAAAAGGTTAGTTTGCAATTCTAAAAATATGTTTTAAAAATTTCATATGTCTTATTATGTAAAAAATTTAATGACAGTTAAGTAGTGAAAATGTATTCATAAAGCTAATTTATTTCAAGGCTAATAGTTTTGATCGATACCATTTTTGTATAAAATATGTTTATTTATTAATGCAGTTATTATTTACGAGTTTATTGATTTTTGTTTCCTTTTAAGAAATATACTTCAAAGTTAATACTACTAATAATGAAATATATCTAAAATGTAAAATATTTATAGACTCTTTGCAGTATAATTAAAATATTTTTTAATTATATATTTTTTATACCTTGCAATATCATTAGCCTTTCTAACGTGAAAGCAATTTTTGATTTAGAAATTAGTAAGCAGCAGACTTTATAGCATATTTTGATCGTTAACGCATGTAAAATTGAAACATGTGTGTTTTATCACTCATTAAATAGCAGAGAGAAACAAGAATATGTTACTTTCAAGAGGTTTAAACGTGTCGAAGCTGTCTAAACTTTGACAGACGTTAAATTTAAAATTTTTACGCATAAAATTCAGATTTAAAAGATGTAAATCTATTTAAAATATTACATTTTAACGATATCGTTTTACATTATACGAAATAATTCGGTTTTTTATTATTTTTAACTAAAACAAAATTTAACGAAAATATCAACCACAGTTATAAAATAAAATTTTATTCTCAAATAATTTGAAAGAAAATAATAATTACTCGATAGTTTACCTTGTAAACATATTCTCTCACTTTTATTATTATAAGATAAACGTTAGAACTTTCTTGATCGACATAAAATAACATTCGTATAAATGGTGAAAATTTACCGTTAACCATAATAATAACATACGTTTATAAAAAATGTCTAGACTTTACTGTTATTATTTATATTTTTACGTTTAAAGTATAAACGAATGTCAGCGAAAAATCTGACCTTTGTCCCAAGCAAACTTTTCGCAACGGAAATAGAATAGTACTCTGTCTGGAATTTTATTAATAGTAAAAGCAAATGACGCGAACATGCCGTTGACGACTATTATTGCATCGGTTCTTTTTCGTATTTCGTTCCATCAATTATTAAGTTAGTTTTGTAGTATATAAAATGCATGCATTACTGGATAATTAAACTACTGTTTTTATTAATGTGACAAATTACAAGTTTAAAAAATAAATTCGTTTCTAAAAATGTATTCGTAAACGCATTCGAGCAAGTTCGTATTAGAGATACATTACGTACTTTGTACGAGAATACGCACGAAAAAGAATATTTGTCACGATCGACTATAAAAATCGTACGAGAATTTTTAAAAAAAAAATTACCATTACAAAATTTAATTATTTTCGTGTAATTAAATTTAATTCGAATACCAAGGCTTAAACGTTTTTTTCCACGAAAAATTATTTAAATGAAATAAATTATTACGTAATAAATAAAAAATCATTATAAAATAGTTTATAATTGCAAATTTTACACAGTAATAAAGGAAATGTTAAGCGAACGTTAATTTTTTATTTTCGTTAAAAAATACATCGATGAAAATAATGATCGAAATTACTCGGTATGCCAGTAATTTTGAGTAAATTAGCACTAAAAGCGATTATTAATCCTTGCCTCTTGGAAGCAAGAGGCGAAAAAAAAAAAAACGAAAAAATGCATCACTTACGAAACTCAACACCGTCTGCCGTCACGTATAGGTTAACAGAGGTACGATGAGGGTAGCTGCTTTTTTGTGGTAGATAAGATAACGCGCCGGTTCAAGAGTAAATAACACAAACAAAACCAGCACACAAGCATATCTTAACCTTTATTTGTTGTAAATGATAACATCTTTATTAGTTTTACTATTATGTATTTTTAAGTCACTTTTACCTTTGCTATACTATTTATTTACACTAGTTATTCATATTGAAGTGCAAGTTGAATTCAAAAATAAAGAGTTCAGATTTTTGTGCATAGGATCATTTATATACTCGTATTCTTATTTTAAAAGATTGGTTTAAAGGTTATATTATAGACAGTATTAAATAAAATAAAATATATACAAATAGTTAATGGTACATTTAAAATTTTCTAAACTGAAACCGTGTGAACATCTAAGAATATAATATTTGCTAAATAGAAAAAGTATATTAAATATACAACTGATTCGATAAATTTTTATATTGAAAAAGCTATTTAACTTTTTAACGTCTTTTATATTGAATACTAATTATCAATGATAAAGAATCGTAATTAGTAAAAACAATTGTATTGATACGATTGTACATATATTAATTCGAAATTTGTTTAATATTCCACTAATTAATATTTTTAAACAATTTCAATATAATGTAAAAAGTTCTTATTGTAGCACAATAATGTTATTAATATATATTTTTAATTATAAAATTATTTAATTTTTATAAAAATGTAAAAAATTATGAAAACTATAGGAACAATATTGTAAACAAATATATTTAATATCATTTTTTGAAAACGTAACATTATTTACGAGCTTCTAATAACTTTTTCTTAAATTATATTTTTAAATTCATATTAATTGAATAAGTCATCGATTTCACGAAAATAAATTTAAGATTTTTTCTTAAATTACGAAAAACATTGTATGTATAGTTATTAAAAAAGTATATAAAAAAACTATAAATTTGTCTCGTCAGACTATGATAATGACTTTTGAAATAAATTGTTCAAATAATAATATTATTGCTGGTACAAATTTAACATAGATAGTGGAACCGAGAGTTTTAAGTATATTAATAATCTTTAATGAGTCATATCGAAAGCATGATTTCACATTTACTGATAAATTCTTTATAACGAAATATAATACATTAGTAAGATAGTATACAACATATGTATCTTGGGTAAAATATATCCAAAATATTAATAAACATATACGTTTAGTTATTACAAAAAAAAAATCATTTTTCAATATAAAATGTAAATACTAAAATGTAAAAACATAAAAAAGTTATTAAATTCTTGCATTTATTAAAAAAATTGTGATGCGGAGTACATAGAAAAATACTTTGGAAATTAATTTTCATAAAAGCTGCTCATATGTATTTCTCAGTATTCAAGTCAAATATTGAAATACAGTTAATAAGTTTAGATAATTATTATTTATCTATTTTTATTTATAAGCTTACAATAATGAATACTCTTTTATACCTCGAAGATGATCATATTTTATAATTCAAGGAAGTGACATGTCGGTGGAAAAAGACGCCCTTTATTTGGTTACAATATAGTGTAGAATTCACAACTAAATATTAGATAATTTTCGCAATTGGACGAAAGAGTTATTTAAAAAGCAAGAAATATAAATTATTGCAATGTGATGATTAGAATTATTTTCCGAACGAATATATTCACATAATTTAAGTACATTTGGATATATTTTAAGGAAATACAATATTATGAAAATAATTTCTGTGGATTTTATTTTTATGGCGAGCAATATTCGTATTAAAATTCTATTCGTTTATTTATTTTTCCATTAGATTTAAATAAATTACATTCATAAATTTGGCCAATTTGTTTCTCGTATAATCGATCTTTTACTCCAATTATGTAATTATTTTTTACAAGAACTTTTCTTCGACGAATGGTCTCGTATTACATAAATATCACGAATGATGGTTATTTTTAAAGGGCATTGAACATTAGTCCATAATATCGATAAATCGATAAATACGAAAGATATAAAATAAGTCGAAGAAATTAAATATCGAATTCAAAATAATGTTTTTATTTATCGATTACCGAAAGAAAAAAAAAAACTGGTAATCAAGACGACAGGAAAAAAAGAATCCGAATAGCTCGAGTAAAAATTATTTAAAGTTCAATTTACGCCTGCGAAGTCCAATAAATCAACGGCGGAAAATATAAATTTCTACCAACTCACGAAATAATTAAAGCAAGCGTCAAGAAGGAAACGGACCCATTCAGCCTTGATATCAATTGAATTAACGATACGGTCTTTTAAGGCTGTACTTCACACATTGACGGACTTCCCGAAGACTCGTCCGGGAGTCGAGCGTCGCCGTTGTCGTTTCGAACTCTCGAACGAATCGTCGTGCCACTTTTACCTTCCGAAAATATCGCCGCCTCACTCCAGCGCCGAGTGAGAGCAGCCAGAGTCTGGGTCAGAATTCGAAGAGAAGCCGGAATGCAGAGCGTCAACCTCGTGAGTTCCACGAGGTAACACCGCGATCAAATGCCTCCGCGACCTTCTGCTCGCCATCCGCGTTCGTTTTTTTTTCTCCTTTTTATTTTCTTCATTCTTCTTTCAAGCTCCTCTCTTGCACTTGCGTTTGGGGGCCCGTTTTTTCTGCCCTTTCTTGCTCGACACTTTTTTTTGGAATCGAGGCCGATGCGAAAAGCCGGACTTTGGTAACAGCCGTTAGCGTATCCCAAGTGCATCCCAAGCGCATCCCAAGCGCATCCCAAGCGCAGCCCAAGCGCAGATAGTAGTATCGCAACATACGCGTTTATTGTTTTTGTGTAATTACTGTGCTCGGATACGTGATTACTGTGAGCGTAAACTCGCTACTCGAACTCTGAATGTTCTTTGTCCGTCAATTTCTCGTCTGGCGAATCGATGGACAAAGGTTGTTGATTCGTACATCGTGTTTTCTAGTTAAACGATAAACGCCAATTTTTCCGATACTCTTATTAGCCAGACTATACATTATACATTTTACACTACTTGATACGTTTATTTTTATTTGAGCGATACAAAGACCAGATGCGCAAATATTAAACCATTGTTTAAAAGTATTTCGATGTACATCCATTGTATTTAGATATAAATTCGATAATAATTTCGTTTGCAATATAGATTAGGTAGCGTTCGAGCATATTTTACGTATAAATCGGTGTTTTGGTATGCTTTGGTATACTTGGTATACTTGGTAGACTTGGTAGTTCCTGTTTGCACGAAACGAGTTTCGATTGTCGCATCATCCTAAGATAAGGAAAAACTTTTTTAACGAGCGTTTTTTTAATTTCTCAAATTTTTCGCACGTTAGCGTTATCATGTATATAATACACGTATAATTATATTAGCTTATATTCTTTCCTGTTATATATACATTATCCGTTTTCATTCTTTCATATTTTTTCTCCTCGATTCTTTTCAAATGAGTCGGACCCGTTTCCCAAGCGTTTCGTGCCTCAACCCATTGCGCATCCTATCCGCGCATCTTTATGGAAGGTACATTCCTGTGTATTAATTTGCATACGTATGCGCCATTAAATTAAATAAAGAACATCGGAAAATAGGATTAGAAAAATTTTAGATAAAAAATTGAACGATTCGTTTGTTAACCAAACTTAATTAGGTTATACAGTTTCAAAGTATAAAAAATCGTGTTCCGAGAAAATATTTGCGATGCATAATTTTTCATTCTATATAAACTATTCCAATTTTATAATTATACTAGATTCTCTAGTATCAAATTAATAAATCTAAATATATTGGACGATCGATCAACTTAATATATAAATAAATTTTAATAATACAAACTGTCTCTGGAAAAATTTAAATTCACGTAGAAGTAAAATGTGTTTTTGTATTATAAATTATAACATTATAACCATGTAATAATCATTTTTACAATAAATTTGATTTATGAAATTTTTATGAGTAATGCAAGTTGATTAAATTTATAGAATTTCTTATTAGTTTAATTTATTACACGTAGCAAACCCCAAAAAAGCTTTAAAAGCGTAATCGTTATTATGAAATGAAAAATACAATTCATCGAATCACGAAAATAAATAAAACGAATGAGAGTTACGTACGTAATTTTAAAATTAATTTTATATTTAATTCTTATTAGCTAGCCGATAAGAAATAAACCAAGATAAACTTATTTAAAAATATATTATTGTAACGAACGATTATGTCCCCGTAAAAGTAGCAGGTGGATACGCCTTTGCCTTGTTATTCACGTTTTCCCAAAGCGACGAGACTTACATACGATTAGTACACGAAACAAGTGATCCTCCTTCGTTCGTACTTCTCGACCTCTAAAGCAAAGTCGGTCCGTATAGATTTAAGCTCTCGGAATATAACGTAATTATTATTGTCAACGAATACATATTTACTTGATAGAGAAATGGTTATTAATTATATTTTATGGATATCTTATATAAATCGAACATTTATCGTTAACTATACAATTATAAGAATACAAAATACAATATACGAAATAAAATTTGAAAATGAGAGAAAGAAATCTTAATTAAATTTTTGAAAGATATACGTAAGGAAATTACCGGATATTAATATTTTTTAATGGATGATGATTCAACAGGAAAAGTGTAGAAGATTTATATGTTAATAATTCAACCGTATTTAATTTCATTTTTTTTTTAAATTTTATATTTATGCAGAAAATTTAACAAAATTTTCCTAATTTATTCAAATTATAATTAGCGATAAAAAAATTAGAAATATTTGCACTTCTTGTAAAGATAAGTAAAATATATGCAAATAAGAATAAGTCTCATTTTTCTTAAACAAAGAGAAAAACATTCGAAGCTAATTCGATTTTTTTGTTTCTTAAAATGATTTAAAACTAGAAACAATATTTCAGCATTTGAATTATTCTTTCAAATATGGAACGAATACCTTTAAATAACGCGTTGGTAATAAATTTTTAAAACACTAAACGTTATCGAATAATATTATCCGTGTGGTATGATTTATTTGTAAAAAGTATTAGATAAAAAGAAGTTAAAGTACAGCTTTAACAGAGTTCATTGTTATTACGTAAAATATAATTTAATGCAAAGTTTAATGTTGCGAGATGTTTTTAAATCCCAAATTGACTTAATTTTCCTTATATACTTTCCTCGTGTTCAAACATAACGATAATCATACACATTACATTTCTTTACATCAAACAAGAGTTTTTTAATTGAAGATTCGCGATAAAATTTATTTAATTTATAGAGAGGGAGAGAGAAGAGAGAAGAAGAGAGAAGAAGAGAGGTAAGAAACGGATCAGTCCTGCACAACCCAGGCGTTCTCATTCCTCCTTTCGTTCCACTATCTCCGCGGCGGCCGAGATAACGGAATCCCTCGCGCGTCCATCCATGCGATTCATTCTCCTGCGTGTTCGCGTTGCCTATACCCACCGAGTAAAAGGACAGGGGGTCAAGAATGTTTCCAAAGCAATCGAAATGCCAGCGGATTCCATTCGATGCTCTGGATCTTCTCCCCTCATTCTCCTTCTCTCTCTCTCTCTCTCTCTCCCTCCCTCCCTCTCTCTCAATACCTGGATCGCTTCCGTCCGCTGAAATTTACTTTAGAAGGAACGTACTTTTTCCATCTGTGAAGGATAAGAAATTTTTCCCGTTCGATTCTGCCCTAACTCTTTTCTTTTTTTGAACTCGGTTAGTTGGTACAAGAGTTGGTATAAGACTTTGTACTAAACGATACGAATGTCGAGCAGAGAATTGAGTAATGTTTCGGCAAGATTGGTGGAAACGAATGACTCTCGCGGCGCCAAGCACAACTTTTTAAGTAAATTCGTCTTAATTTGTTACGTCGTAAATGTTCGCCGAGTATCGAAGCACTTGGCAAAGAAGTCTGATACAACGAGGATAAAAAGTTTTAACGTTGCTATTTCGATGCGAAGTGTCTAGACTACATTTTTACTTACGAATTAACCGCTAATTATAATAAATATTTTCATTGTAATTTTATAAATATAATTTTTAAATATACGAGTTATAATATTTCATTTTTATATATTTATCGTTAAATTTTATACATATATACGAAAAATAATAAATATTTTAAGTGGAAAATGATAATGATATAAATGCACGTCTTATAAAAAATGTATTTATTATTTAAATTCGTCGTTTGTCTTCAATTTTCTAATCGCTATCTTATTTAATTACTTTATTAAAAAAATTTTCAATAAAATTAACACGTGGATGAAAGAAAATGAAATATATATTTTACAGTTATAATTGTGCAAGTTACGTAAGTTTTAATTTTTGCAGTCATGTATAAATTTTATGTATATTTTTAATTCACGGTATAGTTTCATATTAAATCGTTATAAATAAAATTGTGCTGCATAAAATTACTCATAATTTAAAGGAGATATCTTTAACGTTTTTTATAACTAAATATATTATATTTTTTTACGATTTCCTACCATTTGAAATTAGATCGGCTTAGATGCAAATATATGCAAATTATAATTAAAATTTTTTAAAATTGACTTTTATTACATTTATTAATAATTTATTACAATAAATTAACGAAGCGATACGAGTTTTTTCCATTTTAAAACAATATAATTTATCGACAGAAAAATTTATAATTTTTTTATGTAAAATCATAATGAATTTTAATATGTATATTTAACAAGATATAAAATCTCTTTACGTGATCATATATCGAGCATTTTCCTTTGTTTTTATAAATGTAGTATTTTTATGTATTTAAAGCTTAACTAAATCGTAAGGAATCGAAATATTTTTCCGGTATCGTTAACCGTTTTTAGAGCGTTTTAATAACTGTTTACGTAATCAGAATTGCAAGGTTTGATTTATGCTCAATTTATAATAAAGTGAAGCTATTCGAAAACAAATAGATCTAACAGATATTAATGTATTCTATACATATTAAACGATACACTTCTATCATTTATACACCTAAAATAAAATATAAATAAAAACATTAAAAACCTTATAATTCTTCTAAAAAGTTTTTCTTCTAAAAAAGATTATTGGGTTTTTGTAAGTTTGAGAAAAAATATGCATGTAAGTTATTTTTGTACATTGCGTTAAGATGAATAAGATGCAATTATGATTTTTATTAATTTATTTAACCGCTATTCAATTACAAGACTGATTGTGTTTTAATACACATTAATCTTATTTTTCCAACGTATCTATACTAATTATAATTATTTCCGTAAAACAACTACAACGCGCCATAATTCCTATCGAAACAAGATGGTCAGGAATTTATTAGCGTTAACTTTTTTAAAACCTGTTCCTTGTTTCGCTACATTAACAAATATTGCCGTGTATTAATAAGCAAGATTCCGTTTTACGATATTAGTCCTCGGGCGGTAGCAAATTCTGTTTTTTCAACGTCGCGAGTCTCGATCTCGAACGTTTATCCACAAACGTTAATTTCGCTTTCGTGCCTCGCCACTTTTCTAAGCCATCGGGCGCAAAAATAACGTGTCACGGGGCAAGAATAGAAGAAAAAAAGAACTCGATTCGCGAACGCACACGAGCCACGATTTTGTTCAAAGAAAAAATCAAAATACAAAAAAACAAAACGATCAAAAACGAGCGTTTCGCAACTTTTGAGTGAACCGACTCTTTTTTTCTTCAAACCGTGGACACGCGGCGATAGAGTCACAGTTCGTAAGCCGAAAGACGAAGGCGCGATTTTTCTCTCTCTTCCCGCAGGAAGAAGCGATCCCTGTGATTTTAACGAGCGGAATTTGGATAATGCCTTTTCATTTTCTTTTTTTATCGAGTTGTCTGGCCGTAGGCGTGAGACCGGTGATCGGAATTGCTGACCGCACCGTTTTAAAAAGAGGAGAACTTTACGCGAGTGCAAATGAGAACGTTAAGTGAGAAGTAGCATACGTTGGGAATTCGCACCGTGGATTTACGTTTTATCGGTCTTCTTATCAAATGCGAAGTACGAATTTAAATCTTTGCTCGAGTATTCGAGTGGAAGTAAAGCGTCGAGTATACTTTTCACTCGCCGACGATTTACTGTTTCGACGATCAAGTTAATTTGTGTTTAAAAATCGAAGCGATAGTCGTAGTATTCGTTATTATCGTTGCTTGAAAAATTAAGACGAATAGATAAATACTTTAAATAATTTAAATTATTCAAAATAATTCAAAAGTATCGGTGTAATCGATAATTAAAGAGATACGTTAGAAGTGATCGATGGATAAAATTGCTTTCCTTTAAATATAATTGATTGCGTTTTCGAGTTGGTGAAATGGCTCGCATCAATGTTTAAATCGTTTACTTTTAATGCACGTTTCAAAACTTAGCAGACATCTATAATTAATATCCGTTACGAACGAGTTATGTCAAGTTTACCGAATGAAATGCAAAAGAGTACACTCGTGCGATAAAAAATAATATTACGCGATCGAAAATCAAAAGTGTTTCTCGAAAATAAATCGGTTGATCCGTCATCTGCTTTTCCGCATACTCCTCGTTTCTTAACATCATTCAATTTCTCGATTTCACAAACAAGTTCAACGTTTTGGAGAAATTCGCTTCTTAAGGTACATTTAAACGTACTTATTTAAATATTTGCGTTTCAAGCGTAAAATTATTTTAAAATACATTGTCGGCTCTTGGTAATTTTAAGACCGGTAATTTCCAAGACAATGGATTTTTTTTCATAAGTTACAACCGAGCATAGTCCGTGTAGAAATCCGAGTTTCTCCTTTTGTCGTAAAATCAGAAAATGGAAACTATCTTTCCGTTTTTGATTGAAATTTACGCGCGCTAACAGCTTTCTTAGGGCAACCACAAATTAATGCCCATCCAATCAATGCTCGGAACGAAAGATGGAAAAATAGCTGACATCGGAACCTCGAGGTTTGGTGTCTAGAAACAAACATCCGAAAAGAGAGGAAGAAGAAGAAGAAGAAGAAGAAGAAGAAGAAGAAGGTGACGAGGAAAATGGTAGACAACTCGAGCGAGCTCCTCGATTGGCGTTGCAAAAGACGTCTTCTGTCACCGTCCCTGGATTATGGCGCGTGTTATTAGCACTAAGGACGCGCCGAAAGAGGAATAATGGCGCGCCTGGAAAATCAATCGTGTCCGTCCGTGGCGTGCGATTCCACGAGGAGGAACGACGGAGGCGACAACCGCGCCTACGCTTGACCCTCGATTAATCACGCGCCGCGTACATCGGACGATCGCCCGCCGTATTAGGAGTGAATCGCGCTTCCACTCCGATGGACCTTTACGAAATCTGCACCCACTCTCGCTTTGTATTGTTTCTCTCGCGGGAGATTTCTCGGAAGCGACCGGACACCGACTCGATACGAATTTGTATTTTTCTTGGGCATCCCCCCCTCTCCCCCTTCCCACCTGACCATCCATTGTTCGTGGGCGTCGCTCGGAATAGCCCGCGTGTTTCTCCGAGGAGTCGAGGAGTCGAGGACTCGTTTTCGCTTACTCGTTGCCGAGTGGCTTATTCGAGGGCGGCTTTTTAAGATCGTGCCTTGAGATCGATGCTACTAACGATGCTCGTCGAGTCGGACGGATGACCGTTGCTATGCAGTTTACTTCCTATGTCTTGTAGCGCTATCGCTACAAGATTCCCAATGAAAATGGATCAGTGTAAAACGGATTCTCCGGCATAACTTGATTTAGCAACAACGTTTTATTTAAATAGCTGGAACCGTCTTCTCCAACGCTACGAAAGAAAAATCTTGCACCGATGTTTTAGTTTTGTTTTTTAAACATATTCATCCAAGACAATTACCATCCAATCCAAGTCTATGTTCTTTAAACTTTTAATAACTTTCGTTTCGTTACGATAGAAAAATATCAATGCCGTATTCTGCAAATATGCGATGTACACTTTGCGTACATGTTTGATTACGCGCGAATAAAACTGCGTATCAACTATAAAAATTTTATCCATCCATTCATAGTTTATAACGTTTAGATGGTTTTTTACGCGTTCGTTTGTACGACATTAATGTTAATAAGGCAATGATTATTCGGATTGAAAAGTTATTTTCGATAAAATTATTATCAAATGATCATTGAATAATGTACTTTCTTTTTAAATTTTAAAGAATAACGATTTCTTCGATTTCTAAACGGATTGTAAAAAAATGAAAATCAATTTATCGGTAATGAAATTCACGGATCGATGATCTTGATTCGTAAATTATATATCTGAAATCGAATGATTAATTTAAAATTGCTTTAAATAAAATTTTGCAAAGGTAAATATAATAATCGCGAGTCTGAATTAATTTACATGTGCACAGTTTATTCATCGTGTTACCATTGGCCATTGATTTAATATAAAACATGTTTATTGCGTGCTTGAAACATCAGCGCCGATTACACAGTACGTATTCAAAACAAGTACTG
Organism: Dolichoris vasculosae; assembly: GCA_018907195.1. Classification (NCBI taxonomy): domain Eukaryota; kingdom Metazoa; phylum Arthropoda; class Insecta; order Hymenoptera; family Agaonidae; genus Dolichoris; species Dolichoris vasculosae. The sequence continues at coordinate 15,636,971 of JACCHY010000002.1, read as the reverse complement.
AAAACTTAATCTCGATGACGCGATGAATTCATGCATCGACGCCATTACCGTCCAAGTAAATAAAAAAAGCCGAGGACGATCGGCTTAATCAAATTAGCCCGACCGATTAATGTAAAAAGGGGAAAAAACGAGGGATCGAATGCAGAAATATAAAAAAAAGGGGGGCAACGGTGCCGTAAGACTTAAGAGGGGTACGTAGTAGTTGATCGTGTTAAAGAGGAAAATAGAACCGATGGATAATACCTGCTCGAGTGCATAGGTACGTATACATAAGCGAGCGTTCGTTGAGCGATCGTGCAAAATAGGTATGGAATGAAATAATTTAGAGAAAACTTGACTGTTGATTTCGATCTTTCTCTTCTGCAACGGGATAATACGTACGGTCTTATTCGAGAAGGAAGGAAAAATCAAGTATAGATCTAAATAAATAAAAAAGTATGAGTTTATCTTTCGCATTTACGCTTTCGAAAAAGTAAAAATTAAGAAATCGTTATTTAATAACTTTCTTACAACGTTAATTAGAAAGCTTATATCTCGTTCTGGATTTTGGTTTTTAACCTTGATTAAACATCGAGCAAAAAAAGTAATTTTTATACAGTTTACCGCGTACGGATCAATACAATCGCAGTCCTTTCGGTGTAATTTTTATTTAAATTGTTAAAATGTTGCGAAAAAGTGCAAATACGCAGAGAAAAATATTAGAAAGCAAAACTATTTAAAGTTAAACTTAAAACTTAAAGTTGAATTAAAAAAGAAAGTTCTCTTCAGCCCCGTTGTCATGTGTGAAGTCATTTAATAAGGCAAGAGTACATTACAGGTATCAGTTTCATTCAAAATTAGAAACACAACGTTTTATAGCAAAAAAGATCGTTTTGCCTCGTTCTTCTTACTTTCTAATCTCACGAGTCTCGCAGACGCAGGTTTCTATCATCGACCTTTCTCGTGCTTAACTCCTCCTTTGATTCTCTTCATAATCTGTTAGCTTCTAATAATCGATTGCCGCCTGCACGAGAGAATCTCTATTGTCGGATCGAGCGAAATTCTATTATATTTATACGATTGAAATGTTCCTATCGAAACTCATCGAATATTATAAATTTTTAATATAACTCTATCGAGGGGAACGCTAAAGTTAAAAACGTTAAATATCGTTTGGAACTTCGCGTTGTCCATTATTCCAAACGGAGTAACTTACTTTAACGTGGCAACTTACGTGATACGATAGACTCGGTATAGGAACTCCGTCCGTAACTCACCTGTAACGAAAAGAATTCATAATTAGATAAAGATTTAACCGTGAGATTCTTAAGTAATAGAGAAAAACGGTTAAGTGTACAGGTGCATTTATTTTCCATTCAATGGTAAACCTTCGAAGCGAGTCTCGCGTCAAAAGGCACAAATCGAAAGAAAGGGAGACGAAGTCACGATGCCAATGTTGGTATGTGCTTAATAACGCAAGTGCATAAGTATGGATATTTTAGAAAGGTGCATTGAAACCACGAGGAATTCGTCGTCGGCTCGGTTCGCTATCTTTTCTATTTTTGTTTCCATGCATCGGTCAAAGAAACGTTAATTATCATATACACGTTTATCCGAGTCTACCCCTATTCGTGGTTGATTGAAATTTTTTTTTCCCACCGTAATAGTTCGGTCGACGAAATGCAAATACATAGAAATAGTTACGACGAGATCTTTCGTTGCATCTACCGTTTCGGTGCAAGGAATTCTGGATTTTTTAAAATAGTTTTTAAAATAGTCGTGCAGCAAAGAAAATTAAAGAGTCGATAAAGCTTTATCATTTTGCTTCGGTACAACCAAATAAAATTGTATTCGCGAAAACCGACCAAATCCAACGATAAAAGTACTCGTGGTCTGTACGATTATTATACAAACTGTTTATTCCACGGTACCGAAGTAGCGCTTATTTTACAATGAATCATCCACTCGTAAGAGTCCACTTAAAAACGTAGTTTAATTACCGAAGCTTATTAAAATATATTCTTGTCTATAAAAAATATCTTACAAATACAAATCGAATACAAAGACCGAAGACCGTGAAATTCATCGAACATTTTTATCGAAATAACGATAAAAAGTTAAACGAAAATTGTCAATTTAGTTGAGCACGCGAATACAATAATTCACTTTAATTCGCGAATAACGGCACACAAATTCTTTCTTATCCACGAACATAGCTATAATACTGTCGCACAAGTTGCGCGCGTCTATTTATGTGGGTCAACGATCTCGAGCGAAATTTCGTCAGTGGAGATCATTGATTTCTGAGTCTCGGGATGAGCGCCGACACGAGCTGCGCCACGAAAAAAGCAACGTGCCCTCAAAGAACCAACTACGAAGTTATAATTCAGAACAAGGTGAATTTAATTGCCAAGAGCGTTACACCACGCGCTTCGTCGGGTTCTCGAGTCTACACATGCACACGCGCGAGTGTATTAACCCTCGACGTCGAGTGAAACGACCTTAGAGCGCGTACAGGAACGCACCTTAACTGCCGGCTGCGAGAGTGAATGAGAGAGAGAGAGAGAGAGAGAGAGTCTGCGCCCGATACATCGCGAAAACCACCGCTAGGACTGCGCGTAATCGAGCAGCAACCGCAACCAAGGCCAATGCAATTATTCGGTGCAGCGAGATAGTCCAAAAAAACTACCGATCAACGATTTTGCAGTAGACCGAAACTAGCTTTATTTGTTTAGAAACACCATCGAAAGCAAAAAGAAATTAACCTTGTACATTCGAGTCGAGTACGCGTGGTTGGCACTGATAACGATTTGCGGAAATTTCCTAGAAATTTAATATTTACTTTAGCGTATGATTCTTATTTATTTCGAGGCGTGCTTTATATTACAGCTATTATAATAGCTGTAAAAATTTTCACATTGCGGGAGATTGTTTTGAAACGTTGCTAACTAATCAATGTTCAACGCACCGAATTGAAATTTCAAATTGGATTTCATTTTTTCAGCGGTCGAATGATTTTCATTTTGTACAACGTCGCGAACAAAGTCTCCTTCGAAAATATTTTGGACTCGGGTTAACGCATAAAGTAAAAAAACGAATAAAGTATACGTGTAATCTGTGTAAGGCTAAATATAACGCGATAAAAATAGGCAGTTGGACATATTTTTAAAAATATCGAGTAAATTAACGAGTTCGAAACGATGAATATCCAAGTACAACTTTATTTCCGCGTGGAGCAATAATCATTCCGCAAATATAATTCGTGCGAAAAAAATTGTGCGTCATTCTCATTAATGAAATATCGACCGAATCCATTTTTAAACTCTATTGGCTTACAACGAGTACAATATCCATAAAATCGTTTCGCTCGGTAAGTAACGCAACTTTAAAAATTTTATCTTTATTGTCTACGCATTTCAGTATACTTCATTACGTGATAAATAAGCAATGACTCATACTTCTGGTATAGTTTTCCTCTTAGGCGTTGTTTGCCCTTGATCGATCTATGTACAGCGCAACGAAATAACGCATAAAAAAGAGTTTAACATCTGTTTTCATTTACCAAAATTGCATAAAATCGACGTAATTCGAGCGAAAATGCTGCGCGATAACAATGACGTACCTCCATCGATCGATCACGAACGAACGAACCAACGAACCAACGAGCGAACCAACGAGCGAACGAACGCTAATTCCAAATTATTAACTATTACGTTAGGGATAAAAAAAGACACGAATATATTTGCCGTCGGAAACCAGGAAAGTTTAGCCCGTTCAAAGATCGCGAGGAGGAATGAGGACGGAACCCAATGGCGAGCCCAACGGAACCCTAACCAAGAAATATCTCGGCCAAACTCCGGACGGCATCTTCCGGCAAATTACGCGTCAACGTCGCGCTAACAATGCCGCGTTAGAAAAATAAAAAACGAAAAACTCGGCTTATTACGAGGGATAAAGGAAAAAACAAAAGCAACGGACGTACAATCGCGACAATCGAATGTCGAGAGAGCGTAGATTCGTCGTTTCTTTTGAGCGCGTCGATCAACCTTTTGTCACGGGAGTTCTTTCAATGCTAGCCTCGGTCATTCAGCCGACGACGCGCGTACATCCCGAGTGGCCCTGAGCCTCGTTTACGGCGTTCGCGAGGCGCTTTTGTTCGGTTACGTACCGACGTATACGTCCGTCCGAAAGTTGATCGGTGCGCTTGAATCGGTTCAAGTTGCTCCAATGTTGTTCGAATGCTGCTCGAATGCTGCTCGAATGCTGCTCGAATTTTCAGACGCTCTCGAGCTATTTATTCATCGTCCGATGGATCTTTCGTATTTTTTTTTCTTCTTTTTGGCTCTCGCCGCGTTGCTGGGTTATTCGGAGAAACGCGACAAAAAGTAATTCGGAGTAATCGGATGCAAGGATCGCGCATAAATTGTTGGTAATCGCTGTTCGATAAGAGGGAAGTTACCTAACAGTATGCGCTATCAAAATATTCGATGCGCTCGTTAAGCACGCGAAGGAGCAGACTCGCGGAAAAACCATTAATTTGCCGATACTTTGCATAAAACAGCACTTCGTGCACGGTACTCGAAAAATATCGTAATAATTATAAATTGCCTTGCACCGGTGGTAAGTAGCATTGGCTCGTTGGTTCGTTCGGTTGTTATTACATTTGCCTAATTATGTAACGACGAGACCATAACCTAGCTTCGGACAAAAGAAAAAAATTGTAAATCGCGTTACGAAATATTGGGAACGCGCCTCGAGCGATGAGTCTGGAACCGATCCATTAAAAAAAAATTCTAACCTCCGAGCGTCAGTTTATCGAAAGGACTCGTTCGATCTCTCGGAAGAACTCATAATACGAGCGTCGGTACAAGGCGGCAGTGACATAACCTCGAGCGAGAAAGGCGCGGAGAGTAAGCGAATAAGCGAAAGGAAGTTACTCCTCTAACGCGTGCAACTCGATGGCGTGTTAAAGTTCTTCCGAGCTCCTCGAAATTTCCCCCAATTATTCGCGCGGCTAACGAGCGAAATAAAAGAGTTCCCGAACACGAGGCTTATCATCCGACCATTATCAGCGTTTATCGGATGCGCTCGCTCTCGCGTGCACGCGCTTACGTAAGATGCGCGGCTCGTGCGCGATACGAAAAAAGAGCCACCAAAGAGCCACAAGAGCCACCAAAGAGCCACCAAAGAGCAAGAGCGAGGAGAGAGAGAGAAAAATCTCGGTTATGCGCAGCGCGCGAAAAATCGTGACTTCCGCGACCGCCTACGCGTGTCCGTGTCCACGTCTTTCGTCGACACCATCGATGCACCGGCTTTTCCTCTCACCCTCGAGGGCGACCCGCGTCGTTTTAAATGCGCGCCGAGCATCGGATTTTTTTTATTTTCTCTCTCTTCCTTTTCTCTCCAGCTCCGAAGGGACTTTACCTTCGCTCAACTTCTGGAGCAACGGTCTTTCCGCGTAAAAGAATACAGCCGGTACTCGTCGCATTTTCTCTCTCATTTTTTTCGCCGCCGTGTATTTGCCGTGTATTTATCGACATCGTTGCGTATTTCTCGTCGGCGAGAATTACCGACGATATGCGAAATTTCGGTGATGATGCCAAGTTCTACGATACGAGTGGAAAAGTTTCTACGTGAAATAGACGCTGGAACTGTTTATGTCGGGTTCGTTCACCTCTGAATCGAAATGTACCGGAAAGTATGATCGAAATATCGTCGATGTACGTTTAATTTTACTCGCTCGTTCGATTATAAGAAGCGTACTAATTTATCGCTCGAAGACGCCTTCGAATTTACTCAACAAAATACGTATACATTTGGATTGTTTCCCGCGCTCGGAAAATTTTTTTACGTATCCAAGCATATTTGAAAAAGTTTATTTAAAAATATCGAGAAGAAAATTATTTATTTTATAACGGTTTATTCGCTTAAATTTAAGCGGTATTTTCATCCCGTGATTTCTCCGTTCGCTCGTAAACTAAACTAATCGTCATAATAAAAAAGAAGATCTATTCGTTGTTCGTAGAAATAAAATTAGGCAGTCTTGTATTTAGAGAAGAGGGTGTTAAAAATTCCGAACCCACGTTCTTAGACATTCCGAAACGCACGAAATACTTGCTTCAAAATTTAGCCGTAATCGCTGCACGTTTGGGAATTTGATAATAACGTCTTACTCGGAACGACGATCGAGAGCAACATTTTCTTTACCTAACGCGAAACCAACGAAACTAAAAGTAAAGAACTGCTTGGAAGAACTCGGTAACAGCGTTACTCACCGAGAGCCGAGACTTGCGCAACATCGAGTCGAGCGCATCCGCGTCACGAGTTCACGATTTGCCACGCGGAGAAACGAGGAACCAAAAGGAGAATTTTTCACCGCCGTTATAATAACTGCTCGCGCTTCCGGCGTCCACGCAAAAGTAGAATCCAAAGGGGCGCTTTAACGTTTCGCGTGTGTGCGATCCCAAAGAAAGTTGGGCCGTCGGAGAAAGAGAAAGAGAAACGTGAGAGCGAGACTCGCGTACCGGCACCGAACCAACTTTATTATCCCAAGTTCGGAATAGACACACCCGTGCCACGAACTTGGATATCGTTTGCCACAAGTTTTCCAGCCGCCCGCCATCGGTTGCCATCCGTTGCCATTCGCTGCCATTCGTTGCCATTCGTTGCCATCGGATTTTAAAGTAACGATTTCGAGAAACGTGCAGCCTTTTAAGATAGAGTATAGAGCCCAAGTTGTATTTACGTATACGCGGTGATACCAAGGACGTAAATTCTCTTTGATCGGACAAGAGAGAAACTGTATAACGTACGCTTCGTCAAGCGTTCCATTTTTAAGACTCGTTAGAAGGCTTTCAAGTACCAACAGCGCGATTATAAGGCCTATGAGTGTGGCTCTCAAGGTGCACGTGTGTAAGTACGCGCACGTGACGAGTGACCCTTAAAAGAGAAAAATTACGCTCCTACACATATCGAATTATCTTCTCGTTAAATATTGCTTTCGAACAACGTTTATCGCGTCCTTGTACGCTTTCGGTATTCGGACATTGGATCGGGATTATTCGTAGCTTCTAACCATCAATTTTTTTATTTTTTTATTCGTGATCGAATTTATTTTCGACGAAAGCTTCCAATCTTAAAAAATAACGTAAGCTCTCGTTGTTCGTGGGAATTTCATTCAACAACCGATAAATCTAATTTGTTCTAATCGATAATCGATCGGTTTATCGTTGTTAATCTAATAATTGTTTTTGTTTCGATTTAAAAAAAACGTCGCTAAAGCTTCGCCATTTTTACTCGTGAAAAGAGAGTGAACAGAAGTGTTTGCTTATTTTCGTTTGGGTCAAAGCTCAATCGACATCGCGCTCCGTTATTATTTAAGTAAATATTTTCAAGCAAATTGAAAGTCCGTGGAAATCCGAAATCCGGAGAATGAAAGATATAACGATTTCTCGGGAAAGCCCCGAGAACCGCGGGTGAGTTAAGAGCGTAACATCGTGAACCAGATTTTCTTTTAACTCGCGGGCAATCTCATTACCAACTAATATGTAATGATTTATACGTTTCTCATTTCGCGATCGTCATCGCCGTCGTCGTCTTACCTTCGGGAGCTTACGGCCAAGAAACGCGCGAACGAATGACAGGCGTCGGTTTCGTCACTTCCTGCCCAGCCTTGGAATCCGCGTCGAGCAATATATAACCGAGGCTCAAACCGAGGCTCAAACCGAGGCTCAAACCGAGGCTCAAACCGAGGCTCAAACCGAGGCTCTAACCGAGGCTCTAACCGAGGCTCAAACGTTTGCACGACGTGTTTCTGCTTATAGGCGGGAAAATGCGTCTATACCTTTTTACGAGCGCGATATTTATCGGGGCGATGATCATCGTAAGAGCAACAAAGATTTCACGCGGTGAAATGAGTCGTCGACAGCTCGTTAAAAGAAAAAATATTTCCCTCGCCAGAGTTACTAAAAAATTACGAGTAAAGTCAACCGAATATAGAACGGGATGAGATGTGGAGTGCGATTTCGAGCGATCTTTTTTAAGTTAATCACATTTGCGGACCAACGCTAGGAAATTAAATTCGTTTCGATAAATTTACTCGTTCAATTTATAGTACAAATTAAATATAAATATATATCTTCATCGCTGAATCTCTTATTTAGTATTACGCCGTTTGGTAATATTTTATTCTTTAACAAGAGTTTAATACTTTTTAACTGTGAAATGCTTAATTATTGGAATTCTTGAAAATTGTCTTGCTTTATTTATCGGTTCTTTACCGCGACAAATTACGACAAATTTGTTGGCGTTTTATAAAGTTTATCTTTTAATTTAATGAACTATTATTATATATTTTCAATATATAATTAAAACTGTTCCTGCAGCTTATAGTTTTTTTTTAAATAAGTACAGTAACTATTATATTTTAATTATACAAACATTGATGTCCGTAATTAAAATATAAAAATTTCAACACAACTAATAATTTTAAATTTCTTATATTTACGACAAAATGTCTTGGAAACTTATGATTTTATTTATATTTCCTTACGAGTTTCGAGAACTACGACAGCGTTTATTAACGTCAATATCTTTTAATTCTTTGATTGGTTGTCCACTTCTTCGATACGTAAATATTCTATGTATTTTTTTAAAGAATTTTCGAAAGATTATATAATGTAATTGTAACATTTTAACGAACGACAATTGCTGGATACAAAAGATGCAATTGCATAATTTCTGCGATTCTTATTGGTTTAATAAAACGACAATAAACGTATCGCGTAGAACAAAAATAAATCTCCATTGGCTCTTATTCAATAATATTTAAGTTATTAAAAAAATTGAAACTTCGTTCCAATTAGTTGCTTTTTCTACTTCTAAAACTCGATTTAGTTAATCAATGTTGATGTAATCGCTAACTATTTCAGTAGTTAAAAACATGTAAAATTTGGCTCGAATTATAAAAGTTATTGACATATCCGGTAAGAGGTAAGCCGTTAAAAAAGAGCTCCGATTTCTCGATTGTTTGCATCGGTAATTAAGTTCGCGCTAATTTTCGTTAAAAGCCAAAGTAACGTTCGGAAGTATACCGCTGTGAGGTCTGCGAGAAATGCGATAAACTCTCGAGTCAACATCGTCCGTCAAGGCTTCCCGCGTATAATCGGTAAACACTGTGATTTGCATGTCTTCGCATGCGAGATGCACGCATTGCGCTACGGAGCAGAGGCAGAACAACGAAAATGGCACTTTCCGCGCGAGTGACTATTCAAACATAACAGGACGTCCGAGAACGACGACAACGACGACAACGACGACGACAACGACGACGACAACGACGACGACAACTCAGAGTCGTCTTAATCGCTGAGCCTTTTGTATGCACATTCTATTGATATTCAAGACCTATTCTTGCTATTAACTCGATTAGTGGGATAAGCATCCGAATTTTGATGCGATGTTCAAAGAATATCAAATATTCTTCTGTACGTAACTCTAAGCTACCTATCGATGATTTACCAAGGAGATTTTATCCAGTGCTGTATTATTCGATTCAATGTAATTGGCACTTTATCATTTTGTGAACTTAGACGTTTCTCTTTGACAGTTTTTATCACAGTGACTCGATTGTTCTTTGTTTAATTAGTATCTGTCGATACGCTTTAACATTTTACGACTTCGTAGAGAAAATGCTTGAGATACGTTACCGTGTCATGTATCGTATATACGGTCTTACTTGATTTATGAAATATTTCTCAACTTGATTTAGATGTTTCAATTAATAGGTTAATAACACCTTTTTATGTCAGAAGACGTAAAATGATTTAGTAATATAAAAAGAATTCTAACAAGATATTTTCAGTAGTTACGTATGGATACGAATAAGTAGTGCAAAATGAAATACAGTAAAGTTTAGGTCGTCGTTTATGGATTTTCTGGATCCAAGCCACTTTCAAATTGTCGCATACATCTTTGTTTAAATGTAATAAAAGTATAAAAATAGATTGGTATAAGAAATTTATATTTTTACTACGAGCCCAAACAGAAACTTATTCGTGTTCAGGTACGAATAAGAATTTGATATAAAAACAAATAAAAACTTCAAGATTTTATTATTTATAAAGTCATATTAAAACTCTTTCTCAACCGCACACAAAAAGTTATACCGCATTTAATAAAAAGGTATCGTTATGAAAACTCTCTTACAAGGATTTCTCTTGCATGGATAACGTATACTGTATGTATATGAAATGTGTAAAAAATAACGATCGCATCGTATAGATCTACAAGTAAGACATGATAATGCGACTGTTCATTCAATAGATCACGTTTTACTTTACTGTTCACAAGGTTGGTTCGGAAGATAGAAATCTGTATCACCATAGCTGGTGAACACGAGTAACAACTTTAAATGCAAACATAAAACTTCTCATTGTATGTGATAGTGTTTATGAAAAAATGAGAATGAAGAAAACGCACTGCAATATTGTTAATGTTAATCCTAATTATTTTTTTCTCGCGCTGTCTCGTTCTTAATTATAAAAGCAATTATAACCATATAAAAATTATCTTTACAATGCTTTAGATCGTAGATAAATATAATAGACTTTTTATATTTTTTATAATAATTAATAATCATACGAATAGTAATGCGAACAAACTTCTCATCGAACAAAATTTTCATTCGAATTGAAAAAGTGTAATTGAATATAGAAAAATATTAATCGGGCAAAATTTCAGTTATATATTTTTATAATATTTTTTCTCGATACGGAACATAATATAAAATAATATTTAAAGAATATTAACGATCGCTAATTTTTCCATATGAAAAGAATAAAAAAAGAGAAACGATAGAAAAGTAAAAGATAAAAGAGTAGAAAATGAAAAGACAAGAACATGTGCATTCCGTCGTCTAAAACAATTTGTATTTATAAGTGCTGGACAATCGCCAGGATCTTCAAGCGATACGTTCAAGGGATTTCATTTAGCAGATCGATCAAATGAAAGCTTATCTACTCGCGGACTAAAATGGATCCAGAGTATTTTCATCCTAAATAAAACGATGTTTATCTCCAGAGTTTAATTTTTAAAAATAATAAAAGCACTGTGATTATTTTTAGAAAATAGTTATGTAATATAAGAAGAAAATTATGTTTCTCTTAAAATATATATATATATATATATATATATATATATTACACAAGCAGTTTTAAGAATAAAAATTAAGAATAAAAATAAAAAGGTTATCACAATGTTTTCGGTTACAAAATGAATAATTATTAATAAGTAGTTGTAGAATTTCTTGTTTCCTACATTGTTAAAAATGTAAGAAAATATTAGAATTAAAATTTGTTCTAAAATAATAATTTTAATAATTACCGGAGATAATTCTAAAAAAAACTAGTTTTTTACCTGTATTGCCGATACACGCGGATATATTTTAAATACGCGTAGTTATGAAAAATCCAATTTGATTTTTATATAATTCGAACGTATTTTACTACATTTGAAAAGTATAAAGCAAAAGTAACGTAATTTATGGTGAAAAAATATTTCTGTAAAGGTATACGTAATGCTGTATGCGTTCTATACGTTCGAAAATCGAATAAACATAAATATTTTCCATATATCTTTGATAAAAAGGGTCAATGTTCAAAGATATATATCCAGTGTAAGAAACTCATAAACCAACTAAACAACTTTATCCGCTACTCGATACTATAAATAAATAATGAGCCTAATAAAACTTTTGAAGTACATACATTGAATACACATCCGAGGCGTCTTAAAAGTATCACAGTCATATTGTACGCTAAAGTTAAAACAATACGAAGCATCCGATGCTTGGTCCAAGTGCATAGAAACATACATCCTGAAACCGCAGTACAAGTATCAAGTGCAATTCTCTTTTGCACGGTCGAAAAGTTGAAAAGAGTACAGCCCTAAAATAGCCTTCTCCCCTTTTCTCTAGGGTCGTGCCTCAACGTCACTCTAGTATACAAAGATGGTCGTTCGCATAAAGAAAGAAAGAGAGAATTTCGCAGACGTAGCCCCGATGGTGAGCTACGGAGAAGGCCTTCAGGAAAACCACTCGACTCCTCTGCTTCGTGCCAAGTAGTTATGGAACGCAAGCGCATTGCGCTACTCTACCGCAGGCACTGGCTAATAGTAAAAGAGGTCCGAGAAAGAGAGGAAGGGAGAGGAAGGGAGAGGGAGGGAGAGGCTGTTTAGAATCTCTCGTCGACGTCTATTTGAAGAAAGGTCGCTAGCTCTTACGGCTGACTTCTGTCGCGATGCCTTTCTCTCTCGATAGCGGTACGGAGTTGTGCAGTGGGATGCGAGGCGAGTACGCGATGGGTTTGATGCCATTAAAGCGAGGCCCGATGATTACCCCATACACCTGACTAGCGAAGAACGGGAGAAATCACGCGCGTCTTCGTGTACGGAGGTGACTTGAAAAATCCGTGCACGGATGCGTGGGGATAGGGTGAAGGTTGCAGGATCAGGACGAGCGCTTCGTCTACTCGTTATTCCGTGCGAAGAATTTGCATAGAGCGCCGAGCAAGAGAATTAATTTCGCAAGCTTCTTTCGGTCCGATTTTACACCGCGGACAAACTTTGAATGACGTCTCGGTGTACGATTTACGATTCTCGACCAACGATTAACGCGATCGAAGAATCTAGCGATCAATTAGTCGATCCTATATTGCCTCCGAAACTTTTTCAAATCGAATTCATTAATTAATTAGCGTGTTTCGACCTCGTTCGTGTTTTGCGGTTATCGAATCTTCGTTTAAAAATATGTACAATATGAACGGTATGTAAAAATTGTAAAAAATCGTTATCGAATACTTTTTTTATACTAATTCTCGTGTAAAATGATTCAAATTTTTTTTTATGATTTTATATATATTTAGTACGATTAAAAATTACATTTGATCCAAATTCGTGTATTCGAATCGTTAAAATCTAGGCCATACTTGTGGAAAGTAAGATTAGGTTAGAGATATTTTAAGTCATGATTTATCGACTATAAACAAATTTTAATCCCATGGTATTACAAATTTGGTGACATAATTTTTAAGGAATTTTATTCCATCCGAATAAATCTTTTACTTACGCATTGTTGAAATTCAAATAAGGCGGCGTAAAAAATTTTAAGGAATTAAATGTTATCTATTTATACTAATGAGACAACGGCGATATTATTTGATCTTGTATTTTACTATTATTTAGAATAATAAAGTTTTAAATCGTTCAAACTGCAGTGAATTTCAATAGCTATTTTAGCGATTAGTTGATTTTTAAGAAATAATAGGGCATACAATGTCGCGTTGTATCGCATATATCTTATTTATATTGTAAACGTGTATATAATAATTCCTACATACTTGTTACGGATAAACAGAATAAAAGTGATAGTTGTTTTTGCAACAAACGTGACTGTATAACTATGAGAAAGAAAATAGCTACGTTCTTTCGAACACGATATCCGTCTACATTCGAGTTTTAATTATATTTGACTATTCTAAATATATGCACACGCATTTACTAATACTGTTCAAATTAGCAAATTTAGCGTGAAAAAATGCACGCGTAAAAAAGTAACTTTAACTTTCGAAATTTATGTTTTCAAATACCACCACGGTAGAATATTTAAAACTTTCATTATTCGTCTCGAAAGTTTGTGAAAATAGCTATTTTTTAAAAATAAAAACCGCTAAAAATAAGAAATTTTCGTATCATCGACAAATATCCGTGTAAAAGTTAATTAAAATTATAAATTTGAAATTAAAATTTTGACGTTAAACTCGTAAAGTAACGGTTTTTTATTTAAAATTTAGGTCCGAAACTTGGCTTTGTAAAACGTCAGCAGCTTTTACGATTGTTACGAGAAATCGAGAAAAGCTTCTGGACATGCACCTAGAGAGAGAGAGAGAGAGACGATTCTTCGGCCAGATGAAGAAAAGTCACAGGCGAGCGAGAAAGGCTCGCAGATATATTTGCCATGAGTCGTTTTGCCACCGCCGCGACAAGACGACTCCCGGGACTACGGTACCAGAATAGTAACTGGTGTAACGACGATGAAGTCTACGAGCAGGAGTAGAGAACACGATCACGCGCACGTACATAACCGAAGAGTATCTCTGGATGGACGTTCGATGACTTTCCTACCTTTTTGTCCCCTTTTTACAAGCGAGAGAGTGAGCGAGAGAGTGAGCGAGAGAGTGAGCGAGAGGGAGCGAGAGGGAGCGAGAGGGAGCGAGAGACAACGAGAGGGATGTTTGACATCTTAAACGGCAACCGAGGATTCGAGTTCTTCGCTTCTTTCCCGACGATTCTCATGCGACGAATGCCGTACTTTCTTTAACCAACGAATAAAATAATTCAACGCGAAATTTGAAAATTTTAAATTTTCTCGAGCATCGGAGGAAGAGAACTAATCCATTTTTAGGACAGGATATCGAGGCGGATAATAAACTTGGTATACGATCGAGTTTGATTACAATTATTTAACCACTTTACGATTACACGATCGAGAAATTTTATTTTCAAAATCTTTTTATTATCGAAGAGAGATTATAAGGTCAAAGAGATACAAGTTTACAATGTTTTCTTAAGAAACTTTTATTCTGAAAACACGATTATTAAATCCGAGAACTACTATTGTAAAATATCACGTAAAGAGCTATTATAAGTAATAGTAAAGTAAAATAAGTAAAATACTATAGTTTACGACTTACCGAGATATGTAATCTTAAAATTCAAATTGTTTGATTTTACCACAGTATTTTTAACGTAAAGCAAATATCGGTTGTTAAGATCTTTAATATACACATTGAATCATTTATTTATTCGAAATCGTCGTCTCTGCCACGAAATAAGGCCAACGTTCGTACGAGCGGTAACATCTATATTAAAGAACTGTTAATAGTTTATAAGTAGGCTACTTTGTCATTTGATTAAAGATATATACAGGTTGTAAGCACGAAAAGAAATTTAGCGTTGTTTGAATATTATCGTACATCTTACGCTGCAACGATTTTGTTTTCAAAATATCGTTTCGTTCGATTTTATAATATTGTCGTCCGAATTTTGATCCACTTAAATTATTTAGAGTAAATTTCGACGATATATATTCCTATTCGAAGCATTTCATTGCCATCTGCCAAAAATTTAGATCGAAGCCTATTTAGAAAAAATTGTTCACGAGTATTAAATAAAAATTTATAGAATTGCTATTTTATTCTTTCGTATCAATTTTTATTTTTTATACTTATTTTTGATAAATTTTTTATCGTATACAAAATTACGATTTTGCGTGTAATTATATCTACAGAAATTACAAAATGAAAATTTATCGTTATTATAACGTTAAATTTATCAAATATAATAGCGTAAAAAATTTATAATAAATGTAAAGCCAAAGTTGATTCTAGTAAATCATAAAATCGCGTACAGTATAAACAAATAAAAATCATATCTCTTAACATCCACTATTAAAGTATTTTATGCATATAGAAATTTAAATCAACATATATAAAAATATAATTTTCCAATCTATTTTTATTTCAAGTACTAATTAATTAAAGCTGTTATTTAAATATATTATACCGAGAAAACTAATACATTAAAATTTTAACTATCAACGATAAAACAGAATGATCGTTAGATAATTCATGAAAATTACACGCACGTATTTTTTTTTTTTAATTTACGTTGAATTGTTAACCTAAAATACAAGTATTTTAGTCGATGTACGTAACAATTAAAATATACTTTTGATCATACGCGCGAAAGAAGAATTTAACATTATAAATAAATATGAAACGCGAAAGTTAGTTTAGTTGGATCTCTTCTATTTTAGCGTAGATGTATCGCGTTTACCCGTCGAACGTAAAAATCCATTATAATATTTTTCGCGCTTGCGTTAAGCCTAAGAAAGATTTATAGTAAACTATAAAGATTACTGTAATAGATATTCCAGCGAAAATACTATAAACAATAGAAGTTTGAAAAACTAATGATTTATAATGATTGAGTTTTAGAAATTGACGGATGCGCCTGAAGCTAATTTCACGAAAATACCCGGATAAGAGTCGATACGAAAGCAGCAACTTATCAAAACCAACAAACCGTAATACACGAATGATCGTCGGGGAAAATTTTTTAAAATATAAATCGGCAGTTTGCCGCGCGATTCGTTCGCCGAGTCTGGCTTAATTATCGGAAGAAAAATAAAGGGCAGTTGGTAATAATTGACCGCGTCATTAAAATCGGCCACTCGATTAAATTTATCATATTTGAAACAACGCTCCATTACAATGGCCGCGTGCAGAAAACCACGACGCGAAAAGCTTCCAGGGTAAAAAAGAAAGGGGCCCCGTGGGTGAAAGACTTCGTGACGGGTCTAAGCGAAGGCCCACGGCCGCATTCGATTATATTATCGGGGAAAGTACGTTTTAGGCCTCGCGGCTCGATCCCGGCCTCAGCCTTGGAGCCCCGACGATACAGAATTTCTTCTTCTATCACGGCGTCATGGATGATGATGATGATGATGATGATGATGATGATGATGATGATACTAGTGGTAAGGCTGAGCGAAATGAGGCGGGCTTATTGAACCTCGCGCACTTGTTTCGCGAGATACTCGTACCTTTTCCGCTCTCTCTCTCTCTCTCTCTCTCTCCTTTTCATTCCACGTTGCAGCAGCGAGGAAATTATTCGAGCGAGTGCGAAAATGCGGTGAGGAAATTTTAATTTAGTAGGGGATCGAGAGAAAATCCTTGGATCGCTCAAAGGCATTTACAACTCGTGAAACGATGATTAGTAAGGAAAAGTATAGCTTAAGCCGATGCTAAGCTCCTTTGCGAGTTCTTACGTGCCCTTAATAAGTTTTCGATTCTTTGTCGCATTGTTAATGCTCGAGAACAAGTAAAGCATGCTAAATGTATCGATATTAGCTGCGTCATTATTCGATCATATAACTGGGTATTTCAAAACATAAAAATCATAAAAAATATCGTTGTTGCCGTTCTTTCGATTCGGCTACAATTACTTGCACTTTCGAAGAGTTTTGTATTCGATTGGAAAAGATTTAAAAATTTATCTTCTTATCTCTTAATACTATTTCCTTAACTTTAAAGATTATATAATAGCAGCCTTTCATTATTTGCATAGAATCCCTTATAAATTATTTATAATCTCGCAGTAGAATTATTTATGTGTGCTTTCTTTAAGTTCCTCGAAGAGGTGTAAATTCCGATCGCCGTGATACGAACGTATGCCCTTCTTCGAGTGATGAAGAAGTTGACCGGAAGAAGTTCCTTTTGAGTGATTACGATTCAAGAAATTGTCGGGAAATGCTGTAGAAATTCTTGACCGTAATCAAATCGGTATGCTTAATTAAATTTTAAGCGAGTTAATCTTCATTATAAAATTACTCCTGTCCCAACAGATTATTTATTTAAAGCTGTACTTGTTATTTCGATATATCAATTTTTGATAATTACATAATTTTTAAGTTTTTATTTTGTACATCGATTGGTTAATAAGTAAAATTTTAAACAGAAAATAAAAAGCTTTTTATCAAATTTTTCTTACAAAGTCGTAAGTAATATAATTAGGAAAAATAATTCTTTTATCGCATCATGAATTATATAATACTGTGCTAAAAAGTAACTACATTTGAATTACACGTACTGTTTTTGAAGCAGTAGAAATTTCTTTCCAGTATCGCTTTTATGTAAAGTTCCACACTTTTTTAATAAAATAAATCATTGACTCGAAAAACAAACGCTAAATCTGCCTGTAAAAAAGTGTTCTTTTACAGTTAATCAACTAGTTATTCGCCGGAGGGTATTTTATAAAATGATGTAAGACAAACGTTATATAAAAGATATAGATTTAAAAATTTATGTGTATGTATTGGTAATATACAAAAAGATGTATTAAATTGAAAGCGTGCAATATTTTTAAAAACTCATAGTCAAGCGTATACTTATCTCGCTTTTAGGTTGATACGTGAATTATTGGTACGTAAACCGTACGTAAACGTACGAAGAAATTCACGTGAAATAGAATTTGGGAAATGTTGCACAAGGCAATATAAACTACAGAACTATGATTTAGAGATATTAGTATATTGTATAACGACATGAGAATTGGAATTTTCTTCCTCGTGCTAAAGAATATGTGTAAAAATTTCAATCGTTTACTTATACAATTTTACTCTTTAAATTCAATAATAAAAACACAAATTTTTACAACTATAGTCTTACGTTTTGGATAAACTAATTTTTAATTATTGATAAATACGATCGAATTTTAAATTTGATCGATATACGATCAACGTAAGCTAATAATAATTTTTAGATTAAATGGGTTGCCGATTAAAGTACAAATATTTGTTTGTAACAAGGGACTGAATTAATTTTTAAACGAAAAAAACTTCGTATGCTTCAAAAAATCGTACAAGCTTAATAGAAAAAAATGTTCGTTTACTATTCTAAATCTTACATAAAAATTTTAGTGTGGCAATTAATTCGTTACATTTTAAAAATGATTCGATTACTCGATCGCATTTATTTCGTAAATTTTTAATAAAAGACAGGTATACGAAGCGCATAATGCATTAATTTGAAACATAATTCTCTTTTTAATTTTTTGTTATTTTTCTCTAATAATAAAGTAAAAAGAAATAAGAAGTTACATATACGAATTTAAATAATTTATTAACATTCTGAGCGGGCAAAACAGCTTTAATGTTATGTAACATATAAATAACATCAACTTTGAAAGAATTATGAAACACTACGTTTAAATATACTATTTTTAACTAGAACGTAAATCATTCAACGTGTATACAACTCAAAAAAGATCCTTTTACATTATTTGACATTTGCACTAAAAAGAAAAAAAAGCAAACGATGCGCAAACAATAAATAGCTATTATTATAAATATTGTATTTAGGCAATAAATATTATCGCACTTGCGCTTCATTTGTTTAATTCTCGTATATAAAATAAGTAAAATTCAACGCAAAATGTAAGAACGAAAAACAGAGGTCGTGTTACGTTTGAAAAGAAACTTAAATTAGTCGTCCTAATGAGGCATGACGAAAACGACCGAAGCCACGATCCAGTCAGCGAATGAAATAACGTCCTAAGTCGTAACACCCCGATAAATCCTTCGTCTCGTATTCTTCCATTCTCTCATTCACGAAGAAGCGACCCCCGTTCGGTATCGCAAAGCTCGCGACCGCTCGACCGACGTATTCTCGCCGACGACGGCGTTACCAAAAAATTATAAACTCCTCGGTAAATTAAAGAGTCCGAGCGCGTTAAAACAATGTCGTTCGCGCACAGCTGTGCCACCGGCGACTCTCGAATGTTTGCTCTAACGAGTTCATGTGGAATGCACGTAAATCCACCGCGAGGATTCCACGGTGCCGGGGCCGGGGCCGGGGCCAGGGACGGGGACGGGGACGGGGACGGGGACGGGGACGGGGACGGGGACCGAGTCGGGGCCCTGCGTCCCAACCACACGTGCACGGGAGGAGGGATAGAGGACCGGTTCTTCGTCGGTGAGATAAGTCCATTTAAATCGCTCCTCCTTCCCTCTTCCCTCCGTGGTTCCCCCTCGTCGCCCCCTTCGTCGCCCCCTTCGCCGCCCCCTTCGCCGCCTCCCTCGCCGCCCCCTCGCCACCCTTCGTCGCTCCTCTCCCGCTTCTCTCCCGCTCCTCTCCCGCTTCTCTCCCGCTCCTCTCCCGCTCCTCTCCCGCTCCTCTCCCGTCCTCTCTCGAACACGGGCGAGCGCCGCCTGGATCCGAGACACCCACGAATTATGTACGGTTGCTTTATGCGCGCCGCCGCGAAAACGTGTAGCGAGCGCCGCGCAGGAAAGGAAAAATCCCACGCGAGGAATTTGTTATGAGAAGACGAGAGGAATTCTCATGGCACTCCGTAAGAAGCGCGTGTTTCTACATAGAATTTTCTTCGCGAGTTTCGGCACTTTTTTACCACTCGCTCCTTCGCCATCATTTATAGAGTCCCTTTTTTCATTTTCTGATTCTCGTTTTGAGATCGATGCGTCGATGCGTCGACGATTTTAAATAGAAGCGAGCTTTTATCGAAAATCCACGTTGCGCTTTTTCGTTCAACGTTTTACGCCGTGTCCGTATTTGCCCGCGAATTAAAATCTTTGGATTTCAAATACCGCTGTACGCGTTCTACACATCCTACGTTGAAATTCGACTCTCCGAGAAATTTAGAGAACACGCTGAGATATTCAAGATGTACCGGTACGTCGGCAATCTCTGTACAGCGATGCTTCTATATATACGCGAATTGCGTATCTTCAATCTGTTTACTTACTAAAACTACTTGGCTCACCGCAAACGTCTCATTATTATTATAATTAGCGTATTCGTACTTCAAAGTTCTTTTTTCAAGAAAGATACATCGCAGACATAATTTACTAATGGTAAATTATTGAATTTACGTTCGCCGAGTAACTCGATACTGTAATCGAATTTAGTTTACTCCAATTTTTTATCTCGGTGTAAATATATACCTCGAAGGTGTGACTTTTCACTCGAGATATTTGGAAAGTATACTCGTTGAAATCAATATAATGGCAAATGCATAATTGACGTTTTAACGATTCTGAAATGAAGAATACTTTGCATTAACTTAATATGACTAAGGAGTAATAAAGCAAGTTGAGACATTGTAATTGTGAGTCAACGAAGCTGCAATTACCAGAGGCTGTTACAAACGCTTTTTTAACGCGAGTCTGTAGTTTCAAACATTGGTTTAAATTATAAATTCACGAGTGTACGATCGAATGTAAACGGTTATCGATTAATAAAATTTTTGAAAGTTCGTCGAATTAAAGTGTTTTCGTTCGTAAAATTCTAAGCAACTTTTACTTAAACATCGAGCGTACTTTTACGAAGACGAAACGAAGAAAATTTTCTTTCCCGCGTAACGTTAAAATTTTCGTTTTTACAAACTTTCGATCACGTATCGGTCGGAACAAAATACCATGTTCTGTTCGAGAGTGGTAACGCAAAGTTCACATGCTAGGAATTTGATATCCACGCGAGTCAGCTTCTTTTTAAAATTCGTTTGTACCCAGGTACGTTACCGAAAAAAAAATGTATTTTAATTCACGTCAATTATGTGAAAATAAGAATTTTACTTTTCTCACGGACGTAAGAACAAACGGAAAATTAGAAGTGGGTAAGAAAAATTTAGATCACTCGTGAAGTGGTGCGATCGTTGAAACGTCGAGCAGAATAAACTGAGAAATAGTGCAAAACAGACGGTCACGTACAAAGTGCCGTGGACATAACTGGATGTTTGTTTGTGTAAAAAAAGTAAGACACATCTGCGGACGAGTTCGGGTACATCGGCAGGCTGTAGGACGATAATCAATTAGCCTAAGCAACCGCGAAACTTTCTCTGCCCCCTCTTTTAAAGAAAGTAACGGCATGGCCACGGAGTATAATGGCGTATATATCGCGTATATATCGCGTACACATCGCGTACACATCGCGTACACATCGCGTATATATCACGTCACGTACGTATCGCGTATATTACCCCCTTGTTTTCAAACAGGATTCCCGTACTCGATGCCACTCGATGCCACTCGATGCCACTCGATGCCACTCGATGCCACTAATGTCCGGCAGCTCGGCGCATGAACGACGTCGTTATAGGGTTTCGTTTCGGCATTTTCTCGCGCATATATCTAACTCCTGTCCAGTAAGCTCGCGAATGTGCTATATTTCGCGATCTAGATTTTTGTATTATTTTTACCTTCGAGGTCATTGATGGAGAGGGGGGGCTAGAGGGGGAGGGCTAGAGGGGAGGGCTAGAGGGGCCCATTTTCTCGCGACATGCGCTTCGTCGTCTTTCGCTCCCGTGATATACGAATGCGTGACAGCGTGTATACGAGAAGACGAATAGCTACGCGTATTTACTATTTATCTACGGACCGATTTAGTTTGTTTTAATGGCACGAAAAGGGTTCCTTGTAAATTATTACATTTATAGTTTATCCAAAAGCTGAATACGAATACGATAAAAGGGAAACAAATTTTTACACTTGTACGCTGTTAAAGACGTTTCATTTTGTCGATCTTTTTATGCAATCGTACGAAATCTGTTAAGTGAGTATTATTTCAAGGTTCCGTATTAATTTACATAAACCTCTGCCAATAACAGTGCATGTGGTGCATTGCAAGCGTGCAGACCAAACGCTTTCGTAAAAATTACGAAAAAGATTTTTTCGCAAGTTTTATTAACTTTCAAATTAATTCTCAATTTTATGACTCGTTAGAATAAAATTTTCAACGTTTTTATAATAAATTGTTCGTTTTAATGCCGAGTAAGCTTTTTGAATCCATTCGAATAAGTATTTTAATATGCGATACGCGATGCAATTAAAATTAAATTGTTATTCGATATCAGATTTACGAATAAAGAAATTACGAAAATTCTTAAACAAACTATTTAAAAATCAAGATTTGAATTCAAATTAAATTATTATTTTATAAATAATTCGATTTAAATCAAATTGAATTATATGCTTTATTAATTTAATTGACTCTACTTTGAGCTCTTGAAGTTAGAATAAATTATACTTTGTAATTATTCGCTAGAAATTTCGTATGCATTCGTAACGATAAAAATTTTTGGTTATTTTTTGAAACGTTATTTAAATATAACATAAAAATTTGTAGCGTATTTATGTAACTATAAATAAGCGTAAGCACATTTAAATTTAATATACAATTTCGTACAATAGGTCGTATTTATCATCGCTCCATGTATTAAAAAAAACCACACCTAAATATAATAATTTTATCGATTTTTATAAAGTCGATTACGAACCGAGGATTAACCACGTATATATCAATTTGCACGTTATTACAAATAAGATGTGGATGAACTCAATTAAACTAGCTATTACATTCAAACGTATATCTTGTAACTTTGAGATTGAGTTTAATATTACCGATTACGGTATATATGTTACGTAGTTTTTATTTTTAATTTTCTGGGATTTATATTTACCGCTTCTTAAATCAGTTGAATTTTATGGGTAATGTAGGTTACCAGACGTAGCTTAATATTAATTATAGGCATATGCCTATGATAATATATCAACTTATCTTTACGGTCTTTTTCTTAATTCTTTTAGTTATCCATAAAAATGCATTCCGTAGATTCTTATTAGATAAACATTGAAATTTTCTACAATTAAAATTCTTTTATGAATATTCGTGAAGAGATAATTTGTTTTATCCAAGCTTGATAGAAAATTTTCGATTTCTTTGTTGAATTTATTCCTGTTCAAATTAACAACGATCCAAGAAACATACATAATTAAAGATAAGCGACGTTTAATCTTCGTTATTTATTTGAAATACGTTTAAGAGCAGGAATCATAGGATTCGAGGAAAGAGCCGAGTTTAATACACGATAATAATAACAATAATAATAATAAGAGAAATAATAATAACAAGGAGGAACGTAAACGTCGAAATTAATAAGAGCATATTAACTAAGTTTGAATCGCACGATTAACTAAAATTTTCATCCACCGGTAACGATACCGTCTCTATCTCTCTCCCTGGCTTTACGAGTCGCGTGCAGAAAGCGTAGGTACATACATATAACGGAATATCCGCCGGGTGCCGTTGCAGCAGCAGCAGCAGCAGCCGGGATATATCTCGCACTTGCTATGCATGTATGTCGATGCCAGAGGAAGAAACTCGTTCGATGGAGGAGAGTAAGAGAAAGAGAGCGAGGAGGGAGCTTTCGGAATCACGTAGCGTGTATGTATGCATGTATGTATGCATGTACGTATGCATGCATGTATGCAATGTATCGCGGAACGAGCCAACGGTAAAACGATCGGTTGAAAACTTGGGGAGTTCGAGGTTTCTTTTCCTTCCTGTGCCATATATAGCCGATAAGCTCGTCTCGAGAAGCGCATCGCGATCGCGTTATCTCCGTCCGTCTTTCGTCCGGTACCATCGCGAGCTATTATTTTCATTTCGTAAGAGATGACAGCGCGTGTGAGGCGAAGGAGGGGATCGACTCTATTGGAAATCCAAGGCTCCGGGCATTTCGCGCGCGCGTGTGAAATTGATGTAACGATAATAGCCGTCGTTCTTTTTCTCGTAAAACCCGGCTACGTCTGCGTTAATAATTAGGCTTGACTATTTGCCACGACGATTTACGTGCCTACGAGAAGCCCTAGGGGAGTTATTTGTAAACACGTTTCTTCTATTTGCCGATTTCGCGAGATCGCTTTATTTTGTATTTTTATGGTAACGCGAGAGCGAATTTAGAGCGAATTTACGATGACTGCGAACGATTGTTTTCGGAATAAATACGTAATTTGCTTTAGCGTTGACTCTTGGAAGGAACTCCCGGTGATAAAATTCGTTCCGAAAACCGTGGACGAACGTTTTACGCGCGTTTTACGTCATTGTGTATTATTTCTCGTGCAACCTACCGATCCAATAAAATACGCGAATCAACCTTTTTCCACTCGTGAAATTTAATAAATTTATCTTGGAAAAATAAGAAAACGCTGTTTTTCGCACACCAGCGAATAACAGGAATCTTCGATATTTTTGTTTCGAGATAAAAAGAGCGTTTTAAGAAGTTGCTTTTCCATCGATGTGAATTACTAGTTTTTAAATATATTTCAAAATGAATGAATATTCTTAAAATTTGAAAACGTGAAATACGAGTGTGTTCGTTGCAACGTTTATACATAATGTATGCGTTCGCGAAAAAGCCGTTCCCTCGGAGAATACGTTACGCCTAGATGATTCCTAATAACTGATGAAAATAAAGAAACCGAATAACAAAAACTGTAAGAAAAACTGTGTGAGAAAAACCGTTAAAATTTTTCATCGTTTTAACTTCTTAAACTTTAGTTATATATTGATTCTTCCTGTTTACAATTAAAAGAGAAATCGATTATTAATGAAAAATGAGAGGTAACGCTTAATACGGGTAAGAAATGCTGATTCTTGGGCCAAAGAAAACAATTTGCACGATAGAGAATTTAAGTACGGTTAAAAATAACAGAGACAATCGTCGATTTTAATATCCGTTTTAATTTTAAAAAAATTCAACTTAAGAAGATTATTGTTACATATTTAAAGATGTTCTAGCTTTGAAGTTTAATTTTCGATTCGTATGATCGTCAAAAAATAAGACTAGTAATTTTGTACAAAGGTTCAAATTAAAAAATTAAATTATTTTATAAATGCTCGTTGAACCGATTAACGTTTTCATAAATGTATTTGTTAGGAAAGAAATGTGCTGATTATTTTTTTCTTGGTAAATATAACTATACCATACATCTTTCCGTTGCAGATAATGAAAATACAAAAATACAAAAAGTACGTGCAAACGTTAAATAAAGATTACATATAAAATAAAATCAGACCTGACTCATAAATTTAGACGATTCGGAAACTTAACCTAAGTTTCGTTCAAAAACATCTCTCGAAAATTCAAATATCATGGAGACGAAATAATTTTGTATTCGAATTTTCACAAGGTAATATTTAGTAGAAATCAAGGACGATTAAAAATAAAGATATTGCGTTGATCGTATGAATATTCATAATTTCATTACAGTAAATATATTCAAAGAAGCTATAACCGAAACATATTGATATCGATACCTACGATATTGACGTAATAACAAATCCGGAAACAAAACGGTAAGAAAAGTAAGAGACAAGTTTTATAACTTTGGTAACTATACTTTACTTTATTAACCAATCGATGCAATTATGGAAGCAGCTTATAAATAATTATAAAAATAGAATTATCACTGTTATTAGAGTATCTTTGAATATTTTTTATTCTTTATAAAATAAACATGACGAAATGAAAGATGGTTTCATGAACCGGAATAATTATTCAAAATAATAACTTGGTATTATATAAATATTTTTATAGATGACTTCAGTGTTGAAATTAGAAGGTAAAAAATTATTAAAAATTATTAAAATCATTTAAGCATTGAATACGATGCGTTGAAAAGTATATAATAACATAATAAGAATTTTTTAGACTGCTATTTTGAATGAATACTCAAGTATCTATAAACGGTTAGAAATAATAAAATATATATTCAAAGCGGAACGAATACATCGATAAAATTATTTTCGTCCTCACGCTTGAAAATTCATCGTGCATGCATCGACAAATAACGATCAACTCGACTTGCGTCAACGTTTTCAGATCCTCGCAGTTACGAGGTGCAACCTGTATGGAAATACAATAAGGATATAAAAACAGCTGCATAATAATTATGGAAATTCTTTGCGCTAGTGTCACAAAGAAGTTTAGCCGAACTATTGCCGCAATCAGGTCTTAACACACGAGCAAAATCGTTTTGGATACCGGCCTTATATGTTGAATGAGATAAATACTGGTAAACTCTCACGCACATTGTAATATTATAGTCATTATTTCATTAGCTCAGCGCCAGCACTTCTTATTTATATTCTCATATTTATTAGCATTGCAAAAAACATGCATTAACGTAATTTATTTTTAACTAGGCAGGTTCAATTTACCATGAATAATTTTTTTTTATTTTATCAGATTCATCCAAGGTATAAAGTCAACGTTGTTTTTTTTTTTTAATATAACTCGTTAATACAAATCAGACCGAGTTAGGCATTACTTAATGGATCATTTCTATTCGACCATAGATATTTTATCGAAAAATTTAAATTATATCCGTTACAGATACCAATTACAATTTTTTTTATTTATCGATAATAGTTTGAATAAAAATTTTATTAGGATATTATAAATTGTAGTATACGAAATAGTATTAAATAAAGTTTTCCAGTATTTAAAGCGGTGTAATTTAGAAAATAGGTGCGTATATTGCAAAATTTGTGCGAATCTACATCGAAAGGTCGATCAAGGATACACACGTTTAAATTTTTGTTTCTGTAAACAAAGCAAAAAATTTAGTTCGACGTAGAGTGTGGGAAATGGAACAACGAATTATGCCAAGCTAAAATAATAAGTTTAATAAAACAAAATAATGAAAAATTTCTTTTACAATTAAATAACGCTCGTGTGGAATATTTAGAGGTAAAGCAAACATCTAGAAAATATAAAATTTCATTATTTATATAACTTAAAAAAGAACATTTAAAATGTGTACATAAGTATAAGTTAAGTTTAAAAGGATTTTGAAGCGCAGGTTAAAATTGTTGCGGAACAAGAACGGTAATATAGTAATGGATATAAATTACGCGTTGAAGAATAACATACTAAAACAGGATACGACCAAGTCCACGATATTGAACTCTATATCAAGGAACCTAATTTATACGACTATTTCCTATCATTATCTAATTTAAAAAATTACGAAGTTAGAGGTATTGAAAAAGTGACGAATAAATTAAAGGTGTTCTATAAGTTATCGTTCATTTTAAAACGGTGCAAACTCGTACTTATTATTTGAAAAATGAATTTCAAAGTGGAAAATGTAGGTAAGCTATTTTCATACGTACAAACATAAAACAGGCGAACTCAAGTAATTATAAATATAAATCATTATTCCGTACCTTTTGCAAACTCCTATCTGCGGTTTTATTAAGAAGCCTCATCTTACCGCAGATATTATCAGATATTGTTAATGGGATCTTGGATACAATATACCAAGTAGTGTTAAAATGTTTATAGTCAATTAGGTACTCGAAGAAAATGAAGTTCCTATGAAATATTAATCTTTACTTAAAAATAGCTCAATTTTATATTTATAAATTACATTATATAAAAAGTACGAAGCTTGGATGTACGAAGCTCTATTTTTTATAGTAACAACAAAAAGTTAACAAGGCCAATAAAAATTTCGTTATTGTTAACCACAAAAGCAACAGTATATTTTAATATAAGAGAAGAGTCTGAGTTTTTGATATACGATTAATTTTAAGTTAGACGATGACTTTTACCGACACGACTTAATTAGTCTCGTATACAAAGAAAAAAGAAGATTGACCGTAGATTGGACTTTTATTAATAAAAGTAATTACTAAAAATATTAGTGATAAAAGTAATTGGATAAAATAGTAAAATGAATTAAAAGAGGGAATTAAGAAATTAATATTTTTCGAAACGCTGTACATACGCGACCTTCTACAGGTTATTATTAGTAACGATTTTATACAAATAATAAGATTGATTTTTTTTTCAACGCGAAAAAATATATTTGGTAAAGTATGAAAAAAATATTCGAAGAGAGCAATTTTGTAGAAAATTATTTAATCATAAAATACGAGAACTCGGTTTTATCGCGTATTATAGCGATAAGAAATTGAAGTATGTAGCTGTAGTAAAATAAAATCAAATAATATCGCATAATGTTTTATTAGAATATCTAAAAAATAAAAGAGCTAAAACAAGACAAAGATGGAAGATAATGTGAAATTAGATCGAGAAGAAGTAGGTTGAGAGCAAATATCCTGGACAGAATTGGCACAAAACAGAAAGAAAAGTGGTACTCTTGTGTTGACGGAGCGATGATGTTTCAAGTTTCGTAAAATAAGTAATAATAATCATAATAGAGATTCTTCTTGCTGGCCAATTCTCGTCAAATCGGTAAAAAATCTAGAACTGGTCTAATTATACAGAGCGGTTCACCGTATTAAATTATTCCTACATATATACTACATTTACTAGAACGTAAATGACAGTTTGATGACAGTTTGGTCAATGATGACATTACGTACACGAGACGCGGTATTGTGGTATTAATTTTAAGAATAATAATTATCAACGAGTCGATAGGACCAGTATTATATTGTACAAAAAAATAATAAGTAAAATATCACGTGGGTATTTTACCCTTTCGCAGGGTATTCTCTTTTTTACGCTAACCGTAAAATATGTCTTAGAAGAGTACCGTTTTCATTTTTGTTATATAAGTTGATCCCATTTTTTTTTTCTAACTTTACGCATACATTTATAAACTTCAACGACACGCGGTCGTAGCGGTTGTATTTTACGAATTCAAACGCCGAATCGTTGCTATTTCAGCTATCGATACGGTCTTCTCCTATTTCGATTCAACGAACCCAAATTTTCACGGAGGATGAAAAATCGCGGAAACAAACGGGTTGACGACTTGCCTTGATCCATTTGGTAAACGGACGCCTCGAATTTTCGCAATTTTAACGATCGCGAGCGCAAGAATGTATCGGGTTCGTGGTTGGATCGGAAGGTCGTTAAAAATCGTCGAAGAAAGGATTGAAAGGAGCGTTAGGGGTGAAAAAGTCGCGTTCGATCGTCCAGGGTCGAGCATTGACCGTCGGTCCCGTAATAATTGCTTCTGGCGAAAAAGTAATTTGCAAGCTACCGGTTCGAGGTTCGCCATTGTTTCAGAGAAAGGTACTCCTGTCGCCGTAAATAAGAAGGAAAGAATCGGAAGAAAGTCCCGCGAATGTGTTAAGGCAGCGATCGATCGGTGGGATCTCGGCTCGGCTCGGTTCGGTCGGGAAAGGCGTCCTTACGCATAGCAACGCGATCCCCGCGTAAGGAAATCCGCGTCTGGAGGTCTAACTCCTGTTTCGGCGCGCGGATTCCGAATCGACGCGAGTTGCATAAGTAATTGTCATTCTAAATGGAACCCCCTCCCGTCGGGGCGGTGCGCGCAGTTGCGTAATTCGGCTCGTGCAAACGCCGCGCGTGGAAATAGCACGGAACGAGTGCGCACGCGAGACGATCCTCCTCCTCCTCCTCCTCCTCCTCCTCCTCCTCCTCCTCCTCCACCTCCTCTACCTCGACGAGCTCGTCGAGCTCCTCGGACTCCTCCTGCTCTTCCTCCGCCGCCACCGCCGCCACCGCCGCCGCCACCGCCGCCACCGCCGCCATCGCCGCCGCAACCGACGTCGTCTGGCTTATGCCCGCACCAGCGGTCAGCGGACGATCGGTAGCGACGTGCGCGAGTTGCGCGCAACATATGAAAATAGCAGACGCGCCGGCCGCAATTTTCGCGAGTGCGCGGGCTTTTATTAGTGAGCGCCAGCCCCGATCAACATTTCAAAATCGGGATTTGCGGACGCCGAGCGAACGAGCGAACGAGCGAACGAGCGAAAGAGCGAGCGAGCGTTAGAGATAGAAAGAGAGAGGGAGAGGAACAAGCGGCAGACTTCGATACAATTACTTCCATCTCCCGTTTTTATGGACCCGGGAAGTACCTAAGGTGGCGCGGACAAACTTTTATACGAGAGAAAGCGAGCTTTTTAGGTTAGGGAATTTTACTTGTCACTCTCGTTACCCTTCGCTCGTTTACAATAGCAAATATTTTCAACGTTCCTTCGTCTCGCTTATTCGATACCCGCTTCAAATCGCTTTTATTTTTATTTCAAAGTTCTAAAGGTTTTCCGAAATAATCCGTCTACTTCGATCGCCGACACACCTACAAATATTTACCAACTTCGTCGATACTTATTTTTTCGCTATTAGTTTCAATTTTACGTGTTTTTACAGCAACGCCTTTCGTCTAAATTTATAAAAAAAACATGATATACGAGCCCGAGTGAGACGTATGTTCGCGTTGGTGTACAATTGGCAAAAAAGAAAGTATCTTTTCAGCCTGTCAAATCTTTAAAATTTTAACGGCCAAATATGCAAAAAAAACCAAGTCTCCGCTGCAAAAATATGAAATTGAAAAAATAATCGAATTTACAGGATGATTATTCGAAAATTCAATATACTTTATTTTTAGATCTCGTTAGCTTGGACTAAAATTTAGTACAAAATTTGGTCTCTCGCGTTAAAAATATTTCATTCCACTGGACGCGGTTAACCGATATTCCATCTATCCATCGAACAACTTTCGAGTCATTCGTTAAGATGGTCACGAGGATATGGAAGTTGAGCGAACATCTGGTTGCGCATGTGTAAAGATGAAGGAGGAAAGGCGCGAGTAAAAATGCACGTGGATCGAATAAGAATATTTTCGAGCGTATTCAACATCCGATAGGAATACGTACGTTTCGTTGTACGTAACCAGATAAGCCTACGTTTGCACATAAATACATACATACATGTATATATATATATATATATATATATATATATATATATATGAGAGAGAGAGAGAGGGAGAGAGAGGGAGAGAGTGTCTACATTATTTAATTTTTATATCTTTAGATTTTATATATAACGTTATCGATGACTTTAAAATTTAAAACATTATCGTTCGAGTTTAACGTTTGTAACGTTTTACGCCGCAATTTAAACTAGATCGTTCGTAATTTTTATCACGGAAAAAACTTACTCGGTGGATTCGGGAAGAAGAACCGGACATTTCGCGTTGCAAAGATCGCACCGTAAAAGATAAGAGAGAACTGTTTGGAATCGCGGTAGTTCTAATTACCCTTAGAGTACAATTTCCACCAGGCAAGCAAAATTTATTACCGATAACTCTTAATTTTCCCAGGGCACGGGTTTATTTTGAGCTCGGTTTCTAGAGCCGTACTCCAGAAACGAACGACCAAACGACCGAACGAACCAACTCCTAAATTCCTAAGCGGTGAAATTTCTCTCGGAAATTTTCGCGCTCGGGAATTCGTAGCCGGAGGCTCGTTTCTTTCGGAGCAAGCAAGTTTGGAGTAAGCTCGAACGCGTGGGGTAAAGGTAACAAGGTAACGCTCGGGGAAAGATCGGCGCGTGGTTCGGTGATGGTTCGGTGATGTCGGTGATGGTTCGGTGATGGTGCGGTGATGTCGAGTGGGAATAATCGACGTCGAGAGGTTCGAATGTTGCGCGCAAAGGTTGTTACTCCGAAAATAAAGGCCGGCGGGTTATCGAACTCTCCGAAAACAAGAGGTCGAGGATAAGGATGCCGGCGTGGCTCTAAGGTAAACACGGTGAATGCGAGGAGTGGAAGAGGCGCGAAGGGACGCGAGACGGGAAGGCGCGGATCGAAAGAGGCAGGATATAATCGTCGGGGCTTGGCTAGGTTATGTATGTCTCCGGCGAGTATCGGCGGGTATCGGCGGGTATCGGCGGGTATCGGCGGGTATCGGCGGGTATCGTCGCATCTACCCTCGGACGCGCCTCACCTTCTCCTTGGCTCTGCCCGCGTGCTTCTGCACGGTCTTGGCGATGAGTGCCCCCTTGCTCTCTGCCATGGCTGCCGCTGGGTGATGATCCGCCGTGGTGCACTCGGGCGATGTCACGAGGAGGTGCTCGAACGTATCGGACGGGGTCTAACACTGCTCTTCTCGCGGAATCACTCGGGGAAAGTACGCGCTCAGGGCGCGGGGGATTCCTCGTTTCCGGCTGCTGCTGCGCCGAGTCCTGACTCCCTCGTTATTGCCTGGGAAGCTCCGGGTGCGTGTGTGCGTGTGAATCGGGTGGACGCGCG
Source organism: Dolichoris vasculosae (assembly GCA_018907195.1). Lineage (NCBI taxonomy): Eukaryota > Metazoa > Arthropoda > Insecta > Hymenoptera > Agaonidae > Dolichoris > Dolichoris vasculosae. The sequence continues at coordinate 15,604,540 of JACCHY010000002.1, read as the reverse complement.
CGCGACGCCAGGCGTTTCGAGTGATGCGCCGGGGAATACTGCGGCGACTCTCTTCTCCTCTATCCGCGCGATGTTCTCCTCCGGCTGCTGCTCCATTAAGGCTGTGCGCGCGCGCCTCGGTGTAAGCCCGTCGCCGTCCCCGTCCCCGTCCCCGTCCCCGTCCCCGTCCCAGTCGCCGGCCACGACGCCCGTCGCCCCCTCCTCGCCCGGCCCGCGAACCGCTGGATTCCGGCGTTCCAAACCCGCGCCTCGACCTCCTCCTCGACATCGTCGCGTCGGGTTGGTGCGCCCGGCTGAGCGCCAACGTTCAAACGCGAAACGTTCCAAAGCGGATTTCGATCCCGTTCTCTTACCGATCGCTTACCGCTCGCTTACCCATCGCTTACCCATCGCTTACCCATCGCTTACCCATCGCTTACCCATCGCTTACCCATCCCTTACCGATCGTCGATTCCATTTTTACAATTATTTTTAGTATTCTTTTACGATTCCTTCGCTAAAATTACCCTTTTCGGTACTCAACGTCTTTTCGTACGTCGATCCACTGCTCACGGCTTATTTGTACCTTTTGATTGCGAATGAAAATTTTTTTAATCGATTACGGAATACGTTCTATCGGTAATCTTTTGCCCGAGCATCCGATTTTGATCGATCAATTTTAAATAAGCTTGAAAAATATTTTCTTTATCTTAAAGGTATCGCCGTTTCAAATTTGCAAAACTGTAATTGAAAAAATGATGGATAATTCGTTTTTCCCTGCAACGTTCGCCAGATGGATAATAAATTTAAATCCAGTTTATAATTGTACGTTTAATATTACGAAAAAATATTTTTCTAATGTTTAAATTTAATGCTTAAACGCGTCGCTTGTATTAATTTTTTTGTTTTTGAAAAAGGCATCCATTGCTTCGACGATTAATTTTTAACTATTCCAAGTACCGAGATGTAAACGTAAAATATTGTTCGTATTTATTTTGTCTCAAATTTTTCAATATCTTCGTACGATCTTGTGTTTTAGTATTTTCTTATTCGATTAAATATAATTCTATTATTTTCGTAAATATTTTAGCGACATTTTACACTTATAAAATTTGGCCTGATACGGCAATATATTATAAAGTTTTCTGTTAAATTTAAAAATCTGAATAATATCAATTTTTTTTGTATGCTTTTTAAATTCTTTAATAAAAAACTGGTTTTTATTTTAGGGTATCAAAGTTTGATAACATATTTTTATAATTTATTTTAAGAATATCTTGTGTATATTTTTGTATTTATAACAGCTTAACAATATTATACTCAAAATTTATTATCTCAAAGTTTTTTAAATCTATTTTTAAATTAAATTTCTTTTATGATCACGGAAATATCTTTGAATTCTTGTTATTCCATAAATAATTTCTTGAATAAAGATTGAAATTTATGTATCTATATTATAAATATTAAATATCGTGTTGTCATCTCGATAGAAACAGTAAATAAATAAAATGTGTAAAAAGGAATTTTAAAAATCTCTGTTATTTTAGAATGAATTATCATTTTTTGTGAATTCTTAAAAACGTGTTCCGTACTTTATAAATATAAATTCGAATTAATTTGATATTAATATTCAAAAATTTTTATGCATATTCGTTACTAATTTTATTATTATTCAATAATCGCCTAAAATGCATTTTCTGATGACATAATACACTTGATGAATAAACATGACATAATTAATATACTAGATATAATGTAATAAAAATATCGTTTAAAAAATTCCAGAGTAACTTCTTTTAACCATCAAAACAAGCTTTTCGAAGAGGAATGAACTACTAATTTGTATTGTATTTGGAAAAAGTATTAAAAATTGCCAATTTAATTTTTTACTTTAAAAATATATTTGTTCCATCTCATTCGTATTAGCTAGAAAATTTTTTAGTTCGTTTAAATAAATATTTAATGATCATTTTATAGACAAAACAATTTTATTTCAGTCAAGAGAAGATCCACAGTTAAATCTTTGATTATATCGACTGTTTCGTTAAGTACGCGAATGTGGTTAGATTTTAAATCTTTTTGATTACTATAGCGTTTTTCAAGCGTCAAAAATATAGTTTCAACAATATTAACAAACGATTATTTAATACTTATAACAAGACAATGAATTAACGAGTTGGTATGATTTTTAACATTGAACATTACTACTTATTTTTTAATGTGGATTACTATTGTTTTATCCCTATTTATTATTAAAAATTTTAATAAACTAGTTGTACTCAGTTTTGTTTTAATACTTGCATTGTTTTTCGTATTTAATTTTTTGATAGTTCTGCTTCATTTTTTACTTTCTTTAAATAATAGTCGATTAATGAAATAATTAAAAACTTAATCGAACGCAAGATTTGGTTACTTTAAAAATTAAACTTTGTATCACGAGAGCTATGATACTTTATTAAATATCAGATTTTGTTTTGTAGTTTGATAAAATATTTAGTTACCTGTAATATCTCTAATATTCGTTTAAATTTGCAATCAATATTGTACAGTGTTGAGAAATGATACTGATTCAGTTCCCCAAAATTCATACTCCCAGGATTCAGGTGGATTAATAAATTAGACGAACAACTTAGTTATAATGAGCGTTTTATTCGTATGTATTTACATAATTGAATTAGAAGTGTAGCGCATCATGTTCTTCTTAAAAAGTAAAAAATATTTGCTTATTATCTTCAACAAAGGTTTAAAGCAAGTAGTAAAATAAAATAAATAATATTCATAATATTTTAATTTAATCGATTTTATATAATTATAGGTCAATACTTATGATTTAATAACTCTGTGTTCAGATAAATATTTAAAACAAATTAATTTTTAGAACCTAATGCGCTACAGCTTCTTTGAAACAAGGGAATAAAAGTGATTTTATATAAATGATCGAAGAGAAAGAACATGTTTTAACTTTATTATATATAAAATAAAAATGAATTCGTTTAATGTTTTAGGCTTACGTTCATTCAATTTTTGCTATTTTGTCATGACATAAGTTTTTAATTTGAAAAAAATGAAAAAATCACAAATCAGAATAAGATTTATACGGTTCAAATTATGGAAGGCCTCGTCGCACTACTTTGAATTAAGAAAGTAGGAACAAATATGAAAATACATTAAAATCATCGACGTTACCACTGTAATATAATTTATATGTCTAAGATAAGGCTTTGATAAAGCATTTTCTATTTCATCCTTTTATCTGTGTAAAATTGCGTTTAGCTTTTATCAAGATATAAAAAAATTATTTAAATGTAAAAATATTACAAAATTGGTGTATATTGTATCTTTCCAGTATTCAAATATTTTATTCAATATTATTTATATATTATTTTAATATTATTTTAATATTACTCATAACAATTTTAAAGGATTCTTTAAAATGTCTAATGTAAAATTTCTTTTCAATATATATCCTTATTATAAAAGAAAATTATTTAAATATCTAATTTCTTATTTTATATAAACAATACACTTGTATTAATTTTAATGAACACTTCAAATATTAAAGTTAATACTTTTAACATACTTCAAGATGTTCTTTTAATAACATGATTTTTGTCGATTATAGTAAAGTTCAAAGATTACGAGTAATTTAGTTTTGTAGTTTTCATTTACTAGAACTTATTTTATTCAATATACATAACAGTATTACATTACAAATTGTAAGTACCAAAAAAAAATATTTAGAATTCTATTCTTATTCTCATATTTATAGGCTGTTTGATTAAAAAAATAATGTATTATGATTTATCATAATGTACTTTAATAATTAAAATTAATTTTTATTTGTTTTTAGAAAAAAATGGATTTTTAATTATGCAAATGCAATAATTTGTATAAAAGATACATATTTGTTAAAAATATTTAACGAAAAATTATGAACGTAAACATTTTGATTTATTTTTAAGATTGAATAATGATTGGTTGAAAAATATATTTATTTTAAATACATTAAGAACATATTATACACAATAAAAATTATTTATAATAAACCTCCTACAAATCTATTTTTGAAACTCATATATTATAAAATTGTATTTATTGAAGCGTTTAACGGTATCGTTTAAAGAAATATTTTGCTAGGTCTTAATTTTAAGACTACATGATGGACATGTATCACAGAGATTGAATTGAAATTATGCACAGGTAACAAATATACAGGTATTATTATTTTAGCTATTAAAAACATTTTTTAAGGCATGCAACAAATTTTAACACCTTTTTGAACAAATATAATTTATAAATACATCGTTTAGTTTTATTTTAATCCAAAAGATTTCCAAAATTAAGATATTAAAAACGTACATTGTTTCCAAGTTTCAAGTACAAAAGGTGAAATAAAACTCCGAGCTCATTGATTTGTAAATGGTTTTATTAATAAATTATCTTTTCTTGTTTCGCGAAAAGGATTGCTCAAAAGAAATAAACGTCTGATAAAAATCCATTTTAATAACAGAAACAGACGGACGACACACGCAAATGTTGTGTAATGTATAACTATAATTCATACGTATACCTGATACACAAGGGCGATAGACAAAATTCCATTACTTAAATATGGTCTTTCCAAGAATTACAATTGACAAAAGCGCCTTTGCGTCGCGGACCGCTCGGAATTATCAATGTGTACCTTTTATACGATGCATTTTTTTAATTATTAATTTTTTAATTATTTTAATCCTTAATCACCTCATATTTAAAGTCACTTCTTTCACAATAAAGTTTTTATTGTACTTATATAATTATACTTTAATTCATTTCGCGATCGTGAGTTGTGATAAGTTATCACTTTGAACAAGCTTGCAGGATAGAAAGATAAAAATTTTTTAGAAAAAAAAAATATATATATCGATATATCTCGTGAGACATATAAAAGACATATATCTAAAAGCTCAAAGATCTCAAAGTACTCGTCGAGCTTTCCAATAGGTCTCTTGACTTTTTCTCCTTTTTCCAAATATTTTTTTTAGTATTCAATATCAACATCGCTCAAAGCAATATTATTGCAATTTGAACATCTGAACATCTGAACATCTGAACATGTGAACATCGGTGCGCGTTTGACGGATCATTTTGATTGTATCGCGAGACAATAAATTGCATTTGGGCTGTGTGATTCCGTGCGAACCGCAAACAAATATCCGCTGATCGAGAAAATTTACAAATTTAGACCTGTACGCGCGACGTTTACACTCGCTGGTACCTAATATAAATTTGCAAAAATTTATAAAATTTGTCTTGGAAAAATTGGATAAGGCCATAAATCAATCCGGCGACGAGTCGTGCGCCAGGTTTTTCTCGATCTTTAAACTTCCATGTCTTACCGTACATAATTTATATCTTATTTTTTTCTTTTTAAATCTGCTCTCTATCTTTTTTAAAACCTTTTTCTATTTTTTTTTTTTGTTATAAAACCATTTCTCTCTTTTCACTCGTACACTTTCATATTCTACTCATTCATACTATTATAATACGTCGCCCGATCGCAGGATATTTTGTGGTCTCAGTCCCGTAACTGTCCCAAGTCTCGCGATTCTGGGCTCCCTCCGTTATTTTCTTTAGTTTTTTTATTCAATCTTTTAATTCATCTTAGTTTATTGTGAAACTGTCTCGGGTCCTCGTCATCGTCGTTTTATGCATTTTGTGTCGTTGTTGTTATTATCAACCGGTTTAGGTATTTCATTTTCTTCGTTCTCTGCCTGCCCTCGTATTAATTTCATATTAATTTCATATTAATTTCATATTAATTTCATATTAATTTCATCACGCTTAGCCACTGTCGAATCGCTGCAAAAGCATATATTTAAATTTTTATCTTTATCTCTTCGTATCGTAGCAATAATCTTAAAATAAGTAGAATAATATCTAATACGTTTAAACTTTAATCTCGACGCGTAAAATTTGCATCGCAAGATCATAGTAGCTGAGGAGCCGGTGGGTGATCTTTGAGACAGAAAGTAAAGGTTTTTTTGTAGCACAATTTTTTTTCTTACTTTTTATTTATAATACTTTTATAAGAGAAATATTTTCCTTTCGAGCTTTAGAAGTAATAATATGCGTGTAATAGTTACAGAAGTTGCGCTTGAATTTTTTTTTTGTTTATTTTGTATCGTTTAAGTATGAAAAGATCTGCAGTCGTTGATATGACAGAGATATCAGTCGAAGAAGCACTGCTCTAGTTTTTCTTCCTTGTAATTGTCTTGTTTGATTGGTCCATTGAAGATAAGAAACGAATCCATGACTTAATTTACTAAATGTGAGAGTACACGATTGGGAAAAGACAGGCGCGTATCGTCGACGAACGAATCCAACGTAAAAAACTTGACGACCCGAGAAAAAATAAAAAAAAAATTAAAAAAAATAAAAAAAAAAAACATAATTAAAACATCACGTCCTGTACATACGAAATTTCCCGTCTCAAAAATCACAGTGCGACACCGCGCATTATTTCGACGAGCGTGGTTTGTAAACCTGTACAAAAGTTGTTCCTCGTTTACATTCTACGCTTAATAATGGTACAATAATGATGTATTTAAAATGTAACTTATATAACCTTAGTACTGATTAACGATGGCTGCATTCCAGCGTTGGCCCAGCCTTTGGCCGAGTGGAGCTAACAGACAAATACGCTCCTTTGAGTGTAAAACTCCGCTGCCTTCATTTTCTCCCTCTTTTCTCTTCTATCGTTACTTTTCACATCTGTTTATCTCGCCAAAACTAAGCAACACCTCTAATTCTCTATCTATATACTCTATATAAAATATCGTTAGTATAACTAAAACGCATATTGGGTCTAGCTGGAATGCGGCCCTTATTTATGCCTCCTCCCTCTTTTATTCGTATCAACTTTATTTTCATGCTTCTTCTCGATAACTTCCATTTTTTCTACTTTTTTTTTACTTCCTTCTCAAATTATGCGCATAATTGTCCTCGTTGTTTTCTTTCATCCTTTCTTCCTCGCACTTTCACACGCATCATACACACCCACGCGCACACATCCACGCATTTATACAGACAGTCGTTCTCTCTTGCTCTCTTTCTTTCATCGATACACAAGCGTTCCTTCGTTCCTTTCTGTACTTCTTTTTTAGTCATATGTTACAATTTTCCAGTCAATGATTTACTGAAAAAATCGCTCAACTCACTGTAGTCTGTCATTGGTCGGTCAATTAGTTTGATTCCCAGCTGTTCTTTCGACGGCACACTTCGTACTGTTTGAACAAATTTAATATTCTGTCAACAGCATCGAAATGACGTGAATAAACTTCTAATTTCCGGGTTCTACACCGTCTTCGTGTTTTCTTTTCTTGCCTCGGGCTGGCGACGATTCTACGGATGTTGGGAAACGATTAGCATATTGATTTTTTATTCGATACGATCGACGATCGTTGTATATACCTTCTTGTTGCTGAGGTGCCGATTGTTGTTGCGGTTGTTGTTCCTCCTGTTCATCTTCGTCGTCTTCGTATTCGTACTCATCTTCTTCCAACTCACCTTCGACGATATAATCTTCTTCGTCGCTATCATCCTGTAAAACAAATATTCGTCACGCACTTTGATAAAATCATAAATTAAAACATTAATTATATCAATGTTTTACTTTGATAAGCGTCAAAATATTTAATTATAAATTATTATTTTTGTTGACATTTTAAAACATTTTTAAAAAATATTATCCGTATATAAACGTAAAAAAATACAAAAATTGCATATCGCGATATGATATAAACGAAGGACAGAATATATAGTATTAACGGTAAATGTACACAACTTTTCTTTAAACAAAATTTTAATACTCGAAGATTGCGAGTCGTTTCTTATGAGTTTATACAGTAGATTTTAAATAAATATCCTTACACATTATCTCGTTTACCGTGTTTATTATTTAAGAAAATATGTTTATATTTGTAGTTAAACGGCGAAGTATTTATTATTAATATGTAAAATATTGATCAAGCAAAATAACGATTATTAAATAATTCATAATATTCATTTAATTCAATGTGTATTGAAATTATAAATAAAATCACCGCGTATGAAATATTTTATTTCAACATTGGAATGTCGAATTATAATAATTAAAAAAATGCTTAATCTTTTAGTTTGCTGACATAATTTTCTACAATCCAATATTTAATACAGAATTTATAAAGAAACAAGATTTAGATATAAGTAATGATCGCTCGTTGTTTATGAACATTCACGATGTACTTACAAAATTAAAGCATAATTAAGGTTTTGTATACGAAAAAAAACTCGTTTAAATTTTATATTGTATTAGTATCGTATTATAAAATCATGAAATATTATTATAAATCAAGTTTCATATATTCATATCAATATACAATAATGACTTCGCTCGAGATTAAACAAATTACATAAAAGAAAATATTAGTTTTATGATCTTCATTCGTAAATAACTAAATTTTGTAAAATATTTAAGAACTTTTAAATGAGTTTTGAAGAATAAATTCTTTATTTAAAAAAGATATACGAAAGTGAAATGTACACAAAAATTTTTTTTAAGAAATCAACTGATGATGTTATAATTTACTGATTAAAAATTGTTTATTTAAAATTTTTTATCAGTTGAATATCGGAGGTAATATTTAATAACTAAATGTAATATGTCTACTCGGTAAAAAATAAAAATTTAACTAATTTTATTGCTGAATGAATATTAATTAGTTGAAATATTTAAATATTTAAAAAAGTGAAATTATCAATTATTTTTTTATATTTTTATACGAGATAATACATTTGAGATTTTTTTGAAAATTTATAGAATTTTTAATTTAAAAAACCTTTATGCAATGTATTTTTCTATGTGATGTACTTTAGTTTTTTATTATTAAAATACATTATTTTCATCAGTTTTGAATATTTAAAAAATTATGTTTAATTAAAAAATAAACAAAATGTACTATTACAATTGAAAAAAGATACTTTTAAAAATAAAATCATAAAGAATATTTAAGCAATAAACTTACTAAGTACTAAATATCATAATTTGTAGTTCTTAATACTTTAACAAAGCAATTAACAAAGATCATATTTAATTCAAACAAATTAATTATTAATCAGAAACGATTGAATAATAAGCAACAAGCTTTACTGAGATAATGGATTATTTAATTTCAGTTTGGTTATATTTATTTCAGAATTTTTCTGTATGTTTATCCTCGTATGTTTTCATGCATAAATTTATTAGCAGATATGTTAAGTAGAGGAAAACTTAATTTACGGTAAATTACATGAAAATAAAAGAAAAAAATCATACATAAGTATCTCATAACTATTAATAAATACAAACAAAAAACAGATTAATTTAAACACTTTTTAAACTGTATTTATAATATACACAATGATCAAATATAAAATTTTTAAAATAAACGAATTTTTTATCAACGATAATTGGAACACATTATTATTTTTCAAATTACATGGATGATGTATTAAATTAAGTATAAATAAATTGATACGAATTAGTACAAGAGAACATTGTCATAAATTTAAATTTAAATTAATGCGCTAATAATATTATACTTGGAAATCGTAGATATTTATAAATATTTCGTACATTGCACAAATGATTTAAAATAATGTACGGGTATCTTCTACCAATAAATTTTATTTAAACTGCATCGGTCGATGAAGGGCAATAAATATAGCTTTTCATTTTATTATTCAATAAAAAAATACTAAAAAACTATTTTGTATTAATCGTGTTAAAATTTTGTTTTTGAGCTAAATATTTTTTGTTTATTTTATTTAGTTTTTAAGAGAAATGAAAAAACATATATTTAGAATAATTATTCATTATTTATGAATTGAATATAATATTTACCTCGAGTAATCCTCCTTCTTCTAAATCTTCGTCGTCATCTTCCTCGGACACTAAAAAATCAAACAATACGCGAAATAGATAAAATTAGCCCTTTTATATTTATAATTAAATTAATATTATTTAGTACTACCTTCTTCACTGTCATCTTCATTAGCGTCTCCATCCGCATCTTCGTTGCCATTGACTTCATCATCGTCCGTGTCATCTACTTCACACTCGTGTATGTCGAATCTGTAACCATCGAAGTCATAACAAAATTTCATTAGTCATTGTATATAATAAGGGGATTTGTATATGAAAAACTGAATCGGGCAAACGTAACTTACCCATCAAGATATCGCAGACTTGGTATCAATCCAAAGACTTTTTCCCTATAATTGTCTATGTTTGTTGCTTCGTTATTAAAAAGATCGAGACTTTTCAGGTTCTTTAATTCTTTCAAAGGCTGCAGCGTTTCCAGATCTTTAATTTTGTTTCCACTGAGATTGAGATGAGTTAATTTTGGGCTCGCATGCAGAAGGTTCAATCCGCTCGATATTCTGTTGTCACTCAGTTCCAACTACATTAAAAAAAAAAAGAGACGGTTAAACGTAACCAATACGTTTCAAAAGAGCGACTCACACGGCAACAAACGGCAATGACATTATAAGAATAGGCTTCTTAAATGATGTATAAACGACGTACCTTTTTAAGATTCGGTAATTTGGGGAAGCCTTTTAAACTGGTAAGGCCTACATTGATGAGACTCAACGACTCTAGGGCGACGAACTCATCGGTCAGGCCGACGATGTTTGTACTTCTACAATTGTCCAACACAAACTCCGTAATCTTTAAGAAAAAAGTTATCGAATTTGTAATTAGTACACGCGTTTGATTATTAAAAAAATATTTATTTATTTCTTAGATTAAATTTAAAAAATTAGTCGAGTTTGTAATATCGAAGTTTTTTAAAAATAATATTGACATAATTCTAGAGAATAAAAAATTTTTCTTACGAATCAATCTCTTATAAATGAAAAGGTTTAGCAACGATTAATATTTCAATGGATAAAGCGGTGACTAACGAATAATGTATTTTCACGAGGAAAACTCGCAGTTTTTAAATTATAAATTTTTAATGCCACTTAAATTAAAACGATACCTTTCGTAAATAGCGAACGCGATTGGAAAGGGTCGTGTAAAATTCATGCCGAAATAAAAAATGTATACAATTTAAAAATATATTTATCGATAGGTAACGTTAAAAAAAATAAAGCTAAAAGTTTATCTTGGGGCTATTCGCATTTATTTAATAATATTAATAACCAGATAATTTACATAAGTTTGTAACGTTTTCTACATCGAAAGTTGTACAGCTTATCCAATACGATAAATCATAAATGACGAAAAATGACGAAGGACGAGGAAAAAGATAGACGGAAAGAACGAAAGAAAGCAAATAATATCTGCGAAGCAATTCGTGCATCGACTCGTGCATCGACTCGTGCATCGACTCGTGCATCGACTGCTACAATGTTTTGAAAACCGATCGGATTAATTTTCAAAAAAAGGAAAAACAAACCGTGTCGGTGATACGAAGCAAGTTTTCCCCCTCCAGATATCTGGAGATTCGTCATGTTAACGAACTCTCGTCGGTTATTATTATCAAGCGAGTCAACATTCCGCACAATAAACGAAGCAAAAATGATATAAGCATCGAGGTCGCGCGAGAGGACAATTCATCCCGTTATAAGTTCGAGTTTTTCCACGAGGGTACGAAGCGGAACGGGAAACGCAACGTCGCGTAGATGCGGCAAAAAAACCGCGAGGTTGGACGACAGCCGGTTTGCAGGCGTTGTTGCATCGAAGGAACAGCGGTGGAAATTCGAACGAGTTATTGCGTGAGAGCGCGACGCGCGTTCGGCCGATGGCTCATTTTATTGATCGGCGAGGCGAGAAAGAGCCGTGGCTTCCGCGCCGAAGAAGCCGGGAAGTAACCACGTGAGAGCGAGCGAGAGGGACGGAGAGAGTGTGTGTGTGTGTGTACGAGGAGAGGATGGAGGGGCGAGATGCACCGGCGCCGATCTCGACGCGAGTCTCATCTTATTTACGCAGCCGCTTGCTTATTTGAATATAGCGCGTAGTAATGATGCCGACAGGAGGGATAGAGGCTATTAGGTAACCAAGAACCAAGAGGCTCGACGATCATTTCGCAGAGTTATTTAATCTGGAATGCGAGAATCGAGGTTATAATGCTAAGGATTCTGAATTATAATCATATAGAAAGCTACGCTTTACCTTACAAGCGCTCGTTTCGCGTTAAATATTTATAGGCTTTCGTTGCTACACCGATCAACCAGCTTATTAACCCGGGCTTTCCAACTTGGACATCAACCATGGATTCCAAGCCACTTTGCGCGACGTATTTCTAATTGGAAACCTCCCCCCCGACTATACGTACTTTTACGCGCGCGCGGATCTCGTCGGGAAAGTCGCGTCGAATCGATCGACCCTTCGAAATTAAAAATCGTCGAAGCGAACGCTCCGGATTATCGAGACAGCGACAACAATGACAACAACACGACGATACGTTATCTCGATCGAGCGAACTGCCGAAGCGAACCGAGCGTCGCCAGGATTCAGGGCCGTCGCAGTTTTACGCAAAGGCGCGCGCGCAAAAGTCTACCTCGTGCATTATTAGCACCGCGTCGTGGCCTAGTTAGCAGCCAGCCGTAAGGGCAGGCAGGGTGTCTTCTCCCTCCGCGCATCACCGGTATCCAAGGGCGCCGAGACGACCCAACGCAACGTTGGAAACCCGGTGGACGCGCCCCGAGCAAAGTTCGCGAGTTGCCGCGGTTGGAGAGAGAGAGAGAGAGAGAGAGAGAGAGAGAGAGACTGACTAGGTGACGACGAGTCGTGTCGGCGTTTCTCCTCGACGTTTCTCCTCGACGTTTCCCCTCGGCGCGGATCGATGCCCACGGTGAACCTCACCGAGAGCTGCAGAGCTCTACAACTGTCGCGAGGTCCAAACTCCGTCGAGAGGATTTTGACCTCTTTTGGGCAGCCGAGCGGATCGCCTGTAGAGTACACACTACATTCGAGGATCGACTTACGGGAATCGTCCACCGCTAACGCACCTTTTTTCTCTTCTTCTCGTCCTCGTTCGATTCGAGATTCGCGGGAGTCGAAGCCTCGAGTGCGGGGACATCGCGGGAACATCGCGGGGACATCGCGTCGACTTCTTACGCGGTTGTTCCGACACGTAGACGCAGCGAAGGCGGAATACTTTTTCTTTCGACGTTCACGAGCCGAAGAGCATCGGGAACGGTACTCGTTGTTTTTGTTTCTCCGGTACGCAACCTCGACGAAAGTTACATAAAATTGAATACATTGTAATCGATCGATTGTATCGAGGCACTCGACGTTTACACGAGCGTTCGTCGATTCGCGTAGTTTTTGTCGAAATAAGTTTAAAAGGCGAGAAGCGATCCGTTTTCAATTATTCGAGTTATCGCAAAGATCAGCTGTCGACTCGTTGACTCGTTGACTCGTCGACTCGTCGACGCAAGCTTCGGAATCGCCTTTGTAGTTGTTGGGTAGCGCTGAGAATTCAATCGTGCGAATTCGAGCAACTTCGAGCAAATTCGAGCAAATACGAGCCAATATTAACGTTTTCTCCGTTCGATTTTATAAATTTATCGATATCGAGTCTTGCGCGCAATTATAAATTTTTTATTAGCTAAACTCTTAGCGATGAAACGTTCGAAAATAGTTTTATTATGTAATCGTTATCGAATCGTAAAATTGAAATTTTTTTAATATCCCGTTTATCTCGATTGGAAAAAACGAAAATCAGCGTATTTGATTTATTCGTTATTTTTTAATATTATAAGTTTAGAGTTAAAACAAAAGTGTTGAATTTATGAAACGCGAGCGCTTTGTTCGTAGATGGACGAAAAATAAGGTTTCGTAATAAAGTAATCGAAACCATTCGATTCGTTCTTCGCGATGTCGCTAAAACAGATTTCCTTTATGCTTTGTTTGTGTATATACGTCTGATCGACCTTCGGATAAACAATTTAATTAAATGTATCTTATAATACAAAAGACAAAGTTTATTATCGAATCGAATTGTAATATTACGTAATAAATCCAAATTATATTTATTTTTCTTTCGTTTTAAGAGCCTATGCCTATGCCTATGCCTATGCCTATGTCTATATATGAAAATTATTACTTATTCAACGAAGACGAGATATTTTAATCTTTTAAGTTTTAAGTTTTAATATCGTTCGATTCGAAGGAAATTTCTTCTTGTTTTAATCTCCAAAAAACGTATTCGATACGTATTCTCCTATAATTTAATCGATAAACGGGTACGAATGTCGGAATAATACAATGGAAGATAATTAGACCGAGAAATTTAAGTACGAATATTATGGAACAAATCTACGTAAATAAAAGAATACGATTGTTCGATTAAAAATAAATCATTCATCCCTCGATTCGTTTATTATAACTTTCACGCAAATATTATTAACATATTTATCATTAAAGTGGAATTGGTTATTTTGTCCAGTCGTATTTTATAGCGTTCGATAAGCAAAATTATTAAAGAGTCAAAATGGAAAACGTCCGTTCTTAACTCTGGAACGATTCGTTTATAAGTTAAACGTATTTTCCTCGGTTCGTACGTGGAAGGTAAAATACCGACCCATTATATATTCTCGACAGTTTGTAATTTTTTTTCGAATCGACGCCAAAGAATACGATTTCATTTTACGTTTTTATAAGTAACACAGCGATAAAACTTAGGTTTATCGCAAATAATGGGTTTTCAACGAACAGCGATAAACCGATTATAGAAAAGGCAAAAAATTCGTCCTTTGATCGAGATATCATCTAGAACCGTTCGAAGGATGGAAATCGAAGCAACGCCGAAGAAAGAACGAAGAACGCTTTCGAGTTCCAGTCCAACACGTGTGTACGTAAAACGTAAAAGAGAATTCGAGTTTACGAACGAATCGTTTTCGAAAGCTTCCAAGGGAATATTTCGAGCCGGCGATCTTCGGCTTCGGATCGTATCGAGTATTTATCCTTTCTTGAAAATTTTTCGCCCTCCCGATCTCGTTCTCGGCGGCTGAAATTGATACGTTCACGTTTCGAAACGGACGTCATTTTATTTTTTCATGTCAATTTTTTGATCCAAGGTAATTTGCGTGCCTCGATCAGCGGTAAATATTTATCCAGGGTGTATTAATTTAAAATAATTTTAACGATGGATTGGCATCACGTAGGAAACGAACGCGACCGATAAATTAATTTTTCGCAGCGTCAACGGATTTCGAAACGCGAAACGATATCTCGTCGGTAATTTTTCAGCCTTGCATCATTGATTTTTCGGTAGGTATCGAGAGCGTGTCGGAATCGTCGGAATCGTCGGAATCGGCGGAATCGCGGCGGTGCTCGAGAAGACACGTCGAAAAAGAAAAATACACGATTAACCTAAAAACGAGGGTATTCCGTATCGATTTGGTCTACTCCGGCGTATCGCACCAAGTACACGTAGGTTGTACGTAGGAATACGTAGGTACGTGGAAACGCGGACACGACTCGCGAGGGAAGGACACACGGACGCGTAAAAGGAGTCGGAGGACGAGTAGGATGAGGAGGAAGGGGTGGGGGCACCCGGTAACACGGTTACGCCACTGACAAAACGACGACGACCGGTGGCGCGCGCTCGGGGAATCAACGCCCACGCGTTAACGCGCCGATAAAACAAACGGAAAAAACAAGAGGGACGAACGAAGATGCGATGTCGTCGGCGCACGAGAGCAACGCTCCGACATAATAACACGAAGGAACGGTCGGGCGCATTCCGCGAGATAAGACAGGTGCGGAGCGTTTCAATTTCGTCCCGATCGACGGTCCAACACCTTCGAGCGCTGCCGCAACTCGGTTAAAGTGGACTCGTCCAATATGGCCGGTGACGTTCGCGCGTTTTCACCTCCCTCCCACCCTAGCGCTGTCTCTCTTCCTTCGGTTGATGCGCGCGCGCGCGCGCGCGTCTCGATATCCAACGCTCGAAACCAATACCAGCAATTGGCGGAACACACGCGCCAGGCACCGATTAATCCGCGCCAGCCGATCGCGAGGCGCGAGAGGATTTACTTGTTGCCGGGAGCGAGAGACGACCTTAGCCAACGGAAAGAAATAAAGAAGAAGGAGAGAAGGAAAAACAACGGAGGAAAGAACGGGAAAGAACGGGAAAGAACGAGAAAGAACGAGAAAGAACGAGAGAAATACGACGAGAGTGGAAAAGGGGTTCGCTATCGGTTTCGCGCACACACACTCGCGACGTCCACGCGTGTACGCGCTTATCGAGAGTGTGTATCACGATGCACATGCGCAGTCGGAGGCTAGGAAGACGGCGTGGCAGCAGCGGCAACGACGGCGGGAGCAGCAGCCGTTCGCCTCTCTCGCGACGATCCACCGTCTCCGGGGATGGGGATGGGGATGGGGATGGAGACGACGCGACTCGCACCGTTTCCCGACCGACCCGAGAACTTGGCGGGCTAGACTCGAGCGATCGAGCCGAGCCGGGATCCTCGCGAGAACACGAGGCGCGCGCGCCCCTCGGAACCTTGACCCAATGAGAACCGGGGGCAGCGCGAGAAGAGAAACGGTCCCGAGTCCCCGAGGTCGGAGCGAAGCGGCAGGTGCAAAGAGAGGTTTTCTCTATTTTCTCCAAGCGCGCGTAACGCGACGCAACGCGTTACAGATGTTACGCGCTCTGACGCCATTCGCCGCGGCGCTTATCGGTCGCATCCGATGACGTAGCATCGGTGCCCTCTCGAGCGCATCTCTCCCGCTGCCGTCGTCGACGTCGTTGCTACCGTTCCTGTCGTTCCTGCCGTTCCTGCCGCTCCACCACAGCCACCGTCACCGTCACCCCGTCACCGTCACCGACAACGCTCCCGTTATTACGCGCGCGCGCTTATTCCCTAGTATCGTCGATCGCACGCGCGCGTACGAGAGAAAGTGACTCGAGGTCGCGCGGAATTATGCAGCGAGAGCGTCGATGCGCGCCTCGCGCGGTTTCGATCGAGGATCGCCGTCCCGTCGATGGACGGGGAGCTTCGATCGAGCGCGCCAAGGTACCGCGGACGTGCCACCGACCATCCGTCTAAAACATAGGATATCAAAGACGCGCGCGTGTCCGCGAGGTTGTCCGCGAGCGAGTGAGCGATTGAACGAGCGATCGAACGAGCGATTGAACGAGCGATCGAACGAGCGATCGAACGAGCGCCCCAGAGCGCCATGCTTCTTTTCTCTGCTCTCGCTCCTCGCGGATTACGCGCTACGTGCCCCTCGACGCCTCGCAACCCCGACAGAGCCTAGAGCACACGAGGCGGCCGAGCGGCTACTTGGCTACTTGGCTTACGACTTACTTTGGCGGGCTTCCTGCCCCGTTTCTCCAGTTCTATCCGTTTCTCCATGCCGCCGCCGCCGCCGTCGTCGTCGTCTTCGCCTTGGTGGTCGTCGTCGTTGTCGTTGTTTTGATCGCGTCCGTCGTAACAATAACGGTCTTCGTCCTCGCCTTCGCCGTCCTCGTCTTCGTCTTCGTCTTCGTCTTCGTCGTCGTCGCGGTCTTTCGTCCTCCGCGAGTCGTGGGCCGCCGCTCTCTTTTTCTCTCTCTCCTCCGCGCTCTCCGGTGCAGGGACGATCGCGTGGTGGTCTCCTCCTCCGCCTCCTCTGCCTCCTCTGCCTCCTCTTCTTCTTCTACCTCCTCCTCCTCCTCCTCCTCCTCCTCCTCCTCCTCCTCCTCTTCCTCTTCCTCCCTCGTCGGCGCGCACTTGCACTGGCTCTCGCGCCGGAACGACGCGCGCTTTTCTACCCCTTTGCGAGGCGAAACTTTGTTTTTCTCGCGTCGTTAGCCTGCGTACGTTATGAAAAAGAAAAAAAAAAATAAAAAAGGGCCCTTCTAGCCGTCCATGGGTCGCGATCCCTCGGATGCGATGCGCGGTTCCGTACGCGTATGTTTTATGCGTGCATGTACGCACGAGGAAGCGCGTCAACGCCGACAGCGAACCGACTCGTTCGTCTCGTCTCTCTACCTTCTACTTTCCTCTCGCTCTCTCTTTGGCTTTTGCTCGTCTTTTCGCGCACACTGCCGCCGTCGCCGCTTTCCGTTCTTCCCGATTATCCACTCGTTCGTGCGTTTGGCACAGGCGGTGCGCAACTCTGACGGTGCGAGGAGCGCGCGCACGAGACGACGAAGAAGAAGAAGACGACGAGAAGGAGAGGAAGGAGAGGAAGGAGAGGAAGGAGAGGAAGGAGAGGAAGGAGAGGAAGGAGAGGAAAGAGAGGAAAGAGACGAGAGAGACGAGAGAGACGAGAGAGAGAGGAAGGAAGAACGAAGGAGAAAGAGAAAGAGAGAGAGAGAGAGGAACGATCGCGCGTGCGCCTACGGAATGTGGTGGAATAGAGGGGCCGAACCCGACGCATGCACACGTACCGAGCGTAAATAACGTGCGATAATTCCTCGGTTTTTCCTTCTTGTTTTCGAAAGCGCGCGGCGGCAACCTTTTCCGAGCGAGGATGTTGAGATCCCCAATGAGACGCGGGTTCTGGACGCGGGTTCTGGACGCGAGTTCTAGACGCGGGTTCTAGACGCGGGTTCTAGACGCGAGCTCGAGACCCGGTCAACGGCGATGCTCTGTCCCCTCACCTTGGACCCCTTGAAACCCGGCTGATCGTAGTCTCGGTCGTCGGCTCGGTTGTCGGCTCGGTTGTCGGCTCGGTTGTCGGCGGCTCGGTTGTCGGCGGCTCGGTTGTCGGCTCGGTTGTCGACTCGGTTGTCGGCTCGACCGATATTTCGGCTGCGGTGCGAGGCGACGGACCAGCTGGCACGACCCACACGCTCGCAGCGCGCGTAGCTTACTTTTTCTCTCGCTGCGTCGTAGCGGTGTCGCAGCGGTGTCGCAGCGGTGTCGTAGCGGTCCCGTCGCAGCGGTCCCGTCGCAGCGGTCTCGTAGCGCTCGCCGAGGAAACACCGGGAACGCGCGAACGCAGGGTTTCACGATTGGACGCACAACACGCGCAACGGCTCGGAGGTCGTTGTTGCTGTCGCTGGCGTTGCTTCTGCTGCTGCGCGTGGCGAGTAGAGACGAGGACGACCACGGCTACGGGGAACTTGACGCGAGCGCGTGTGCGTGAGTCCGTACACGAGTACACGAGTGCACGAGTGACCTGGTGCTGACGCGTCGCGGGCGATCATCGAACCTCCGAGGGGGGAACGCGGCCGCGGGTAGGGGACGTTCCATGATGCATTTTCCAACGTCTCGTTCTTCCTTCGGCCTTTTCCACGACGCGATCACGTTCGCGGGGAACCCCGGAACCCTGGAACCCGGGTGCACGGTACCGAGGTTCCCGTCTCCTCTCGTCTCCTCTCGTCTCTTCCCGTCTCATCCCGTCTCGTCGCCGACCAATTTTCCACCGCTTTCCTCTTCGTCCGCGTCTCGTCCGCGTCTCGTCCGCGTCTCGTACGCGTCTCGTACGCGTCTCGTACGTATTCGGACGCGCACCGACGCGAATGTTCCTGCGTGCGTAAACAAAATCTGGAAAGTATCGTAACGGAAAATGATGTCTTATCCGAACGCCCCGAAGCGAACGACCTTGATCAACCAAATTCATAGCTTTTTAATAACTGGGTTTTTCTCTCGGTGGAAGGTCTTACAACGCGTATTAACGCCTATTTCGAGGGTATCGATAAATAAAAACTCGGCCGATATTCGACGATGCCAAAGAGTTGCACCAACGCGATAAATTGCGTCGTAACGTTCTGAATTTTTCAATTTTATTGTTCCGAAGCGGCGGAAGAGTAATCGATATCGAAGAACAAAATGGAATCGAAACTTGTAACTTAATTCTTTCGTACGGTGTGTTGAAAAAAAAATTGGAGATCACGCGAATAGGGATAATAGCGTTTGATCTAGTTTTCAAAAGTTTCCTTCGAGTCTTCCATTTTTCAACGTTGCAAAGTGGATACATTATTTTTAAAACTGTTCCTTTTTTTCAAATCGAATTCGCGTTCGATGCCACGCGTTTATTTGGAAAGCTTTTGATAACTAGCGAAACGTTCGAAGGAAAAAAACGGTGTTTTGTTTTCGTTGTAAAGACTTTCGAACGTAAACGAGAAAGTATAAAGAATCAAATAAACTTTATCAATGATAAATTATCTTTGATAAAACGTGAAATGAAATTCTCGGTATAGTTTAGATTGCAATTTATTTGATATTTATTTATTTTCTTCGTCGGTCAAACGATTATCTTAGTTTATTTCTGATTAAAAAATTAAAATGTCCAAACGCTTCGATTTTGGTAAAAACAATGTCGCAAAATTCATGTCGATCCCTTTCATCGAAAAATTAAAGAAAATCTTATATATGTATACATATTATTGTAAATTATATGCATACCTAATTTTAAAGTAAAATACAAATTAAAACTAATATTACAATCTTTGAATAGAAAAATTTTATAAACGTAGAAATATAAATTTATATTAAATTCTGTTTTTTTTTTTTATAAAATTTCGTTTTTATTTCATTTTAACAATATACTGTAAAAGCTGCAAAGTAAACTAACGTAACATTTGATAATTCAATACTTTGTGTATAGATTGATACAAATAGATTTCTTTTATGGATCTAGCAAGTATCTAATATTGATAACAAAGGAAACTTTATTATCTAATTATTAATAAATAGTGACACGTCAAGTAAAGAAATTTTTATTCTTAAAAAATAATGCTTGTTTATTACGCAATCACGTTATTTTCTCAAATTTGAAAATAATATGTATTTTCGTAAAACTTGGACAAATTTTCAAATAAGCATATTTTGCACAACTAAAATTTGTGTACTTAAGATATCAACTATTTATTCGAGTTACGATGCATATTAACACATACGTTATATAATTAATCATTTAATTGATAGAAAAAAATATAAAGCTTACAGCAATATAAAATTTTATTAAAAAAATATTTGTAACATTTTTCGTACGTTTGTACACAGTGATGATGACAATTTTTATAACGGTAATATTGATAAAATAATAAAATAGAAATAATATTAATGATAATAATAATAATAATAATAATAATAATAATAATAATAATAATAATGAAATGACAATTATAGAACAGACCTACTATACACCAAAGCGTCACATTGTTCGCTTGCTTACTTAAAAACTAAAGATCTCAAATTGTAATCACTTAAATGTACATATGATTTAATAAAATAATAATTACTGTACATCACTGTACAACATAACAAATCCATAGCTCAAAGAAACATGTGTGATCGATTAGTACTACTTAGTAGTTACTTACAACATTAACTCAGCCACTGGGAAAATATACATGTTACATTGTACAAACTTACTTGATACAATAGTGACAAGATAAGACCACATACATGTCTTAAACGAAAGACAAACACACAATCGTTCTTTGACAAACCAAAATAACGCGATTGTACTGGATCAGATCCATCGAACCTTTTTACATTTTTAAGTATATTTTATCGAAATAACATATTCAGTTTAAAACCTTGAAAAATTTATAGAATAAACATTATTTAACTCGATAATCGAATGAATGGTATCGCCCATTTAACTTTGTAAAAGGATATTTTTTCGCTAAAAATCAAAATGTAACGTTTAAAGTATCTTGCTTTTAAATTGAAAAACTAATTTTTCAAGATTTTAATAATTGCTAATGAATAATTAAAAATGTTATGTTACTATTTCAAAAAAGGCACTAATTGTTTATTTATGTAAAATTTTTGTTAATATTTAAAATTTTGTAAAAAATGACAGTGTACATAACTTATAAAAGACGTTTTTTTTTATTAAGTATTTAAATCTCGATTTCTTCGATGAATAAAAAAGAAAATCGTAATATTATCACCAATTTCTTTTAATACTGATTAAAAATTCACATAGAAACTGCATTATATTTTATCTTGCTTACATTAATTTAGGGCTGTATTTATAATATTTGAAAGACATCGAGTACATCATGATACGATTACTTTTTATTATATAATCATTTAAAAAAATATCGCGTATCTAAACAACTTAAACAATTTTATTAACATTAACAGTTAATTATTGTAAATTATTATTACTAAATTATATTTAAACCTGATTTTTAAATTCGTTCGTAAAATAAATTTTTGGAAACGATTGTGTACGATAAATCTACCGTGGTATCATATTTCATACAATTCAGTATATAGATTTATTAAACTCGTATAACAATATATCAATAAAATCTATGCACTAGCCATTTTGTAGATCGATCAAAGAGAAAAAAAGAATTTAGAAAGAGACGGGTCTTAATTTAAATTTCATATTGAAAAAATGCTATAAATGTAACGACGATAACAAAATAGGTAAATAATATACCAAATTTGATACAAAAATAACAATTTGTTTAATATACATTTATACGTATCGAGGAGTTAATTTTACAAAAAATAAATTTTAACAGAAATCACAACATAAATAAACGAAAAGTGTCGTATTTATAGTAACGTAAAAACGTGTTTGACCTTAAACCTAAGAGTCGAAGGTGCACCAAATGAATTGAATTATGGCCTTCCACTGACAGTTGTATGCCCTAAGCTGGCAGCACCATCGGACAACGACCTCTTTCGAGGCCTCGAACACTGCGGAGATGTTCTTATTTGTATATGACAAACTGCACTAGGATTGTCATCCATTACACAATCATTCGCATTTTGTTTCTTCGCCCCGGAAGAGATCTCCTGCTGAATCGGCGAGTTTTTCCTCTTGAGGTTGGTCGACTCTTGCTTGGTGGAGGCGACCGAGGAGCGGGTTTTTCTCGGCTGATGATCGAGAGTCGCCTGCATCCTCTCGAGGGCGGCTCGGAGGGGCAACAGACCAACGGCGAACGGTATTTCCGCGCTCGACGAGTACTCGAGGAATTCTTCGTCCACCTCGCCGTCCTCGGCCACGTCGGACATGTCGCCCCAGAGCGCTCGATTCACCGAGGCGGTCGTGTTCGGCTTCACGGTCTCGCTCACGTGGTAATTGTCCGAGACCTCGAGCTTCTCCAAGTTCACGGTATTGCTCGTCAGCTTGTCCGTTGTCTTTGGCTTGCCGATCTCTTTCTCGTTCTTGGGAAGATGATTCTTGGCGCCGCATCGAGCGACGAGTTTCGATGCTTTGCGCAACGGTCGCGAATGATTCTTCCTCGTCGACTGCGCCGACAGGATCACTTTCACGTTAGGAACTCTACGTTCTAATTCCTTGTTTTTACGTTTCGTTCGGGAGAACAGTTTTATATTCGTGTTGGACTGGCTCTTCTTGTCGTCCCTCAACTTGGACTTCAATCTCGGGGTGTAGGTCTCCTCGTTCTCTTGCTGATTGAGACGCACGCTTCTCCTGAGCACCGGAGGTCTGTCCTCTTCCTCCACGCTGTCCTTGGCGTCGACGCCCGTGCTCGAATCGGTCCGCGCGTTCAACAGTTCGAACGTATTCGAGGGATAAAAATCGGTCAACGAACATCCCACTATGGACTGTATACTTTCGCTATTAAAACTCAATAGGTAATCGGAACTCTCGGTGTCTAAATTGGTTTTGAGAGTGACCGGTGTGTCGTCGTTCGTGGATTCGTCGATCAAATCTATGCGATTAGAGGTGAGAGGTTGGGGCAGTGTTTTCTCGAAGTGCGCGTGTCGCTTCGAAGTATTGTCTTCGTCGACCTTACGCTTCTTGTGCGTGTATACCTTGGAACACTGGCCAACTCGATTGACCTCGTTCTCCTGGCATTCGGGCTTGAGGTACCCTTGCGAACGGTCCTCGCTTTTCGTACAGCCGTTATTCACGAAATCGCAACATCGCTCGTATAGCGTCGACTCTGAATCCTTCTCGCAGTGCTCGGAGTCGAGAGTCGACGACGAGTCGCTTACCGATTCCACGGACTTCTCCCTGTGAGCGAGCTTCTGCCTGAGCGCGTTCTCCTTGACAACCTCGCCGTTCCTGTGCAACGACGAGTACGGGACGGGTTTCCCCTTGACGATGGCGCATGGCTCTTCGTACAAGCAACGCTCGTTGGGGCTGTCGAGGAAGTTCCCGGACATACTCTCCTCGAGGTAATTCCTCTCGGATTCGGAATCACTGCTCTCCGTGGCGTCGAAGGATGTCTGACCGTTGCTGGTGTGCTTGTTGCTGAAGCTCACGCGAATACCGTTGTCGTCGTTGTTCATTAGACCGTTCATTCGTCCGGTACCTCCAGCATCCTTCCCTAGATAATCCTCGTTGTTATCGTTGTGGTCTTGCGTGTGAGAACCGACCATTTTTTCTACGAGAGACTCTAGCTCTTTCACCTGCAACGGAATCAGTCTCGTTGGTAAGAGGCAGGTATAACAAGGTATATAAGGTAGATTAATTAATTATGCCGATAGGGATAGTATTAACTTACCTTGAATAATCTAGCCGCTGCTAGTAGCGATGGCAAATGGATGTGAGATACGGTAGTCTCACCGCAATACATGAACTCTATCATGGCTTTCAAAATACTAAAATTTAAATCCCTAAGAAGTATAACGGGTTCTGGACCAAGATCTTCCGCTAAAATTTCCTGTTCGAATAATAAACTAATTTATAAACTATATAATATAAGATTTCGAATTTACTTTAATCGCATATTTTATAGTTTCACTTTTAATTTGCTTCGACATAAATTTTTACACGGTTCTTTCGATAGCAGATTCGTAAGGTTCTTTTAAAACGCTTCATTTTTATCGTTTATAGTAATATTAATGGTTATTAGCAATCTGACCAAATGGACTTATAACAATTATAAGCTATAGAAAGAAAACAAGAAGAAAGTAAAAGCTCGTACGTACTTCGAAGTAAAGACTGCAAGAAGCTAGAACTAGTTTATGAACTCGTAATTTTTGCTCTTCGCATATTAATGTAACGTCGACCAGAGCTTGCCTAGCAAGAAGTCCGCTAAACCTCTCTGTAACATAAGCTGCGTGGCCAGGCCACTGCAGTACGTATTCTCTGCCACTTTCCACCATGATAAATAATTGGAAAATCTACAAAAAATAAATTAGAAACGTTATTCATGAATCTGGAAGTAAAAAAGTGTTAATTGCTAAGAAATGTTTCAAAATGTAAAAGAATTACGTACAAAGAAGAAAGGAATTTTCCTCGTTTAAAAATAGAATCGTTACGCTCGATCGATATTGTATTCTAAAGTTTTAAAAATTATACACCTAACTAAGAATTTCGTTATTTTCACAATTAAATAACAATTTCACATTTATGAACGTGCCCAGAAACGAGAATTTAAAAATATATTTGTTTACACGGTAAATATTTATCGTCTTCTATTAATAGTATTTATCGTTTCCTTCCAAAAGCTAATTTCGTCGATAAAATTTAGTATCCAAAAATGAAAATTATACAAAACGTCGACGATTCGACGAATATTTAAAGCTATTCCGAACAATTTTTTCCTCCCAAATTTTATTTATCTATCGAATAATTTAGAGTTAGATACAAATTAATTTTCTTACCGATAGTTCGATAATTGCGATAGAAACTTTTAAGAAGCGAACAATGTATATTTATCTTTAAGTTAGAGGGAAAATAAAGAGGAAGTTACAACATTTACAATTACGTATCGCTAGATCACGAATCCATTGCATCGAATACCAAAGAATACTTTTCGAGATACGCATCGCCAAAGGTAGGATTCGGTTCTTATCAACTTTGTATATCGAAGTAAATAATTCAACGAATGAACCAAGTTCTTCTTTACGGTAGGGCTCGTACTGGATACCGTAAACACAAGTCGACCTGCATCGAACCCAAGAACTATTTCCAATGGCTCGTGCTACGAGTCGAAAAAAATGCAAAAGCCTCGTAAAGCGTCCGTCCACGTAGAATCCGTGTATCCATCCGGAATTTCTGACACAAAATTCACACCGTTGAACAAAGAATCCAGATTCGTAGGATCGTTGTTCCGAGTCTCGTTCAGCCGCTCTGACATGTTCGCGGAAGCCTTAGAAAGTAAACAAGAACCATTAGAGTCGCTAGACGTTTCGATATCGATAAAAATAAATGCTTGGGCAACGCGCGAACTCGCTCTCGAGAGACCCACTTTTTTCCTCCTATGGAACCGCGTCTATATTCGCTTGTATGCTCGAACGTACGAGCGCGCCTATCTCCAGACGGACGAGGTTGTAAAAAAAAACAACGAATATCCGGAGGGCTGGAAAAAGAAGCAGAAAAAAGATGCGGAAAAAGAAAAATGGGAGAGGAGTCGAGGAGACTCACCAGGTTCTTGGCGAGGAGTCGAGCGTTTGTCAGAGGCTGGTGGTGGGCTCGAGGTCCGGAAGCCTGGTCTTGGCTGTTGGTGCTGTTGGTGCTGTTGGTGCTGTTGGTGCTGTTGGTGCTGTTGGTGCTGTTGCTGCTGTTGCTGCTGCTGCTGATGCTCCTACCGCTCCTACCGCTCCTACCGCTCCTACCGCTGCTGCTGTTGTTGCCGTTGAACCTTCGGCGATCGTCCGTACGCGTATTCGAGCGCTCTTCGTCGCCGATGAGCCAAGCGACGCGAGCTGGAAGCTTCTCCTAAGCGGACGCATTAAACGGGCCGCTGCTGCAATTTCTTGTTCCGCGCGCCGTGAGCGTCGATGTCTCCGTAAGAACATGAGAGCCCGGGGATGAGGCTTTGCCGCGAGGCTGCGAGGCTGCGACGTCGACTGCGGTTCGATCTACGCCCCGGGGATATGTCAGTCGCGCGGCCAGTGTGTTGGTGCACGTCCGTGAGCTCTCCACAGGGATGCAGATGCTTTTACGTGCAACGATGCAAAGTCAAAATTCGGCCATGTTAAATCACTCTCGCGAATACCACCGCGAACAATGTGCGCACCAACCATCGGCCAGACATGATCGTCGCATTTTTATGACTTTTCTCTCGCTCGCACTCGGCTACTTTGCCTCTCACCCTTGCGTTCAATTGATTTTGCGCGTCTTTCTTACTCTATGGTGCGGTCGATGCGCGTCGGATTGCACGGACAACGATATATATTCTAGTGGGTAAACGAGGAAATTCAGGCTTGGGTATAGCTATGGGTAGGGGAGGGGGACGCTCGCTGGGTAACTAGGCTCTCGGCTACCCGAGCTACCTGCATTACCGACTTCTCCCCGCATCACTGATACTGATATCCGCTCGTCGCACTCGTAGGGAAATTTGTCGCTCGGCGGTTCGCGGATGTCGGTACCGACGCGACACCAGTTTCGCTTTTTCTACGATTATTCATTCCTATTTACTATTATTCCTTACGGACGCAAGCTGGAAAAAACTGTTTTTCAAAATTAATTTATGCGCTCGAACGTTCGCGCGAAATAACGCGAAAGCGATTTTCAACGATAAAACTGCGTTCGTTTTTTTTATTTCTTCTTTTTTTATCGCGCGATCGAATTATAAGGTCGAATTTTATTGCATTTTATTCAATTTAAAGCCAATGTTTTCCCTATTCCTTTCCCTATTCCTTTCCCTATTCCTTCCCCCTATTCCCCTTTCTTCGGCTTTACTCTATTTTTTCGATTTATTCGATGTTTCAATCTACCTTTAACGCTACGAATCAAACGCTCGATTCTCAAAGTGACTAATTCGATACGTTGGCTGAAACGTATTGTGTATTTTTATAATCATAAGTGGCTTGTATAATACTTTGAGTCCCGGATTATCCGAATCGGAAATCAAGCTCGCAACAAAATTCGTTTAAATAGTTAAATCGAATGTACCGAATAAAATATTTTTCTCCCGTTTCCAATGTTATTTCGCTGAATGCTCTTACGACCTCGGAGTATTCGATACCGAAACGAATCTAGGATTTAACATTTTTTTTTATTATTTTTCTAATAAATATTAATATTGCGATGAATCACCGCAGTTAGTAGTTGAAAAGTCGTTTACTTTTTTTTTTAAAAGGCTTACCATTATCGAGAGAATTTACAAAGTGTTTTTACACAAACACTTTTTAGATGTTTATCGAATTGACTCCGTTATCCAAGTTTTAAATTTAAAATCAATTCAAATAAATTTTTTAATAAATTTTGATAAAAAGATGGAAATTAGTAAATATTTGTTTCGTTAAAATTACGACTGATAATTTAATGTCAAATAAATAGGAATAAGTTTCCATCGACTAATTTATAGATCTATAAGGTATTTAATAATGATACTTATTTATTCCACGTATATTATTATCGTATCATTAAACGGTATTTGCTTTATTTTTTATATTACCCTTTATTTTTTTCATCCAATAATTTGTTTCGAGCTTCCAATCATTGACTTTGTATACAACTCTTTATTAAAATTAGCTAATATGTTTATAATTAGGTTATTATGTTATATTAAAATTATAAAAAACCTTATACACGAAATTTTAAAAAGTTATTATAGTCGTCACCATTTTAAATTAAATTAAACGAATACTTAGATATTATTATTAAAACCTACTTACATAAATTTGCATCGACAGGTTTTCTTTAAAAAAATATAGAACTAAAATAGTTAAACGTACATTAGATCAATATCCATTTCTATAAGTTGAGTTACAATACTGTGTTAGCTTTGCTTTTAATTATATTATAAATGATGACTTCAAATACATATATTATCGACGTTACTTAATAAATATTCTTGAGATTATTACAGTCAACCTTAGTATGAAGGACTTCAATTTCCGTAAGACTTAAAACAATGTATAATACTAACCTCTATTAGATAAGGAGTTTACTAAATATTCTGACACTTTTCAGTAACACATAAATTTTAAATGGATTTATTATCTTTTTAATTTTTTTTACTTTTTTTTATATTTAATAAATACATTCATTTCATTTTTATAAAATATCATTAGAAAATTCTTTTTATTTAGAAAAAATGTATTCAAATTGTATTTATTAAATGTTACAAAAACCAACATTAATTTTTTATAACATAAATTTGATTAAAATAACATAGAATATATTGGAAATATTTTTATCATAATTTAATTATTTAATGAAAATAATATTAAAAAACCACCAAATAAAATTATTTATTAACTTTCAAATTTATAATAAAAAAATTTAATTAATGCAATAAAAGTTTTCTTTTCTTATTATATATGAGTTTCATTTATATTTGTGTAAAAAATTATTGAATAATGTGTTGTATAAATATTTATTATTAATAGCAAAATAGTATATAAACTTAAAGGAATTATTTAAATACATTTAATTTATGAAAATCAATGAACAAAATTAAAAACCGATAATTATTCTGATTATCTAAATGTTTAATATTTATCTAGTAATAAATAATAAATTTTTATATGGAAGCAAATATACTGATTAAATTTTTTAACAAACACTGGGATTTTACAGAACTCATTTAAAGTTTTTAGTATGTAGTAAAATAAAATAAAATTTTTTCAGAAAAATAAATTTAATGGTAGAATATAGTGAATATGAATAGTAAATCATGATGAATCTATAATTTTATTCTTTAAGAAGAATAATATTCGATTCAAGTCGAATATAATTGTTATTAAACACATTCAAGGTGTTTAAAACAAATATATATGTAAAAATACATTTAACCTAAGTAATATGTGCATTTTATAAGTAAATTTTACAGTATTATAAAACTCTTATTTTATAAACTACTTCTGTTATTAATCAATATTTGTTTACATCAATAAAAATAACTAATTATCGTCAATGATTGACCGATTGATTAAATTATTTTTTTTTACTTTAAGTCGATAAATAATCGCGAATTGTATTAAAATTAATAATAACAATTCAAAAAGATTTATAAAGAGATATGTTTGTGATAAAATGATAAATATCACATTTATTTAAAAAATCAAATTCGTTTTTTCACCGCAATTTTAAGACTGATCATTAAAATTGAAAAATTATTTAATTATTTCAATTTGACTAGCAGAAAACGAGGTGCAACTTAAATATTATAAAATAAAAACTTTTATATACAGTAGAAGAGTATTTGTATATTTCGTTAAAATAAAAAGAAATTTAATAAGCAACGAGTCTGATATACCGATTACTTGTAGTTTCTATATGCTATGAAAGAAATAATTGATGGTGGTAAAAGATCACTTTACTATCAATACTATTACAATACAGAATGTATATAAGATAGAAATTAATTTATATTTTTTGTTATTTATGATTGAAAACTTAATTTGTATCAAGCGATGATCACTGTACTACAAATTGAGTTATTACATATCATTATAAGTAAGGTAATGTAGAAATGATATATACATGACCGGGTAAAAGTAAACGATTTTTTTGTGCGTAAAGTACTTTATATCATAAGTATAATAGGAATATTAAAATATTGAATAAATTGAACAAAGCAGAAATCGTTTTATCGATGTAGTTATTGAATCCCATTAGTACGAGCAAAGGAATAACTGATAATTACTAAATTAATTAAGTTAAGTATACCGTTAAGTACATTTAGTAGTTTGAAATTTGTGATTAGTATAATTTCAAATAAAATCATAGTTTAGATGAAGCATTCGATAGAAACTATAAATAAAAAAATTAAGTAATTTTTCGCAAAGAGTTGAAGGTATTTTCGAATATAAAACTAACGAAACAATTAGTTTTAAACGTAGTAAAAGTTACCGTAAAAAAAAATATATATATATATTTTTAAAAAGTAATAATTAAATAATTATATAAAATTATACTTTTTCAATAAATACATTTTGAATCTAGAAAAAACGTTTTGTATCATTTATGCAATGTATGCAATCTTAAATTATAAAGGTAAAATGTTATGATTCCTCGAGTATTGAGTTCTTTAAAGAAGCTTACACACGAATATTTTCATTTTTCAAAATAAAAAGCTATATTTATTTATTTCAAGACATAAACCTCAAATAAGCGCATGTCAAGAAAACTATGACGTATCATCCAACTGAGTAAAATGTAGAAATAATGATAGCGGCAGTATCAAGTATTGCTTCAATTCAACCGACGAAATTTTTTTCGTTAGTTGTTACTATAAATTCTTTCGCTATGTTTCGTTTAACTAACTTAATATCAACTGCCTTTTTATGGTTTTGTGGTTTTGTGGTTTTGTACGAATTTATTAGATTCTGTTATTTTTCTCGTACGATGCAGTTTTTCAAGTTCTTGACCTCCAGACTAGTTTTGGGTATAATAAGTTAAATACCGTAAACGACTGTATTCGACTTTTCTTCGTATAAATAAAACTTATTCTACTTTCTATTGTTGAATTTTGTTACTTTACTTCTCAAGCAACTTATCTGTTTTTATTCGGTGAATCATCATACTTTGTAATCTTCAAGTTTAAAAAAGGAATAATTTCACGATAAATTATTATCTTAGTAAGGAATTTTTTTGATTACTTTTAATAAGATCATCTTTGTTTATATTCGTTTGCACACTTTATCGTATTTTTCTATTTTACTTCTAAGCGCTTTCGACATAAATTATTTCAGAAGTATCATCTGTTTAAAAATTTCCTAAAAATATCCTAAAAAAAAAATAATCTATCTCGTGATCTTTACACATTATATTAAAGGAAATTATTGTTCTTCGGTTATAACCTAGTTAATAACCAATATTATTTTTTATTCATACTAGAAAAATTAGATAATATGTATTTATTTATCAGTTTAAGTTAATTTATTTTGTTTTACCTTGAAGCTTTTTTTTATGTATTTATGCAAATATGTTTATTTATGTGTAATTAGTATAGTAAAACTAGATTATTTTTATCGTGAATTTTTTCCTTTTTCTTCTTTGTAAGTGTTTTGCTATATCATTATAAATAGAATTGAAAACTAAGAGAATTGATAAAAATTTTTATATATTATTAGGAATAAAATTCAAACTTAGATAATCATTGATACCATTGCGACTTTTTTCAATTAACGTATTTTTATAAAAAATGTATACAATTTTAACCAAATTTAATAGTTGTTAAAATTCAAATATATAAATACATAATATTACAAATATTTATTCTATTTAAACGTATTAATTTAGACAATTCATTTATTATAAAATTATTTTTGTCCACTGATTAGTTTAAAATCTTCATTTTATTTAATATTTTTCCTAAATTCACTTTTCATATAAATGCATACAATTATCAGTATATTATTTTATTGAATTTTATTTTGTAGCAATTTTATAAAAATAATTATTTAATAAAATGGCAATTAATTATCGCAGTTTATGCATTATAAAAATTAAAAAGCAAAGATAATTTTTAGGTTTTTAGAATGGATTTTTTTGTATGCACTCTTAACATAATAAAGTACAATTATTGACAAAACAATAAAATTCTGTACTAGATTTTTATAGAATTTATGTTAGATTTCTATAAATTATTTTTTATTAATCCAAATTTTTATGTCTATTTATCGAAATGAGATGCGAATAACCAGAAATGCAGTTTATTCAACTCAATGAACTATGTAATTGAAATTTTTTTATATTATTCTATTATTTCAAGTACATATACACACAATTATTTTAATATAATGATAGTTTTGTACTTTTTTAAAAGCAGTATTAAATTTGTCTATTGTGAAAAACAAACCTAATAAAAACAACATGTATGATAAAAAATAAAACTCATAATTTTCAGAAATTTTGGCGATTTACAGTTAATTTATTTTTATAATTAGTACGTTATAAAATCTTAGTAACACAAAGTTAATAAATTCTCTAAAATTTATTAATTCATCATTTAATTTAGCATTATTTCAATTATTTTTAATGTATTTACTCGAGTAGTTATTTACTATTATTTAAACTTCTAAATAAAGATATATGGCATCTATAAAAATTTATTAAAAAAAGAGATCATATTTTAACTTTTGTTTTCAAAAATTTTTCGACATTTTATTATTCTTTTTTTATGTGTCGATATTTATCATATACACTACATAATGCAGTCGTTTTACTCATGAAAAATAACTTAAGTATTATTAATGAATGTATCATTTTAGTATACGTTTAATTTTTAAATAAAGTTAATATTATAGATAAATTTTTAGAACTAATTAAATGTACTAATTGCAAAATGCTCCGTGTTAGATTCCATTCTTTAAAATTTAATTTTATGTCAATGAAATTTTTTAGAATGAAACGAATAAGTAACAAATTCTGAATTTTTCTATTCAAAATTTTTTTCATAATAGCCAATGTATTTAAAGTCCTTATATATATTTTATCAATAAAAGTATTTACTTTACAACACTCAATGTACAGTTTTAGCTGCTATATAAAATAATGTATATTTGAAACGGCATATTTTTAGTTTCCAAAATATAATACCGAATGCTTTTTAAAAATAAGAATAAGAAACTAATTTTAAGAATAAAAAATCCTGTTTAAATCTGTAATGAAAATATAATCATATTGAAAATTAATATATGAATATTAAATATTATACTTCAAATATGTAAATTGAATGTGCGATAATGATTATATATTTTAATAAATACGAGTTTTTAATTATTTTTAGAATTATTCGAATTTAATTTAAATTTAAATTTGTTTGAAAGTCAAATATTAAAAATAATTATTTAGATAATGTTTTGTTATAAGTAACAGAATTATTTATAATTTATATCAATTATATACAATTTAGATAGAATTAGAGCTAAAAACTAATGCAGCTCTTTTCTTATAATAAAGATAAGCTTATCAATTGGCTTGTTAAAATAAAAATTTGTAAATAAATTACTTTCAATATATAGAAAAATGAAATTGCTATATATATTTTTTATGAACGAAGTAGTCAGTGATAGTTGAAAATATTATATAGAATACAAATTTATCTCTCATTAGGTTTTATTATCCATATTATTTTACAATTAATGTTTTAATTGAAAATAAAATATTATTTTAACTTTTGAAAAACTTATAGATAGAATGGTAAATAAACAAGTCAACAAGTATTAAACAAGTTGTACGTAGATTTATATATTAATATTTTATTATATTATCCTTGTATAGTTATTATTCTATAATAATTAAAATAATTACTAAGTATGTGATTCAAAATGATATTTGAAACGAATTGTAAATGAAGTTATTTGAAAATCTACTCAATGTATTTCAAAACTTTTCAAATAACTAAATTTCTTATATTCAATTTTCTTTACTATACTAACTATATATATCACATATTTTTCTGAATCTAAATAATCATTCTGCAGAAATTAATATGCAGTTATACGGTATTATTTTTTCAAAGAAGACGGCTATTAAAATAATAATTCTATAGAATTATTAAAGGGATTTGAAATAGTGTATTATTATTATTATTATTATTATTATTATTATATGCACTTATCATACTTTATTTTACAGATAAGCAAAACTATAAATCTTTGTTTTACGTTGTAAATTCTTTTTAAAAATATACAAAGGTTCAAAAAAGAAAGAACATCATCCTTTTCATTTTTTCCCCGATAAAAATACAAACGTTTAGTCTTATAATTTTGTGATTCATTGTTTTTTAAAATAACTTATTTTAAGAGAAATCTTACCTTCAGCACTAGATTATTTTATTAACTAAATGATAAATGATACATTAGTCCATTATGGGAAGTAAATGAATTCACGTATTGTATAAACTGAATTGGTATTGTATTTTTAATAAAATAGTCGACCAGCGAAGGTTGAAATCATATATTTTCATAACGTGAGTCGTCAATTATTTATTAATCATATATTCTGAAAAATTTTTAAATTGCGTATTCTCAGTTACAATAAAAATATTTATTTTTCAAAGTTTTAATAATTTTTATTCTTACTTAATAATAAAGGTTAATTATTTGATCTAATCATATTTGATTAAAAGTAGCAAGAAGATAAGATAAAGCAGTTTTTCAAAGAATTGAATCTTTGTTATAAAATTGATGTATCGTTTATACATAATTACGAAATTTGTTATCGATTACTATTATTTACCGCTAAAAATTAGATTAGTTTTTATTTCAACTGTAATAAAGATAAAGTCCAAAAGATACATTTTCTATAGCTATAATTTAACATAATACGATAACTACGTCCGTTTTTTTAATTTTTCGAAATATACTAATTATATTTCGAAAAATGATAATGAAATACGTTGGTACAACTTATAGAATAACGTATCGTTAAATCAACTAAAAACAATTAAGCAAATCAAAAATTCCCTCCAATATTTTTCAAACCACGTACGAATTTTTAACATTTGTATTTTTCCGAATCTCGCGTATACAAAATATTATATATGAGAATAGATAAAGGAAAAAGATAATCGGAATGCAGAGATAATTTTCACCTCGCTAGACCAGTATTGTCGCTTGAAGTATAGTGATTTTACACTTTACATAAAGGGTACCTATTAACTCCAATACAGTCAAATCACACTTGAAGTTCGAGTAACAATACTCCAACTGAATTTAACGTGAAACTTGGTTCAAGCAATCCAGAGACATTATCATCATTATCGTGATCACAATCATCGGTAGAACCGACGTTTAACTCGCTGGTGCTGTGGTATTATTGATCTCGTGCTTAAGGCAAGCCAAAGCCGTCTTCCAGTACTGCTGCATGTCTTTATCGATAACCAGAGGCTTGACCAAATTGTCCGTGAGCCATTGATCGATTACCGGTAGGTTCCTCTCGCTCCATTTCATTTCCCGCATGATGTTTTCCATGGCCTCGATAACGAAGGGCTCTGCGTTACCGAATTCGCTCCTTCGAGCGGCGTACAGTTTCGATACCTTGTCGTAGCCTTCCTGGGTGTTGAAGAACCCGGTGGCCGAACGCACGATACCCGTCCAGAGGTTCATACTGTTTGAGAAGCGCTGCTTTATCGTGTCCCAGTGATCGGAGAGGAAGTTGAACAGAGTCGTGTAACCGTTGTAGCTACCCGTTAGCATCGTGAAAATTAGGTGGATGTCGGCGTCGGTAAAGTCGCCGCGACGTTCGATTATCGCAACGTACAGCAATCTGTGACAATAATTTCGTTTTTTTGTTTTTTTGTTTTTTTATTTAAAAATTTAAGCGGACGATTCAACGTCCCTTTTCCAAGGTCTTAGATTTTGCGTCTTTGTTTAGCTACGAGTTGCAATTACAATCGCGTTTACCTATCAACTCATTTTCACTCTTTTCACTCAAAATTTATATTATTAGCGTTTTTTACTCGGTCTACATTGTTTTTATTATACTTCGATTCTGTATTATTTCCATTTTATTCGATATCGCATTCGGTTACTAGACTCATCTGTATTAGATTACAAGACTGATCTTAAACTAAACGAATTATTAGGTAATTAGAAATATAGTAGATTAAAAATAGTACACATTAAATAAGTAAAATTTAATATTTGTCGTTCCGTTCTTTAAATTTCTCAAACATAAGAAAAATGATTTACATTTAATATTATAACTTTCGTAATTGCTAAAATTAATCTCTTAAATGATTCCATATTTTATTTACGAAAAGAAAAGATTTAATACAAGTATTCTAACCTTTTATAAAATAATATACATACATATAAATTAACGAAATCTAATTTTCCAACATTTTCCAACAAACCAATTATCCATCCGTCTGGAATTACCGTGATACTTTTATATTATTAATCAATAGTATATAAATATATTAAGCTCGTTAATATTATATTGTATCGAGAGGATTATTTTTACAAACTTAAAGCTATCGATTGAATTTGATACTTAATCTTACCAATATTGAAAAGTAAGCTTTTAATAGTTTTAAATAAATATTCGAACGCAGCAGTTTCTTTTCAAATCAACGAAGACTAAAAATACGTTTGAATCGTAGCGTATAATATTATTAACTTATGTTTAAATCAAAGATATTTGATTGCTTTAAATTTGAAACTAGATAATAAAATACTTTTTCAAGGTATACCTTTCGATCTTAGCAGCATGTTTTGGACAACCCGCCAGTGTTTTCAACAAATACGTTCTTTCGCTTTGTTTTCTCTCAGGGCTGTTTCTCGGGAAATTAATAACACGTTGTAATCCAAAGTCCCATTCTTCGTCGGTTCCCCATTTAAAAACTGGGCAAATAAATTCGTTGGCGACGCTAAACAAAAGTAAGAAATTTCCGTTACGACTAATCTTAAACAATGAAAATAAATCAACCGCAAGTTAATTTTTATAGATACGTAATAAACGTATCGAAGAAAAAAATCTTGTACAGTTGTAACTTGTAAAGCAAGTTCACCGATTGAAATAAGAAAACGCGAGAATGAATTCCCGAGTCTCGAAGGCGAAAGAAGAGGAGTATAGAAGAGGAGGTACGATTGGACTCTGAGCGGTTATCGAAGTCTAAATCGAAGTACGATTAATTAGATCGGTATGAACTTACGGGTTTCCACTGTCCGGTTCTTTGTCGGACATCCATTTTTTGAACTGCTCGCGCGCTTCGGCGATGCAAGGCTCGTAACCGGCCCCGCAGAGGAAGTATCTAGCCAGGCCCCTCAAGTGGGCCTTCCACGAGGGCTCGCCTGCCTGGGGACTTTCGCAAGCCTCCGTGTACATTGGCTCCAGGAGCGATCGCAGGTATGCCTGGCGAAGTTGTCGAAGTTGTCAGATACCGTCGGAGTTGTAGAGATACCGCGAAGGGGAATTTAGGATTCGCGATGCAAGCAAGATTAATTCGGAAAATCATTTTATAGTTGTCGTCTATAAACATTAACTAATTGAATTTTCATCGCGTGTGTATTATCCACAAGAATAATTTCGAATCAATGGTCGTAACGAATAAACTTTAGCCCTTTCTCTTTTTCTTTGTGTAGTGTGTAAAGCGCGAGTCTATCCAAGTTAAATTATTAATTCGCTGTATCGATGGAACGATTTTGAGGCTATAGTCCTATCGATATTATACGAGTCGAACCTTAAATTTCATCGCGAAACGTATAATTTATAGAATGTTTTTCGAAGCTCTCGGTATCGAAGTAACTTATAGCCTTTCATAATCGAAGTCTGTACGGTTAAATTAATCGGTACATTGTATCCTTATAATCACATCCTTTAAGATTACGATTATAACTTATTCATTTACAAGAATTTATAATTATTTGAAGGGATATAATGCGTTTTATGATGTATTTTATTCTTTTATTCTTATTGTAAGTATTTATTATTGGAACAATAATTTTGTATTATATATAAATTATAACTTTTAACTAAGGAATAATAAAAAATTTTAATGATTTTAATTTAATAAAAATGATAAATTGTGTAATAAAAGGTATAAACTTGAATTTATAGGTAAGAAATAAAACCGAAATATTTTTTAATCTTACAAAATTTCTTACAATCAATGACGCGAGTACGAAACGATAATTACTTTTTCTACCGCTTATTTTTCGTTTTACGTTTATTCACGTAACTATCTAGTTTAATCTATCTTTATTTTTTTTAAAATAACGACGATATTATCTTAAAACAAAAACTCGATGCAATTAATTTGACCTTTAATTTTAAAAAACCTTTTCCTAAATTAAAAAAAAGTCCGTGACGATCTTTAATAAAACAATTTGACTTACAATAAAATAATTTTGATCCACAACCTTCGAAGCGTTACTTATAAAATATGTAACCGTTTTAAGGCGTAATAAAATATTCGACCGTCAATAGCTTTTCTAATAAATTTTCTTTACCAAACGATGATTCGAATGTTTAAGAACAAAGACAAAGAGAATATCTTTATTTCGGTCATGTATCCATGAAATAAATCGTTCACTAACTTCAAATTTGCCAAAGACGTTCGATCCTTCTATGCGTCTGCCAACGTGATCGATCATCGGAAAGAAAGGTTCCCAAACAACGTGACTCTTCTCGTGTTTTAAGAACAAAGTCATATTAAGAGCTATTTTGAAGCAGAGCTCATCGGCGTAAGCGAGATTCCAGGAGTCGTGAAGCAGCTTAGCCCGGGTGAGGGTTGGTATAGTTTCGAACGTCGGACTCTGAAGATAATCCGCGAGCAATTGCCAATTGTGGGAGTCATAGTTCACCGGGAATAGTCCTGTATTTATGCATAAATTTGTTTCAGAAACTTTGCACTTTAACAAATTTAGCTTTGCGTATATTTTCAGTTTAATTAATTTTAAATGCTTTTTTTTTTTACAAGTGAAACTGTTGAAACTTAACTATTAATCCTACATTATGAAATTATTAAAAAAAATGTTAAATAATATAACTAAAATATAACGTGAACAAATTTTTTTTTTAAATACTTAGATTTAAGTAACATTATTATAAACTTTATAAGCTTTTTATCGATGTCTTATATCGAGAAGTTTTTTATTTTTACATATTGCATAAAAAATTATAAGATCATAAAATCCTTATTGTTTTATAAAATATACATACCGTGATTTTATATTTAAATATTTTGTTTCTGTATCGACGTTTATAACTTTATCAAATTATAAATTTTATTGGTTAAATAAGATAAATTGATCGATAAATTAAATAAGATAAATTCGATAAATTGGTTAAAATCGAAGAGTAAAATTATGGCAAACAATTTCTTTACCAATTTCTTCGGGGTTGACAACGATGAAACTATCCTTATCGTCAATGTCACGAATGTTCAAGTCTTGTTCGTAATTGGATTTGAGCAACCAAGCTTTGGGTGTATAATCGCTATTGTTCCACTTGTGACGAGATTGCATTACTAAAGGAATATTCCAACGATATGTACTTTCCCAAGAACTTGGGGAATTTTGTGTTTCCCTTACGTAAAGTTTCTATTCAAGCGATAAAAATCTGTTATTATTTATAAATTTTT
The DNA here is from genome assembly GCA_018907195.1 of Dolichoris vasculosae. Classification (NCBI taxonomy): domain Eukaryota; kingdom Metazoa; phylum Arthropoda; class Insecta; order Hymenoptera; family Agaonidae; genus Dolichoris; species Dolichoris vasculosae. The sequence continues at coordinate 15,564,728 of JACCHY010000002.1, read as the reverse complement.
CATAATACTAAAATCGATATAATAAGAATAAATATAAATCTATTATTATAAATTATAAGCGTACTTATTAATTATTCAGACATTTTAATATTGTACAAACTTATTTTAGAGCTGCAAGCAAAGTTTTTTAATTACACCATTTACCGGTTTTTAATTACTGAAATTTTCAAACATCAAAAATCATAGCATTATATTATTTAATCGAATGTTTAGATTTTTCAAAGAATTATCACAAATAAACTATGATTTACATATTTTAATAATATCAACTTTGCTTATAAATTAAAAACAAAACTTTTATTAATCAATTAATATTAATCGATCAATATTCATAAAACCATTAATTTATGGATAAATATTAATTAATTATATTTTATGTTTATCATATGAAAAACCAATAAATTTATTCTTACATTTTCAGTATTAAGACCGATACTAAGAAAATTTTTGTAACGTACGAGATTTAGAAATAAAATAATATTAATTAAAAATTTTCGTATCGAATGATCGCATGAAATTATATTTAAAAAATATATCTATGATTAGTAAGAGTGTGTAATTTACTCATTAAATTAAAATAAAATAAACTTATTTACGTTTATTTGAATCTATACTTATAATTATATATTAAAATATTAAAATATATATATATAAAATTAAATATATGAGTAATTTATTATTTTATGTTACCATTATCAATAGTGAGTATAAAATTATCATTCTAAAACGGATTAAATTAATCGAAAGTTTATAAATCTATTAAAAGCGATAAACGATACTTTCGAATTAAAATTATTACCGCTGACCAATAAATAAAATAAAGGAAAATCAAAGGAAAAATATTGTTCATACTTCAATGTAATTACCGTTTAATTAAAATAATATAGATTAGAGTATTGAGTAGATAATCATAGACTTGATATAAGTAAAAAAAAATAGATATTAATTATTGAATTAATTATGAAATTAATATGCACGGGAGTGAATTTAACTCGAGCACAAGGTTCTTACAAAAAAATTATCGCACGTCCTCGAGCAAAATAATAATACTCGTTAAAAATATTCGAAAACAACAAATCATACGGAATGCGATTATCTTATAACGTTATGCCTTTTAATACAATGTAGCGGTGAGTAACATAATATTCGCTCGAACAAAGCGAGTAAGGATTTTGATAATAGATCTAATTATCTCTTTAATGAGAAGGAAGTGAGACTCCCCAACGATACCTGGCTGAAGGTAATGGTGTTGTTGTTGAGGTTACGAGTGACAGTGACGAGGGGCAGTCGCTCTTGGTCTATCCAAGTTTCGGCAATCTGGACGATGGTCAAAGGTCGAGGGAGGGATCCACTTTTCGTTGCTACGAATTTCATACTGTTATAGATGTCGATCGCGGTGAAGGATCGAGTGCCGCGACCTTCCGTCAGCCCCGGCCTACGTAAAACGAGAAATGGACCATATCATCTTGCCGTTCCAAATTTATCTTATCATTCTGCTCCTTTATTTATAACATTTTATTCAAGTGCATTTATTCAATTATGCGGTTGTTAATACATCGCTCGAGGAATCTCCGAATCTCTGCCGTGCAATTGATTTGAAAAATGATGTATTTACGTTTTGCATTTTTTTATTGGCTAGACATTTGGAAAATACAGTTGAAACGGGAGTTCAAAAGAATCGAACGATATCGAAGGGATGTATAAAGAGTAAGCCTTTTTACGGGTCAGTGCGAGCGTAGTTTGACGAGCACATAATATTTAAAGCTTGTTTTGAAATACAAGATATTTTCGTAAGTGGCATCCTCGTTATTTGAAAAGCCTATTCATTCGAACATTTTAACTTTAACAAATGTGTTCGATGCGAATCTCGTAACGAATAAAATAGAGTCCCTAATTATCGATACAGCTAATTTTTCAAACGGTAAAAATCACTTTGAAACATCTTTTTTCATTCTTTACATTCTTTATATTTTATGAAATTTTTAATTTTTAAATTTTGCTTTGACGAATTCGATAATTTTTTCTTTTGCACGATAAATATGCTTACGAATCCTAACAACCTTATTTTTTCATTTTATAAAAACACGAAATTGAAAGAATTTTCGATATAAATGGAATATTTTCAAACGTATACTCGATCGATTTAAATAAAATTTCTATCGAAAGTTAAACCTATTTTCTAAATGTATTATTATAACGATAAATATATTTTGTAAAACTTCTACACGATTAAAGAGACACGGTAATTTTTTATTATATCGAATACGTTGAAATATTTATATATTTATAAACAATTTGAGTAAATAACATATATCTTTTGATTCTGCTATTTGAAACTGTATTTTTAACGTAATTAGTAGCGTAATACCATTTTTTTTCGAAAAGAATATTCAATTAAATCAACAACGTAAGTCCTACGACTACTTTTAGAAACTTTAACTTTTGTATATAATTTAAATTTAAAACTCATTGGTAATAAATCACGAAATCATTAAAATGTTTGTAATGATTTATTTTTCCGAAACGACACTAATCTTTATTAAGTTATTAAAGTCTTCCGAAGTAAACATATTGTTTAAAAACGATGTTCTAAATAACGATTTCGTAATATAGTAAAAAAAAAAATTAATAAACAATGTTGTTTGTTATTCAACGGTTATAAATTACATATGTTAATCTTTACCGATATTCATAGTTAAGTAGTTTTCACATGTATATTTACGTTATATCGTTTATTCGCATTTTCACGTGTTACAGAATAACGATCTTTATTTGGAGAAGACGTTTGTATAATTATAAAGTAAAGCGAAGCGTAGAAAGAAACCATAATATTACGAATTATCTTACGCGAATTAAAATAAGTGCTATAAACAAACAAGATTAAATAAAAAATTAATCTTAAGATTAATCATTGAATTTTACAATTGAAATTTTAATAAATTTCAAAGAATTTTAGCGAAATAAAAAATATTATGCACATTGTGAAAAGTTGAGTACGCGGTAAGCGGATTAATGAAAATTTGAGAGAGTATTTAAACTCGTGCAGAACTCACCGTCGGTATTTATTTAGTTACTAAACAATACGTATTCCATGTATTCCATTACATCGCATAACAAGAAATATACTTTCCCCAATCGCACGTCCGCTATCATTTTTGCAATTAAAAGCACACGACTTGTATTTTCACGAGCAAGCGCTCGCTTCCTCTGTCTTTCCTCGGTCTTTCCTCGCTGTCTCGGTATTTTCGAATTTCCGCATTGAGAAAAAGACAGACTTATTCATCGCTCGTATCTCGTTTCGTAATTTTCCCTGACAACAATTTATGCGCCGAGGTCCCGCGTGGCTCGACAATAGCCGCATTGTTACTCACATGATTGGTTTGCTTGCGCGCGTTGGCAGCTAAGAGACTCTCGGGATGCGCAATGCATAAATTATTATGTTAAGATGCGTGTCTGAGAAGCCGATGATGGTTATTCGTGAGTGCATTCTTTTTCGAGAAAGTGCAAATTAAGGAGCTTTTACGCGAGGGAAAATGCAAGCTTCTTACGTTAAATAATGCATCGGTCCAATGGATTCGCTTTAAAAACGTTCAAAAACCCTCAACGTTCCGTCGATACTACTTTACATCAAAATAATAATACTTAATAATATTAACGTTTTTATAATTTAGACGTATGTGAGTCATCTATACGTTATGTAATGCCGGAAAGATGGTTTTACTAAGATGGTTATACTACAAAAACAGTCGTATTCCGACATAGATTAATGACTACCCGAGACATCGTTATTTGTAATAAAAGAAAAATTTTTAACGAAGAAAATTCGACGTTCTGGTCGAACCAATCAAATAAATACATATAAAAATTTGCATTATCTTATATTTTTGTATCTTTACAAGCGAGAATAAAATATTATAGGATAACTAGCTCAATTTTAATTATCAGTGCCATAAACGAACTTGTTTTAAAGTGTTTTACGCGTTCAATTATGAAGTGGACGTTAATTATTTTTATGAACGTTAAATATATTCTAGATCATATTTCTTTTCGTATAATTTTATTATTAAATTACCGAACTTAATATTCATCCAGTGAGCTTAATGTATTTAATCCAGTGGAGATATTTATAAATTTTTTATCGGTGTAAATATGAATTTGAAAATTTTTGGACTTTCACGATTTTAAATTAAAATAAACGATAAAAGTTCGAAAAATGCAGTGAATATTCTGTTCTGATTTCAAAAAAAAATTTGATTTTACAAAATTATATCGCATTGCATTTACATTTATTTAAGTTAGAAATTTACGAAGGAAGAAACTTTTCAATATTTTCTACGGGTCATTTTTACTTAATTCAAATGAATTATGCATTAAAATTTATTATTTATTATTTCTTTTAATGTTAAATAATGTAGAGTAAATTAATAATGAAATTTTAAGATAGCTAAAAATAAGCGAATAAATTTAGAAATACGATCTTATATTAATATAATACGTTTGAAAGATATAAATTTTACAATATAACATTATGTCATAATATAATTTCCATAATTAAATTGTTCTTATTAACAATGCATTAGAATTTTATAGCTAAATATTAATTATTAGATGTAAATTATTATTACCTAGTCGTAGATTGTTGTTCTATCAGGTGTCGCATACTCGTCTTAAAGTCGTCCTTGCCAAGAATGTAGTAGAACATGCGAAAGACCAATTCGACTACAAAAGTAATAAACGTATTCATTTGTCATCACAATCTTACCTTTAAGTAAAGCAAGTATTCTTTAACAGGAAATTGGTTCATTTCAATCGTTTAAATCTTTAATCGCATTTTGTAACATTCTCTATCGTAATTTTGTAAAATATCATATTTTTTGAAAGAATTAATTATTTTCTTTTTATCGATGGTATTTCGGTGAGTAACTTTTTTTACTTGTTTAGTTTTACTGTATACATATTTGATAAAATAGTAAACAATAAAAATAAAAATATATCAATTTTTAATTTTAATATTCAAAATTTAAGTATGAAAATTTAAAATAGATTTTAAAAAACGAATCGAATAAATTTATCGTGCTTTAAGATTTGAATGTAAAAGACATCGTAATAATAATAATGATAATAAAAAAGTAACGATAACGATAACGATAACGATAATAACAACAACATAAACGCATGTAATATAGTTTTTATAAAATAATTATTCGTATTTTTGAAGTAATTTCTAATCTAAATACAATTGCGTTCATGATCGGTTTACGCGCGGCGATTCTGGGTAAATCAATGAAAACTTATAAATTGACATTTCGTGCCGCTTCCGATTCACGGCACCCACACACGCACCCACACACCCACATACGTACGCGCCGTGCAACAATGCAGTTCACGTGCGTCAGGCGTTCGCCGCGATAACCATACCTCTTTCGTTGAGATAAAGCGCTGCGAACTCGTGCTTTGAGCACCGAGAAAAACAAATTCTGAATTTACGAAACGTTTACAAGAATGACTCTTGTAAATTACAAATTAACTCGAACGTTGCGTTTGCGTAAGTCATATGGACAAATTTTGCCTTGCCGAGAATATGGATTAGAATATGGATTAGAATATGAATTTTGGGAAATTGGTACGATTCGATAAAAATGTTTCATTTTTTTTCTTTCCATTGAGAATTGTAATTTTACGAGTTCATGCATGTAAATGGAAAATCAGCCAGCGAATGGCTTCAATCGCACCGAATGTAAAATAATTTGCTAAAATGTCCATGTGAAAAGTTTAATTATGACTCAAGTACGTAAGTTAAATAGCCAATTTGAAATACTCGAATTTGAAATTTTTCGTAAACAAGAGTTAAAGATTATTTATCGTTAAAATTTTAAAAATTACCGAATTATTTTAAAACCAATGAGAAATATAAAACGATAATTTATTATTTAAAGAGTCTTTCGTATTTAATAAAAATAATGGATAAATAATATTTCTCAAATTAGCTTGAACAAATATTTTTAAAATTTATTAATTTTTTTATACCAAAATTACAAAATAGTACAAAACAGTGATTCGACTGTATAATATAATATCACATTATTACGATTAAAATTTTTATAAGGTATTTTTATTTTGTATGCATTTGTAAATATTTGGCATGGAAAAGTTTTAAATAATCTTTAAAGAAATATCAACGGCAACGTTCGTCGAAATTTGCTTTTATATAATCTAATATACAATCGAATAATTATTGCTTTATGTCACACCATTTTTTTCAAGGTCTGTGCTCTATCAATTTCTTTTACATATTTTACAGCCTATTTACGACTTGTAACGTGACTTACTTTTAGCGAATTTGGCATCGCGTATAATTCCAGTACGTCTATTGGCTCCGAAAGCCTTTCCATATCCATAGTATAAAGAGTAGAGAATGTTCATGGGCCATTTGCCCTTTAATTCATCCGGATTAATCTAAAATTGTATAAAATATATAATGTACAAATGACAAAGTCTGACAAAGTAGTCGATAGTTCAAAGGGAACCGTACGTGTAAAAATAAAAACAAAGAATTCAACTTTTAGTTGGCTCGTAACATCTAACTTTGTACGTTTCATAGACGGATCGTGCGTTTATAGGAAGGTTCGATAAAACGAAGGCTTCTTTCCATTTTGTATTTGGACGAGCCACGATTCCCGAAATCGCGAATAAACGCGTAACTTGGTTGCTTCTGATCCGAAGGCCGAAAACTGCGGTGCTCGCGAATGGCGTTGTCGAATTAGCAAATACCCCGTGGAACCGTCCAAGTCACCTGGCTAAATTGACCAAGGCGTGTCGCGACGTCAGGACACGAACGCGCGTATCAAGGAAGTTTGAATTATGGAAACGTGCTCTAGTCATCGGCAATGGGGCCATCCATCAAAACGATGTTCGACAAGAGCTCGGATTATCGGCGAGTTAGTTCCTTCCCCGGCCGTTGCCGTCTACTTACGTCCATTGTAGTCATGGAAGCCAAGAAGGAGTTTAATCCCTTGTTCTCCGAGGCGTCTACCCAGCGATAAGGAGTGATGTATTGACCGATCCACTGGTAAGTCAACTCGTAAGCCATGTTCCATACCAGCGGGCTGCTGAGTTCGCCCTCCCTGAAAGCAAAGCATGGGTTCGGTGCAATTTACACTTTTTACGCGGGGGTCCTCCTGAAACAGTTCCTGAGTAAACGTATAAGGAAGCAGTTGGATCCTTTGTGTGTTCGCGTTTTATCGCGTTTTATCGCGTTTTATCGCGTTTTATCGCGGTTTATCGCGTTTTATCGTGTTTTATCGCCTGCCCATGGACTTTTTGTCCGGACTCGTTTGTTGCTTGTCTCGAAACGTTAAATGTACGCCACGGCTCGTAAATTAGCCCATTTTTTACGCGACTGATATGTATCTATTGATATTTATATTCCTTCTGAACGTTCTTTTTAATTGTACGTTATTTTAGTGGAGTTTCGTTGCAAGTGGAGAATTGGTGTAATTTGCATGATATTTACATTTGAACAGTCGGTGAAAGCAAACTGTACCAGAGAACAACATTCGAGACTGTACTGCCAACTATAATGCGTTCTTTTTTAAAAATCTTTTGTAATCTTTATTCAAATAAAATAACGTCTGTAATATATTTTCGTTTGCTAATTTATATTTTTAATAGCATCGACCGTTTAAACTAATATTGACGCTTCCTACGAGTAGTAGTTTTTAAACTTTAAATTATTACGCGTACAAATTTAATACAATTTTTCAATATAATAAATTCGTTATAATATTCGTTAATAACCGTATTTTATCTTCCTTTTACATAATACACGATAAATTTTTCTCGCTGTATTGAAATTATCGTTTCAAATTTTTTACCGAAACCGTTAATTAACGTTTGATGTAACTATCGTAAACGAAGTCCGTAGGATCAATAATAAAAAGTTACTTTTAATACCGTTTGATCCGACTAACGCGTATATAAGGTTGACGATTTTTCGAAAAATTTAAATTATAATAATTTATGAATACGATCCACTCGCAAAAATACCAAAGATGTAGAAAATTTATAAATTAGAATAAAATATCGATACATTTTAGTATTACAATTAATTAATTATTTTTATTTTTATTTGCAAAATTATAAAACTAATATTAAACTATATTATTAAACGCCTATTGTTCCAAGTCCTTTTTTGAAAATAATTCAATCAAGATAAGAACGAGTAAAGGTCGAAAGCTTAACCAATCCATGGACTTTCTTAAAAGAAAACTAAGAAAATTCAGTGTTTTTTTTTATATAAAAAAAAATAAGTCTTAAATGTCTCAACATTAACAATTCGATTTTACATTGAATTAAATATACAAAACACATAAAATTATCGTGTATTTAGATTTTCTGTTATAATATGCGCGTACGTTTCAGTAATCTTGCAAATTATACTTTTTGATGTTTTGAACGAAAGTTAACGCATGCAGAATTTCACTGAAAGTTAGCGATCTCATATTTAATAGAATTGCTACCTTATATAATAATAGAAACCGTTTGAAAGTACCAGTAATAACACCTTTGTAAGAAGTCTGACTCTCCTGACTCTCGCGATTATACAAGTTTGAAGGATGTAAGAAAAGAAACGGAGTCTCGTAAAAATTATTTAAAGTAAACGTGGAAAGAGTTACGACAATTAAAAGAAAAAAATAGAATGTTTAAGATCGCTGTATGAAAAATAGCTCACTTGAATATCATCAAGCCCCAGTTATCGGACGCCTTGGTGGCGGTGTACGTGGGCATGGCTACAATGTCGAGCTTGGGTAACTTAATTGAGCTATTGAAGTAGTCCTGCAGATAATTGACGATCGTGACGATTTTGTCGGGCACGTCCTTAAGCGCCTCCATGTAGTCCTTGCGTCCCCAGACGCGCACCTGCAGTTCTTGGCCGTCTATCGCGTTGACCCTCTTCGTCGGTACGATGCTCTCGAAGTCCGAAATGACAAAGGCCAACTGGTACGTCGTCATGTCCGGAGTCTGTACGAAGTGATCCTGCATCATATCCGGCTCACCAGGACTGCGAAATTCACAATTGCCACTTGAGTTTAAGAACTTCGAGGCTTCCCTTAGTTTGGATTTGCGAGTCTTGCTATTTCATCGCTCATAATTATTTAACTCTGTTTCAAATTTCAAACAACAGACTTGTAACGCGCCTCAAGGAAATACACATAATATACATATAACTGTAACACTTCTTTAGATATCGAGCGTGACAAACCATACAAAAACGTTCGTAAGGTAAAGCGAAAAATTAGCAGGTAGTTATTTACGGGGCATTATAACATTGTTTCATAATTTTATCAAATTTACACGTTATTTCCCTGGAAAGTGTGAGTGATTCACGGTCGATTATCAATGGTATTTCAGCTTTCCTGTTGGAGAAAAGTATATTATTTTTCTGAATGTGCGAATAAATGGTATAGCGAATGAATTTCTATTCACGAAAAGCATATCGATGCATTTCTTTAATTTGAGAGAACACAGTATAGTATCTTCTAAATGCTATGAAATAGCAAAACAATAAATATTCAATTTGGCTAACGAAACAAAAAAACTATCGACGTACATTATCTCGTATGCGAGAGATAAGTATTCTATCTCTAACTATTTTCAAATCGAATAGTAGAAATAAGTCTAGTTATTTTTCTACTTTTTAAGATATCGAATTCCGTCTTTTTAGAAATATTTTGCATAAATATTATTTGCATTCTAATATAATTTTATATCGATTTTGTAATCCAAATAAAAAATTTCTGCCGCTCTTGCTTATGATTTAAAAATTAATAATTAACACTCCTGTATTAAATATATAGTTATCGTAAATATTTTACTAAGTTTATTATTTGAAAAATTATAAAAAATGTATCGATAACGTAAAATTATTTGATCATAATAATAAATATTAAAAATAAAATGATTTATCTGAACTAAAAATTTAAATTTGAATAAAATTTCAGGTAATAATTAGATTCGAATTTTTGTCACGTTAATTGAAATATATTATTTGAGTTTTTGCATGTAAGATAAATCCTTCAATTTTAAATACTTACATAGTGACGCTTTTTTCAATCGGAGTATTGGATAAGGCTGTCATATTCTTGGGTCGTCTCAGAATTAGTTGAAACTTAGTTTTATACTGTAGTTCATCGAAGCTCGGGAACACCTTGCGTGCATTATTCAATCGCAGGTAAGTAGCCACGTAACTACTGCTCGTATGAAAAATAAATACAGCCATCGAAATTATGTCTTAGAAACTTGGCGAAAATATTGAAATTATTTTTTAAAATTATGTTATAAAATTTATATTTTTAAATTTTCTTTACATCTTAAATCAGCATTTTATTTTTTGAATATTTTTTATAATTGTTTCCAAGTTATAGATATTAGAAACTGATTTATATTTTTAACTCTGACACATAAAATTTTTAGTGCATAGCGAAAAATAGAACGATTTTTTAAATATATACTATAAATTATCGTTACGCTACCGATAATTTCAAATAATTTGTAGAATTTCATTTCAATACTTCGCGATCTGTAATGTTTATTTACTCAGTATTTTATTATGGTAAGAACTTTCGCCTCGCATTCATTTTTAAAAGTTTAAACGAAAGTTTTCTGTTATATACGTACACAAATTTACTCGAGATATATACGCAAGAATTTTACTTACTGTTTTTGTCCTTTCACGTCCATGTAATGATTCATAAAAAGATCAGACGTTCCATTCGTTGTGATGTTTCCTAAATATGTGATGTCGATCTCGCATATCACGTCTCTCTTTAGCATCTTATCAAGATGAATCAATAACTTTTTAGGATTTCTTTCAATCTTGGTGATTTTTACAGGTGCTGGAACCTTTGGCTCTTCACTTTCGTTCAGAAATAAATTAAATCAATATTTAATCAAATTTTATTAATTTGATATATCATCGACGATTATATATTTTATATTTTTATATATTTTTTGAACTTATTTTTATCTTTATTGTTACATTTAATTGTTACATTTGTAGTATATTAAATTTTTACGTTGATCGATGTTAAACCTAATTATCACTATTTTGAATCATGTACATTAAAAAAATATTTATTTACGAGAAGTTAACAAGTTTTATATTTATTTTACGAAAGTACTTAATAATTATGGAAGAATTAGAGCTAAAAATACTAGCAAAGAAAATTTTATCTTATACTTATGAGGAAAACTACAATTGGTAAATAATAAAGTTACAGTCACTGAGCGTATCAATTGAAATCAATCACTAGATATAATTATTTTTGCATCCACTTCTGTTACTGCTTTTAGTAACGAAATTTAATTTCCTTTTTCCTCGATTCATCCTTTAATTATCTTTATTTTCTTTTAAAAAGGGAAATAATATTTTTTTATGTTAGTATTAAATTGTTCACAATATAATACTGATTTTAAGTACATAAACAATGATATTTTTTATTTATTATTTCCATATAAAGTTTTTTCATTAAAATTGGAATTTTTTAAAAATAAATTTTATTTATTTTCAAGCTTTATAGTTTTCAAACTTATGTACATAAATTATTTATAGCGTTGAAAATTCCATCGAAGAAATTAATATAATAAAAATAAATTTATTTGAATTCAAATGAAATTCGGTACAATTTTAAGGCCGAAATTACTTTATATTATCGTCTCTCGATAAACGTTAAATTAAAAAAAAAAGAACTTTTGGTTAAAAAATGTAAAATTGAAACCAGAAAAAATAAAAAACTGTTTTTGTATATATCGTATATATATTTTGTATCGGATGTGCTCGAGTTCGTGTAAAATCTTAAATAAAATAATTTTGACAAAAGGCTGTTTTGGGTTTCATTACTTAAAATTTATAGTTAGAAAAGCGATGTAATAATTCATTTGGATTCGTAAATGGAGTACATAATCACAGGCTGTAAATCGCAAATTTTATTTATGACGAGTACTTAAAATTGACTTTTGTCGAAAACCAAATAAAACTTAGCAAAACGAAAAAAGCAAATATCGAATATTTGGAAATAGCAAAGATGAAAGTATAGTATAACAGAGTTGTATCCGGATGGGCAATAAGCGCGAACGAGCATTGGTTAAAGTTTTTCATAAAGCCGATAAATTCCCTTTATCGATTGCAAGGAGAAGGACGGGCTGAGAAAGACGGAGAAGTTCGAATGGAAATCGGAAAGGCATTAAAGTCGTGAGCACTTACGCGCTGTCGTCGGCCACGAGGACATCGTTGAGTCGAGTGACCCGAACGTTCGAGTGGGAGATCTGGAGGTCCGGGTGTACGTGGAGGCTTATCTTGTCGGCGCTCTCGGTCCAGGTGACGTTTATTCTTACGCGGCCCTTGAACTTCGCCTCGGCGATAAGCGGCTGAATCTCGAGGATGTAGCTCTGGGGCCAAAGATCGTCGCAGATGCAGACCCACTCGAGCTTGTGCTGCTCGTTTAGATCGACGCTCCGTTCGAGCCTCTGAGATATTTCCTATGGATTTTTATAATCGCCATCGGCGTTTATTTTCGAATGCGTTCGGATTCGTTCGGATTCGCGTACGATCGGGGGTATTTTTTTTTTATATATTTTTTTTTATATTTTTTTTTTAATCTAAACGAATCGGAATAGAAAACTCGCTCCAAGCCTTTTTTCGCAGTATCCTACTAAATAGTCTCTGCATTCCGTGACTCGTATATTCGAGCTTAGATTATTTCACTTATTTTATTATTATCTTTTTAATTTTTTCTTTAAGACTTTATTGTTAGTGCAATATTTTTCTGTTCGATGACCTTTTTTTGTCGAGCTTCGTTAAGAAAGAACTTTGTTTAAATTCGTGACAATTAATAGAAACATTGTTTTACTTATTCGTATAAGATATTTGGAAAATGTGAGATTAATAAATAATAATATGTATGCTTTGAAAAAAATTTCTCCGGTATATTATTAAGTTTGAGAATGTATAGTATTTTAAAGGTATGTATTTCAACAAACGAAGATAAATTTTGTATTGGAATTGATTATATTTATTAATGTTGTATATACCTTTTGTGAAATAAAAATCCGAAATAAAAAATAAGTATTTTAAAATTTTTATTCGTATATAAACTAAAATTTACCCACTATAATTGTAAAATGAATATAAAAACGAAAAGTTGAATATTTATTTTTCTTTTAATTAATTTTTCAGTAGTTAATTAAATTGGTTACAGATTTACTAACACGATATCAAATTTTTAGATCATAAATCTGTTGATTTACTAGCAATTTCGCTACTTTAAATCAATTTTTTCATTTAGGTCACAGTTAAAGAACATTAAAAATTATTTAGAACATAATTATTTAAAATTGAAAATTTTGTGATTAAATAAATTTGTCTCGGTAAATTGAAAAGATTTACGAGTTTTTTTTTAACGAGCACCACAATTCGTTCAAACATATTGAATCTTTAAGAATATTAATTAATTTATATTCCTTATTCACATATATTTCTGGAATATTTTATTACTAATTTAATATTTGATAAAAATTTTAATACGTGTCCACGCAAATAATTAAATTTCTATCTTTATCAATATTGATAATTAGTTTAGATAATAAATGAAGAATGTATCTTGCAATATTCAAAGAATAAAATAATATTTTTCCATTTTTATCGTACTTTATATTTTAGGTGTGAATACTGATATTTTAAATATGCGAATAAAGTATGATTAATACTTAAGAAATAGTATCTTAGGAAATTTTATATTAGAATTTGAACAAATGCGAATATAGATAATATAAATATATAATATTTATTAAGAAAAAATATTTATGTTTAAATATTTTGGATAAAAATAAAAAAAATTGATAAATAAGTAAATATTTATAAAAAATTAACTCGTGTGTAATAATTTGAAAAATAACACACTCGAAAATTTAAATCATATTTTTATACATTTGAATTTGTGTGTATTTCATATTATTATTTATTTTAATTTTCACACTGCATTCATTGAATGTTTTAATGGAATTTTAATGGAGCATTTTAATGGAAGTATCAAGGAATTAAATTAAAATAATTGTTGAAAATATTGATAAAACTTGATGTATTTTAAAGAAACGAAGTAATATTAATAATATAATTTAAAATTTTTAATTCAACTTACTTCTGGAAAAGCATCAGTAGCAACGAATAAAATTAGGGAAATCCCTAATTTTAAGGCGGATCGCCTCATCTTGATCGATATTGTCTTCTAAAATCTAAGAAATTAAATGTACATAAATGAATGTACACGTAAGAAAGCTTTGTATCTGATAAAAAATATTATTTATTCTTAAATAGGGATTTTTTTTAAAAATAGTTCCGCAAAAATTTATATAATATCGAAGATTCGATTTCTAATAAAATGCCACATTTTTTCGATCTTTAATAAAAAAGTAATACAATTTTATAGATAATAAAAAACGAAATCGTTCGATAAAATAATTATAAAAACAAACTCATACGATTCCCAGAGCATTTGGATTTTAATTTTTGTATTTTAAACGAAATATAAATTTGTTAAAGTGAACGTCGGTAAATGTTTGAGACACAACAGATTGACACAACAGAAAAAAAAGAAAATCGAAATGATGGATTCTTTCACTAATCGAAGAAGCTATCGATTATTAGCGCAGTCGTAATCGAGAACAATAAACAAAAATCATCGTCTTGGTGTTATCGACCGCGATGAGTTAAACAGGTTCGCCGATAGGCTTTAAATTAAAGTGCCGTACCACATAACGAAGGAACGAACGAACGATAGAACGAAAGAACGAAAGAACGAAAGAACGAAAGAACGAAAGAACGAACGCGCAATAAAAATTCAAGTCAACGCGTATTTCCGAATTATCTGGCTCGGAATCGCTTCTCGATTTCTTCGGCGGATCATTCGTAATATTATACTCGTAATATTTTGTAATTGGTAATTGGAAAGTCGAGCGAAAATATTGGTCGGGCGATCGCGTCTCCATTTCATCCATGACCAGGAGCCTTCGATTCCATCGCTACTCACTTTTGCGTAAACGCGGAAAAAAATATAAAACGAGAAAAAATCGATGCTCGATCCTTCGTAGCCGTTGGCTCACTGTACCGCGATGGCGACGTGGACCCTTCGTTTTCGACCTCACACACGCGCGTCTTTCTGCGGGGTGAGGGTGCGGGGGAGGGGATCTAGACACTAGGTATTCCATCGGCGCGTAGGCGGGTCCGGGGATCATCAACGGTGTCAAGTGACGAACAGTCGGTGTCAGGTCTTTACGTCTCTCTCTCTCTCTTTCTCTTTCAAATCACGGGTGACGGTTTATCGAGAGCATCGTTATCAAACGATGTAGATCCGTCGCTCGTTATCCAATTGCGCTAGTAGGAGCGAATGAAAAGGGGTTACCGTTTTGCCCGATCGCTTGGATGCGCCAAGTGTTAGCAATACCATTAGCGATATACGGAGAGCCGGATGCCGGCCTGATGAGAAGAAACGGGCTCGCTCTCTATTTCTGTATCTCTTTCTGGCGCATCGCGTTTACGACGTTCACTCGTACCCCTTTGACGTCAGTGTAGCATTGCCAATCAGACCTACGTGTATCGGGCGGGTAGGTGGAGAGGGTCTACGATTTAGGAAGAGTTACGAGCACGTGCGATGTATACATATACATACACACATATATATATATATATATACACGCTTAACACGTAAAACTCGCTTCCATGTTTTGATGAGCTTGCACACGTTCGCTGTAGCCAGTAAAAGGAGTCTCGTGCGTGCTTTTTATTTTGTTTGGCAAAAGAGTCGCCGGTACTAAATTCACGGAAAGAATTCGAGTCTATTCATTCGGCTTAATTTGTTATGATTTTTTCAATTATTATATTTCGACCGATAAAATCATTGTTATTTATTATACCGAACATTAAATATATTTTTCTTGTTATTGACAATAATTACTTTTTTTATCTCTCGTAAGAAACTTTACATTTGAGTTAGCATTGTATCCGCGTTACGTGTATAGATTACGAAGTCACTTTTTGAAAAAAGTAAAGCGTAAATAAGTAGATTTTATGGATAAAATTACTTACGATTAAAGAAAATTTTGAAAAAAATTAATTTTAATACGTTATTATTATAATCAAATTTACGAGCTTATACGTTTGTAATAATAAGATAGTAATGATAAATAGAGAGTAAATTAATACAACGGGTATACTAATTTATTGTATAATAGTAGTAAAGTTAGTAATAAAGTTGACTGTTTAGTGAGTATATATGTATTCATAAAAAAACAAATTGAAATATAATAACTATTATAATAATTATTTAAATTAAATTAACTTACTGCATGAATGATTACTAATGAATAAATAGTATAATTACAATCTTCGTTTACGATTTCACGCGTATAACATTTGTTTATAAGTTCGCTATCGAATCGTATTATTTTATTTATAATTTAAATTACTTTCAATATAGAAATAAAATTTGTTAAAAGCTCTTTGCATCTAAAATTTTGTTTGCGAAGAAAAATGTTAATTTTTTAAAACTTACAATTTTTTCTTATATAGGTCGATTAGCATGGAGAGTATTGAATCAAGGTGACAAATGTGAAGATTATTTTATGCATTATTATCGTATCGATTGTAACTGTGATATAAGACATTCTTTTGCTATTAATTTCAAGTTTAATTATGATAAGATCAAGCAAATCATTTAAGTTATAAGTCAGAGCTACAATGGAACGACTGGTTATATATTCTCACGAAAAATGAGAAAGATATTCTGTGTGATTTTGGACCGAGGCTAATTTTGTCGTTGTAGTATGAATATTTTTCAATTAAAACAATTTTCAACCGCAAAAATTATTATTTTCTATTCAGTATAAAGTTGAGATAATAAATTTATCACGATATAAAAAATTATTAGATTTTTTAGTAAAATAAAAAAGTAGGAACACTTATTTTTCAATATATTGGATTATTTATTGAATACTTAAAAAAACATTCAAATCATTTTAACAATATATAAATTAAGAAAAACAAATATATCATAATAAAATTATAATTTAATTATAAAAATTTTAAACAATTAAAGGAATTTTTTAAGATAACGAATAAAAAATTTAGTTATTAAAAATTTATGGAAAATTTTTATGGAACAAAACTGATCATATATATTTTTTCAAACAATCTTTATAGAAGGAGGGAATTTATGCCAATAGTCTGCGAAGATTCTATGTAAGTATATTAGTGGTAAACTCTAAATATATATATCTATCACGTAATTATGTACCCGAGCTACGCGTTTTCTGTTTTGATTTACTTCTATTCTGGAAATCATTAAACAGATGTATCGAATTATAATATATCTGTTAAATATTTATACACAATTAAAATATAAAAAAAGTTATATTACTTTTTATCGCACAAGTTTTAATATACAAGTTTACAAGTTTTATTACTTTAAATTGTGTGTTACGTACATCTTTGATATCATTTTTTATACATTATGCAAGAAACTTTGTTTATAATCTACTTTATTATTTTAAAATATGTATTTTAATTTTGTACATCAATTCAAGTAGTTATATGGAATTTATTCAATTGGGTATTACGAAAGAATAAACATACGTATTTCTATTTAAACCATATCTAGAATATTTAAATACTATCTACATTGCCTGGATTTTTTCTTCGCTGATCATTACTCGAGCAAATATTTACATTGTAATTTATTTTACTTATTTGAATATTATTTTCGTTTTATTTAAACAGCAAATATGAAAAATATTAACAAAGGAATTAAAGTAACAAAAAAGATCTTTTTATAAATTGAATCACTTTCAAAATGATTTCAAAGTATTTTTTGAACACGTGGTACCGATTTTATGTAACTATATTATGTAAGAATTCTGAGTTATGAATGGCAGAATCATTGGGAAACTTTTTGGAAATTTCGATTATTGGTTTAACTTATACAATTAGTTATAAAATATTTTATCTAACTTTTTTAAATATTGTTTTTAATAATTTTATGAAATTCATAAAGTTTTTACGTAATTAACGGAATAGTATAAATAATGCGATTGAAAAAATAAATTCACGTTGACCGAGCATTCAAATGCATTTTTTGGTAAGCAGAATACTATTTTCATATTTTAAAGTTTTAATAATAAGAATCAATATTATATAACAAATCTTGTGTAAATTTGTTTAAAAAGATATATTTGAACGGATTCCATCAATTAATTATTTAATGTAATTTAATCTTGAAGAATAAAATAAAATAAAAAAACAATTAAATGTTATTTTAAAGGATACTATAGGGTGGAAGTGTATATATGTTCAGTTATTTAAAAGATATTTACTTAAATGAATTATATTACAAGAGAGACTGGGTCACGGTTAATAATTAGCACTTTCAATCCAAGTATAGCAATCATATAGTGTTTATGATTATAGGAGTTTAACCGATACTTATGTAGATAGAAGAAGCTCAAGAGATAAAATAACATATTAATTTTAACATGTTGATTTTAAAAGGAGCTTTTTAGCGTTATTATTTAAACGAAGTTAGATTAACTCTTTAATGTTTTAAGACAAGAAAAATTAAAAGGTTCAATATTTGTTGATATAATTTACTATTCAGTATTTATCGAATAATTAAATCATATTAATTATTATTATCGATATCTATATTCTATTTAAGATATAAATTATATCTTATTATTACGATTTTAGTATATTTAAAAATTTAATACGAATTTAAATAGAAAAAAAACTTTTTTTTGATTCCGAACTGTATATCGTAAAACTCGTAATTTTCAATTTTATCGTATCGATTAAAAGATTTTGTGAAATTGATCTCAAATTTATCCATAAAGAAATATAAAGATAAAATATATTTTATTCTTTACGTAGATTTATATTATTTTTAAGGATGTAACGAAAATGTTTTGAACGTCGAAAATCATAAATTTTGTAATTAGATTATAACGAGTACACACGTAACAAAGAACTATTTTTATAGATCACCGGTAAAAATTTATTTATGATAAGATAAAATTATGTAATATATAATTATTTATACTTATTATACATATTCATTTAACACAAACGTCTCTTATTCCGATTTTCTTCATCCCATTTTTCGTGCTTGAAATAGTGATTTAGATAACATTTACCACATGATATCGGTATCCTTTGTAAACAGGTTACATTACCACAATACGATATCTACTCGAGCTTAGAAATAAATTGAAAACAATATTCGCGATGAATGGATAAGTAAGATTTATACTTGGAATAGCAGACACGTCGAATAAAATGTAATAAGCGAAAAGAGGAAGGAGAGGGGGGATCGTGAAAATCAGAGCATTGGTCCTCCTGAATCAATATTCATATATCCGAGCTCGTCCTGACCTTCGAAGCAGATTGACCTCTAATTGTCATTTGATGTCGTTTGACTTAGGAAAGCCGTACCAGTCGGTGATTCGTCATACACAGTGGAAGATTTTGCGACTGTTACTCTTGGAACCATACCGACCTGATTTTCCGAAGCTTCAAACGTTGCTCGATCAGTTTTCCAAAGCTGATCTATTATTCTAGTACTTTAAGTTTTATTTTTAGCTCTCTTCAATTTTTTCCCATTCAACGCTGTTGATCGATATATAATACCCTATTATTATTTTATCGAATTAACATTCATTGCTTGGTACTTACTTTTATTATTTCAATGAACCAGAGAATTTTTATATAATAATATTGAATTCAATAATTTTAGATGTAAAATGAATCTTGTGTATTATTTATACTACTTTGCTTCATCGGTTGATCAGGTTGTCACTTAAATATACATAATATTGCGATGATGAAAGTAATTAATAAATTATTTTATCAATTTAAGAAATGTGTAAGTATTTCCACACATGATTTACAAAAATTCTATTTCATATTTTTACGTCAATTTTGATTTATAGTTTTTTTTCTTTTAAATATTTGTCTTCAAAATTTATTTCATTCATTATATAAAATTTGTACTTCAATTCATTACGATAAAAATATTATTTTGGATTGTCACTCTGTATTTTAAATAATGATCTCTATTATTGACCAATTGGCTTTTCTATGATTGGATATACAATTTCACTATTAACCATTCAACGAGTTTTCTTTTATTCGTATTTTGGTAGAAAATACGGGCGATTAAGAATTGCTCCCTTTCCGATAAATTTTTTCCAGTTCGTGATCAGAATTTGAAAATATTTTTTTAAAAAAGATCACGCTTTATGTTATGATTATACCCAGTTAATTCAAATATTTTGATTTTAGTTTTCATTCTGATATATTCTCAGTACATGTATAGAGAGTAAGTATCGTATAATATTATAAAATGGATTAAAGTTTATTGAATTCGTATAAAAAATATTTTAAAGTGAAAATAAATTGTTTTTTTTATAATTACGATTATTTTATATATATAAAAGGAGATGTGTAAGCAAATTCAATGACGTTTGTTATGTTTATAAAATATTCTTAGAGATTATGTCAATTAAAATATTTATTTATATTTACATATTAATATTTTCTTTACACTAATTACTTGTGCAAATGTTTTTATAACACCGTTATACTTTATTTTTCACATTTAACACCATGGAAGTAAAGAGATGGAATTTCTATTAATATTATAATTACTTTAATACTATTTGAATGAAAACATGGAAATTTGTATATCAAATGAAACTTGATTAAATTTTATAATTGTGCTAAATCTATAAAATCAATATAAAATCTATAAATTGAATACTACATTTTTTAAAATAAAAAATTATGAAATGTACGCATTTACTATTTAATAAACTCTGTAATAAATTTAAGAATTTTCGTGATATATAATTACGTACGTAACTATTTCAATACCTTTTTCGAATATCATAAATATATTAAATTGATACATTTTTTTATAAAAAGTAATATTTAAATAAAGAGTAACATTCATATCGGCAATTATGTATTTTTTTCTTATAATATCTTACGCTATTTTTCATAGCTTTTTCGTATTAAGTATAAGTGCTTTAATTTTATTTGACAGCCTTTTTCTAGTTGAATAAATAAATAAATAAATATATATATATACTAAAGAAATTTCATTGGAATTATACATTATTCAATGTCTATTGAATAATTGTAGATATATCATATATTTTATATTAATATTAGTGACAAGTAAAGATATTGAAAAAATTTTTTAAAAACTACTGATCTATGTTCTATTATTTTTAATTAATTTAATATATATTTTACGAACATATTAAATTTCTTATCGGAAATTTAACACGATTCATAGGTACTTTATTGTGGATAACTTGCACAAGGTTATTTAGCGAGGTTTATTTTCTATGAAGAAATATTCAATTTTGTTGGTTTGATTGAAATCGGATGTTATAATCGAGTTTGTGCTATATTTGTAATCAAATTATGTTAAGTTCGAACGAATGAAATCATAAAGAACTTTAATTTCTTTTTATGTCAAGGTATCGATGTGAAAGCAATTAAGTAATTAAACATAAGTTTTTTATATTAATGGCATTATTGAATAAAACTACATTTTACATAAAAAGTTTTATCTGATTCCAGAATCATTTTCACAACAACGTACATTATTACACGTCATTACAAGTTGCACACTTTAACTTCCTGTGGATAGTTTTTAAAAATGTGTAATAAATTCGCTGGTTAATTATACGACGTAACGTAACATTTCAACGGACATATCGCGTACATTTTAAACGAGACTGATATTAACAAACGAAAAATTAACGAACGTTCGAAATTTTCTTGCCAGTATAAGAAACGGCTCGACTCGTTCAAAGTAAAAGACAGTTACGTAGACCCGGTACCAAACTCAGCTCTAGTCGTACGTTGGAACGTTCTCTCTCTCTCTCTCTCTCTCTCTCTCTGTAAAAGCAGAAAAACAGCCGAGCATTAAGGTAAAATAAGCGGTGGTGGAAAGTCCAGGCGAAATAAAGCCCGTTCCACGGTTGCATCGGACACAGCGGCCAAGCGCACTTCCGCAGCTCGCGATCGGCCTGGAGACCCGTTGATCTCCGAGGCACCGCTCGTCTCACCGAGGAAGACGAAGGAAACGGAGGAAAAAAAGAAACCTCGCGGGAAGACGACGATGAAGCGCGAAGAACGAAGCCGTGGGTGGGAGGAGTCGCATCTTCGGGAGTAGACTCGCGGCGCAGGTGGAAGTACTAATTGCGCTCTCTACCTGTGCGCCGCGTCTCTCCGGCTTTGCTCTCTTCTCGCGCGCACGCAGCAGTGTTTACGCAGTGCGCGGGTCGCGTTCGTAGTCGACCGCGTGAGAGAGAGAGAGAGAGAGAGAGAGAGAGAGAGAGGGAGAGAGCGAGAGAGAGAGAGAGTCAGGGAAGCCGCGCGTGCGTGCGTGCGTGCGTGCGTGCGTGCGTGCGTGCGTGGGTGCGCGATTCGACCCCTGGATCGGCGTTCCTGCTCCTTCCAGCTGCACGGGAGATCGGCAAAATGCGACGAGGAAGCGTCACCACGTACGTCGACGATGGCCGGCGTCACTGTGAGCAGCCAGCTTTTCATATTTTTTCTTCCCATCCCACCGGAATGTTGCACGAGGGTTCGCGATCGCTCTTCCCGGATTTTCATCGATCGAGGGTGCCGGTCGATCCCGATTCGAGATCTCGTCCGTTAAACGATTCTTCGCGTTCGCGCGAAGCGAAAGCTTTCTTTTTTAAGCGAGAGCTTTTTCTTCTTAACCATCGTGCAAAATCCCGGTTGGTCAGGTGGTAGACTCCAAGGCTTTGTTGTTTTATCGCCGCCTATCATTTTTATCATGGGAATGGTTATACATCGCGTTAACGTTACGTCGTTGTTTACGCTGTCGACTATGGTAATATTTTCAAATGAAATACGAACGCGAGATGAGTTTTCGACATTTAACATTTGTTATTCGTAATTTTTAAATGCACTTCTCTAATTACAAGGTGGTTGCGTTTGCAGGAAATGTTACATTTATCTCTGGTAATAAAATTTTTAGCGATTCGAGGTTAGTTCCAATGCATTCGTTCATTCGTTCGCTATTAAATTTGCTTTTAAACAGCTTATATCACGTGCGTACACGTGATTACATAAAATATATCCGGAACATATTTGTTTCCGAATAAAATCAATGGCTGCGCAGTAATGTAAATGCGATATAAGAAAATAAGAACTCGGTGTCGAGAGACTTAAAATTAATTCAATTATCGCGTTGAAATTCCGCGTACATTGTAAATTACATCGCAAACATCTGTCTCTTAATTTCCCGTTAGCGACGGCACACAATCGTAGGAGACTACAATCGTAGCTTACGTCTCGCGGTAATTACACAATTACGACTTAATTCCAGTATAAATACGATCGAAACACGCGTGCATCACAAGTTCCTCGATGAAACGAAGCGTTCGTTAACCGCGTCGGCGTTTCAGCGGAAAACCGTTTCACCTTCGAACGCGACGACACTTATCTCCTCGCGGGGATCAGAGTTTGCCGCGTCCTCGTTCCGCTCGCCGAAATTCCGGTTAGCCACGGTGTCGCGGAAGCGCTCGATCGTCTTGAGAATAACAACCGGATAGTGGCGCTTTATCGAGATTTAGAGATGAATGAAAGAACGCTCGTGACGTTGGAAGCGAGAGCGAATTTTTATCATTATCGTTCGCTTCGTGATCCGTTCGTGAAAGCGCGACCGCTGATATCCCGTGTTTCGGGGGTTACGAGATACATCAAATTCTCGACACCGAAGTTGGACTGTCCAATCGACTGCCCAATCGACTACCCAAATACTAATAAATAATGCTGCCTGATCGCTTTGATAATTAACCGTATCTTCGTTTGCTTGTTCTAACATTCCTCGCTACTTCCAGTGACATGCATTTGCATTCATTAGTAAAAGACTTATTTATAGTCAACGTGTTTGTATTCTAATAAAACGTTTTATAAATAGTTGAGCAAACGCGATGGTTCAATCGAAGTATTAGGATGCAAGAGATTCGATTATTAAAAAACCGATTATCGCGATAAACTTTCCATTCTTCGTCAATTTCATCAATGACGGTCGATGAGAAATATGAATAAAATTTCATGGTTACGTATGGAACGATTTTTATAGCAAGGAAAAAAGAATAGTCTAACTATTATTTAACAAAATTTATGTGTCCTAATAGTAAGCATATGTGTATTTTAGATTAATAAAATTTGCGGTTTTATCAAATTAATTACATACTAATTATAAACATATACATCTATCGGTGACCAAAGCTATAAATTTTCTTTCCTTTTTTTCTTTTCTAGCTATGATAATGAAATGATTTATACCATGTTAACTATTAATTAATAAAACTTTAACGCGGCATCTATTGCACACTAGGTTTTTATTTAAACTAAAAATACGTTCGTTGAAAGTTACATGCATTTTATTTTTTTGTCGATGTCAAAGACCAGAATTTTTCTTCTCTTCCTATTTTAAATTTAAGGTAATCGAACGATTGTTTGTTATAAGTTATTGATACGACATTGCTATTCCATTTAAGGAGAAAAGGTACTCATATTTTTAAAAGAAGTCATATTTTTATTACGTATTTTATTTTATGACTTTCATTGAAATTTAATCTTCGAATAGCTATATTTTAAAATTTATTTTCGAGCTTTGGAAATTTCCTAGCGTTCAGGGTTTCGAGTGATCAAGGTTAAATTTTTTACACATATTATCGAACTTTTTAGTGTTTTTTTAGAGCGAATATTTCATTGTTGCACTTATATAAGTAAAATAAAAGCAATATTGCGAAACCTTTCATTGTTTTTTCGAAATTAAATTAGAAATGTTAATCTAGAAATTGAATGCACAGATTAATTAGTAATAAAATTAGTAAGATTTTATTTTCTTAAATAATAGTTTTAAAATATTATAATTTATAATAACGATTTGTGGTTCAAAAAAAGTGTTAAACTTTATATTAAACTTAGTTTTCTATATTTTATAGGTTTGAATAACACATTTTGAACATGAAAATAAGAAATTAAGTTTAAATGATTTTTAAAATATAGATTTACGTCCTTTCTTAACCGAAGAGAAGTAAGCTTATATACATTTTTTAAACGATACATTATTTTATTTTATGATTAATTATCACAAGATGTTGGAGAATATTTGCGTTTAGACAAAATTAATTACCATTTAAATTATAAGTTTTGAAGAAAAAATGTAATAAAATATCGTCTTAAGTCAGAAGTTGTAAAATAATTTTGTAATTTGTTCGAGAACGTACATCGAACAATTTTTAACGTTACACGAATCGAGAGCGTTTTTGCGTCAGGATTATATGGATAATTCACTCGAGGTTATTCGAACATTACGCGAGACGAGCTTACGTTAGAAAGCATTGAAATAAAAATACTGGATGTTACAGTTACATATATACGTGTAATAGATCACACATTTATATACGGTAAGTTTATTTCACTAGGTGACTTTTCTATTAACCTTATTATTAAAACAAAAAGTCAAGCCTTACCGATAGGAAAAATTAAATTTTTAATAATTAAAAGACACCTATTACAAACTAGTCCTCTTTGGATAAGGTAAAAAAGCTTGTCTGCGATTGTCGTTGTATCTATAAAAATGGTTTACAAATTTGCTCACGAACGTGTAAAATAGTCAGTTCGGAAAGGAGCTACATTAAAAAGAGGTGGATTTTAAAGGAACCACAATCAATACGTAATCAATGGGAAAACATCGGAGAAACTCGATCTCGGCAATTTTAATAAATTTCGCGGCGAGTTTGGCGGAAAGTTTGGCGGAAAGTTTGGCGGAAAGTTCGGCGGCAAGTTTAGGAAGGCATACGGTTCGGTTGGCGAAAGGCTCGCACCAAAGTCGAACGTCGAGTCGAGGTAGAATCCGCGAGAATAACGCGCCTCGGACTCGCGAGTGTTATCATCGTCTCCGGCGATGGCGCGTAATCGAGGCACGCGTCCCTCGACGTCCCTCGACGTCCCTCGACGTCGCCGCCGTCGCCGTCGCCGCCGTTACCGCCGTCGGCCACTGGAGCCACTCGGACCACTCGATAAGCCCGAGTTTCGATTCTGCACGCTCGTAAAATTAACAAAGAAATCTTTCGGTTGAGACCGAGCGTCTCTTGTCGCTAATTTTCGAGTACGGGAATCGAGCTTGTAACGCCGCCAAAGTTTTTCATGCTCCTTTATGCTTCGAATTGAATTAAAAATGTTCGGCAATTATTAGCGCCTACTTTTAATGCGCTTGTGTACTTACCGGTGGATTCCATGCAATTTCGTGAGCGCGATATAATAATCTTCTAACTGTTTCTAGCCAATGCGCGATAAATAAACTCTAATTGATCGTCGTTAGATTTACTTTTTATCTACATTATGTAATAAATTAATTAACGGCTGTTCGATTTGCGATTTTTCTTTCACTTCGCAAATTTAATTTTCTAATTAAATACGTTAATTTCTTAATATTAATCACGAGTTTGTCTTAAAGATAATAATTCTTTTTGCGTAATAAGCAGATCGTTGAATTACAATTATTTAAAATAAATAAAAATGATTTATATATTTAAAATTTCTCGTATTTGGGTATGCATTTTTCAATTATCAAAATAATTCGTAAAATATTTATCCAATAAAAAAAAATAAAATCCAATAAAAAAACCGAATAACGAAGACTACGTTTCAAATATTTATATTCTTAAGTAAATATATCGATGTAGGAGCTGATTTTATTTTATTCTTACAGGACAAAAGTTCGCATTTTTTTTTAAATTATGTTTTTGATTACAAAATATAACTAGTTTTAAACGATCGAACCATTCATTTATTAATGATTAAAGTAATTTTTTAAATATTGTACCAGTCATTTAAAATATTATTCGCGATGCCGTTTATGTGGATTAAGTTTAGTTTTTGTAACGAAGTGTACTTGTTATTATTTTCAAAAAATGTTTACGAGCCATTATAATTTTTTCCATTTTATCTACTAATTATTTAAAAGTCGTATATTAAAAAAATTGATAGGTATTTCACATTAAAAAAGAATTGTTTTGAAAAATAAAAATCAAGTTTCATGTGGGTTTTAAAATAATTTATTATGTAATACAAATTACAAGAAGAATAAGAAATTATTTAATAATTTATTTGCAAACAGATACGGTATGTGTTTTCATTGTTAATTCAATTATTCTTACAAATCATTATTAATTCATTTATCGATATTTTGAATGTACATGATTTACAAGACTTAAAGTCTGTTATTACAGTAACAAATTATTTTCCGAAGAAACTATTTTTGGTCTTACAATTTCAGTATTAAGTAAACAGTGATGCATATAAATATATTTAAACAATTTTTGAATATTAGTAAAAATATCATAAAAATTTGAGACTGCAATTTAAACTACAAAAAAATGATTTAATTACGACATATGGTTGTATATTAGATCGATCTTCTTTAAATTCTTCGCGTGTTTTATCTTTTCGTTTTAAGTCGACATAATTTTTATTTGGTAACATTATTATAAAATGTATTTAAAACAACATTTCGTACATAAAATTATTGAAGTTTTGTTAAATGCGATACTTTTATCGGGGAACATGAAAATCTTAAAAAAATGTAACGAAAAAGGAACGTTTGTTTCAAATTGAATAAAAATCGATGAATAAATTTTTTCATAGTTTCATTAAGAATTCTAAAAAAATAAAACCATCGTATAAAAGAAATAAAAGTCGTGTATATCTTTTTTATTTTTTCGGTTAACATACTTTCCGAATTTAACAAAAAAATAAAAAATGTTTCAATACTTTACAATAATGTCGAACGTAGATACGTAAATTGACAATCGAAATTCTTTCGGTGGGTAATGTTTTTAATAGATGGTGTATCCGATATCATTCGTATACTCGGAATCAATCACCGGTACACGGACTCAACCGCCTTCCCTCGGAACCCAAAATTTTTCATTGAATCCAAGTTTTATCGACCAAGTTTTATACACGATTGCCTAACATCCTCGACCGTTACATCGACATCGCCTCGATATCGATAAGTAGGTCGCGGTGACCCACTTACCGGAGAGTAAGTAATAGCAAATAGCACAGGACGAGTGTCACTGACCATTATTTACGAATACGGAATTAGGAACGGTGAAGAACGGTGAAAATGTAACGAAAAACAGCGGCTGGTGAAATCGACGTGCGCATCCGAACAGAGGAGGTCGACTCTCCTGTGCGGCCTTGAGGTTCTTTGCCTTGCCGACGTCACAGACGTTCGCGATCGCTGATACGCGGTTCGCGCGAGCGATGCGATAAATCTTCGTCTATCGCGGGACTCTCCGATTGGCTCGATCCGAGGTGTCGTCCGCGCCGAGTCCAGGATACCCGATCGCTTCGTTGCCGATTTCGACCTTTTTAAATTGAATGCCTCTCGTCGATCCAACGAATAATCGAAAGGACAATGAAGGGAACGATTTTCCGAAACGAGTAATTTTTCGGTGAGCTCGACGTACCTTCGAAATTTATAGTTTCGATTGGCGGCGCATTTTCACGCTAATTCTATCCATATTTCAACCAGTGTCAACCAGTGTCAACCAGTGTCGTGTGATTTCTTTGTGTATATTTTTTTAACGCAAAACATAACTTTATTCGCTTAAATTTTCAGTAAACTCATCGATTTTGTTATATCCACGATGATTTCGCTTTTCCATTTTTAAGTTACGATAATTTAAATTGTTTTACTTGAATATATCTATAATTAGCACGTTTAATATCGATCTTATTATACCGACATAATTATTAGCTTTGTTATCGAGGTGTAGAGTCAATCGGTTTAAACATAAAAAAATATTACGACTTCATGATTAAAGATTCGATAATATTTTATTACATTGATTATGTAAATGACGAATAACAATTTTAGCCCAAGGCTATTAATAAATCCTAAATAATGGAAAATATATATACATTTTGTTCTCTTGAGGAGTAATAATTGGATAATTAACTGGACTATCTAATTAGTATTTTAATATTTTGGATATTTTGTTATTCTATTGAAATAATATTATCCGAGTATAATTTTTAATCTGTACCATAATTGCAGATATATCGATGTAAAATAAAATAACTCAATTTTTACGAATAAATTCGATCTTAGTTTTCGGTATAAATTCTAAATTCATTCATCATAAAAACGTTGATAGAATTTTCAAGATACATTGTTATTAAATTATTTTGTTTGCTTTATGTACGTAAGAGTCTTCACAAAAGAAATAATTCAAATACATCGCACGAAAATAAGATAAACTGTAGTTAAAATTAAAATTGAATAAAAGAATTTTAATTATAATCTTTGTAGAATATTTTTAATAAAGTTATACCTGCGTACGTAAAGATCAAACTTTAATAGTTTTTTTAATTATTACGTACATTTTTTTATTTATAAATATGTAAAATTTCTCAAAATTTGTTTCGGAATTTATTCGAATATTTTTTGAAAGTAAAATATTTTATTTCACGTTGAAACATAATAAATTTAAGTAAACATGATTTAGAAAATAACAAATTTATATTTTTATCGAAATAATTTCCTATTTTGAATTTTGTTCTATAACAAAAAAATCTTCGAATATTTAAACATCGAACGAAAATAAATTTATCCTAATATAACTAGTTTGCTCTATTCCGAGGATTCCTTGTGGATGTACAATTGGTCATTAATAATTACATTCACAAAGTTGATGCTATAAACTTGGAATACGAGAATTCGGCGATAACGAGTATAAGACCGACAAATTAAAATAAAAGCAACGACACGCGGTAGTTTTCCTTTGGCGCATGTGTTTGTCCGCTTCCTAGCTTAATAAAAAAATTGCATAACCAACGCGAAGCCTCGCTCGCATTGATAATCCGCAAAATCAACAAGGATATTTTCGTATTTTATTGCTCGTTACTCGCACGAGCTTTTTCCATCTTTGCTCGTCACGCCCCGAAAGCCGTCTTGAAGCGTTGGGTGAAGCGTTGGGTGAAGCGTTGGGTGAAGCGTTGGGTGAAGCATCGGGTAAAGCATCGAGCGAAGCTTTGGGTGAAGCATCGAGCGAAGCTTTGGGTGAAGCATCGAGCGAAGCTTTGGGTGAAGCATCGAGCGAAGCTTTGGGTGAAGCATCGAGCGAAGCTTTGGGTGAAGCATCGAGCGAAGCTTTGGGCGAAGCATCGGGTGAAACATTGGCTGAAACATCGGCTTGCTTCTGCGTTCCGTCCTCGCTCGCACGCGATCGCTCATATACATATTCCGACTTATCAACGTTATCTAAACGGACGTATCTTTGCACGATGGAACGGCGAAATCGGCGCAGCTGCGGGAATGGTGACGCCGGAGTACCACAGTAACAATAGGCAGGAGTTCACCGTGAATGACATTGACTACGAAAGGACGGGTGGATGTTTCATCTCGTACAGAAAAATCGCCTTCGCTTTCGTCTTTTTCCTCGCCTTCGTCATCGCGGCTGCGTTCATCGGCGTCTACATTGGATCGCCGCCGGATAAAGGCGTGAGTACAACCTACTGCGATTCCCTCCACCGTTTCTCCGCTCTTCCTTCTCGACGATACTGTGAGGTTTGCGATCGGTTACCCTCTCTATGCATCTACCGTGCAAATATTTTAATTCCGAGCTTTCCTGCGTCCGATATATTTCTATTTTCGTTGATTCGTTTTCGACGAGTTTTCCTCGAACCAACTTCCGGTTTTTCTTCTTCGAAAGTCGGGACAAGTCGTTGGTTACAAAGTTTAAATAAATTTTTACGATTTCGATCCGAGGAAAAAATTGTTGTCTCGTTGTCTCGAGGTTCGAAACGATAAATATAACCATTTATTCGATGAATTGAAATCGAAGACTCGTATGAAGAAATTTATAATTTTTTGAAAAACTTAATTTTCTAATCGTAAGGACGGAGTCAATTTTGTGGTAAATATTTTCTATTATAATAATTAAATTTATTTATTAAGCGACAAATATAGTTCAAGGTTCTTCGCTCGGAAAATGAATAATTTACTTGAATGGCTATCCAAACATTACAATTTAGATAATAAGTCACTAAATGTATGTAATCTCTCGAGTATATTGCGCATTTAATTTTAAGAATGTACGGCGGTTTTAAATTTACAAAATGAAAAATATCGTTTGTTTTTACAAATAATTTAAATAAAAAATCGAATGGGTGATGATATATGATGATATATGAACGGAATAAGTAGTAATTCACATCGGTTAAGTCTGACGAATAGGTGAGGGATAACTTCCCAGCTTTTGGAACGTATGACTTCCTTGGCTAGTTTCGTCGTACGTATCTGTATTATGCAAGACTGTAATATTTACTTTGCATACATCGTAACGATTACATTATAACGACCAGTCTTCTAAGGTTTTCTTGTTTATGGAAGTGATTAGAAATCATTTGTTGGATTATGTTGGCAAAGATATTTTTAATTATACTTTTTTATCCGTCTTCCTTATAAATGTTTATATTTGTACCGAGTACCATGAATTTTAGATATAAATTTCTTACAAATTAAACAAATTATTTAGATTATGCTTTTTTTAGATATAAACAATCCTAATTTTTCAGGTATATAAAAATTGAAGGTGTTTTAATACATTTAAAAGTTTTGAAAAAGTTTGCATTTTTTACCGCCATTTCGATGTATTTAAATTAAAAGGGAAATAATTTTGAATTTTCTATCAAGCTTAAAAATATATAAAGAATATTTATTTGATGATTTTAATTTATAAAACGTTTGTTAAAAAATATTTAACTATAAATATATTTACAAAATTTTAAAGAATTTATATTATGCATTAAAACATGAAGAAAATTAATATATATTTATTGAATAAAATATATTTAGTCGGTAATATTTATCTTTAAATATTTTATTTAAAATATTTTAAAATGCAGATTACAGTTATAGTAATATAATTAATTGTAGAGAAATATGAAATTTATCTGAAATTTTTTTATTTTCATCAACTATGGTATAACTTTTACAATTGAATAAAATTATCTGATCTTAATAGTTTTTAAATAATTTTCAACGATCTTTTATAATTTGTACAAAAAATTGTAACTATATATTAATTATGTAAAAATTTGGAACATTACAACGGCTTAAAATTTTTTAAATAGTGTACCCGAAGTTATATTATTGTATAAATTATAGAGTATTAAAAAAGTTTAACTTACATTTTCAAAACATTATACTTATAAATATTATAACGTTTTCTATGGAAAATCGAATATACTACTAATGCAATAATTAGAAGTATTAAAAATAACTTATTGTTCTTAAAAGCAGAGGTTATTATTTTTGTAGCTCGTAAAAGATCTTTTTAGCCCAGATCTAAAAGAATTTATTACTTAATAATTATAAACATAAAAAATAGACAAGTATAAATAAATAAAAAAAAAATTTTTTGTAAAAACGAAAAACATTTAAAGGAAAAATTTCGTTCAAAATTATGTATAAAATGTATGATTTTGGTTTTTAATAATTATGTAAACTTAGAAATTATTCGAATAAAGTCTTTTATAATTCGGTTTCCAGTCTTGTCCAAGGAAGTGCTTTTAAGTTTTAAATTACTTTTGAGAAGAGAAACTTACTATTTATCTTGAATCCGCAATACCTGCACCGAATAAATGATTCGAAAACCTTATAAATTGATGTTCTCTTCTTTCTATCACTTCCTAATTTATTTAATTGATAGTCGAGGTTTTCCTGTGGTACTTGTGAACGATCATTCCAAACATTTGATATGGCGCATATCGAATTCCACGAAATAATTAAAGCAATGGTTCTATTGTGACGTCGGTACTCTCATGATTTACGCAATCCTTCATAAGATATTATCGATATCTGCAGTAATATCTGTAAAGATATTGTTAATATTCCTTTCATTGGATATTGTTATTGAATCTTCACAATAAACTTGGTATTAAAAATATTGTTGTTACTATCTACGTAACTAAATTTTGATTCGGGGTATGTTAACGTATATTATGATGCCGAAGGTTGCAGCTGCTCGATTTTTGATTAATTGACTTTGCTCTTTATACATAATTTTAGAAATTATTAGTTACTGGTTACAACTTTTTATTATTGGTAAAGAGTAGTAATGACTTGTTGTTGACATAGATTTGAAGAATAATCACATTTTAATTCAATATATTTTTTATTTTTAGAAGAACTTGAAATATTTCTAAATAAATAAATCTGGTGAATAATAATGAAATATTTCATATTTATTACAAATATTTATGAATAAAAAAATAAATATAATACATTAATTATTATTATATTGGGAAATTATGACAAAGTATCTACTATCTATTATAAAACAATATTTAAAGTTTATCAAATTCTATTATTTATATAATTCAAACTTTATAATATAAATATTATTTACTATAAATTATTTTATATTATAAATCTTACATGAAAATTCAATGTATCCATTTCGTATCTAGTTGTGGTTATTTATATAATTCTATGTAGTCAGATAAAATTACATGCGAACGAATAATTACATACATTGTATATGTATACCAACATACAAACAGAATTTGATATAATTATCGAGGCATATACAATTCAAATATTTATTAAGTATTTTTAAAAAAATGCATTTATAAACATTAATTATTTATACCTAAATTCTCTGTTATAAAATTCTTTTCGAACAATCAAAATAGGAGAATAAATAAATTATAATAATTATTTTAAATTTCATTTATAATTTAAAAATTCAAAATGGATAGTCATAATTACATAATATTAAAAATAAAATTTTTAACACATTTTCAGGAGTAATAAATTTACTATTTTTTAAAAAATCCATTTTTATATTATAATTTGTAAAATCGAACAAAATATTAAAATGCTGATTTTATTTATTTATTAAAATATGTGTATAAATGTATATATAAAGAAAATTTATATTGTTTCTATTATAAGTGATATATTTGAAAATTAAAAAAATCACATTTTATTCTATGTAATTTAATTATTTTAATAATTTTGTTACAAAAGTATCGTATTAATTAATTCATAAGCTTAATGTTATCAGAAATTATAATTAAAGATTAAATTAATTAATTAATAAATTGTAATAAATATTAGGGAAATTAAAATTTTGTTTAAATACTAAATAAATGATTTATATTTACGGTAAAAATACAAAGATTAAATTACGATTTTCTGAGCGAAGATTTTATATTCTAAACGAAAATACTTTACGATTTAGATTTAAGTTATTTAAGGCTACGCATAATTTTTTGTTACATATTTTAAGCGATGTTAAGAGACGTTAAAAATCCAAGTAGAAAGAAATATTATCGAGTAGGGATTGTACGGAATATCATAAAAAAGATAATGTTACTTCAATAATAATTAAATTTCGTTCAAGATAAAAGATGTTTTGGCTATATTATCCAAGGACGAAGAAGTACCGGACAAATACGTACTTTCTTCGAGCATTAAACCTTTACGTTACAATATCGAACTCGTGCCAGTTCCGGAAATCGAAAAGGGTCAAGTTAATCTCAAGGGACGCGTTACCATAGACTTTCAGCAGGACGGGATTACCGGCCCAAGTCAACTTGTGCTCAATTCCAAGTATTTGACGTTCACAAACTATCGTCTCCTTGCTCACGATAAAGCGGAAAATCTTACCTCCGAGAAACAAGAGGACTCGAAAAGACGTAAGCGAGATACAGTGGAAACGAAAAATGGTAAGAAAATAAATTATTTCATTCGTGCTAACCAATGCTTCTAATTATCATTTCGATGATGTATATTAAATTGATGTAAACTATTATTATTGTGTCGAACAAGTCCATTTTACGAGTAAACTATATGGAACAGCGAATACTATTTTTATTTACATTCAAAATTATATAAATAGCATTCGGTATTTGTAACTTTTTAATATATATTTTACCTCGATTATTGTTTTAACTTAGTTATTGAAATAGTTGAAATATTTTTTTAATTACTCTTTCCATCGGCTTACTAATTCGGAATATTTGTTAATTTTATCAGGTGGTTCGACGAATACATAATAGTTTTTTATTTGAGTAAAATATTTATAATATTATTAATATACGTTTTCCATAATTGAAAGTAATTTAATTTCATCGTTCAATAAATTAAAATTTATATATTTTACGGGCTATTACTTATTATATCGAATGTCTTTACAGTTAAAAAAAGTGAATTTTTGAATATTGAATTCGATTTTGAATAGATTTTATTACTTTTATACGAATATGTAACAAAAATATTTATCGTTAGAAACAACGTTAGGTGCTCTTTCAAATGATTCAATTCCTACGATCGTTACAACAACGATGTCAACATCTTCGATCAATGAAACTGATAAAGTTGTTGAAAACGCGACCACTGCAAAACCGATTGTAGAAAAGAAACGAGTAGTGGAGGATTCGAGAAGTACAACGGAATTAAGAATCAGTGGTAATAAAACGGATGCTGTTGGGGGTATTTACGTGATGTTTCTAGAGAAGCCATTGCAACATGGGAATTATTCCTTAGAAATTACTTACGAAGGAACAGTGGATGAGAGAGTTATATTAATGAAGAATTTATTAAAAAATAATGCAAGCAAGTGAGTATAATTTTTTAGGGATAAAGCCTATGTGTTTTGTAGATAAGTTGGGTTTAGTTAGAATAATATTTTTAATAACGCTAAATGTTTGCGAAGTAACTATACAAGGCTATAAGAGATATTAGAAAGATAATATCGATAATAAATAATATTTAAATTATTTCTAATACGAATCATTTTTAAACGACTTTAAATATAAATCGTGTATTAACTTATAAATTAATTAACTAATTAACTTTCAGTAGACTTAATAAGGAATTTTAATAATTCTTATCTTTATGCTTGCTAATATCACTGGAAAAAAATTTCGTAATTAACTCAAAGATTGCAAAATCTTTTATATTAATATTTTTTAATTTTTGAAAAGTTTATTAAATTGTTTTAATATTTCCCAGGGAGTTTTATTTAAGGTTGTAAATATGTCTTTAATAATAAAAAACTAAGGTTAATTTATAACCGTTATCGGGAAAATAGTTATTTAAGGGAATGTTAGTTTTGTATTTATAATAAATGAAAAATTCTTGAGATTTCGGTGATCCAATCT
Organism: Dolichoris vasculosae; assembly: GCA_018907195.1. Taxonomy (NCBI): domain Eukaryota; kingdom Metazoa; phylum Arthropoda; class Insecta; order Hymenoptera; family Agaonidae; genus Dolichoris; species Dolichoris vasculosae. The sequence goes on along the minus strand of JACCHY010000002.1, from coordinate 15,528,379 downwards.
ATTTTTCCAAAAAGGGTGCTTTTAGTGTCAAAGCTGAAACCCGTCGGTGCTTCTCGTCTCTTTCCAGCCTTTGATGAGGCGAAACTGAAGGCGAGTTTTGCTCTGACAGTTTTACATTCTGGCGAGTTGCAAACGCTTTCGAATATGCCGTTGATGAATTCAAGCGAGTCGTAAGTACACGCATAAATGAAATTTTTAAAGAAAGCTTTTAATATACGGGTAGAATATTAAAGTATTTGTTGATTCGTTTTTATTTAAGCCATTCCATAAAAAAATGTCATGCGCTTAGTTATTGTACCTTCGGTATAAAATACGAATAATAAGAATTCACGAGAAATAAATCTATAAGTTTTCACGAGTTATACTTCAACTTTATTTTGCTAAGAGATTTATCGTTAAAAAAGATTTTGACTAATTTGAGCGTAATAAGTTAATTTGCGGTAATTAAGTTCCTCTTAAGGTACTTGTCTGAAATCAAGCTGATATTACGTCATTAATGTTCCATTGACATTATCATGATACTATAGATTCTCAATTTTCAATGTTTTATTAGCTTTTTAGTACCAAACTCGATAATGTTCTCTAATTATAAAAGTTGGATTCTAGAATAATTAATTATTACATGATTTCTATATGAAAATTATATTATTATTAGTTTTGTAATAAGTAATTTCACAATGTTTAATTTCATACGTATTGGAAAAAGTAATATTTTGTATTTTTTTATTTTCATTTGATGATGATTGAAGTTACTTATTTTTAAATTAAATTTCAGCAAAAAATTTCAGGTATTGAAAATTATTATTCTTCATAATATAGTTTAATTTTAAAACTACGATAAAAAACTAATAAAAAATAGTTCTTCTGTAATATTTTGTCTAGATAACATTTTTATTTTGAAAATAATATTTTTAATTTCATTATTAAATTAACTAAAAATTTGTTATAACATTATTTGATATAATTCGATAAATAATAAAATAATATAATATATAATTTATTAAGTATACTTATTTTATTTTTGATAATTCAATCGTGAAAGTATTTATTTATTCTCGTCTGTTTCATTTCCACTATTTTTCTACTATATTTTTGAGTGGTATGAATTTCTTTCATGTTTTGTAAGAATATGTATTTTTCAAGATTAAAATTCAAATCTTTTAATAATTTATTAGCAGAGAAAATAAGTATTTTTTAAACATATTTTGTTTTTATATATAGTTTTCTTAATATTTTATAAAATATATTACTTAGTATATTTTTAATTAAATACGTAGTTTTCGAATCTGTTAAGTTTAAAATAAATTATACTAAACAAGGTTTTGTGTTTTAATTAAAAATTGAATTAAAACCATTTTATTATTGAATTTGTAATTTTTTATATTAAAACATCCAAATTATATATTTTTATTGTATAAATTATAAACCAAAGCATTTTATTATAAAGATTCATGTGATATATATGTACGTAATATTACTTGATTAAATTTAAACTTTTATCGAAATAAAACATTTGACGAGTATTGTCGATTACAATGAAAGGTTTTGTGATACAACATTTTTTTTAACTCATCGAGCTTTATCAAATAAAGTATAAAATTTTAATTTCGCGAAAGATTAAATATTTTTTATATTTTAATACAATTTATAAAATTTTCTGTCATTTTTAAAACTTTATCTTTATAAATAAATTAAAAAATTGTTTCTATTTTAGTTTTAAAAGATCTTTGTATTGTATTGATCTATGTATAAACATATCTGTAATACGTGATTTTAATATGTATATAAAAATCAGTGCATAAAGTCTGCCTTTTACTTATAAAAGTTTTTTATGTGGATTTATATTTTTCATATTTTTCGTGAATTTATATTACAACTAAATATATATATTTGTTAAAATTTATTTTTAAATTTTTTACATCGATGTTGATATATTTGTACTGTTACGCTATAATACCACATTAAATACATATTATAAATCTGGAGGAAATTTACCAAACTCTTGAGATAGAAAATAGGTAAACTAAAAGGCATTATCCTAAACAGGAGAACAGTTTTCACCAACACGGAAAATCTGACGGTCGACGCATTCGTTGAAACGCCAGTTATGTCCGCCCACAATTTGGCTTTCGTCACTGGCACCTTTAATTCTCTCGGCGAGGTCACCATTAATGAAACACCATTACTAAAGAAACAGGTTATTGGATATTGGGGTGATGACGAACACAAGACTCAGGAATTTTATCTGCGAGATAAAATAGCACCGATAGTAACTGCTTATGCGGAACTATTCGAAGGCGTCGCTCGTCCCACCGAGAATCTTAATCTTGTTGCGATGCCCATCAACTTTGATGGTCTATCGTCACCTGGATTAATCGTTATCAGGTAAGAGAACAATGAGATCGAAGTATACGTTATCCACTGTTTATCCACTGTTTATCCACTGTTTATCCACTGTTTATCCACTGTTTATCCACACGGTGTATAATGTATTGAATTTAAAATAATTAATAAATATTAACTACGATATCGTATTATGAATAAGATATTTTTAATTTATTAGTTTGAAAAAAATACCTTTATTTCATATTTATCTAAAGTTGTTACGTTAGATGAAAAATAAAATTGTAATTTTTCTACTTTGCTTTTTCTCTACCAATGAACATTAATAACTGAATTTAAGAATCGTGTTTGCTCTAATTTTTCCCTCGCTTTTCCGATCTTTAGAGAATCGCTTTTTTACTCTGCGGTTGGCTCGCCATCATTCATGAAATCCAAAGCTTTAGTGAGCTTGATCGGTCTTTTTGGTCAGCAATGGCTCGGTGGTTTGACTGAAGCAAAGAATTGGACCGACGCCTGGTTCATCGAGGGTTCTGTTTTGTACTTAAAGTATGCACTCTTCAACAAGGCAAGTTTTTGCGTTTTCTGGTCAATGAACAAATTCACTTCGTTTCTTTCGTATATTTCGTTTTATTCAATTTTTAATTACCGCGAAATCTACTATTGAATACAATACAAAATTCAAGATAAGAACTCGTTATTTCTATACTTATTATTTTATAAATATTGATTTCATCGTTTATTCAAACGATTAGAGCAGATAATTTATTTATATCATAGTTTTATTTAAACTAGCATCTATAACTAATATAAAACTAGGAGTACTTTATAAACAAGTAATTTTTATATCTTAATAATATAAAAATGATATGAATTTTAATGTTTATTCGATACTTGATAAACTAGACAAGTAAATTATTATAAAAATTAAAGACATTACAAAGTTAATTTTTTCAAAGTATCTAATCAGGTTAATCGTTAGTTAAAAATATTATTAATTCTTAGATTTATTATATATATTCTTAGAATTTAGACTCAAATAAACGTTGCGATTATTATTTTTTTCAACAAGAAAATCTTTCGACAGTGCAGATTGATCCGAATCTCAAACTATCCAAGGACTTTCTCATCAACATTCAACTGAAAGCTATGGAAGATGATGGTTATTTTATTTCGAAGGCTCTTAATTCTAAAGTTGATCGTACGTACGTTGAAGCCTTTGATTTATCTGCCAATTACCTAAAAGGTATGAATAGAAATATGTTTTTACTTTTAAAAACGATCGATAATTGTATAAAGAATAAACAAGATTTACTATCTATTTACATATATGCATATATATACATATATGCGTGTGTGTTGTAATTTTTATTAGATATTTTTTAATTAGATTTATATTTTTTAAATTGAGGATTTTATTCAAATTTAAATAAATCATAATTAAAATTTCATTGCAATATTGTGACAATAATAAACGCTTAAAAAATATTATTAAAGAATTCAAAATTGTTTAACATATATTTTTAATATAATAATCTAAAAAAATTTTTTAAATTATTATTGTATAAAAATTATACAAATATGCTAAATCGATATATATTTAGTTATTTAAATAAATTTTATATAAGAAGATATCGAGTGTAATATATATTAGATATTTTATTTTTTACACATTAAATTAATGAAACTTCTTTTACAGTTTAAGTTCGGTATAAATGATTTATATGTATAAAGTATATTTATAAAGATTAAAAAGATAAATTCTAAAATAAATATTTTATATAAATACTATTAATGCGCTAATAGCGTTTGCAATTTATCGATATATATGATATTTGCTTCCACGTTTACATCTCGCATATCGTATATATATTTCTCATATCATACACTAAACGTATGTTCGCTTTTAGGTGCATGTCTGATAAACATGTTGCATGCTGTCCTGAAAGAAAACGTCTTTAGGAGTGGCTATGCTGAATTTCTTCGGCGGTGGTGGGTAATCTTCATTCACGTATTATATAATCATATAAATGCTATTTTTCTCTTGTTAATTTTATAGCGATGTTTCCTCCGAACAATGTTTTAACTCTAGCATGTGGTCGATTTTAACTAGAGAAAGAAATAGTATTTTCTTAACGTTGAAATTATATTAATTATAATAAAGTGAAGTAATTTGAGATTCTTAATTTTGTACACAATAAGTCTTAAAAATATATTTTATGGGTTTTGAAAACAGTGGTACAATGAAATAACGGTAGTATATCATAAAAAAATCTGCTTTTGTATACAACGGTACAAGTGGACACCTTTTTAAAATATACAAAAGCAAAGTCGAGTATAATAGTACTTTTTTTTTATAATGTTCCTGAATTTATAAATTTAAAATTCTTGTACCTTTGCTTTAACTGAAAAGAAATTATATGAAACGAATGTGTTTGATTATAGGTAATTTATTAGCAAAATAGCGAAAAATACGTATAAATTATAGAAAAATAAATGGTAAAAAAATTTTTTCCATATTATTGTAATGAAAAGACGAGGCTTTTACTTTCGACCTCGTTATTTCTAGCAAATAAATCTCACCAGCACTTAGATCTTAAAATAATTTTTCAATTTCTCGGATATCTTGAAACTTAACTTTTTGCAGGAATCACTTGACCACGGACTCGGACACTTTTCTGAACGTACTCACCAGTAATGTAACTTTAGACGATTCGTCAATAAACCTGATCGAGGCTTTTGGAAGTTGGATTCGACAGCCCGGTTATCCAGTCGTTAATGTTACATGGACCCCTGAGAATAACACAGTCTTCGTACGGCAGGTAAGTACTCTTTCCCAGATTTTCACTTTTCGGTAACTATTTTTTGCTAATTGACAAATATAGCGAGAAAAAATAAGGGCGGATGGATAATCAGCGTTTTTATTATATTACATTTCAAGTTAGGAAAATTATATTTGTAGATTCAGCGCTCACAAATAAACTATGACGAAGACAAATAGTATCGAATAATAAAAACTATATGTACGAATACCGTATAATTTTAATTTAATTAAAGTACGCATAAAAATTAATTAACGATCAACTTGGCTATCTTGTTCTTATCCTGCATATTTTATTAACAATTTACATTGACTTATTCATTATTTAAAATATTTATTTTATTTTTATAATATAAAATATGTCATGCCTATATTTCTTCTTATATCGAACGTCCTTATACGTAATACCTTACGCCGATTTAAAATATTTCGTTTACCATTTTATTCGATATTTACGTTTTCTATTTGATTGTGCAATAATAAAATGTATCGATAAAATCATTTTTTTCTTTAGTTTTGTCTACCTTTATGGTACATACAGAGATAAAAAATATATGTCTTCAAAACTTTTAGATATGAATCAGAAAGGTAGGATTTGAACGTATTTTGTTTGATATCTTCATTTTAACCCAATCATAGATAACCATTTTTTGTTAAGCTTTGTTCCGATTTTTATTGGATATTATGCATATATGAGCGAGAGGTAAGAAATCGAAACGGTGTAAATGCGGACACTTTACGAGTCATAAAAAGCCGACCTAGTCGTTAAATGCGTGCTCGGTGATATTCCTCAGTCTTCGAAACGGTACGATAAAGGAAAATAGCCTTGGAGAACATTTCGAATCATAGTGGCAAAAAGACGAGTGCTTCGAATCATATTATTTAAAGGACGTAGAAGAAGCGTAGGACGTCAAGGAAATAAATAAAATATTAATAAATTTAAGTTTAAATAAAAATATCAAATGCAAGTTAATTTTAATTCTATTTGAGAATTGAGAATAACATGTTTTATCGATCGTCACAAAACCTAAGACATATTTATTTTTTCTGTAAAAAATTAAGATAAAATAAATTAAATTATGCAATGCACTGTTCGTTATTTTAAATAAAATTCTGCAATTTTAATCTCAATTAAATACAGGACTTAATAAATAAATTTTGATACAAATTTTATACAAATTTTGAAGCATAAATATTATTTTACGGGTAAAGATTGAATAAAAATAATAACACTGTCAACGTGAAAACAATAATCTATTGGTAAACATAAATATTAAACATAAAAATTGTCAAATATTTTTCATTATTTCTCTAAGTTTTATCTTGACAATTTGTTAACTTTACGCGAATCATTTACTCTTTTAGAAATATGAAGGAGTTTAGGTTTGAGACTAGCTAAGCGCTCAATTTATTCCCTTTCAAGTGAGTTGCACTAGAAAAGAGCAAAAAACGTCAAGTCCTGTGATTTGAACGATAGCGAACCCTAAGTGTGTTTTTTTACGATAAGCGAAAGTAGTTCCCATTATATGGGAGCTGTATTGATATTATGAAAGTAAATTCGGATAGAAAAGACATAATTTGTAGTATTCTACTTACATTTGTTATAAACTGTTCAAGTAAAAGTACAATTAGAGGCAGCAACACTTTTTTTCTTTCTTTTAGATACACATATTTTGGATGTTATATAAATTTTTCTTTATTCGTTCTAAAAAATATGTATTATTTAGTATTATATATTGCAGATAAGGTTTAATAATAAATAAGTTTAATAAATTTATTATAAAAGTCATTTTAAATTATATTTTCTGGAAAGCTTTTACTGGATTTTACTTCACAAAAGTAAACACATGTAACCAACAATTTTGTGTTGTACACAATAATCTATAGTTAACGATATTTTTGATCTCTTTTTATTGAAAAGCTAAAAATAAATCTTTGGACTATCTATGCAGCCATTCTCAACTCTGTTCAAATAGTTACTTGCGACTTTCTTAGGGATCAACTTGTGTCTTCAATTTTGCCGGGAATTCTTTTCTTTGCTATCGCTATAATCAAACTACATTTTATGGTAAATGATTTTGTTAGTTCAATTGTTGGAATCTTTTTCTTTTCAATTTCCTTTCTATTGGTTTTCGAATAAAAATAAAATAGAATTAAGAGTTAATATAGTGACAGTGTGAAATACGTTCCTTTGCAACATATATTTCGTTTCCGTTTTTTTTATGTTTAAGAATAAAGATTTAATTTATTTCCAAAAATTTTACATTATTTATAAATTTATTATCGATGTATTATTCTGCTTTTTTTATCAATATCTTTAATATATACGGTATTGGGTACAAGATCGATGATATATTGTTGAAGTATAAACTAGAAAGAAGTAAAGATTAGAGGCTTTTAAAGTTTAGAGATGATAATGCCAGCAATTTGTAAGTCTTGACATGAATTTTGACATCTGGACAAATTATATCAATGATGTTTATAAATAAGACTTTTAAAATATATTGATTTTCTTTCATATTTAAGGTATTGTTTACCAAAATAGAATATACGCTTAATCGTATTCTGCATTGAAAGTACAAATATATTATTTTCGGATGTTTAGTAGAATATTTAAATTGTAAAAATAAGAGAATTATGTTGAATTAAAGCTTCGGCTTTAATCGATAAAATTTTTTAATGTAATTTTAAATAAATACACTTAGGAATATTTTTAAAAACAAATATAAAATGATTTGATTCCTGAATTAAAAAATTTATTAAAATTAATGATAAAGTCAAATTTAATCTAAAGATTTTCAACTGTATCCTTACTTTTGCAATAATTATAATTTAATGATTTAATAATCGAATGATCATTACATCGAATAAATTAATTTATGATTTTTTTATTAAGCTACTTTAAAACATCTTTTAAGCTATATAAAAGAAAATTATAATGCAGTAGATTGTAAGGAACGATTTAAATTTTTTAGAGTTAAGTCTATCGATCGATTTTGGTTAATTTGATTTATCACGTTAGCAAAGTTAATAGATAAATTCGCTGTATTAATAAATGAGACTAAATATCCGAAACGCCGCACACGGATAAAAATATAAGAAACTTTTGATCGTAAAACGTAATGGAAATAAATTTGGTAATGCAATAGGGAAAGTTCAATTTTGATGAACTATGGAACAAGGAGAAGAGCTCGAGTAGTACAGGCATGTGGTGGGTACCAATCACGTACATGATTTCTGAAGGAAACTGGTCGGAGCCGGCTGTCGTTTGGATGAAGGGTAAAGAAGAGCTGTCGTTTAAAGTTAGTGGATTCGCTGGTAACAGCACCTGGATTATTTGCAACGTTAATCGAACTGGTACATATATCAAAATTAAATTATTTCAACTTAGTAGTTCTTGCGAGAACAGTAAAGTAAATATATAAATATAGATATCTGAGTCCAGGAAAAGTAGTAAAAGTGCAAAAGTTCCCAAGAAATCTATATAACTTGCTTTTGCTTCGATAAATAATTTATCGATTAAGTAAATATTTAAAAATAATAAATATTAAATATTAATAATGCATTCTAAATCATTTACCGAATAAACCGCTTAAAATTACAGCAATGATTACAGCTTATGTTGAAAGTTATATTTTTAATACGATAATATATTTTTAAAATTATATTCTTAAATTATATTTTTAATTCTTTCTTTTGAACTGAAAAAGGTTCTTTACTTTTGCCAATTTATCGAAATATATATGATTATAATTAAATTGGTTAAAATTCAGTTAGTTTAGAAATTTAGTGGATATTATTATATTTGGCAGTTTTTATAAAAGTAGCGACAATAAACTTTTGTGAAAAAAATTATTTATCGAGTTAAATGTAATTATTTTACGATAAATAATTGAAATAATATAAATAATAAGTTAAAGGATAAAAAATATCGTAAAAATGATTGAAATTTGTAATATATGTTTGAATTTTTGTATTAAATTAAATTTCATTTACATTCTGAAATACCTAGTTTGATTTTTTAGTTTTAATATTTTCAATAAAGAACGCTAACGATATAATATAACGATCAACAGATTAATAGAAAAATTGATCGATATAGTTGTAAAATATTGAAGAGAACGAGGAGGGTTTATGATACTTCATTCAGCCTCCAATTGATCGTGGTATTTATTAATACGAAGCTTGATTTTAAATTTTACGTAATACACTTACCTAAATGCAATTTAATGTATGACCCAATGAAGCTCTTCTCTTATGATAATGTGACACTGCACAAAATTGAAGTTAATGGAGCAAGAGCAGTCGGTATATGACGTTTATAATATGTGCACCAGAAAATAATGTAAAGTCCTGAATTTTCCATAAGAATGGTAATACAAGTATAAAGTTCACTTCAACGATAACTAAAATTAAATATTCGTTTCGAATAAAAATACTTCGATTCATTATATATCGAGTGTTTATATTTTTTTTTTTGAAAATGTTTGGTATTAGTGAAAATATGACAATACAGTCTTATCGCCGAGATTATTATTTTATGAATTGATTCAAATTACTTTTTTAAAACCGTAAGCAATATTTTATTTTTGTCCAGACCTTATTATTATTTGTATACCTGATATTATTTGTATCCAATGGAAATTAGATACTTTTGAAAATAAATTCATAATTTATTTATTTTAAATTTTCTTTTAAATATAATAATATCTACAATTGACGGTATTACAGCTCCATTTTGAATTTTTGGACATCGTGTAAAATAATAATAAAAGCATTCGTTTCATCCGATCCACTTCTTTCAATTTTCATTATTTTCTAAATATTTACGTATATTATAGCAAATATTAAGTAAAGTAATCGAGTAAGTTGCGTCGAGATAAAGAACTTGCTTACATCCTTAAAAAATTGCAAAAAGCATCGAATTAGAGGAGAGAGCGAAAAACTCGGAAAAACTCGGAAAAACTCGGAAAAACCTAAAGTTTGATAATTCGCAAAGAGTGAGTTATGAGTAGAGATCGCGAAGGTTCGATCCAAGTATCGAGTTATCGCATCGAAAATAACTTAGCTCCCAATCTCTCCAACAGGCTACTATCGCGTAAACTACGACGAGGCGAATTGGCGTTCGATCGGGGAAGTTCTGAGGACGAAACACGAGGATTTCCCGGTACCAACGAGAACCTCGCTTATCGATGACGCACTCAGCCTCGCACGTCAGGGTAGCATTTCCTACGAATCGGCTTTCGAACTTCTCACCTACTTGGGTCCCAGCGAGCGGAGTTATGGACCCTGGGCGGCTTTTGCGAGACACGCGAGGCAACTCGACTTTGTGCTATACGAGTCCACGGCATATCCGTACTATCAGGTACTATCGTACTATCGGGAATCACTTTCGCTTTTACGGTGTACGAAATTCTATTGGAAATTGGAATTCATTTGATAGAGAAACGAGTTTTCGGCCGAATGTCCGGTGGATGCTTTCGGAGGCATATCGTGTACTTTCGATAACTAATTTCAAGAGAAGCAATTTTTCAAGTTTTTATCGATGTTCTTTTAATTTTGCAAAGAGCAAGTTCGATCGCGATATTCATTTTTATCGTTAACGAGTATTTTTTCAATACTACGCATATTTACGTTTTATTCGGAATTTAAAAATAAATGCAGATATTTCAATTAATAGAGTGTGAAATGCGAAAAAAGATATTTCTTCATCAACGAAAGCATTATTTTCAATTAAGTACTGTCGTGTTATTTTAAACTTATGTTTATGAAATATTTCATTCAGGAATTTATGCGAAAACTTGTATCAGCGCTTTTTGACGAGATGGAACCGAAGATTGATGAAGGATCCGCTTTAGCAATGTTAGCGGTACGATTAGCTTGTACGTACGAATACAAAAAGTGTACAAGCTGGGGTAGAAACAAATGGAACGATCTGTACAAAAATAATAATGAAAACACGTAAGATAAGATTAAATATCAGCTAATTCAATCGCTATTGATTTATATATAATCTAATTAAATTTTCCTCAAATTTTTAAATAAGAGAAGTTAATTCGATTTGAAATTTATGAAAATTGCTTTTAAATTCATCTACGTTGTATCAATTTTCTTATTTTATTTCTAATACGCTGATCTGTAGCGAAATAAATAATGAAAAGTATGAATCGTATGGCTTTTATTGCAGACTTTTAAAGCACGTTCGCGAAACAGTTTATTGTAGCGGAGCAAGAGGAGGAGGTCCAGAAGAATTGACGTATCTAATGCAAAAAAGCGAAGAAGCGAACGACATAGAAGAAAGGAATAGATTATTATCGGCTTTCGGGTGCTTTCAAAGTCCGTGGATTTTGAAAAAGTAAAGTATCTTTTCGTATATTATTAACATTTTTATAGTTTCTCTATACATCCTATGGCTCTGATACATCGTCAATTTTTTATTAAAAATAATCTAGTTAAAATAGTTGCAGAGACTTGTATGGAAATTTATTGATTAAATCAGTTAATATATACTATGTAATTTAAAAGTATAAATAAAAATCGTTTGTACGTTGAATTAAAAAATTTTTTAATAATTTGTAAATGTAGGAATACTCAATTATTTATAATTTACCGTCGAAATATTATACATATTAATATTTATAATGATTAAGATTTAAAGTTCCATTTAATAAATTTACAATTATAAATACAATATTTATAATTTTTCAATAATTAACTGAGTTAAATGCTAAGTTATAATATAAAAAAAATGAATAAAATGAAGTTGATATTAAATTTAAATTATTTTAGAGTTCTTACTGAGATTCTTGAAACCCAAAAGTATTCACACGACGATATTCATGTGATTTTAAGTTCATATGCCAAAAATCCAGCAGCTGCTCAAGTGGCTGGCAGATTTATGCAGGAACAATGGAGAGAAATCGTGAAAAGGTAATATTTAAAAATTAAACTATTTATGTTATAAAAATTACAGTTTTGTTATTTAATATTATACCGATAAACTTTTCATTATTTATTGGAAAGATTTGAATTAAAATGAAAATTCTTAAAAAATATTTCAAAAATAATTATAAAATTAAATAATTACAGGTTTTCTAAATCATATTGGACCATGAAAGCATTTATCCAGGCTGCAACAGCTTTCTTGTTTACCGAAATTGATTTAAGCGAGGTAAAATCTTTGTTTTTCGTATATTCACTTTTATAATTTGGATAACATATTTTATATCGATACATTATTTTTTGTGCAGTTCAACTCCTTCAGAGATAAAAATATCGACAGCTTGAAAATCGTTGGTCACTGGGTGGCGCTTAATGAAATAAGAGCATCTTCTTGGGTCTTCAGACTGAAAGAATCCCCTGAAAATATTCAAACTTGGTTCAAGAGTCATACGAATTCAACGTCGTAACGCTTTTTTTTACGCATCAGGATATTATTATGAACTCCGAAACGTATTAAGAAATTTTTTAAATGTTTAATTTGTTTTTTTGAGAAGCGATAAAAATTCGATAGATCGATTATACTCAAAGTAAATATTATTTTGAAAAATATCTTTCTTAAAGAAATTTTGATTACAGAGTATCTACGCATAATATTTTAGAAGATCTTAGACTCCGTTATTATTCGATCGAAGCGAATGTAAAATTTAAATAAACCATACTTACCACTTGACACGAGTGGAATTTTATTTTAACGTTAACATTTATAATTACGAGAAGTAATATTTTTATTGCAAATATTTGATGTACACGATACATTAATGTATTTCCCAGATGAAATTTAATTTAATTATCTTAATTTTGTTATTGCTTTTTTGATTCTTTAATAATATAAGCAAAAATGTACTTAGAGAGTAAAAATATGTATTTATTTATATTTATGTTTTAGATAAGTAACTATGCATGCGTTTATAACAAGTTAAAGTTTCATCTTCACTTAAAGTAAGGCTGTGTTTGTCGTTGGTATCTAAAAGAGTTCTTTGCTACTTAAAGTACTTAATGACGAATTATCGGCTCAAAAGTACTAAAAATAAAAAGAGTTCAATATTTTAAAAATTTGTAAAAATAGAAAATAATTTTTTAATGTTTCATTTAAAATTTCATTCCGCGATAAAGCCAAAAGAAAATTATATATTTTTTTAAAATTTTATAAATTGATATTAGTTTTAATAAACGGTGAAAACTACTTTCGAGTAATTCTCCGGTTCGTGAAAATAATTTGAGGGTTATACTTTCCTTTTATTTCCGTGGACATGGATGGAAAATAATAATAATAAGATCATTATGTTCTACCACAACAATTTTTATTTTCTCGAATGCTTTTTTCAAGCATAATTATAAAACCAAGCAACAAGTTCTTGTTTCGCTTATTTTCTAGAACGACGCCCGTCATGTAATAATAATACATATTTAACAAACCTTTATACGATTACACATAAGAACCGTATCTAACGATCACATAATTATCATTGTTTACCTTAATCGACTATCGTTTTATCCTCCTTTGCTTAACCGCTGCGTGTCCCCGCGGTTCGCGGCGATTTATTACATGCTACAATGACAATATGGAAAAAACAATGCTACCGATTTTATCAACGATGGCAAATTTTATCAACAATAAACATAGGGACGAGTTTTCTTTTTTCGCTCGCTTTAATACATGTACGCTTTTATGTCGAGGAAAAATTATACATACATTTAAATACGATGTATCTCGTTGAAATGAAAGTGTCGAGTCGATAATGATATAGTATCGTGTGTCGAACCGGTTCGTTACACACTTTGATCAATGTGTTCTTTAAAAATGCCTTGAGGATGATCTCTCTCTCTCTCTCTCTCTCTCTCTCTTTCTTTCACTCTCCCCCCTCTCACTCACTATCTATCTTTATCTCTACTTTTCACTGTCCCTTCTTATCGCTCCCTATTTATCTTTATCTCTCTTTCTATTTCACTTCTTTAACTGCGAACGCGACTGTTTCACATAAAATTTAAGGCTAATTATAATAATTATTGTTAGAATTATAATAATTAATAGTTACCGATAATTATAACAATGTATATATAATTATTATAGATAGAGCGCATATCTACAACTATTGTTACATTAATAATTTGTTATTCCTTATTACAATCGTCGTTGCTATCGATTAATGTTATACACTGTAGCAATTAACATACTTAATGTCGCTATTATTTAAGCTTACATACGCAAAAAATATAGTCCGAGTGAAAAACGACGAGTGAAAACATTTTTATTTTAAAAAAACTTATAATTTTTTGATCGAGATAGAGTTGAATATAAATATACCGATGTAAATTTTAAAGTTGTGTTAAAAAAAATTGTATAACAAGGTATAAACACTTTGTTACTTATTCTTTATGTTTCATTTTATGGCCCTTTTATTATTTTAACCTTAATACTTCCACATTCGATATTAGAAAAATTATGAACCTCTTCCTTTTATTAATGCAATGCTTATATTTTACACGTGATTTCTCACTCAGGCTAAACAAAACTGACGCAAATGCGTTAAAAATTGCGAAATAATGTATAAGACGTCGAATGACTATTAAGTTCTGGTGTCTCGAATATTATATTTTTATAACGAAAACCCATTTTAAAAATACAATGTATTCGAAGGATATTTAAACATTTCACGTCGTTTCGTTTCTTTTTTTTCGACCAATTTTTTCATTTGTAAAAATACCAAGTCAAAGGTATTATTTACATATTATGTACAACTTCCTACCGGTAAATGCGACATTGCTAAAAGGTTGACGGACAATATCGTAAGGTTACATGCGAGCATGTTTTATTCACTTGGAAATAAGCAATTTTTCATTATTTATTATATATAACTAAGATTTTTTTATTATTTCGCGAAAGAAAATTAAATAAAAGTTTCGATTAATTGTACATTAAAAAAATGTATTGAATTATAAATAAGTGAAAAGAGGTACTCTTTTTTAATGACATATTTTTTAATTGTTTAAACACGCGATTAATTTTATATATTTTCAAACAAGTATGTAAAGAACGTTTATTTTGAAGTGAAGGCAATTATCCGTACCATTTTATATCCTCGTGTTTAATTATTCTCTTATTTTTAACTATTAATTTTTTTTAGAAACGAAAAATAATGCGCGTTATTATTTTTTCTTTTTTAAGAGAAAATTCTGAGAAGTTATTGTACAATTTTGATGTTTTTAAAAATCTTTTATAATATAAATTTATATTGTATTAGTTATTTGTTTTTATAATGTATAAGTTTTTTGTTGCTTTGTGTACGACGATGATGTAATGTAATGTATTGTACATGTAAAATTATTAAGCAGGTCTATGTTAAATTCGTGTTCCCTAAATTAATAAAATAAACGTCTATATCACAAAGTAAAATTTTGATAAACTTATATTTTTAATGAAAAATAATACAAGGTATATCTTTCTAGCCGTATTTTTTTAATTATGTTGTTATAAATTAGAAAGATTAGACTTTGCTATTTAAGCCTTCAAAAAATTAAAATAGATTAAAAATACAAAAAAATTCTTTTTATGTCTTGGCACTGTATCCATATTAGGATTACAAACATTTTATATTCTTTGATTTTTAAACTACGAAAGGTTATTGTAATTTTAACGCGTTTTATTTTAAATAATTAATTATACATTTATTAATTAAATTTAATTAAAATATTTATATCATGATATATAGAAATTTTTACCCTCTCAATTTAATAATAGACAGCTGCTTAATCATTATTATGGACAGCTATATAAGCAGATGTTTCATTTTAATGGCCGTTACCTTATACCGTTACCTATAAAAAATATATACAGAAAAAATTAATTTAGTTAAATTAGAGTAAAAATATTGAATTAAAATTATTCGATCGAATGTTTTTCTACATTATAGAAGATTTATTCTTATAAATCTGCGTAAATATTGATTGGATCGTAGAATAAATCTCAATTAAATTTGATAAATGTAATACGAATATAATGTAAAATAAAATTTGTTCAACGAAGATGTTATCTTTCAATTTGTGCTCGAATTCTTTCCATAAGATAATTATTTGCGAATTCATTTAAAGTTAATTACGTTTTATTTTACTCATTATTAAAATTAATTTTACATGCGAATGTTGGGCAGATTCGCGGATAATACAAAAAAATCGATAATTTTCTTTATCACACATCTCGCATCCTTTTCATGTATCTAGAAAATACTTTAGTAATCCAAGGGTTGATGCGAGAGACGAAAGAAAAAGTCGAAAGAATTTCTACCGATTCAAAAAATGATCTCGTTCCTTGGTACGTCTAGTCTAAAGTACAGTAAGACTTTTTATATCGTTTACTTTTATACACCGACGGTAAAAACGATTATATCAGTACACGCTGGTCTATTATTTTTCTTTCTTATTTCCGAGCATCTTTGCTTGAGGTCCGCGCCTATAAGTATAAGGGGATACGTGACATATGCGAATACTAATACATATCCGCGTATGGTTATGTGTACGTGATATTTACACATCGCCCCGTTCCCGGAACAGCACCAGACCTGTATTTATTCGTGGCTAACTACACATATATGTTGTTTGCATACATGCATCTACGCATATCCACATAAATATGCATATATACGCGTATATATATATATATGTATATTTATGTATATATATGTATATATATGTATATATATGTATATATATGTATATATATGTATATATAGGTATATATATATATGTATATATGCACTCTATATACTCGCTTATTGTTATTGTTAATCTTTATTGTTATTGGCCGTTATTACTAGCAGCTATCACTATTCTTATCTTTACGATTACTACCACACGTCCGGGCGGATTCCCTTCTTTCTCTCTCGCCCACTCTATCTCTCTCCGACTGGTGAAACGTACGACTCGCTTCAACCAAAGCTGATATATACGTACGGTGCCGTGGTCAGGTCGACTTTATGTTTCTTGCGCGTATTTGTCCTTATTCCTTTCAGACTTCTGGCAAGTTTTTTGCACCATCGTATTTACCGAAAACTATTTTCTTTCGTCAATTTCATCGATTCCGAAAGAAGGTTGAACGTTGAACGTTGAACGTTGATGCGCGTTCAAATTTTTATGTTTATTATACAAGCAACAATATTATTTTAATAGAAATACGTAAATCCTTACGATGTAACGCTTCAAGAGATACGCGTACAACGAGTTACTCATTATTACTGTAAATATTTTCTTTAAAGTGGGACGAGCGTTGTTAAAAAATAATACGTTCTACCAGGGTGGAAAATGTTATAAAGCTTTGGTTAGTTAACTTCAGTTTTTTAATTTTGGAAAGGAGAATTTTTCCGTTAAATTTTTTTGTCATTTTAAAGGGCATCGTTCGTACATATATATATATATATATGTATAGATATATATATATATATTTAAGGGATCATAAAAACTAGAATTTTTATAAAACTCGTGGAAACATAATTTTTCATAGCCAAAAGAAGTCGCGGATTCGTTTTATCCAATCACATGTCACCAATGATCCTTACGAATATACACTCAATTTTTAATTCACGCATCGATATCGTATGCGCAATCGGCCACGTAATCGTAAAAAAATCGACCATCAACGCGAAAGTTTAATGCATTTGAGTTTTATCGATTGGAAAATTGTCGTAAATAGAAAATTATAAATGAATTGTTGCAAGTAAGGAATATTTAAGGGGAAACGAACGAGTTAAAAATGGCATCATCGATAATCCTCCGAATTCCTTCACGAATATTGTTTTCCACGGTGACCTCCAAAAGAAAATTGGCTCTCTTCCTTTTCTTAGCACGGCTGGCACGAAAGGTCGTTAGTTTTTGCGGAAAAAGCTCGAGGAAAGCTCGAGGAAAGCTCGAGGAAAGTCGAGGAAAGTCGAGGAAAGTCGAGGAAAGAAAAGAGTCGCAGGCTCACTCGGAGGTTTGTATCCGTTCGCATCGTCTCCTCCTCTTATTTACGATAATTTTCGCGATGAAGTATACAACGAACGACGGTATCGAACCGAGTCGCGCACCGCTGACGTACAGATCTGCGAAAATGTCATGGCGCGCGTCCCGTTTTCGTATTCGTCTCTACAGCTATCGGCTTTAGAATTCGTATGCTTTACTTGTCCTTATCGTACTATAATATTTTATCGGAAAAATAACGACGCAACATCATCGTTCGGTGTGTTTCGTGTTTACTCGTGTTCGAGGGGGTGTGTGACTGTGTACGCGGTGTACGCGTGTGGGTATTTGTGCGCCCGCGTGCCAATATTTTTATTGTTCCCCTCGCTCTCGTTCGCTTTTGTTGATTTATTTTCTTAGATCGAACGAGGCTGCGTCGTATTTTTTGCGAGTTGTATTAGATCTATACATTCACATATATTTAAAAACACACGCGCGTGTATATATATACATATGTGTGTGTTTATGCGTGCACAAATCCGCACGTATTTATATACGTATATGTATGTTTATAATTATATATACATGTATATATATATACATGCATGTACCGAAATACGCAAGACAACTTTTCCTCTTATTTTTTTCCGAGAATCATCCAAACGAATGCTTCGTATTAATTAATTCTTTCCTGAATTAATTTAATACGCATCGCATTTGCATATTTTTTATTTTATTTTATTTTATAAACATTAAAGAATCTTGCAGAATTTTGCATAAAATTTAGTTATTTTATTTATAAAGTTTACATTATTTGCTCGTTCTATATTCATTATATATAATATTATAATATTACAAAAGTTTATTTAATTTATTAATATTTCTTTTCTTTTTATCTTTGTAAAATATATTTATTTCTTAATTTCGGACAAGTCATGAAAGATTCAAATGATTCTCGAAAAAAATGAATTCTCGTTACATTAATAGATAATTATTACATGTCACATTTACAGCATAGTACTTACGTTTATTTAGCCATTGGACAATTACAATCTATACTTTGCACATATTGATCACTTTTATTTAGATATACACGAATAAGTTTTAAATTTCAGGTTAAAATTCAATTTTATAATGCTAATATTTTATTATAACATTCTTGAAAAAAATATCAATTTATTTATCTAAATTAAAATAAATATAGTTAAATGATTATAGAATACTTTTTTTTTTAATCTTAAATTTAATCATTTATTTTAGTATTAATTGATCTTATATTGTATTGAAATAGTTATTATAACGGAATATTATAAGTTTTCTGGTTAAAAAATTATAACTACCATTTTACGATATTTAAGGACAATTATATTAATATTATAAGGTTTATTAGTATTATAAGTAAAAATTTTTGTATTTATAATTTGTATTTTATATGGAATCATCTATTCGATTACAGACATTCTATGTTCAGCTGGAATTATTCATATATTCAACGACATTAGTTCTAGTTTTAAACAACGTTTTCTGTTTCTCTCTTTCTCTTCTTTCTGTATCACTTTTTTTCATTTGTTTCCCCTCTTTCACTCGTATAAATATTAATATGACTAGGCTCGTCCATCAATTACAATTATGAGTAGATACTTTTAAATCAGAAATCGTAAATTTTCCAATTGGTAATATTCTTTTCTCGTAACTGCATGATTAATTTAACGAAGTCAAAATTTCGATCATATTTTTAATTAATTCAATATATTGCAATATTGTTACAGATATATCCAATTTTTTGATACCGTACTCGTTAGAAAAAAAATTTAAACGTATCAATGCATATTATCAAAAGTTGTACTTATTAAATTCTAAAAATATTTTTAATTATTTTGAAATTTATATATTAATTATATTGATTATTCAATTGAAGTTTAAATTATTATGATTTAAAGCTTAGATAAAAATCAAAAATTTTTTTAGTTCTGAAAAAATTGTAAATTATTCAACTCGAATTTATAATTTCACAAATTTATTGTAATTATAGCAAAATTTATTTAATTATCACTATTTTATTAAAATATGATATTTTAAAAAATTAAAAAAAAATTATTAAGTACATATAAACATAAATATATTTAGTAAAAAATATTTATTTTCAGAAATTTTGAATCATATATAAAAAATGTTTATGCGTTGTAATTTTTTGTAATCATAAGTTGTTATGAACACAAATTGTGTCATGTACAAAATAAAAGATTATTTATTAAAAGAAATTACTCATTACTCGAAAATATTAACGGTGAAAAAATTTTATATATTATTATTTTTATTTTATACCTAGTTTATATTTAGTATTTATATTTATACTTAGCGAGTGGTTTTTGCTTTGAAGATCGAGAATTTTGAAACCAATTTATTCACGGTAATATATGTAAATTTTGAGCCAGTAGCTCATAAATTTTGCCACTTTTATAATAAAAATTCGATGTTAAATCTTATTTGAAACTGGATCTTTTTGTTAGGTTCAACGCGTATGCGTTTATTTTAAATATATAAGTAATCAAGCCGACAGACTTTATTTATACACACGCATTGCCTGGATGTTGTGGTAAAGTGTAGATTTATGCGAGTTCTAGGACAACAATATGAGTATCAAACTTTTTCATAAGCTGTGTATTCTTATAACGCACTTTTTCACCCTGCACTAGACTATATTACATATTTTTATGTAGTTGGTACGTTAAAAAAATATAGCTAGTATAGTTTTAAGCGTTTTGGGAAAAAGCTTTATGATTTACTACGTTTATTAATAAGTATTAAAGTAAAAGTAGATTCAGTTTTTAATAAACAATTTTAACGCAAATTTTTAATTATTATTAAATACTTCGATATTACAGTCAAATTATAACCACGCATATTATTTTAAAAATTTTTCCGTTCAACTTTATTGATTTTTAAAGATTTATTATTCAAAATATTTCTTTGATCGATTAAATATTTTTCAAGGTTTATTATTTTGTACGCATATCGTACCATTGAATTCATTATAAATCTACATTTTTCCACGCCATCCTGGCACGATTTTAATATTTAAAGAAAAATAACTTTCTAAGCTACAATATCTATAAAATTTCATTACTAGAAAAATTTATCATTCGCGGTTCACGCCTTAGTAACGATTATACAAAACATACTATATCGTATTCCTATAATATATATTTCATATTCTTTATGTTTATATATTAACACAATTTTGTGTGCGTTAACGAGTATTCGAAATATATTAGGGTGGCACTGAACGGACAACTCGTTTTTTAAAGAGTTGTACATTGAGTATTCGATGATAAAGATATTTAGATTTTTACTTTGGTTTATTTTGTAAAAAAACTCGCAGTTACCAACGTTTTTTTCTTTACATTGGAATAGACACTTTTTTATTCGGTTACGCCGTTTATATTGTATCATTATTTTGTTATTTATTCCTCATTTATTTTTATATTCTTTTTCCTTAATTTTTATTTATCTTATTATATATTATTTGTATACAATTGTATGTATTTTATAAAATATTTTTTATAAATTTAACCGATTCTTTAATTGTTTATTATAAATTTATTTTTCGAATTACAAAAAAACATTTTTTATTTAAGTACAAAGAAAATATGTCAAAATGAAAAAGAAAAAGAAGCCATTAGATAAATTATAAAGAATAAGTTTATATCGAATTTATCCAAATTATGAAGCTGTCGATGTTAAAGGATAGTAGTAATAATGTGGCATAAATGAACAAAAAGTGCTTACTTCAAAGTATCGAAAACAGTTCCTAACTGAAAAGGATTAAATAACATGGATAATTGAAACGACAAAAGAAATAAATAATAAGTTATTATAGTTTTAAATATTATTTCGTGCATGTAGTCCAACTTTTCGGCGTCTCACTTTGACGATCGCTACATTTGTATGGGTTATATGGTACACTTAAAACTTATGTCATATGCCTTTTTCATGTAGCTAGTTTTATGTATAATAATGGCAGCTTTTGTATTACAATCTCGACCTGAGCGCACTAAATACGTGGAAATATTATCTCATAATGTCAAACAATGTCCATTAGAGAGAGAAAAGAAATATAGTTGGCACAAATTGACGGCGGAAATTCCTACAACGGAAGTCTATAAACGACGCACTCACTATAAAATATAGAATTTCTTATTTAGAGAGGGAGGAAACGATCTCGCATCATTTTATACCCCTTTTTGATTTCACTTTGAAGAAAATGATGGGTTCGTCATTTAGTTGCATAAGAAATTAAAGTATTTTAACGCTTATAGAATTATTTTTAATTTTTGAAAGAGAAAACTTAGATTTCATCAAATATTTATACGTTGAAAAACTTTTGAAATCTGGTCAAACTATTTTTTAAACGTACCTTTATCTTATTTTACACAGAATATTATGGAAATTATATTATGCATTTATCAACATTTATATTTATATCCATCGCCAAACAATAATTTTAATTATTTTATATAGTTTCAATTCTTTTGTCGTAAATGGTTAAAAATTCAATTATTTTTAAGTACTTTTATTCTGTATAAAAATTTTATGTTCAATATTTTTGCTTTATCAGAAATATTAAAAAATCGTCCCTCTTCCAAATTAAAAATTTAGGTATATAAATAAAGAGAAAATGTAACGTTCAACGGAAAAAGAAGCGAACAGTGATTATCGCGAACAAAGAAACACAGTTTTGTAATAAACAAATTCTGTCTTTCATTTGATATATTCTAAAATCTGCACATTTATTAACGCCAATTATAGAGTAAATACTGCGTATATATTAAATTGATATGAAAATTTTTTTTATCCAAGAATATGCAAGAAAAACGCGAAAAGATTATTTTACTTAAAATAAGTTGAAAATCGAAAAAAGCAAATACAGTTATCCAATCTAATATAAACGATACTACAAATTCTTAATCATGTATACTTTCTCATCGTAAACTTATAAATATAACGTAATTTTTTCTAGATAAATATAATTAAATTTATAGTTTTTGTCCATATAATTGATTTTCATTATTTTTCAGAATCTTTTTTACACTTTACATTTAGACATTGACGTCTTTCGTTACTTTGAAATGAACGCTTTTTAAAAATGAACAAACCGTAATGTACATTTGTTAAAATTATATTTATAAACCAACGTATTTGCGTATAATATACTTTATTTATTAATCAGCATATATATTCATCGTATTATAAAATCATTTTTTGAGTTAAGTATTAATTTTTGTATCCGTGGCATTACTTATGACATAATCACGACTTTTAATATTTAAAATATCTTTAAAATATATTTACATTCATCTATGAACTAAGTCAATAATATTAGTTCTAATATCTTTCAAAATCGTCAACATCAGCATATGATTCTTTCCGTTCTTTGTGTATTTTTTATAAAATAAAACGAGTAACGAGATTCGTAATTATAAGCTCATAGTCGTGATTCTGTTTTCGTCAGTTGCAGAAAATCTACAACACTGTATACAAGTTATATACCGTATATTATACCGTCCAATCAATGATCATAAAATTAGTCCGAAATCACGTAAATAAACGAAAGAGTAACACCATCTCACGGTACTCTCGAATATCATCGGGTGCTGCGGAAAGCCGTAACCAGAAATCAGAAATTCGAAATGGTTGAAATTTGATGGTGAAAAAAGGGAAAGAAGAAAAATAGAAATAGAATAGAAGCGTAGATTTGAAGGTAACGGCGCCGAAGACGTCGAATGTATGTACCTCGGGAGGTTTCTTTCGCCGAGCGAGTCCGCTTCTCGTGTCTTGGGTTGCTCGCGTGCTGATTATACGAGGGGAAAGGGTGTATCCGGGTCGTGTCGGGGTTGGGCGTGACTAATCGGTGCAGGGCTCGAGCGCCGATTACTGGGGTGGGCACTTGACGACGGTCGTCGTCGCGAATTCGCTGAACTTCTTGTCGATAGGAACTCGGTCGTCGTAGAGAGTCGGCGCCTGGAGGATAATGCCGGCCGTCCCGACCAACACCGCCAGGGTGAAGATCCATAGAAAGAGTCGATCCAGAACCATCGCCACGTACTTCCAGTCTTCCTTAACCTACGGCACACGATGCAAACGTTTTTTTTTTTTTGCTGCTTTTTATCCCGACCGCGCCTTTCGATCTACTTTCCAAATGCATTTGCTTTTTTATATCGGTTTTTTATATCAAGTTTTTTTTATATCAAGTTTTTTATATCAATTATTTTATTAGCAAACGGATTTTCAATAGTATATTAGTAACTTATTGAATAAACATATGCGCTTTCGTTTATTATTATGTATTTTGAATATTTTTGTATTACATTAAAATTTTCCAATTATGTTACGAGTGAAAAAAAAATTATAAAACTTTATTTATACCCTTAAGAACAATTTGATATTTTCGTAAGTATAATCTTCTATTTAAAATGAACCGAAAGTTTATGGTCTAGTTATTATCGATAAATTAAGGAATATTCAGAAAAATTTTTTGTTTTGGATCACATAGTTGTAATAAATGTGTAAACTTTTTTTACCGAATAATTTTTTTATAAAGAATTTAGAATTCAAGTTTACTTTCATCGACTATTTTTTTTCGTAATTAAGATACAAAATATAATGATATTAAGTATGAATTATACAGCATATGTTTAAAAAAATTAGCATCGTAAATTTCATAATGTTGCATCCAATGCTTTTGTTTTATTACACTGAATAGAGATTCTTATTTTTAGTTATGATAATTTAAATTTTCTTCATTTGCATATAAAAGAAACTAATCTCTCTTTCAGTAATACTCTTTTAGTTTTAAAGAGCTCTCGTTAACTTTGCAAGAATTCTAAATTAGGTTTTTTTTATAATTTTTCCTAATTCTAATTTAAAAATTTTAATAAAATAATGAATATTATTGCATGATATTGATCGAGACAGTTATATTTAAATATTTACTCAAAATTGACTAAAATTTGAAAACAACGTATATTCCTGTTTGCTTGAAATTTACATTATCTAAAAGAACCAAAATTTATTCGTTTGAACGTTAATATCGATACGACGGAATCGTAAAATGGTATATTTAATAAGCATAGATTTTTAATTTTTTAATATTCATAATTGTGTTGCATAAAGTTAAAATTTTATGTAAATTTATTTTAGAAGAAAATTGCATACCAAAATGAATTATACACTTTAAAGATTATATTTGTAATTATTGTACATAAATCTGATATTATCTATTTCAAAAGATTAAAATCAAGATATTTACAATAGAAAATAAATCTTAGTTGATAAGATCTTGAATTAATTGAATAATGCTGTTATTATAATTAATTAGTACTTTATCGTTCAAATATCAAAAATGATAAGATCAGATTTAATTTATATACTCATTTTTTAAAGTGTTTTTTAGTGTGCAGATGTTCACAGATACATACACGTATGATTATGTTCAATGAATAGTTAAATTAGACTTTTAAAAAACTTTTAATTTTTCGTCATTCCGCATAATATTCAAATATATCAGTTGATTTTGAAAACAACATATCGTATAATTAATACTTTTAATAATGTACATTATTTAAAATGTATGTATTTGTAAAAATGTTTACCATATTAATATGTGCACTCGAAAACTTTTTTATAACCAAATTTCATGTTGTATGTAAATATTTCAGTTTAGTTTATCTTCGGTACCTTAAAACTACATCAACTAATTTTCAATCGAATCAAAGCATATAAGATTATAAGCATATAAGTTATAGGAATATTTTAATGTATTCTAAATGAATTACTTCTAAATTAATTAGCGTATATATATTTTTCTTTTGAAAAAATAGGTGTAATATTTACGTAAAAATATATACAACCTTTCGAGTTTACGTTTAAGTCGAATCAAAGTACATTTACAGTAAATTTGTAATGCAATGTTAAATATAAAATTAACGCCATTAACACGAATACTTATTTTCACGCGCATTTATCAGCATTTATCAGCATTTATCAATTACCGACAGTAAATAAAATGAATCGTAAATTATACATATCTCTCGAAGTAACTTGTATTTCCCGATTTACAAAATTTAACAATAAACAAGAATAATAAAATTCACCGGTCGTGAATCAATGAATGACATCCATTGTCGAATACAACGATTCGCACAAAATAGAAATTTATTGTCTCTCGACAACGCAATAACGTACCAGTGCACAATGTTCCAGCCAAATATCGGTACCGCCTTAAAAAGTTAGCGTAAGAAAGTATTAGCAAGGTAATAAATTCTTGTTTGCAACAACTTCTAAAGTCAGCATCGATACATTAGCCTGAAACTTCCCGCAGCGGCGAACCATCGCATCGAAAAGAGCGACTGAGCTTACTTTAGTCGAGTCCTCGAGCATCTTCGTGTGCTCGGCGATGAAGCGGACGCAGATGCAGGACCTGTGTATCTCCGGCGGGCACCTGGAGTGCGAGAAGGTCGAGGAGGGCCGGAGCACCGGACTCTTGGAACCGTCGAGGACTGCCGAGGCCGCGACCTCCCCCACACCGCCTACCTGGAGGTCGTCGCAGTCCGCGTGCAGCGGGAGTCGAGGGAGACTCGGACCATGGATGAGGCAACTGCCACCGAATCGGGCCCCGTCGGTTAAGCTGCAACCGACCAAAGTTGACAGACGCGAGTCTGATAGAGTCTGATAGAGTCTGCATCTTTGATTTATCCGAGCTTGAGTTCATACTTTTTTCTTCAACGATATCGGAAAGAATGGCAAAACTTTTACTTCTCGCGGCTCTTTCATCCGAGATTATGCATAATTTGGATATTTTTACGCGAGGCCATAAATTTATAGGGGATCAAAGTCTTATAAATTGTTCCTTTTTTAAATCGCGTTATTACGTACTTTATTCGATAACGAATATAATTTTCTTTGCTAAAATTCAAAAATTGGTTAAGTTATTGTACTTGGTAATTTTAGTAATTAAAATATTTGGCAGATTCTTTTACTATTTTAATTCATGTTTACGGTTTTTAAGTTAAATAAAATTCCGGAGAATAGTTTTTACAGTACGAATTACGAATAAATTATTTTTTCGAATAAATTATCTTAAAATTTGAATTGAATTTTCGGATAGTATTTTCCATTAATTTATCAATGTTTGTTTTGTCAAAGAAATATTATTTTAAGATTAAAAATATACGTAAAGATGTTTTATCTTGCAGAAATATTTTTTCAATCTAGTAAGCGTAATTACTTACACATTATAGTTTTATTTTCTATCAGTTTTTATATATTTTTAACTATTTTATAAAGTTAATATTAGAAATTGGTAAATTTATGTGTTTGCTTCGAAGAATAATTTAAAACTATTTATCATTGATTTAATTAGTTGTACAATATTTATATGGAACTTTTTTTGTTATAAAATAATAATTGTAACAAACACGGAAATCTTTAAATATTATAATATTTATAATTTTTTAAAATTTAGGTTATAATTATTCGTAATTTTTTATGAATGGAAAATTGAATTAAAAAATTCCTGATCGACTTGTATACGTGAATATACTTGACAAATATATTACTTTATTTGTTTTTTTTTTATAATTTAATTCTTTCTTTTTTATTACACAGATAACAGTGTAAAAACTAACTTACGAAAAAGGATCGTTTGCCAAGTAGGTCAACGCTGTTATTTGAAACGGTAAGGTATGTATTTGAAAATTTTTATAAAATACTATCATAAGATTTTCTTATAAATCATGTTTCTACTTTTCCTCCAGTGCAGATTAATATTTTTATTTGCATTTTCTTATGAAATAAATTAAAAACCGTATTTAATATATAACTATTAAGAGATTTTCATTGTAAATTTCTGTGGTATCGGATTTTAAGACATTTGAGCTATAATTTGAAATCGTTTTTAAAATTGATGTTGTTATAAAATTTTACGAAGAAAATTTTTAATCTACTTTGATAGTTAATAAAAATTTTAATTGCTGTTAGTGCAAAAGGATATTTTTTAATTTATGCAATTACCGTCAAGATGTTTCACCATACATATTTAATTTAACATTTTTCATAAATAATTAGAAAATAAATTTAAGAAAAATCATCGATATAAATGCATTTGTAAATATAAATGAAATTTAGAATTCCTTTTAATCTTTGGCGATGATATTCAAAAATAAATGACAACAGTCTTCGTCTAATAGTGCTCATAAAAAAGTTGTAAGCTGTCTTTTCCATTTACGTTTGCGCAGGTGTTAAGTCGCCTTGAATATTTTCGTATTACTTAACAGATGCGAAAGTCACTCTTGGAAACTTATGAAACCCAAATCCTCTTGTAAGAGATAACAAAACTTTTATATATTCAAGTTTTGAAATATCCAAAGGGCTTACCTCGAAGGTGAAAGGTCGTCCTTAGACGAAGTGCGACTATGGAACCTTTTGGAGGGTGTGAGATGTTCGTCGCTTACGTCGTGGCACGATGAATGATAAGGGTAATAAGACTTATCTTTACTGCCTCTCATACCCCTCATGAGGGCTCTGGTCGACGTGAACCTGTAAGCACGTGCAAAGAAATCCAAAATTGTATCTAATTTTTTTTTTTATCTTGCTTTTTCCCGATACGTAAACGCGATGCTTATAAAAAATCAAGAGTACACGGCGCATTTTTTAGCGTATTTTTAGCGAAGAGCAGGAAAGGGGTGTTATTTTTTAAATATGTACATTTTTATACTCGAATAAGCATTACAAAGATACAATTTAAATCTTCCTCGATGTTTTTTCATTACGTTGCTACCCGATACAAGAATCTTGTTTTAAACGTTAAGAAATATTTCGATAATCGTTAATTTTTACTTAACGATTAATTTATCGAATTTATTCGTTTTGAATTATTCGATTGGTTCACGTTTGCAAGTCAACTTGAATAATTTAAAACGATTCCAATATTTCGCGTGTGTAACGTTTCCGATGTATAATTATTTTGAGTTTTTGAACTTCCTTTCACGATACGTTTTAGAAAGCTTAAATATTGAAATGACCTGCAAATCTTATAAATGTTCGGATCGTGACTTTTGTTTTTGACAGATGCTATCTTAAAATAATTATAAACGCATTTGCATATAAAAGGTGAAGCAGAAAATCAAATTACCACTCGATTCGCCATAGCATATTTGCAAGTCTATAGATTGAAATTGAACATCCATTTTACTGCACTTAGGACTCCTGGGAAAACATACTCGCATACCCAGGAAAATAATTCTTTTTCATACATGGTATCGCAAGCAATAAAAGTCCTTCCGTCTCGCGTATCGTTCCCCGGAGGTTAAAATCTCCTAAACTTTCGATTCTACAATACATTTTCGCGATAGAGTTCAATCGTTGCTTTTAATCCCCCTTCAGTCTCCACCCCTCGCCATTCTTTCGTCTTTCGCGTTATCCATTGCTCCATTGCTCCATTGCTCCATTGCTCCATTGCTCCCCTTTCCCTCCTTGCTAACAACTACATTGTATCTCCGTCTCCCTCCACACCTACACCACCAAAGATCGCTCTGGAGAATCCGATGACGGCACTCGCCGGGATCGCTCGGAGAATGCCAAGTTTGCGGTGTCTCTAACCATACGGGTTTTCCTTTCGCAAGCGTTTACGATATACGACTCCAAGATTGGAGGCTTTCGAACAGTGCTCCTAAGGGCAAAGGGGAACCCAAGTGCGCAGGAGCTGCTCCCGCAATACCGACCCAAGTTTACCCGGAGATCTATGAAGGTTCTAAATTTCCGAGCTCGTTCTTTTTAGCTCGAGTCCCAATGTTCCTATTCGCTTACCCGCTGTACTTCTAGTTAGTGTCGAACTCTCGACAATGAAGGATGACCAATATGTATAGCACATTTCCACAATGGCGATGAGCATAACCCATGAAACTTGTACCGTTTATTACAACGAGCGGATGCTTCTACTCGTATTCTCTAAAGTTGGAATCTTATTCGACTTTATTCTTTTAATAAAAGAAAAGATATACGATCGTTAAATTACTTACGACTTTATCTGTAAATTCAATTCATAAAATAAAGCTCTTGGCTCTTTGGATCTTTACATTTTTTTCGATACTTTTGTATCGAACAAATCCTTTACAAAGATCGCACCAATAACATTTTATAAATTACGAATAATCGAAGAATTAATTCATGTTTTATATGTATAGATATAATTATAGCTTTATATAATAATCTAAAAATAGATTATCCATCGAAATTATTTAAAGGATTCCGTATCGATACTTTGCAAAATAAGTATTTGTAATTGGTATTTCTAAATTGATAAAATTAAAACAAAGTTTATTTCTTACGCATATTTTGATTTTTTACGTTAAAACATTTGAGATTTATATCCGAAAGACTTTTTAAACCTGCTTAGTTTCATATTACTAGAATATAGGAGGCGCAAGAAACGTTAAAAAGTAAATCAATCAAATTCTATCCTTAGATGCACATATATGCATATATATGCATATATATGTATGTATATATATTTAAGTTAAATTAGATGCAAATATATTTTATAATACTGTATTTTAATATATAATAAATTCTTTAAACTGTAAATAGATTTACATATACATATTGAAAATTTAATAAATATATTTTATACTTTTTTATTAACGTTTAAATTAAGTAATTCCATACATCGAAACGTATATAATTATTAGACATATTTTATTAAAAAAAGTTTATCGAATAAATGCATAGTATATATAGAAATAAATTTCGATTCTATAATCCAATAAAGCGACACAGATTGGTAAATAATTTATGGAAACTGAAGTTTATACATTGTATTTTTCATTTAGAATTTTGCGTATGCAGTAGTCAGTTCTCTTTTATATAGAAATTATTATATTATTTTAAAATAATATTTATCAAACAAATCTCCGAATACAAACTTTTGAGATTCAGCGTGAATTATTTCAAATATTAATCTCAAATTTGAAACTTAGGAAATGTTTTATACAGCAATGCCAATGATACAAACTGCATTTAAAATGAAAAAAAATTATATCGAAAAATACTATTGTTGTAATTGTAAAATATTTAAATTTCGAAACGATATTCGCGCTCTTAGGTTTTAGAAATATCAATTTTTTATAAAAATAAAGCTGTAGCATTGGTTAAGATACGCTTAAACAGTTTCTTAGGTGAATAAATTTGTTCGCGAAATCGCACGATTCAAGTTCCAATATAGTTTTATTTTACGTTGGTAACATATTTATTTCTAACGGTAAAGGTGAAATAAATTTTTCATTAAAAGATTTTATTCGCAGCGAAGATACGTTATCTTTTAAAATATTAAAAAAATGATTAAATAAAACGAAGGAAGTTGGTAAAAGTTTAATTTTACCATCCATGCGATGTAAAAAGTCAAAGGAATGAAGATTAATAGCATTATCCATGACTTAACAAACTGATTTAGCGGCATTAGGAGGTGTGTCGGTGCACCTACTCTGCAACTTACTCTGCAACCTACTCTGCAACCTACTCTGCAATCTACTCGCATAAATCCACGTTGGGTTGGGAACGTGTTTTTCATGGAGTCGAAAACCATGCGATTCCAAGTAAAAATTCCGTGCGTGTTCGAAAAGCGAAATAATCGTTGTTGTCAAATGTTCGCGTTTATCAAATCGCATCGTTTCAATTTACGGAGAAAATTTGCTCGGATCTCCCTTGAATTTTTTAATCAGCGCAAAAAGAACGTTTTCGCCTCGATTATTCCTACGGTTATTCGCGCAAAATCCATCGGTGTGATACTTTGATGAAAATCTCGTGCCGAAATTTCGCGCAACGAAATTAAAGAGCGGTGTATCGATCAACGGTTGGATAAAGGCGAGTTATAGATAAAGTTATTAATTTTGAAGGCAGGAGACTAAAGCACCGACGAACGCCTCGAGGAAGAAATACGACACGCGGTTATGAAACGCGTTACGTGTGCTTATGTGTGTTACGTATGTTACCGCGGGAGGATCCAAAGTTCCCGAATTAACGACTGCGATAGATACCGGATGTACTTACCTCGTCGGCTCGAACTTGTACTGGGGCCTTCGCATCACCAGCAGCCTCGGGAGTATGTGTATGAAGACTCTTTTGACCCAGGGCGCCATTTTGTGCGTCTGCGGCGAGCGGAAGTGGACGTTGAGGACGACGACGGTGACGCATATGCTGTAAGCAGAGAAACCGGGATGGACATTGTTATACTCGTTTGGGTCGTTGCTTTAGTGCGAATCAATTTCAATTCGCGGACTGAGATTGATTACTCCTCTTGTATTTATGGATAGATTGATGGAGGTTTACGGTGAAGTTACCGCCGCGGAGGTAAATGGTTATTTTGCTTATAATAGCCTCGTTGTAGTTTCCTTATAGCCCCTTTTATAGGCTCCCTTGAATTAGTAGTACTAACCGGAGCTTTGATTTTCTTAGCTCGGGTATACTCGAGGGCCCAGCTTACGAAGCGAAATGTGACCCGAATAATAATCTAGGATCGGCTAATATTTTTGTCCAAAGTTCGCGGACTAAACGTTGTTTGCTGTCGGAATACGTTTATTACTCGACGCTATTGAATAAATTTTGTACAAAGCTTAAAGATATTTATTATCGAAGGATTAAATATTAATTCATTTGCTTTTGAATTATCCTAAGTCTCTCGGAACACGTATTTGTATTCTAAGCCATACATATTTACGAACGGAAGCGCTCAAACTCTCCCGGTTATAAACCTAAGAGTCTAAATAAAACTTTTATAATACAAATAATTTTTGAACTAAAACACCTACAAAAATGAAAACTTGCTTTCAAGAATTTAATATTTAAAAGTTTTATTTGTTTATACGCTCTTTTTTATATTACGCGATATCTTAACTTTTGAAACGATATTAAATAAGGAGCTTCATGAATATTACACGTAATATACAATGTTTTGGATGACTTTTAAACATATACACTTTAAAAAATTAAAAATATCGTTCTATTATTTAAAAAAACTTACAATTTATAATTTCAATTCGTTATGCCTATCATAGTTCGTTGATAATCTTTTAGTAATATTTAATTTGTAACAAAACAATATTAATATTCATTGTTTGACCAGTAGTAATATATAATTATCGTATTAATTATTATGTTCAATTAGTATTGCAGTATCATTTTTCAATCGATAAGTAATTCATGCGTATGTAAATGAAGTTTTGAAAATACTAGATTTTACATTCGTATATATAAAAATCTTGAAAATTAATAAATATATAAGTTTATATAATTTAAATATTTATATAATCTTAAATATCAGTATACTATTTAAGCTTTAAACAATAATATTTTTCAAAATTGGATACTTCGATAATGATGATGATAACAAATAATTTAAAAAAATTATACCAATAAAATTAATCAGAGTTCTATATTAAATACCGTATTTATTTATTTTTCGTATTTATTAGAAAATTTTATAAATCTAAAGGTGAGTTATATATTAGAAATATATCAAATTAATTCGAATTTCGTAATAAATAAGAAGAATATTTTATATAATTCCAACTGTTTCTGTATTTTAATTTTTTGTTCAGCTATAATTTTCAGTGGAGAATGAAGTAAAATTAAAATAATTAGTCTGAATAAAAAAAATGTAATTTTACATTTTATATCCATTTAAAGCAATTTATGTGACTTATGTACCTGTTTAAAATTTTTAGAATATTTTTCTTACTATTTATTTTTAGTAGTATTTTATTCTTATTAAAATTTGATTGTATTAGAAATAAAAATTCATACAATAAAATTATTATATTATTCATTATGAATATTACTATAAAAATTATTTAATTTATTTACATGAACATATGTAATATATTAAAATTTATTAAATTGATACAATTTTATTTTTTTAAACATAATGTTATTCCAATTTATACCCAATTTTTAGTTCTGTACTTTATTTAAATATAGCTAATATTCGTATTCTCTGACATAAAAAAATGATGGTATTGATTGTAAGCACGATTTTATATTCAGAACAGAATATGAAATTATGATTGAATAATAATTGTATAATAACATATTTGTAGATAAGAAAATATAAAATTTCGTAGAAATTTTACAACAATGTACAAAGTACATTTGAGATATTTGACAAGTGTGTATTCATGAAAAATTGTATAAATAAATGCTTGTAGAAGTAAAAGACATATATCATACAAACATACATATAGTAAATTAGAAGAAAAAAGGTTTTTAATGAATGCAATTAAAAATGTTCTATGTTTAAACAGGAATTTAAAAATCAATAATTTACTATACATTTTTACATTAAAAATTTAAATTTCAAAATTTTTAATTTTTTGTTTTTCGATATTTTTAAAAAATTAAATTGAAATTTATGCAAGATGATATTTGAGTAATAATAATACAAAAAATTGTGCATTTTTGTTCATCTATCATTTTGTGTTGATGGAGGATGAACTAATCATGATTTAAATTATATTCATTTTTTTCTTCTTCACTTTGTCTCTATATAATCATTTTCATTATCGAGATTCATTTTCATTCATCAAGAGAACGAAATGACATTAAAAAATTCCTTTGACTTTCAATCTTCTTTTATTTTCTTTCTTTCTAGTCTTAAGCTTTCCATTCATTTATTCGTACTTTTTTAAACTATTTCACTCTCTCAATTATAATTTCTTTCTTTCTTTATATAATTCTTCGTTTCCTATTCATTTCTCTATAATTGATATCTTATAATAAAAAATATTAAATAAACAAGTTTTTTATCTTAATATTTTATTTTTATAGAATATACTATAAACTAATTTTTATATTTAGATTTCAAATTTACTATTTATTTTATACTATTTTAATCAATTTTTGAATTATAAAGTTATTTGTTTACCCTTTACTTACGATTTATTACTTAATTACAATCAAATTTAAATCGAAAGCATTAATTTATAAGAATGAAGTATTTTATATGTTGGTAATAGTTCAGTTTTTTTAATATGAATTTGATATATAAACGATATATTTTATGAAGGATATAAATGTGATGTTTAAGACTATATTAAGATTATAAAATATTCAAATTATGTTTTCTTATTATATATTTTGATTATATAATGGTCTTTATATAATTATTACAATTTTTTTTCTTGAAACTATCTGCGAATTATAATTATTTTCTAAAATGGTTATTATTCTATACGACTTTATTATATAATATATTAATATTCATAGTAGCAGAATCTTATATTTCATATAGAATATGAAATAATATCGTTTAATATTAATAATAACTTAATTTTATATTGTTATTATAATTATTATGATTATTTTTTAATTATTTTTTTAAGTATAATTAATTTTTCTTTTAAGATTGTTATCGCTACAATTTTTATAAATCAAAATTATATTTGTTTACAGTTTATGAATGGACATTTCAATTATCCGTTTTCATCGAAAAATTGGATAAAACATGATATTTTTCAAAATTAAATACAAGTAACTTGACTACGAAAATAATATTTACCATTTCTATTTCAAATCCTTCGTAACGAGTATCTTAAAATAAGAAATTTAAAATGACACGCGAACAGTTATAAAAATCAATAAATTAATACAGGAATGTAGACAAGAATAACAACAATTGTGAAATTAACAATTGTAATAATTTTGAGTTAATTATTAGATATTATAAGATACATTAAATTAGAAATAAATAAAATATGTACATTTCTAAATTATTGAAGATTTACGTATAAAAAATAAACATAAAATATAAAACAAATGTTAAAATATACGATAAAACATGAATTCAATGATTCAAACAAATCGATCGATTAACTTTTATTAAAATTTTGATGAGTAATTACTCTGCTTTTGGTTCATCTGGTTGTGCAGAAAACTTCTGGTTTTGATATAAGAAGTTATAAAGCGAGTGCACGAAATTTTTAGATGAAATATTGTACAAAGTAACTTTGCGGATTTTATAAGATTATTTTGGCACGTATTTTTATTTAATCTCTTCTATTCACCTTAGGTTTCTTAATAAGTTTCGAATTTCTAATTTATACATGTATATATATGTATGTAGACGGGAATAAAAGCGATTTTTACGTCATTTAATTATCTTTAAATAAAATTTCACAAAGTCCCTCAGAGTAGGAAACGCAATTAGTTCCTTTAAGTTAGGCAATTCATTTTCCTCCAAGCTCTCGTACAGAGCTTTCGATTCTTTCGAAAAGCTTTTGATAATTAAACTAAACAGACCCATTAAAAGCACGGAAGAGGAAGATTTGTACTCGTAGAATTGATTCGACGAATCAATTCTCGTTTCCCGTTTCGCAGCTCGGGTTAAAACATTGGCGACGAGTCGCTCGCCGTTTCTCATTTGCCAGGAAACCTGAGGGTTAACTCGGGGTAATCATCCAATAAATATCCTGTAACTCGTCAACATCTTCTCTCTCGAACGGACAGTGCAAACCACGTGCCGACAGGTTTTTAAAATGCAAATTCCGTCCTGCCGTCGATTCCTTGTTTTAGCCGTCGAGGGAGTTTCGGTCGAGGGAACAACACTTATCCCGCTCTACTTGGCAAAATCCATGCATAAGAATGAATCGGTCACCAGGACTAATGCGGCGACCGCGTCTCGTGTACTCGAGGCGCCGGCTTAGCTGCGTCTTTCCTTCTCTCTCTCTCTCTCTCTCTCTCTCTCTCTCTCTGCACGGCTGCGACGCCGCTCTCCGAATCGATACGCGTGCGGCCCGCAGAATTCGAGTTGGCAGCCGTTCGCTAGGAGTCAGCTGTCGTCTCGCGGACGCGGGACCTTAGGGGCCGATCGATATGGTACGCATCGCGGATATCGGAGGGAAGAGGAATTTGATCGATGCCCGAAGGAGAGCCCTTTTCTTCTTTTCTTTTGCTCAGTTGTCTTGCGGAATTCCAGTCGGTCGCTCTGGAAGGTCTCCAAGTGGGCGCCGCACCCCGAAAGAGGAGTGGACTGGAAGTTACGGACTGGACGGGAACGGGAAGGCGGTTCTCGGACGGGTTCACTTTTTCGAGCGCGTTTCAACGGTCGCGAGATAGTTTCACGCTGCAGGAGTCAACGCGATCGTGTTAACGCCTGGTGGTTTTCCGCGCTCGCTTAGACACGAGAGTGTCCAACGTAGTGACCACGACGAACGCGTACGAAGGAACGAGGGTTGCTTATGTCCGTTTCGTTCGGTCGGGAAGGCTTTGAATGGCTATCATTAATTACTTCGGAAGTCACGGCTTTTTTCGGACTTTTTTTTTCGGCGATTTTTCCTTCGTGGCTTATTGTTCGCCCGTCGGAAGGTGTTACACTTCGTTATTTCAGAGTGCTTTATACTTGTTTGAGAGAACAATAATGCTTTATCCAGTTTTTATCCGATGCGAAACTTTTTCTGGATTATTCGAGGATTCGGTACGTCTGTAGTTTCGAACGGAGAGTTGAGATTTAGTTCTATGTAAGAGCGCTCTTTCCCTCTCCATAAATTGGGCTCGGTCGACATCGGTTGAAACTTTGCTAATTTTCGGTCCGTGTTATGTTAATTAAAATCTATCGTAACCGCGATCTAATCTTGGAAACATATTCACTTTCGGACGAATCGGAAGTTTAAAACAAATATGTTTGTATTAAGATATAGATTCGCTCGAATTTATGCGGGGAAGCATCGCTATTTAGATTTTTACGCGTGTATTCGGATTTATGTTAATATTTACAAGTATTTGCAAGAATTTATATACTCGTACGAACACGGACTACGTAGAAAATCTTATCCCGGAATTCCCATGTTAGCAAAAGATTTCCAAGAATAGAAGTTTTTTGCCGCATCATTGAAATATTTTAATAGAGTAAAAGAAAATTGAAAAGGTTTTAAAAATAAAAGAATCGTCGTGTGCGTTGATCGAAAAATAATTTTGTACGGTAAATTCTATGCTACAAAAATTATGCATTAAAAATATATCGCTGTATCGATGTACATTATGTATACGTATAATTATTTCAATAAGCGTAAAATTTGGTGCTCGTGTGTAGCCAACAAAATTAAAATAGCGAAAGCCAGAATAGAAGAGTAAGAATATTATTTTGAATTAATATATTCGCCATGTTTGTTCGATTCGTACGAGAGACTTAAAAAGAGATGCGATTAATAGATAACCTTTTCATGGTACTACGTTACGTATACGTTGGGTTTCTTTGAAAAGACTTATAAATATCTCTTATAAATAAAAAATACAAGAAGATATATGAATAAAAAGTATATGTTTATACGAACGTAAATGTTGCGAGGATAAATATGTTATCCGGATGAAACGATCCTTTTTTGCTTAAATTACTTTCAAGTACATATGTCAATTTTAAGTAAAGAAAGTATATCTTGATAAGATCGTACAATTTCATTTGTAAATTTAGTGTTCGAGCGAATGGTACTTTAAAAAAGCGTGAATTTTCTACGTAAATAAGTGGCCATAATTAACAATGAAAATCGTAAAGGAGCGGGTTAACGCGATGAGCGCTCATAAATTTTTCATTTCTTTAATCTCCGCTAGAATTACATTCGCGTAAAATATTGACAAGGTATTTTTTCTATCCTTTCGACCCTCTCACCAGCTTTGCTACTACGGTCACGTACGGCTTGCGACACATTTTGAAAATATTCGCTAAGCATACAAAGAAATAAAGAGACACAGAGATAGAAAGAGAGCAAGAGAGCGAGAGAAGAAAAGAGAAAGGTAAGAAAAAAGAACCCTTCATAAATCTCTCTCTCTCTCTTTATCTCTCTCTTTTGCTTTTTGGCTCTCACTTTTTCCGAAGTAAAAGGCTGTTCGTATATACATGAGAGACTCTGTAGAGCTTTCACAATGCTCCTGCTGCTGTTGCTGTTGCTGTTGCTGCTGCTGCTGTTGCTGCTGCTGCTGCAACGACTGCGCGACATAAAGAATGTTGGTGTGTGAACGAGGAAGAGAGCAGGAGAGAGAAAAAAGAAAGCGAAAAAGTCACGCACACGGGAAAAGGTGTATAAAAGAGAGCGAGACGCGAGAGACGCGAGAGACCCGAAAGAGGAAAGCTGCAGTAGGCATTTTCGAGGCTCGAACCGTTGCTGTATTTTTCGCATATATTCATATGGGTCTTTGTTTTTCCCGTTAGATCAGGAGGTGCGGCAAGTTTTTTCCGTCGATGCAGCGAAAATTCGAAAACAATGAGATGAAACGTACCCCTACGAAAGAACGACCCTACGATCATTCGTCACATTCGTTATATTATATTTCAATTTTATTTAAGTCCTGACCAGTCAATTTTGTTTATATTTATATTTTTATTCGTTGATCAGTGTTTATAACGCAAACGTAGACGAGAGTAACTTTAATGTAACTTACGAAAAATCTTAATCGTTAAAAGCTAAAACTCTTGATGCGCGCATTTACATTTTATATAATCAACCGTTGCATAAAGAATAGTCTTGATATTATTTTTTATACAATTCAAGAAGCTTGCATTGTTCTATTGTATAATCCAGCTCCGAATATAATTTAAAATAAATTTATTATTCTTTTTTAAAACATTTCGATAAATTTTATATTTTCATGTTATATAAAACTCAAGATGTACTCGTAATCTAGACAATTTTACGCTTTCAAGATTCAATGTTTTTCTTCCTATAAAAATATGGATTTTTATTTACATTATATAATTTTTGATCGATAACGGTAATTTTAACTATCCGTTTTACATCGATATATCTTTTGATTTCACTTACATTGTTCTTTTAAGAAAATCATCCATGCTTTCATATTTTTATTATATTTATTTTATTGTACTTACGAATCGATACAGTTTATCGTTGTATACGGATAAAAGCATGATACTGAAATTCTACGTTTTATTCGAAATGATAACTACTTATGGATAATGACATTAGCATACGTATACATGTCTTAAAGAAACGATTGCGATTCTGTTATCATCGATGGATGTTAGCAAACGATACAAGGATGTCTCTCGCGGAGAATAACTTTGAACGATAATCATCGATTGATTTTAGAAAACGCGAATTTAATACGAAGAGAATTCGAAAATAAGTTCTTTTGAATAACCGAATCAAAAGGTTTTGGCAGCAACAAAGTGCCAGCAAGAACGGGACAGTTTATTCGAAGCGATTTAACTCGTTCGTGGAACATTCGAAATTCGGAAGTAGAGCGTGAAGAGAGAGCTTTAAGGGTCGCCAAGGGTTCGTGTGAAATCGAAAGAATGCGAGCATCGCAGTTGTTGGCGATGCATATAACTGAACAAGAAATCAAACATGGAATTCGTGTAAGGTGATGTAAATAAGGAAATGAAAACTTTAAATTTATATGCAATTTCAATAAACGACTCGCGCAATTTTTGCTTCCTCCTTAGTTCGCATTTTTTTTTAATTTTTTTAATTTAAAAGTTTTGTTTACAATCTTTTTCAAAAATAACATTTCACATAATTTTAGACATTTTATAAAAATGTTCGCGTAAACTACGATAGAAATAAATCAAAATACAATAATTCGAACATCCTTATTTCTAGTATACTTTGTAATCTTCAAATTAATAAAAAGATTTTCAGTTTAAAAAAAGCTTTCGAAAAATTTTATATTTGAATAGTTTAATTATATTATAAAAATTTTTTTTAATCGAACGGAAAAATACATTCTAATCATTTTTTTCTATTAAAACGAACGCGAACTCGATGAATTCAATTAGAGTTTTGAAAGAATTTTAGTTGCAAATGAAACAGTTTTCTATAAATTTATTTATAATCGCTTTTATAACTCACGGGAAAAGTTTTTAAAAAGAAATGTATATTTTTTACAATTTCAGATAATATTATTTTAACTATTATTAGAAATTAGTTTTATTTAATATTATTTATTAATTTAATAATTTTATGCTCGGACGAAAGATGCAGATTACTTTAGTTATCAAGATAATTAACCAAGTAATAATTTATATTTTTCACAAACACAAAACACTAACAATACCTCGATTATAGTTAAACTCGAATTTGCACTTTTAAAGCCTTCCTCGGTACATTTTCTTCTTTTTCATCTCTTCCTTTCTGTAAATCATAAATTTCTCTTATTTAAAGTCTCTTTTCGCTCCTTTTTCCTTCTCTGTATTCTCCAAAGCACCCACTTTTCTTCTATGAAGCTGAATGGAGCGGAAGTTCCATCTTAAAGTCAAGGCACTCATAGCAAGGGTTTCCGACTTTCTTACGTTCTCGTCAACGTTTCTCTTTCTCTTTCTCTTACGTGACGTAATGCCGACATTGACGTCGTAAAAATGCATTTTTACATTTTATTTATTTTTATTCGTATAAGTTTAGTATTGATATGATTTTCATTTTTCATTAGAGCCATTTCACAAAAATTATCTTTGAAAACTTGAATGTACCAAATGTTAAAGTACGACGATCGAAAACTATTAAAAAAGATATATTATTGAAAATTTAAAAATTTTACGTTTACAAATACAATTAAAGTATCATTATTATTATTAATTTATGATACAATCTAACGTTAGAATATTTTAATTTCTAATAATTTTTCGTTTTAACTATAAAATGACTAAAAGTTGTAAAAATTTATGAAAAATTATAAAAAATATTTTTCCGAAGATAGTAATAAGATATTATAATTGTTCATAGATACTTTAGAAATTGTTGCATTAGCTCTCAGGAATAATTACGGATAAATATTCGGTAATGTTAAGTCATGGTAAGTTTTACGATACAATTGAACTCAATTATCCGATTCGAAATTGGACAATTTTTTAATAGTAGTAAGTAATTTAAAATTTTTTCTAATTTAAGTAAATTTTAATTATTAGGTTAAGGATAAATTTGATAAGAAAAAAATTTAAACCGCGATCTTACTCGGCTCTCAAATGAACATAACAATCTAAACCTTAAATTACGTTTCAAAATAAAAGTGCATTGGATTATTTGTAATAAATACTTGAAAAAAAAATTCTTAGTATATATATCTATTCAATTATACGATAATGAATTAACAAGAGATATTGAAAGAGAGACATAGATATATGTGTAGAAAGAGAGGGATATATATATATATATATATATATATATATATGTAGAGAAATAAAAAGACAAAGAAAAAGAAATAGAGAGAGTAAGGAAACGAATAAGAGAAAA
Organism: Dolichoris vasculosae; assembly: GCA_018907195.1. NCBI lineage: Eukaryota > Metazoa > Arthropoda > Insecta > Hymenoptera > Agaonidae > Dolichoris > Dolichoris vasculosae. The sequence goes on along the minus strand of JACCHY010000002.1, from coordinate 15,486,007 downwards.
CTCCAAGCTAATTAAAAGTATGAAGTACTTTACTGGCACAACCTTAGCAATGCAAGTCGTTGATAATCTAATGTTTTAGAATTATTTTAAAAAAGATAATTAGTGAACGATGTACATTTTTTGTCAATGTTTTAATAATTTAAAAATTAAAAATTCAGTACTTTTTCATATGTTCAAATTACTCATAATCAAATTAAAAGAATAAAATTATAAATTTTAACGATATTCTATATTTATCAGCAAAATATTTTTAGAATAATATGCAATAAGTTTAAATTAATTTAATTTAATTAACGAATTACAAATAATGCTAAATTAATAAAACCTTCATTACGATAGATTAAAAAGAAATATTTTCGATTGACTTTTATCTTTGTCGTTAACTAAATCTATGTAGTTTATACTTTAGATCTATTTTCTGTAAAAATATATTTTCATTCCGATTTTTTTAAAATACTTTCAAGTAATGTAACAGATATGTGACTTATTTTGATACTTCAATTTATTTAGTATAATTTTTTAGTGTATAATTTATAAATTTATTTTTCGATAAAATACAATTTCTATTCTATTTGATAAAACAACTTGCAGTATTAGATTTGTTTCTACTTCGGAAATTTGCAGAATAATGAAAAGTATAAGGTCTCAAATGCGATTGGCTGATTTAATAAGTTTTTACCAGTAACAACAAAATTTATTTTAGAAAATTAGGATATCAGAATATTTTCAGCATTTTAACTATCAATCAGCTTAGTTCGATCAATTATTAATTTTTCAGTCATATTATAAATTCCGATTATTTTTCCACATTATTTATAATTCGTAAAATTACTATTTTAAATTAAAGTTCCATTCATTAAAACGTTAATTATTTATATTAATTTTTTTAATATTTTTGAGCCTAATTTAATATTTTATAATATGCATTAAATGCAAATGTAATATTAGTATGCGCATTAAATAATTTATGATCTTGTATCATATTTTACTGGTTTTTTAAAAAATAATACTTAATAATAAAAAATTCCTTTTGTAATAAAAATATCGCTTAAAAATATGATAAATAAGGGCTAATCACGTCGCACAGAAAAATTGAGGAAAAAATTAAATATTTAGACTGGAAGGAAACCTTACGAATTTCCCGTTCATCGGCTAGGAGATCATGCATACATAGCACTTGAATTTTGACGCTTTGCATAAAAACATAAAAAAATCTTGTCTATAAATCTTATCCCGTGCCTTTGTCTATCTCTCTCCTTTCTTCGATATTTCAAATCGGTATTCCGCGGAAATAAGCTTTGTCATCGTATTTTCGGTCGTTGAAAATAGAAGGCCGGGCGGCTTCGATAAAAGGATTAGGCTGATGGAATTCGCACGGTATTTTTATTGCCTTGGTTGCCGCCTCTACGTGTATAATCGCCCGGAAGTTTTATATTTGGAAATCATCGTCAACGACACGCGGGTTATGCGGATTATGCAGGCGTAGCTACGCGGTCCGGGTAATAAAAGATAGACCGAGCGATATTCGCTAGATATTTTGATATTTTTTGCGTACGTAAAGAAGTTAGCGGTGCGTGGAACTTTATTTTTATGCGATGGTCAACAAGTTTATACACAAAAGCGCGAACTCTATAATTCATTAAGAATCCAAATTTCCGTTAAGCGTTTCCGCTCGTACCAATATCCAACAAATTTTACGTTCGTTCGGCGATATCTGATTCGATAGTACGGATCAGAGGAACGAAAATGTTTGATTAATGTATAACACCAGGAAAGTGCGAAACAATCGAGGAGAGTAAGAACATTCCTTCGTAGGAGATCGTTTCTTCCGGTTGAGCCGTTCTGTCCGTCACTGTTTCTCGGTTCGTCGGAGCGACAAATGGAAGCAATTTTTCCCTCGTAGACACAGACGGTGTTTCCTGGAGCGAGAGACACGCGTCGCTTTACGAATCCGAGGACGGCGCACGAGAAACCCTGTCGAGGGTATCCGAGATCGTCGCCCCGAAGGGATATCCAGGTCTCGGCAGTGTTCCCCAGGAGCGCTTGGAATCTCGTCTCGACGACGCGGTGCGCATACGAGGTTAACGAGCCGAGATTATACGAGCGGTCACGAGAATCGCTTCGCAATGGGTTAACGTGGTTAACGTGGACGCGAGCGATTAAACTGCTTCGAGACCGGGGGTAAGAAAGATCGCGCGGTCCGCCGAGAAGTAGAGAAGTAAAGCCGATTCTATTTTCTACTTCCATTTGCGTATCTCTGGTTGCGCTCCTTTTATTCGGCTCGCCTCTCTTTCTACGACATCTTGGTGCTATTCAAACAAACCGGCACACGTCGAGCGTCGCTTTCCGATCTCCAGGGCTTACCGTTTCTCTTTCGCCGGCGATCCTTTCTTCCGTGAATACCACTACGCGCGCAAGTGGTTAGGTCCTTCCGCTCTACGAAGAAGGTTGAGCTCCCGTAGGTAAGAGATCAAATACGGTTAGAGGCGTGAGCTCTACGTTATCAACTGGCAAGGGTGGGGTAATTTGAAGATCCACAAAGATCCGAATTACGGCCCATCAAATTCAGCTCTTATATTCAATTAGAAAATTTATGAAATCCTTTTAGATTTACGTTATTTTAGAATTACCCACGAGTCGGATGATATTCGGAAGATGTAACGAATTACGAAACTGATTACGATCGACGTATTCTTTTATATCTGTATTTTATAACGGAGCTAATATCTACTTTCTATTTAATACGAATGTTAATTATTGTATCGAAGATGGGTTATTTAAATTAAATATTTAAAGTAAATTTTAAGGAACTTGAAATTACTTTGCTTAATTTGACGTAATCGATTTTTATAATATTTAAAAAACGAAAACTAACTTTTCATCTTGTTCGATACGATATAATAAATTTATCTAATAGATATTTATTTATTATATTCGATTAGTCGTAATTCAACGCCTTTAGAACTTTAGAATTTAAATTATTTAAAAAAGTAAATAAATTCTATGTATTGTATTTATGGAAATTTTTAATTAGGATTTAAATGATTATGATAATAAATACGCTGCAAGATTAGAAACTTTTCGTATATTCTAGCTTACACGAATAAACGGATCGACGAGAAAGAAAATAATAATGATGTACCAATCGCATATCGTTCGTCAATCGGAAATAGAATTGATGAAGAATATCGGACGTGAAAACGCGAAGAATACGTAAAGCTGCAGAAACTGTAAAAAGGCAAGACGAACTCGTAAAACTCGCTTTTACGAGGAAATAAAAATTTCCTGACTAATTATGGGGATAGTGACAAGTAGTCAGCCCACAACGACGGGCAGTTTTCTTCCCCCACTTTTACACCTTCGATTTCTCCTTCTCTTTTCATTTTACCTTTTTTACTCAAACTTAGATCTTAGTCACGTAATTTAACACTTAAACTTTTTGACATTTCACAAGCGCTGATTTAACATGCTTAATTTAACGTATATTAGTTAGACTTTATTTTTTGTATAAGAATTATTCAAAAATTTTGCGAACTCTTCTTGCTTTAAGATAGATCATTATAAAATTTTCCATAGACGCATAAAATGCTTTTACGTTCATTGTAAAAGTAACTATAAAACCTTTAAGCGTGAGATATATTTTATAGAAAAATCAATAATCAAATATAATTTTCTAATACTTTTGATGATTATTAATGTAACTTTTTTTAATTTTCGTACACATTTAACTCTAGAAACAAATACGAGATGTATTTTTACTTAAAGGATGCGTTTGATTTATTATTTTAAGAAAGTGTTTGAAAATCAATGGCTAAGTAATTATAAATTAACGTCGGGTATAAAATTTAAAATGAATATTACCAAATGAAAAAATTACCATTTATCTTGCAAATATTTAAAATTTCTAATGATAAAACAGACTACAATATTATTATACTTATCTATATTCTTAGTAAATGATATCTCAGGGATCAATATATTTAGCGATTTTCCAATTTGTCTTATGACGGTCGAATTGCATTTTAAAACAGTTTTATATCTTTGTGCTTTTAAAGAGAAATTTTTTTTAATTCTGTTTTACCTATTTTTATAATATTGTTTTAATATAGAAATAAAAATTTAATTCCCGTCCAGTGGGCACGAACGTAAACGTATCAGATAATTTCCGTTAATAAATTTTACCGACTTTGTTCCGAATATAAATAATATGAAAAATTTCGCAATATCTTAAAATTAAGATTCGATTCGATATTTTGCGGGAGTACATAAAAAATGTATCGGAAATCAAATTGTAAAAAATTTATATTAAAAATAGGTATATTGAAAAATAAAAAAAAATTGGTTTCAATAGACGTACGTAGCAATAAAAGGTTAAATTAAATCGTTATCGTACCATAGAACATAGATTAATGTAAAATTTCGAGCACCATGAATCGAATACCGTTTATTTTAAATATAATCAGAGATAAGTTTTGTTTCGTAATTCCCAAGAACACATTTATCAAAGTTAGGATAGAATACCGGTTGGGAATTTTTGATCGAAATAGTTAAAAGTTTTCGCGCAGTGATTCGAAGCAATCGTCCACACATTTTATAAAACGCGGGATAACCGTTTGGTCTCGAGCCTCGTCACTTTCCTTCGGCACTTATTAATTGTAACGCCCTCTTTTCATTTAGGTGAGTCATCGCATACCGCACGCGGGAATAAAAAAAACAGCGCAAGAGGTACGGAAGCCAAGGATTTCGGATCTCGGATCTCGGATCTCGGATCTCGGATCTCGGATCTCGGCGCAAAGAGGTACAGCGGAAAACGCCAGAAAGAATGCCCGGGGCGTGAAGGGTTTATAAAGTAAAAGTTAGCATCGAGCGGAGCGTTTCGGAGCCAGGTTTCCTACTCTTTCTCGAAAATTGCGATTCTACAAGCAAAGCACGCTCACGCCCACTAAGTCTGACTGAGGCGAGAGAGATGGAGGGGGCAGGGGGCGAAAGAATAACCGAGGAATGGGGACGGAGGAGGGATGGAGGTCGAATGGAAAAGATAAATAGCGGGAGGACGAAGAGGTCGCCTACCACTTTCGATTACTCGGAATTTCCAATCTAACCATCCCCGTGGTACGAGATAAGAGAGACAAGGCCGATGAGCGAGGAAATAGGAAAATCGGTCTATTAAATATGGAAGCGACATCGTTAATGCGGACCTTCCAATGTTACCTCCCGTTGCTAATCCAGGTGGAAAATACCGATAAGGGTCGGAAACGAGCGAATTTTAGTGATTAATCGTCGATTCGCGATGACTGGTGTAGTTGCCAGGTGCAAATTTTACATTTATCGTTGCTTCGATTCGATACTTAGAGCTAAATTAACACGAGCCATCGCTTTTTCCTACCTCTGTATTATGTACACCGATTCATCTACGGTCATTTAACCGAAATTGAGATTAACAAGACTGAACCAAAGCAGCGATCTGGAGAATTTCTAAATCATGAGAATCGTATACAAATATGTTTTATTTTACCCTTTATATTCTACGTTGCTCGTTACAAGTTTAATGTCCATACATTAAGTTGCATTTCCAAAGATAAAAGAGATACATTTTTCGGTAAAAATTGTACAAATTGATCGATACTCTAAATTAAGTTTTTTTTAATTTAATTTTTTACAAGTTTCATTTACGTTTTGTAGCTTTCTACGGAATTAATATTATTTTCATGCTCTTTCGTAATTATACAAATAATTGATCTATTGGTAACGAGCGTATTCCTTTATTCATTTAAAAATATTGAAAGTCTATAAAATTGCTTTTTGATTAATTTATTGAATCGAATGTGTATTACTGAGCGTACGTTACATGTATTTAAAAGTACAATGTCTATCGTAACAGTTATAAAAGAATATTTTTAATTCAGCTTATTTTGTATACTTCAAAATGATGCAATTCAGCTTCTTTACTACACAGAATATTATTTAAAAAAATATATAAATTTACGTTCAGGATTGTAACATATAAACAGTTTCGTTTTCCATTTGTTATATTTAAATTTAATTAAATTCACTGTATAATATAGATGAATACTAAAGTAACAAGCGCTATAAAATTTCAACCTAAATATTAAAAAATATTTCAATATATTCATACGTATATATAAATTATTAACTTAAAAAGTTGGAAATGAATATTAGACGTTAAACCTTGTGGATGCATTAAAAAAATGTTTATTAAAAAGTAAATTAATAATTAAACTTTTTACAGTGTTTATAATTATTGCAATAAAAATTTATTTATAATAGACTCTAGAATAAATTAAATATGTACTATCTTTTTCAGATAAATAAGTAAAAAGTAATAGTCTATTAAATTGTGTATTCGTTACGGAAAGAAATAATTTTGCTAGTTTACATGCTTATAAAATATATTTCATAATTTTGTGTAAAAATAAAAAATTATTTTAAAAAAATAGTTATCCGTATATTATATTTAGTTTTATATTTCAAGAGTTTGAGTTTCAACCGTATAAATATAAATATTCTTATTCTAAAAATAAATCTATACACAAATTTATAATCATGAGCCTTAAAAATTCTTTGTACTGAAATAAAAAAGAAATAAATGAAAGACTTGTAAATATTATTATTTATACGCATTAAGAAAAAATATAAAAGCATAATATCTATATAAAAAATGTTGCTATAAATTTTGCATTCAATTTTCATTTTCTTAAATTTTTTTTACCGGTATTAAATAAGCGCTTTTTTCATGATAATACCTAATAAAATAGTTATTTTTATAATTATAGTCTCTGTAAAAGCAATTAAATTAGAGAAAAAGTTTTAAAAAACAGTCTTTTTAAAAAAAATTTAATTACAAGATTCCTATTTTGATATACTTTATATAAGTAAAAATTATTAAAAACGCATTTTCAATTTTGCTAAAAATTTATAATTAATACACTACGTTTATTTGTATTTAAATATTTGTATTATAGTCTCTTAATGTTTACTTTATATTTTACGATTTTTAGATTTTTATATACAATAATATACATCGTAAATTCTAGTATATGTATTTATAAATATAATTACGCTTTAGTGTTTTATTAAAAAAAGTATGAAATTATTACATCAAAGTTTGTACGATACGTGTTATATTTAACTCGTGAATTTTTTTGAAAAATATTTCTTAAATATGAAAACATATTTACAAAATAGTTACATTTTCTGTCATAATTAAAACAGTTAGTCTCATCAATACATTCAACATCATTAAATTTACGTACCCTATTCCATTTACCAACTACACTAACAATTATTATAAGTTCTAACGAAACAAAAATGTATGCATATAAATTACAGACGGAAGCATGTAAATGAATTTGGAAGAACAAAGTAGATTACGTAGTTTTTTCCGTAAACCGAGTGCTCGACTTTCGTTACAGGCATATCCCAACAAAGAAAAGAACGAACCGGCTATCGGAAAAGTTAAAAAAATAGTCAAAAAAAGCTTATGGCAGATTGCGTTTGTAGAAAGAACAGCAAGCAAAAACTGCGAGTTATATTCGAATTTTGTATTAGGTTTCCGCGATCTCGGTTACTTGCCTATAATCGCCTGAATTGGGTCACCGGGTCGACGCAGGTGCCATTCTCATCTTGACTCTTTCAACTTCTTTCCGTCTCGAGACATTAATTTTGGAAGAGGGTTTTCACTCGCATCGAGGTCTACTCACGCCTACGGGTTCGTCGGCCCCCAGTTTCTTCGCTCCTCGTCTTTTCTACTCTTTTCCTTCTCTCCTCGGGTGCACCTTAACCGAGATTCGAGATGGATAGATTGTAAGGCCCGACTCGAAGGCAATAGTCCACCAAGTATCGTAGCTTTAATATTAATAGGCGCTTTCGCTCGAGTTCGCCACCCACTTTTCCGGCTTCCGTCGTTTGCACTCCTCTCCGTTTTCTCGAGGGGTGTGTCGGGGGACGCTTAGCTAACGAGCCCAAGTGAATCGCGGGAAAAAATGTAGGGGTAACGGCGTCGCGTTGCTTTCGACGTCTGCTTTTCTCGGTACTCGATGTATGTGTTAGACAACTCGGAGATTGTCTTTGTAAGTAATACGACCTCGACTCAACCTAGCTTTAAATTATTTTTAAGTCTTAAGGTAGTGCGCGAAAAAAATGATTTTTCAAATCACGACCCCGAAAGAAATAAATTCAGTTCTTACCTCGATCAATTCGAAAGATAATAATAATCCAAAATTAGCTCTTTTTATAAAGTTCAAACAATACTTATACGGAGATAATTTTTAGAAGAGCTTTACATTAAGCGAATTCGAGCGATCTAATAAAGCGATTCGTTTCACCGTATAACTTAAGATTAATGCTAATTCGTACATTAATTCCGGTTTGTTTTCAACTTTTTTTTTAAAGTAATGGGTTAATAGCTATTTTTGAAATTTATTTCGGAATCATGTTTGTTTCGTTAGCGCAAAGGAACGATAATAGGATTCGATATCGAATCAATGTTCCGACGATATCGTGAAAGTTGAACGTATATACCCCGGATAGACTCCCTACAATTTTTCAAACTCGATCAAATAGAATCGATCGTTACAATATTACGCGTTAATAGCTTATAATTTTTATCGATCATCCGTAAAATATGCGATCGCGATTCCGTGTAATTTTCCTCGAAGCACTCGAACTCAGCAGCAATGGAACCAAGTTTTTAATCTTTGAACGAGCCTCGTCTAATAAGCAAAGCAGCTCGATAAATATTTAATTTATTTAATTAACTAGGTAACGATAATATGACGCGAGGCGTTTGGACACAGATTCACTCGCTCCCTTCGTTTGAACGAACGCGGAGTTACGGCTCGCGACAGAAGCCGTCGGTGCACGATTGATCGTCCCATACTCGTTTGAGATGCTTCCGTCTGTCTCGTTTCCGCGGACAGGTAAGCATCGGCTAAGGTACTCCGAGCGGGTAACCGTAGCCTTCGGGCGTTACGTGATACGCACGCGCTCACGTATCGCACGCACGCACGCACGCACGCACGCACGCACGCACGCATCTGGATCGGATCAGTGCATCGGAACATCGCCTGGTTACGAGGGAAGTCGGCGGGTTCTGAAAATATATTCTCGAGTACTTTGCTTTAAGATAATGGCGGGATTTTAATTTTCAAAAGCGATGAAATGCGCAGGAATACGAGCGAGGATTTCTCGGTATTTTTTGCTTTAAAATTTGCTTTAACGAAGAGTCTCGGAAACACACGCGACGAGCATTTCCCTGAATAATTTTCTTTTCAAACAAATATTTTCATTGTAATAATGGACGGGTCTAAGTACGTAATGGGTACAGGCAGGATTAACCGATGTAACCTTGCGAGTTTGCGAGGATCATTTTACGTACGCGAGTGTTGGAAGCAAGTTTCAAACGTATGTACGTTATTTTATATAGGTCAGTTTTCATATCTTTGTATATGTGCGTTCGCGTATGTGCGAAGTAATAATTAAAATTATTAAGTATACGATTATCAATGATATTTTAGAACTAGTACGTGTTACACAGTTTCGAGATAAATATGCGCGATATCAAAGCATAATAAAATTTATTCAAGATAAAAAGATTTATCAACTTTTCATTTAATTTATAGTAACATTAAGCCCAGTGTAATTTTCAAAACGGCTTATACCGAAAATAAAAGTTAAAATTTTTTTTTATTCTATAGTTTCGTTTTTTCTTTAAATATTTCTTATTTTTACAAAAATAATATTCATAATATTTTTCTGTATAGTAGAAAAAGCCTAAAATATATATTCAAAGGTAAAATTCAGTTTTAGCAGTTTATCGAAACAATTTATATACAGATTCCGAGTAAATGGTATAAGTTGATTCTCGTTATTCAAACTTCCAACAACGTAACGTTACTTCTTCTTATGACCCTTACTCTTCGCTAGTACTTTATCTACTACGAACCCATACATCTTCATTCGTTATAGAGCTTCCTTCTGACCGTATAAAGAACGTTGTTAAAAAAGAAAGAAAATTATAAAGGGCAAAAGAGAAGAAAACGCGAGCAGAAGAAAACCTTCAAAACTGGAAATGTACAATGAAAACGAGAAGAAGAATGTACGAGAAAAATTTGAAAATCATCTTTGAATGATTGCAAAGCTTACAGGAAACAGATTAAAAAACAAAACATTATGGTTTCGTGATGTGAAAGAAAAAACTTATTCCTTTCTATTAATTTTACTGTGATGAAAGTTTTATCAAAGCTAATTGTAATTAGCTACAGCGAAACAAAGTTCAGTCCACTTCTCCTTCTTGAATATTTGTCTTCTTCGTGAAATAAAACAGAAATTTTACGAATGATGCGGGTATTCATATTTAAGATAAAATAAATAAGTAAGAGACATAGAAACTTTTTAACGTCGTCAACAATTTATTTGTTATTTGCAAATTAAAATGGCGTACTATGTATTCTATATAGTCCGTTTAATATTTAGTTTTAATTTGAATAATATATTTTTTAAATACATTTTCATTTTTCTGTAAATCCATATTTTATATCCATGAAATTAAAAATATTTTTTCATAGAAAACTTGTTTCCAATCTAGTAACATTAAAAATTATTATGCATAATTGTTACATAATATGCCTCAATTTAAACATAATACATTAGTCTAAACTCATAATTTAAAAAATAAGAAAATTTTAAAAGAAAATTCTTACTTTCTTTACTTTATGATATTACGAGAAAGTTTAATATGTTCCGAATTGAAAGTTTTAAGATATTACTATAGAGCTAAACTTATTGTGTAACATTGAAATAAATATTATATTTAAATATGAATAACGGCAATAAGAAGTTCATAATTCGTGATGTTATGCTTATTTATGTACGAATAGAATTTACTTTGTAGAAGCTGATAATGTAATTTAAATACTTAGTCTAACAATTTATACAAATATTTTATTTGTTATTAATATATTACGGATAAGTCAATTATTTTTAAATAATATATTTAAATATTTTATTTTTTAATACAAATTTAGAAACGGTGTTTTAAAAATTATGCAAACTAAATTTCCATTTTAATTTAAAACGCGGGAAGTTCTGAATTATTTTTGTATTTTGTATCGTTTAAATGACGCATTAAAGTACTATAAATATCGAAAATAAATTTTTGTACATTATTTGATAACAAAAACTGTCCGAGAACGAAGCAAATTTTTTACATAATATTATCTTTAACCGAATTTTTTTATACCAAGCTACGATGTACACGTATAAATAAAAAAGTATCGTAACTTGAGGAATAAAAAAATAGAGGTTCGTGGTACGAGGTTCTCATGCTCGAAAATGCATAATTGAAGCAGCTCGAGTTATACAATACAAAAGGGAGTAACTGAAATGAAAAAAGATAGAGATAGAGATAGATAGATGGATAGAGAGAAACGTAGAGAGAAACGTAGAGAGAAACGTAGAGAGAAACGTAGAGAGAAACGCAGAGAGGAACGTAGAGAGGAACAGCTTCGGCGATTCGATGCTTTTATATGTCAGAGACGAGATTCCATATTCTATTATCTCTGTCTCTCTTTATAGTACCTCATTATATCGGTTTGTGGTGCGAGACAAGTTTTGAAATTAATTTTCGCTGCTAACGCTTGTTTACCAAGTCACGTTTGTACGCTATTATTGGATGCTAGTCGACGTTTCTTCACCCCCTCTCATCTTAGCGCAGATGCTTTGTTTCACAGGTAACGGAAGATATAAATATTATAGGACGAGTATATCGTTTGTTTCTGGCGATGAAGTACGCACTTCGGATAAAATAGCGTATTGTTTATTCGTGAATTATTCGCGAAACGTAAAGTTTTGTATATTCAAACAAAGCGTCAAAAAGAATTTTTAAAGAATATAATAATATTATAAAAAAACTATTCTAACTGCCGAGAATTTTAGAACTTTAGAATTTTTCATGCAAATTTTTTTATTCGTTATAACCAATGTAAGAATATTCTTTTCGTATAACAACAATGGAAAGTCAAATTATAAACTTTTTTACATAATTATATACTTTAAACTAGAAAATTTTATTTATAAATATCAATCGAATTACGTATCTTCGGAAAACAATATTGAGGGAATTTTCCGGCTATAACAAGGAGATTAAATATGAATTTAAAGCGAGAGTTAGAAGCAGATTAATATTCAGAAAACATCCTGAATATGTAATAAAGTTTTATGGAATAAATATGTAGTAACTTAATTTAAAAATTCTACTCTGTTAATATTATATTTTGTATTTAGATGATAATCCATTTTTAATTTTATTTTATTTTATAATTTCTTATAAGCGCTATTACAAAATTAATAGAATGTTTTCGTTGTAATGTACCATTCAAATATGTTTAAGGTACTGTTAAATTAAATTTGATTTAAATTTATTTGCTCTACCAAAACAAAATATATATTTGAAAAAGTCAAGTTTAAATTAGAAAAAGTTCTTCTTTTTACAACTTTACATGTAAAATTTTATGTATATTCAAATATAAAAAATCTAGAAACTGGAGCAGTAATCGATCATTTTATAATATCTTAAAAAAGCTATTCTGCATAAAATTATATTAAGAGCGTCGATAAGTATTTTAATAGATTCTACTCATGATCATTATGAAGAGTAATTATGAACATCGAAATAGTTTAGCCAACAGAGTATCTATATATTTTTAAATATTCCGATCGTTATTATTATGTAAAAAATTATTTTGATCACGATGTTCAAAGTAACTACAAAAATTAGTTTTCTTTAATATTACCGGTGAATGTTAACGAAGGTATTATTTCTCTTACGGCGAATGGATAAATTTTTTAACGAGTTTGTTGTTATTTAACAACTTCTATGTAAGAAATTAAAAAAAGGATCGATGTATTTCGATGGTTTAGTAGATATAGAAAAATACATTGCGATTTAAGTAAACTATGTAATATATATTCGCAGATGTGAATATTGGTAAAAGAATATGATAATTTTTTTATTTTTCAACTAAGTAACAAAGAGAAGTGAAACCTTATAGTTTCTTGTAAACTATATTATCGACGGTGGTTACTGAACTTAGAAATTAGCTTACCCTCATTATAGTAAAGTATCCAAAACTTTGATGCATATTAGAAGTTGTTACCTAACTTTGTTTGAGAAACGATATACCCTGATGCGTATTGTTTAAGATGAAAATAGCTATTTGGAATAGAGTTAGGATTCTCCTTATGTGAAATATGCGTTAGATCGATGGGTAGATAGATAGTAAGAAAGCAAAGGAATTATACGTATCCATTTTTATTCCATTTATAAAGTTGGAAACGAGGTCAACATTGATTTAATTAATAATCGGTGTAAGAATATTGGCAAAAAATTGCAAGATTGAAATATTTGATGTTGCTTTCATAAAACATGCATCAATATATTATTTCATTAAAAAAATTTTACTTAATTCGATACAATGATATGTTTTTGCGTCCGAAAAAGTGAAACTTTCATAAATTTATCGACATATCTGTCTATATCAAATGAGAAGATATCTTTGAAAATGATGTAACAGTAACAGAGATAACTTACTCTATCTAAATTTGACACATTATAACCGAATAGTTTTAGTTTAATAAGTAACATTTTAATATTCTGATTAAAGATAGCACAATGTAAGAAAGTTATTTGGAAATTTATGTCATTCTGATTATTGTTATCCAGACGACAGTAGGTAAAATATGCTATAGCATAAGACTCAATAAACGATAAGAATCTCTCTATTTCAGAAGATGTATATCTAATAGTTGAACGATATTCAGATATTAATTATAATATAGAATAGTTTAGGCAAAAATAGTTATCGATCATATAAATTACTTTTCATTTGTCATAAATTTTTTATAAAAGCTGGAATACACCTTGTAAATAAGCATCGCATTCGAAGAAAATAAGATTTTATGCACAATAAGAATTTTAATATACTTATAACACTTATTTATATCTTAAATTACATTAAAAGTTCATAAAACTTTTATGATTTAAGAGTATTATAGTATCAACAATAAATTAAGCGTCATTTATTTTTTATTTTTCTTTTAATTTTCTTTACCATCGTAAATAAGAAAAAAGATGACCAAAGTTTCTGAAATTCGATCGATACAATAGTTATACAAACAGTTGATGTCATAATGCGGTGTTCTCAAGTATTTTTACTACATTATATAAAATTAACGAGCTGAGAACTCGGAGGAATAGTAACGCGAAGAGTGTGTATTTTATATCTGCGTGTCTCTTGTTCATTCAAATTGTAAGATACGACGGCTCTTGGTAATACGTATTCGCACGTAGTACACGTGTCGTTAAATTTTTTACATTCGACTAAAAACAAGAAGTTTCGTGTAATTTAATTATTTACTTTGTACGAAGTGACTGTATAGAGGAATAAAATAATATTCACGCAGTTTAAAGAGTGTGAAATTGTAGGAGCAGAATACTCGGTACGTACTTTGATCGAGGTGAAAAACATCGGTTCGCAAGCCAAAAGTAAAACGAAATTGAATATACTAGCACCGAGCGGTTATGATCCTGTCGGATCGATCGAAATATTTCTTTTTCTCTCGCGCACGACTCGCGGAGTGATCTAGTGATCTCTTTGCCAATGCAAGTAAAGCAGAGTTGAAAGTGCTCGAGACTTGGAAAAACGCGTTCCTTTTAATGGTCCCTCGACTCGAGTCTCGGGTCTCGAGTCTCGTTCGCCGAGTTGTCCGATCCTCGCCAAGTGGATCGCGATGGTGCGATGGTGCGATGCATCTGTTCGATCAAGACGCGCGCGCTTCCTGCATGTGTAATCAATACGAGATGGGCTATTTTGTTCGCTACGCCCTCCGTGCGCACGAGATAACCTACATCGGAGTACAATGCATCTGTCTCTTTATTTTCTCGCGATTCCTATCCTATCTGCAATGGCAATTCTATTTTTATTGCAGTCGAGGAAGCACCTGTCGGGAGTCAACCTGTTTTAGGCAATAAAAATTTCGATGTATCGTTGCGGCCGCGAGATTGAGTTGGGCGTAATGTCTGGATAATCGACACTTTTTTTTTTTCATTTTAGTACCCTACGGAAGATTTGCTTTCTACTATTTTTAATTCTGGAGGTAACACCGATCGCATCTGGTTTTAAATTTAGCGTCTTGTATTTATATTATTAATTATTCGATGTGAGACGGTTCTACATATATTTCTACATAGATTTAATTTATGAACAGTTTGCTTCATTCTTATCAAACTTACATCAAATTGAATCGATAGTCGCTCGTTAAAAAACATCGCAATACTCGCATATTTATTTACAAATGTAAATGTAAATGTAAATTTTAATATTTTCTCTAATCTTTTTATTATAAATTTATTTTGTATAAAAGAGTTTGAAACTTAATTTAATAATTTATAATCACTTGCATGTTACGGAAAGTGAACGCTAAGAATTAATTTTCTCTTATACATTCGATTAAAATTAATCGATTTAAGACGATAATATCAAATAAATTTTCTTTGATTAATATTAAGAACGTTAACGAATGAAAACATATCGAACTGTTTTTAATATTTCAACGGCATTAAATATGTGCTCGAATTAAAAAATAAATTTTATATAAAACTGTTCATCGCGAATACAAATTTAATATTTAATAAAAGAGAACTTTTTACGAAAAAAATACGATAAAATTTGTAAGAAAAAGTGTTTGGGTAGGTTCGCATTTATATATCTTGTCATTTTACACGAGTTGTTTTTCCGAGAGGTGACACGCAGAAAACGACAAAGAACCCTCCGAAAAAAGTTGATAGAAAAGATTCGGTTAGATAATCCTGGATTTTTAGTAAAAGAAAGGACGGAAAATCGCAAGAGGTTTAGTCAGATCTATACAAGTAAGGCGTCTTGGTTCGTTAGTATAAACTTGGTATAAACTTGGGCTTTAGCTCGCGACATCCGCATTCGAAATGCAGTGGGTGACGTCGACAATGCGAGCTCGAAAATAGTAATCCCTTGCCTACTCTACTTTATCGCATTTTTTTTCATTTTTGGTCTTTGCAAACGATATAATGCTGCACAAAGTAACGTAGACTCTGCGATCTAGGGGAAAACTTCTGCTTCCATTTTTTTAAATGTAGAACAGCCTCTGCACTTGTTTGCGGGTGAGCGTGACTATTAATCTCTATTGTGCCGGGGACGGGCTTACGTTGCGTTCTTTTGTGCTACTCTTTTTTACGAATTTTTACGGGCAATTCTTCATTCTCCAGTATTTTTTCGGATATGACGTATATGTATGCCTAAAGTCAAAAAGGAAATTACATCACGATTCTAAGGATTCTATGGATTCTATGGATTCTATGATATTACAGTGATTTGCTATAAAATATAAAATACAAGTAATAAAATACCTCGGGTTTCCTTCCTTTCACCACTCGATTATGCGTACCAATTTTATATACTTTTTTTATATACTAAGATATACTCGAATAAGTAATTTATATTATGTTTTCAGAAAGAAAAAGTATTCTATCATCGTTCGCGAGTTTGAAAAAATAAAAATCGAAGTTTACTCGTAAGCGAGTAAGGAAGACTATATTTTCAAAGAATATAATTTTGAATGAATTTAAATTTAGGAAAGTTAAACTTACCTGATGGAGACAAGAATCATGGCAAATATAAGGTATTTGCCGAGCAGTGGCACCACCAGCGAAGTCGGAGGTATTATTTCGACTACCAAGAGGAAGAACACGTGAAGACTGATAAGAATCGAAATAGAAAGCGTCACCTGAAAACATGAAAATGTAAAAAGCCCTTATTAATGTGAGAAATTCTGCATCCATAGGGCGCAACACCTTTTGCGAAACGTCTGTGAAAAAAATCTGCAGCTCTAAAAAGAAATTGCACTTTGCCGTCGCAATAGCATCGGGCTGCGTGTCAAATTTGTCCTCGTGACGTTTGCTCAAAGCTGGATACGAAGGCAAAAATGAAATCATGTTCTTGAGCTCAGATTTTTTACAGACATTTTTAATGTTCGTAAAAATAATACAAAAAATCCTTTCTCGGCTACAATATATATTTTAGTCGAAGCAAAGCAAATTAGTGACTCCTAGTGTATTTTACTATAAGACAAATGTTATAAATATATATATATTCTTAATAATTTATTCGAACTAACACCTTCACCGATTTTCCATTAAACATGTATACGCTTTTAAATATGTAATACCAGACTTGTTAATTTAAAGGATTATACTATTTGTATTTGTAATTGAGTTTAATTTTTACCTACATTATAGTTACTATTAAAACATCTTGTTTTCGAAAAGAAATTAAATAATAACGTTAACAATAAAACATAGCATTATATATTTTTTTCAATTAAAATAATATGAGATAAAGCAGAATAATAATTATCTGAATCCCTTTCCTTTGAATATTTAAAATTTATTTTAATTGAAAACATCAAGATACTGCAAAATTTTATTACTTTTTTATTATTTATGCAAAAACTATTTTGAATTTACTTCATTTTAATTCACTGACAATGAATTTTAAAAAGTTTTTGTACATTATGCAAATTCCCTTTTTATCAATTGTGTATATAAAGTAAGTTATTGTTACTTATTTACTTTTTAGTTAGAATTTTAAAAAATAATTAAAAATGTCGTTCATCATACGTATAAATTTGTCAGTATAGAAGATTAACGTTAATATTTTTTAAAAATTATCAATATTTTCAAAATAATAATATAATTTATATTAATATTTATCGCCTTCGAATCGGGAATAATTGCATTATTTTATATCAATATACATCAATTTTTAAGATAGTATGTAATGAATTTAAACGTTTATGATTTGAGTTTAATTATATCATTACTCTACTATTTTTTCATTAAAATAATATATTTAACTATTATATTAAAAACAGTTTTGTATATTTTAATAATTTTATCTGTGAATTAACATTATATATTTTTATTATCATTATGAGAAATTTCATCTAATTAAAAATAAAATACCGTTTAAAAAATATATTACAAAAAAGACTAAATATCAAAAATCAATAATAAGTTTAGTATTAAGATTTTATTTTCTCGTGAAGTAATTTTAAAGACATTATTATTCTAATTTTTTAAATATAAATTTAACTTTAATAAATATAGTTAAATTGCTTAAATAATAAAAATATCTAAAATTTTAGTTCAAATTTTCCGAGGGTTTGATCAGAGTTTGTGAATTAGTACAAGGAAAATAATTCAAAAATATAATTGAAGGCAAAAAATATGGTGTATGGAGTTAACAACAAGAAATAAGATTAAAAAAATGAAATTTCTGCGTGTACATCTTCGTGTGGTTTGTTTGCACTAATACTTGATGGTAATTATTCCGTCGCAGCAATTTATTTTTAGCTTGTAAGCAAATGAAAAAAATTGCGGAGTATTGTATCTTAAAAACGTGTATACAAGAATAAAAAATATACGGTAAATTCATTTTCACGAAAGCTCAATTAGAAAATAATTGGCAACGATTAATATGATAATAAACCAACTTCATTTAGAGGTGATGAATAAAATTATTTACTCGTAACAGGAATAAATTATACGTTGACATATTCACGAATACTTATATTGATTTTAATGACTACCGCAACATTTTTAAAAGTCAAAGTCAAAAATATGTTTAATCTTGTTCAAATATCTCGTAAACAATTTACGTAAGAATCTTTATTATGTTAATAATAAATTGAGCTTTTGCATTTATTATATTTCATACATTATAAGTATCTTGGATATTGGGATTTCCTGATATTAATGTTAAAATAGCAGAAAAGTTATTTTTAAACCGAGTACACAAGTAAAATTGAATTTAAAAAAATAATAAAGATTTAATTTTAACTTATCGATACGATCGTAGATTATAATATATCATATAATAAATATCGGATAAAGTTTGGTAAAAATACATCTTTACGATATTTGAAGAATTTCAAATCTATAAAATTCGATCGAAACTGTAATTTTAAGTACTTTAAATTTTAATTAATTCCCACGTATTATTGTATATAACATCTTGATTTTGAGTTCGAAATTGTAATTCTTGCTACCTGAATATTCTCGTACGTATTCAAGTTACAAAGAAAAAATGTAAAAATGTCATCGACCACAATTAGTGTAACATCGAGGACGAAAGCGTCTGTTCCACGGAGATGCGACTGTTAGGATTTGCGAGCGGCCTCACATCATTACGAAGGAATTACCCGCTTGTAACTTGTGCTACACTTGCGCATATAAGTGTATGAACTTAAGGGTCGTCAGGAGGAGTAAAAACCCTTGGCTTTTCTTCGTTCCTAGAGTACGTTGTGATGTCTCAAGATGTACGAAGAGTCATTGCAATCAATGTCAGGAAAACTGCAGCGAGACTGATATTTTTTTATTTAGCATTTTCGAAAATTAATTAAGATTTATATTCAGGTTACAAACACTTATTTTTACTCGAATATTATCGAATATTAAACCTTTTTCTAGCTTTCTTACTGCGTTTAGTTAAAATAAATTATTTTAACGATAATTAATTTAATTTCAATCTTTATAAACTTTGATACAATAACATAGAAATATTTGAATGTTTTAATATATTTTATTCGTATAAAATATATAAAATGAAAGATATCTTTAAATCGTTGAATAAAATAGTATATTTAAATATTTTTGCATTCTGTATTCATAAAGAAATATTTTTCTTTTATAATTACTCTTTATGAGTATATCAATGTTTGTAATAATAATCTTGACGTACGTCTGGTCCATAACTTCGGCGCACGTTGATTCTTATTTTATCTGGTGCCTATAGATGACAATTGCGTTTAAAAAAATTTTATGCAGAAGAAGAGATAATAAGATTAAAAAGTTCTTTTGGTGCATTTTAGTTTTATCCGAATGGACAAAATTTGAGCACATCGGCATAAAAGAAGGCAAAAGTTGGAACAGTTGGAAGATAAACAACTTCATTTCGTCGACAGCCTCCGTATAAGAATAATCCGTTCTTATATTAAATACGAAGAAATTCGAATATAGCCCAGCGTTACTTATATTTATTTCAATCCGGTTTTTTAAAGACAACTGACAATTCGCTTCTACCAATTTATAAGTTCCGGAGATATCGACACCTTGAAGATGCGAATATGGTATTGGCATCCTTCATATTTTTCTCACCAGATATTTAAATTTGAAGATATTTAATTCTAGTAAATAGCATAAAGTTACTTGTTAATATAAAAATTTTTTATTACAAGTGATTAAATTATACGAACCCAGAAATTGGCAATGAAATTCAATACGTATAGGAATTTCTATCAAACTTATGTATTCGGGTATTTTTTAATTAACGTATAATTTGGTTAAATCTTTGACTGAATGTTTCAAAAAATGAAAATAAAACTCTACATTTATAATTCAAGATTTCTTGTAATTTTAATCTAAATTAATATAATTTACAATAGCGTAAATAGTTTTATACACGTATGAAAATGTCTTTTATAAATTCAGTAATTGTAGTAGTTAAAAAAAATTTGTTTGTATTATATATAGTATGGTAAATAAAAATTAAATATTAAAATTTATTAGCGCGTAAGACGTTTAGAATATTCAAAGATTCATTTTTAATACCGAGATAACAAAGATTAATTTTTAGAATTAGATTTTTAGAATTATATTGTAGGTATTGTGTTAAAACTTTAATATTATGCAATATTTAGTAAAAATAGTTAACTTTAACTAAATTACTTATAACTAGTTGGTTGTTTCGTTCAATACTTTCCAATGTAATGTAATTTCTATTTATAAAAGATGAACAGATAAAATTTTTATAATTCTGGTGTACTCGTTTAAAAGTTGTTTTCGACCGACATAAAAATTAAGTATAAAACTCGGGTAGCATCTAAACATCTGTATTTCATTTTGAACGTTAAATATTTACAATGATTTTCTATTAAAATTTCGATTATAATTCGCTAAATATTACATTAATCTTAAAATAAAATTATTTCAACATTTTATTGGAAAAGGAATCGATACTTTACTTGGGGAGTTTCTTTTTTGCTACCAGAAGAGTCATAAAAAATTGAAATTTGTAAGTGGAGCATTTATGTATTTTTAAATTCATAATATATATGTTATATTATCAATAATATTTAATTTAAAAACTGTACAGTTAGTATATTTTGGTTTATATCTGATTTTTTAAGAATTGTTCAAAACAATACCATATTATTATATATTGTTACGTATATTTTTATTAGTTTCTAGAATTAATATTTTTCTTAATTTCTCCACGTCGTATTATATTAGAGTATATACGATTAGAATAGATATATGTAAATAATAAATATTTTTAGTTTGCATAAAACAGCTTTTTTTTTACCGAAGTGAAATTATTAAATTAATATATGTTTGATTTTTATATTTTATATATTATCAATAATATTTGAAATCTATCTATTTAATTATACCGAGTATATACGTTGTTATTATTAAATATTCTATTTTAAATACTTTATTTTATCCAATATTTTTTCCAAATAAAATCGAGACCGCAATTATTTTATAATTTTGAATATATTATTTTGTATTGCAGATACAAAAATTTCTTAAGGTTTAAAATTTTTAATGACTACTCATAATTATATTTCAAATTTTTTAAATCTATTATATTAATCTCACAAGTGAAATAAATCGCAAATATAAAATTTCAATAAGTAGATTATATTACTTTTATGAGCCACGAATTTTTAATTTAGTTAAAAGAGTTATAATTACTGCAAATTTATTTATACGCATCCGAATACATATCTATTCATATACATCCAGTAATATAGATTTATATATGAAACTCCATATTTCATTTAAAAGTAGAAGAGTTGAGAAAGAAACAGTCGAAGAAGTGAATGCGTCAGCTTTTCTCCACTTGAGATTCGTCTAAAATGACTCTTTGGAATCTTTTCTTCCTGATTCGCGAGTGGTGAGAAACTTATAGCTCTTTCTCATATTCTATTCTTTCACTTTTTTTATGTTTCTTTCTTCTATGCATGCGGTAGATAAGAAACGCAAGAATTGACGGCTGCACTCTGATTCTTCCATCACTTTGTATCTCACTGAAACTTTTCAACGAAATTCTAAAATATTGCTTATCGATTCTTGTTGATAAGTGGTTGATGCGCTGTTATCTACTGCTTTAGTTTTTAAATGTTCCTCGCTGAATTTAATATATACTTAACGATGTCAATTTTTCGATTTCGTCTTAAAACTCTGCAAAATATTATATCACTGGAGAACAGATGTTCAACTACGTTATTTAACCATATCGAAGCGCTTATGCATCATTATATAAATAAAATCAAATTTTAAAGAAAATATTGAAAAGTTAGAGGATAGTAGAAGAAGCTGTGAAATAAATATATGTACATAATATTTCGTGTTTATGGTTAATCGTTGACAATTATTTTGCAAATGATTTTCTTCTCTTATCATTTACTTCTGTCGCCATTCTTTATGACACCGCACAGTAAATTCAAGCTAATAGTTTGCTCATTAGTTGTACAATTTGCGGTACAGATTATTATTATGGAAAGGAGAATTATGCAGACTCGGTTAGTATAACTTATAGTCGGCATTGTAACTTTAAGCTTTATTTTATTAACAATAGACTAATAATATTGTCTGTAATCGGCCTAATAGTTATAAGATATTGAATTATCGATTTAAGTTAATGCTGCAATACTTCAGCACAACTTTTTGTTACGAGCGTTGCGATCTTGCTCTATTATGAGTCATAATTATTACTTTAGCAAGAAAATGTTATCGATTATAATTGATATCTTAGGATTGTTCAAAGACGATTGGTAAAAATAAATTTGAAAATTCTAGCATAATAGCTCGGATTTAGCGTCTATAATTTTTTATTAAAGAACGTTTAGGTCTACAAAATTTAATAATGGTCAGGTTTTTCTAATATTTATATTATTATGATATTTAACTTGAATTGTATCAATGGATTTATCAAACTTAGGGTTAGACTAATAGAATGTTTTAACACTTTTGATTTATTGCACTGTGAATTTGTTTTCGCTAAGTTTCAATAGTCAACTTTAACGAATAATAAAAAGCAATAGTGTATTTTGAGTTTATTAATTCGTTTAACACTTAAATGCATTTTGAAATGGATCTAATCGGATATTGACCACATAAATGTAGGAAAAACGTAAAAGGCGTAAATAATAAACGTATATTTACATAAGTCGTATTGAAACACAATAATCTTTTTATTTTATTATCAGTTATCTGTATCACTAACAATACTCCTTATCTTCGCGTATAATGTCTTCGTTGAAAATACTCGTTAAAAATTGACTAGATATTTTCAAGAATAATAATTTCGCAAAATTGTAAAATCTTACAATCTATCGAAAGTATTTAATTACTTTGTAGTTGAATATGATATCGCTAAAAATTTTTTAATGATTCAAAGTTCTATGAATATTGAAGAATACATGCTTATAAATCATTGTTGTAATTGAATAATGTAATCTTTTTAAATAAAAAAAATTTAAACGAATTTAAAATTACATTTTAACAGTGTTAATTTAATATAAATATTACAATAAACCAAAATTTTATTTCACAAAATTTAAAAATTATTTCTGAATAAAAACTAGAAATAATAGATAATAAAAAATAAAATTCATTTTTGAGGTTCTTACAACTATGTACAACATATTACTATTAATATTATTAGTATTCTTTATATTATGTTTAACAATTTTTTCTTAATAATTTTAGTTTATATTATGTTAAATACAGCAAAATAATAATTAATATTATAAAAATTAGAAAATATGTTTATATTTGAGATATAAATTTATCGAGATCTTTATCTTCTTGTATATTTCTTTGATAGAATTATAATACATATAAATTATGAGATAAATATAAAATGTATAAGATAAATCTTTGTAAAATAAATTAAACGTAAGAAATAGAATATTTAATCTAAACTGTTATAATTTATCAAATTTCTTTCAAAATTGAGTTTGTATGTCGTCTAAATTAGAAGATAATATATAATAAAATAACTCAATATTCCCAAGTTTGTAGAATACTACAAAAAACAAAAAAAGAAACCGTCCGAGTCACATCGGAAAGTCTTTATACTATAAGAGTGTTGTGCTGTTTGCAAAGACTCTGAAAGTATATTTTAATAAAAGCTGAAAAGACTGAAAGTGAGAAGTCATAAAGAAAGAAGAAAAAAGTAAACAACTTTAGTATAATATATTTAGTATCATTTTAGTAGATTATCTTTTAATATTTTTGTCTACCTAACTTAATCATGAATTTTCTCATTGAACTATTTCCAAGTATTCTATTAGCGATAGTTAATTATTTATTATTCCTAAAAGAATTTACGGAAAGTAAAAAATTAAACTTGAAAAAATCAAGAAAAAATTGTATTACTATGAAAGTAAAAATACCAAGTTTAAAATTATATTCTATTCTTATTTTATAAATTATAAAGTGTTAGTATTTTTATAATAGCATTCTTATGACTCATTATTTATTCGATGATTTTCATATACGATATTATTGTTACAAAATATTAATTTTTTAAGTCTAATTATGTACATTATACTCTGGTTATGAATATTTGGACTATACGCCATAAAATTGCAGGATTTTGAATAAATAAACTGTATTGCTTCTCGAATATAGGTTATATAAAACGTTTATAAATGTAATGCAAAATTTAAGAACATACTTGAATGAGAGTTTTTGGTTCATTAATTACAGAGTCTATCGTATTGTATTTTATTATGCATTTAATATTTATAACGAATTCTGAATTTTAATATAAATGTTTATGAATAAAATTTCAGTATTAAAGAAAATATTTAAATCAATGTTAAATTAATTTTACCGTTTAAATTAATTTTGAACTATAAATACTCGATACTTTTCAATATTTTTAATAATAACGAAAATATAAAATAAGTAAGTTTTTTTGCAGTTTTTGGACTTATTTTGAAAATTTATATCAAACGAATGTTTTAACTTTGTTAGCGGCAAACGACCACGAAGGAAAAATTTGGTCAGTTTAAAAATCTATTTCAATCACCACATAATTTTATTAAATAACTCAAGCCCGTACAACAGACAAAATTAAAAAAGAGAATTAAGGTAACGATGTCTCGTGCGCTTCTAAATTAGTGCGATAATTTAAAATCATGCTCTTCACACGTAGTTTCAGAGAAAAACTACCATCGTCCCTGAGTATAATTAAAGTGCATCTTGCTAAGCATTGATTAATTTTCATTATATTTCAACCTCCCATGGCGTAAGAAATGAGAGAGCACAGGCTCAACTTGGCTTTAAACCCTACTACCCTACCCCCTTTCAACCTTCCCACTATGTGCAAAATAAAATTAGTTGTGCGCTGACGTATCAGAGCTACTAATAACGGCTCTAATTAACTATCGCTTTAGAAATCGTATGAACTTATCAATTAAGAATAAGAGGTTACTTTTGCTTTACGCGAATCACTGTTTTAGTTTAACCAATTTTATTTTCTTTTCCAGCAAAGAGTGAGTAGAAAGTGAGTAGAAAGTGAGAAGAGAATTGGCCTCGAGCCACGTTTTTCAAGTTTTTATCGTTTTGCGGAAATATAATGCGGTCGTCTACGAGTTGACGTTTCATATTAGTAATTTTCAGTTAAAATATATTACGGTAAATATCAGCATTTATAATTAAATCATTAAAATTGTTTACATTAAATAAAGAAATACCGATTTTAGATTGTATATTGTATGATTTTACGAGTTTTTAAATTTATTATATAAAAATGCAATTAATTATCTAAAGTATAAAATATTATGTAATTAGTTGTAAACATAGAATTTTATATCTACTTATTATATTTGGCGAATCGAAAAATGGTCATATTATACTTTAAAACTTTGATTAAAATTTATTATTATATTAAAATAAATAAATAATATTAATAAGATTAAATTAATTCGATAAATGAGATAGAGAAAAGTTCATTTTTAAAAACATCAAAGTTATAAATTTAAAAATAAAATCCATATACGTTACTCCATTAAGATAAAGTAATTTTTTCTATCGTTATATTATTATCTACGTTATAAACTTTAGTATATTATATCGGTAAAAATGTATCGATGCATTTGATAATTACGGATATTTAGTGTATATTAAACAAAGAGCTTCGTACGTTTCAGACATACTTAACTAAAAAACGAACATAATAAAATAATTGGAACATAGCAATTACAGAGCGAATCTGAGTTTTACAAAATTTATGGCATGAATTCCCTTGACATGTTTGTCTGCTCTTTTAGCAGTTGTATCTGGCTATGTAGTCTGACTATATTTGATTGTTTCTACTTTAATTTATGGAGATATCTTAAACCGTACTAATTTTGTAATTTAGATAAGTTAAATCTTGAGTAATTTATTTAGATAAGTTACAAATATAAACGAATGTTAATTTAAATTTTAGATATTTAATAAAAAAAATTTAATGACCAATGTTTTACATTCATTTATCACTGATTTCATTTATCACTGATATAACACTAATAGTAGTAACTCGTACTAGTAAATGTAAATGCTATAATATTCGTAGGATTTTAATATGCAAATAAATTATATTTACAGAACTTTTCAATATTAAAATATGCGAAGAGATAATAATTAAATAAGAGTATCTTTTATAAGAATTTTATGGATTGAACTTATTAATTTTTTATACGCTTTCATAATATTTCTCATGCTACTTTAATTATGTAATATTATGAAATACTTCGGTCATTCATTATTCATTCGATTGTAATTGAACATAAATATCCATATGTGTAAAGCTTGAACATTCTTTAGGGAAATAAAATTAAAAGATAACGCGCTTTATTTCTTTTAAAATAAAATGAGATTCTAGCTTTTTATAATGCTTAAATAATGATCGAATTAAGCTTGTTGAATTCTATATTACTTTTCGTATGTATTATGCGCATTTTAATTTATCAATCGATTTCGTAAAAAATTTAATTTTAACCTTGCACAATAATTTAAATGTAGAATTAGTAAATTTTATTGGTATATTACATTACAAAACATTTTTATTTAATCAATCGTTCTTGATATTTTAAAAAATGTATTTTTTCAATAATATGAATATATTTAATCGAAGTGTTTACGGAATACTCGTATAAAAAATTATGAAAATAAATTGATGCTGTAATAAAATAAAAATTATAAACGCAATTTGAAATATCGAATAAGAAACTTGAATATGAATTTAATATATGGGGAGTAATGATTTTTTACCTTCTACGAGTACAATGAATACGGAACGGTAAGAAAATATTGCCTTAATAAATTTTCATAAACTCACCTTCTCTCCACTATCGCTGGGAAG
This sequence comes from Dolichoris vasculosae, assembly GCA_018907195.1. Classification (NCBI taxonomy): domain Eukaryota; kingdom Metazoa; phylum Arthropoda; class Insecta; order Hymenoptera; family Agaonidae; genus Dolichoris; species Dolichoris vasculosae. The sequence continues at coordinate 15,458,471 of JACCHY010000002.1, read as the reverse complement.
ATAGAAGGTGAGCACCGTAAGAAACGATATTCCCATACATGGAATGATGATGTTCACCGTGTAGAAAAGTGTTTTCCGTCTCATGGTTATGTTGAACGTGATGTCCAGATAAGGCTCGTCGCAACAAGTGTAAAACTTTTCATTCCTGCTCCGCGAGAAAAATAGAAACAGAGAATCTAGTTATTACAATTGAATTTAAGTAGGTTATAAAAATTTTTTTCCGAGATATTTGACGATCGCGATATTTTTCCTCGTTTACATAACAGCAATAAACCAAGTAGTAAAAGACAGAAGCAATTCGGGTGATGCGCTATATAAATGAAAATTCAAATGTCGCCTTCACTGGAAAAGCAAAGACAGTAAAAAATTCTAAAACCACGATAATATATTTGAATTCGATATGTTATTGACAGGTTGGAATTAAAACGAACAACTCGGTTTATTATTCGCGTAGAATTGAACGAAATGAGATCGAAGCTGTTCGAAGTTTCGAAATAAATTAATATAGAGTCCTTTTTTAAATCACTTTAACTTTTAACTATATCGATATTCAATTATAATTTTAAAATTATATCAGTGAAATTCAAAGTGTACGATAAAATTCTCCGATCCGATTTTAATAAATACTTAAATTGTCTAAGCAGTGATCGAGTTTACCATCTATGGAAATTAATTTTAATCGAGAGAATAGTACGCGAAGATTTTGAAAAGCATTTGCATTTAAAAAAAAGGGGGAAAACGATATTAATTTATGCGATATTTCCAGCAGTTTAAAGTAAGTTGATTGAAGCGCGCGTTGAACAACAGCTTACATAAAAGGACAAATGCATAAAGTTTGTACTCTCACCTCACTGCGGGTACCTCGAGTATGTCCCACTCGACGGACATGTAGAACTCGGAGAGGTCAACGCCGACGTCGACGACGTTGCTGCCGGATTTCTCGTCCATGTGTCTCAGATCCACCTACGGGACAGCGAACGGGAGACTCGGTTTTAGAGGCAAAGGTGCGTTCAAACGTTGCGGGCTGTACATAAAAAGTGCGTCGGTGCGTCGAGGCAGCCTTTTTTTTTATGCACGGCCGTTCGAACGCAACGGACCAAAGATAAGTACATTTTCGTATCCATCGCGTGCAAACGGCCTTTCGTTAATCGCCAAAGCCGTACCTACGATAATCTCTTCGCCACCTTATCGAACGCTTCTCGACTTTCTCGAGTCCCTTTCTTCCTTTCTTTTTTCATATGAATTTAATTTTAGTTTTCACTTTATATTTTAAATACCCTTACTTTACTTCGAATAATTTCCTTTTATACGATTAAATGATCAGAGAATTATTCGCTTCTTTGAATTAATTAAATGCGAATTAAAATTAAGCTCATTCGAAGAGTAAACCAGAATAACCTTCAAATTATGCGTTGCGAATTAATTTTACGTTTAATGAAATGTCATGAATATTAAATAATTCAAGCTAATTTATTAAACGTTCGATAATCATGCATAATAATGAAATATCAATATTTGTATCTTTCGACCCTCCTCTTATCGCAAGTATGAAAAAATTTACTCGATTCTCTCCGCGAAATTCAAGATCTATTAATTATTATCAAGATTCATTTGAATTATTATCGTAAAATTGATTATACATTTTTTGAAAAGATTGATGAAATATAGAAAAAAAGAAAGAGACCGTTTTTTATGAACGCTCTAATTCCAATGGGCAAACTTTCGAATCAGTCATCGATCACGGGCTATTCTACCACGTGCTACATGTCGATTTCAGGAAGCTTTGTTACGAAATATAATTCGATGCAATGGTATTATTTCCTTGCCGTCTGGGAAGGAAAAGAAACGTCTTCGCGATTATCGAAAAATTATTGAAAAACTAACGATTAGATTTGCGAAGGTAGATTGCGAACTACAAATTTTGCTTTTAAATATAGAAATGTCATTTCATTTTTAGATTTAATGCAAGATTTATTGAGTTATCGTGAGTAGCTTTTCGAAATCGACTTATCGCATCCTCAAGGCAGTTTAATTATAGCGATTTTAAAAGTATTAATAACATTGATTAGTGTCTTGTAAAAGTTTATCTGTTATATTGCAACATATTTATGTCATTATACAATTAAGGTTTCAAATATCTTTTAAGTGAATTTTTCAGTGCTCGGTATTTTTATACCTTTAAAATACGGATTCTGAATATAATTTTACGAGTGTTGTCGATTCTTCGATATAGTAAATTTGATATATTTTTAATTAAATAGAATAAATTAAATTTAAATAGATGAAGTTAAATATAGACGGTATATTCATGAAATACAAGAAATGTGAATTTAGAATTGAAAAGAAAGCATTAGCTATTCAAATTGAAAAGATCTTTTCAGTGAAAATTGTGTTTTGTACGAAAAGACGTTAAGATTGCATAATATTTTTTAAAACTAATAATACAGTAAAACTTGAAATGTATATAATTATATTTAAACTAAAATGTTGGTTGTAATTATTGTGCACGATACAAGTAAAGTATCATAAACGGAAAAACTTTTACGTTCGCTCAAACGTCTTATGCGGTTGATTCTTCCAATTTCAAATCACTACAATAGCATATTCTTGAGGTGTGATGCGTGCTGTACTAAAATATCTATGTGTATTGGCGCTTGTAACTCGAGCAATTACGCCCAACGCAAAAAAAAAAAACAGAAATTGCAGGCTAGTATACGCACATAGAAAAAAATAAATATAATAACAGACAAACAGAAATAGAGAGAGAGAGAGAGAGAGAGAGAGAGAGAGAGAGAGAGAGAGAAAGAAGGAGAGAACTAAAAACCACTCGCAGTTCCCAAAGGCAGCCTCCTACAAAAGTGTTGTATGAAATATAGAATGCGAAACTAACATAACACATATATGTATATATTGATATAGCATTGCCATGGCAGGTGTGTTCTGCTGTTGTTGATTAAGTGGGATTTCGAAAAATATGTTTTTATTTATTTATTTATTTATTTATTTATTTATTGTATTTTGATACCAAAAAATTTGAAACAAATATGCGATATAACTTGCGTTTGCGATTTAAAGTCCAAGAATTAAAATCGTTATTCGACGTTATTATTTATTTCGCTGCACGAGTTTATCATATTGTATATGTGTATATATATACATATACAATTTTATATTATTCATTATCACGCTCGATATACTTTGAATTCTGCTATCTTTTTTGACGAATACTTGAGAAATTCTTCGATAATTTACCGTATTATTTTTTTAGCTTGTACATATAGTTTATTTTATTTTTTTTTATACGTAGTACAAACAATATCAACCGTTGATTCATTTTTAGCCACGACTGATGCATCAGCATCGAGTATTTAAAATAAATAAAAGTTTGTTTGTTACTTTTAATAATTTCATAAATAACTTATTTATAAAATGCATAAAAGAAATTATTTCATAATATTTATCGATTAATTAACTATATAACTTTTTTCTAAAGTATTTCTAAAATATTCCTGATGTAATTCGATTACGTATTATAAATTAAGCTGCAAGTTATTTTATAATTTATTATTCTTATTATAAATTACGATATTTTTCTTTAACTTTAATAAGCATTTTAATTAAAAAAATTATTTTTATTAAATTTATCTACTCGCGTTAATTTAAAAAAATGTTCTTATTTTTATTTCATTGAAAGATAATGAAAATATAAATTGATCATAGAGACAAGTTTGAAATTTAACACGCACGAAAAGGAATCCGTCTTTGCGTGACGGACACGCAAACGGTCAAGAGAAACGTAACCAAATGGGAAAATCGTCTTGTAATTAGGTTTTTGAGTATTAATATTAAGATCGCTAGAGAGAGAAAAAAGAAAAAGGTTCCTGTTTATTTTGAAAATAAAAAACATGTTGAAGTTCCGAGCACGAGTATACATCATCAATTTTACGTGTCACCCATCAATTCTTTTTAGTATGGCCAGCACGAAATTTCGCAAAAAGTTAGCCAGGTTTCGTTCGATCGTACAAATTCTTCTTCCAGACAGACAAGAAAGCCAGCGATCCCGAACTAATTAAACTCAGCCGTCCCTATCCCTCTCGTCAGCGCCCGAACCCTTGGCCCGTTCTTTACTCGTGCGTTCTTTACTCGTCGTTTTCAAACAAAAAAAAGATGAAGAAAAGAGCGAGAAGCGTTCACCAAAGTTCATCGTCCCTTGACTCTGTCACGCGCGCGAGCCAATCGATCCGAGCCAGATATACACGCTGCTGTACACATTCTCCTTTTCTCCTTGGGTGCCGGTTGTCACCCGCGCGGGTTACTCAAGAATAGGACTGCACGGTGATTTTCATCGGAGGACTCGAATTAATGCTCGTTTGTCCTTTTTTCATGGCGGAACCGACGGAGGCACTTCCATACGTGCGTACGTGTGCTTACGTGTGCGTCGTTTCCACGTCTCCGCGTCTCCGCGTTTTCCCCTGGCGAAGCGATAAAACCCGACTCGTTATTCCCAGCCAACGCCATGGTGAAACCGACATGTATGGCCAAAGAAACAAAAGTGCCCTTGGCTAAAACCGTTTTTCCTGCTAAAGTATCCGTGAAACTTGTTTAAAGCCGTTTCAAATCTATTAAACTATACGAGCGGTAGTCGCGGTAGTCGCGGTTGACACTAGTTGTGCATTAATTTTATCCCGAGTCGATTTACAAATGATGATTCACGAACTTGTAAGCATTCCAATTCGAGGATTCTTGATTCAAAGTTTCGAGATGCGATTAACGTCTTGACCAGACGACCAGACTTCCAGAGCACGATAATAATATTACTTCGTTTATATATAATCCAAGGCTAAGGGTTTTGGTATAAACTTTGCACTCCAAAAATCAAGTATTTCGATCTTAACAAGGATAAACTCTTTTTCAAAATCACCTTACTTTTCTTTCTTCTTTGTTTCGTTATCGTTTAATATCAAAGTTTACCTATCGAAAATTATCGAAATATCGTAGTTTACGTTTATAATTGAAATATTCTCTCCAGACTGATTGTCTAGAAAATAATTCTTTGCGTTTATTTAATAAGCTTACTTTTATTGGACCTCGAGTACACTTATTAAAGTCAAATATACTTTTCTAATAAACTTTTCACTCCGTATTTTCTTGCGAATATATTTTCGATATAGAAAATTTACTGCTATTTTTTTTTTTTGGTTAAAATTTCCAATGATCTTATCTGTTTACGTCGTTAATATTTGCTGACATTCACTTTTTTATTTTTCCTTCCATTATCATACAGTACGGGTTTTTCTACGGTATCCGGATGAGAGAAAAATTGGGGCTACTCTCCGGTGGAAAGACTGCGGTGAAAAGACAGTAATACTGACAGATGGTCTCTTATTCGTTGCGTGGTTGTTCTGTGTCGGACATTTCGGAATTAGTTAGGTCGGACACGTACAAGAAGAATGTTTACAAAAAGAATAAATTCATAGATTTCTCTTTTGTCGGTATTTTAAAAAAAGAATTTTTTACCCATGTAAGAAACATTTGGATTGTATTACTCGAAAGATGAGCGATGCGCGGGACAACGAGACGAGACAGCGAGATTAATATGTTAAGTAATGGCTACGATCAAAAAAGATAAGAGAGTTCGTTCTTCCAGATTTCGATGTAAATATACAAATCGACCTGAACGTAGAGAAAGTATCTATGTAAACACTTTACAAAGATATCCATTATTTTTATCCTTTGTTAACGTCGATAAACATAATATTATGTATTTATACATCGTATACATAAATATAAATATAAGTGGTCTTTTTTACCGACTCAGTTTCTTCTAAAGCTAAATACGTTTTGTTTGACTACAAAAACTTTTATTTTTTAAGAAAACGAAAAAATTTTCCTTTTAGAATACGATATTTTTTTTTCCTTTATTTGGGATTAGATTCAATCGAAAATAATACAAAAATTAATCTTATAAATATAAATGTACAGGACTTTTGTAAAATCAGTATAGTATATAAAATATAAAATTTTTATTATCATAAATAAATAACAACCTAAATTTGGAAGATCTATGAATACTATGCATACGTTTCGAACGTGAAAAAAATCTTAATGGGAAATTTGCAAATTTTATCGTATATATCATATATTACGCTACTAAAATTTTCGATTTCTGTTATATTAAAAGAAATTAAAAAAAATCTTTTCTATTATTATGTATCAGGATCAATAAATATTAATAATGTAATTATATTTAATATATTCGAATGAAATCGAAATACATTTCCGAGGTAGTAATCCATTAAATAGAAATTCAATTCCAATACTTAAACTTCCACCAGAAACAATCTCAAGACTTTCATTAAAATTCTTAATCTAAAGGTGTTTCGTGTACTTTGTAGATTCTTAGCGTATACAATATAAAAGAGTCCTATTATTCATAAGGAATACATCTTCGAGATGAAAGATAAAGTCGTACGAAAAAGAGGAAAATATATCAATTATATAAGGTTACGGTTTAATCAACAGGTCCATTGTAAGAGTCGAATTAAGTTTATCGATTGTGGTACATCAAGTCTGCGCTTCGAGTAATTTCGTATCTTTACAGAATTCAATGCACAATAAAGGATGATTTATAAGGCTGGCAGAAGAAAAGGAAAAATGCTAGGCATGAAGCAATAGTCTAGTCTTACTCCTACGGAAGAGCGATAAGTCATTGCACTGGGATTTCATGCTCGAGCAAGACAGAAAAATGTTACATTGTTTCCTTATAAGTAAGTTGAAGCTTACTACTGTTTACATTTTCCAAATGTTTTTTCGCACGATGAATAATAAAATCTATTCTTTTTACAAAATATTGGACTATTCTATAATATATTGTATCTGTTTTAAGTATCCAGTGATGAATATTTCTAGTTTTCAGATTATTACAAATTATAGTTTGTGTTAATTTCATATAATTTAATTCAATTTTATTATTTATCAATCGAGATATTTTATACAATGATTGTATTAGATGACGATTAAAAGAAATAGTACTTTTCACGAAAAGAGAAGTTCTTTGGATTTTCCGAAGATTAAAATACCGAACAACTTTCTTACGAGTTTTCTTTGAGAATACTTTTATTCTTAACAATTTAATACACTGTGAGAAGATTTATAGTATTTCTTCTGATGTATTATTATAAATTATATTTATTTTCTTAAAACAAAATTTCGATTCTTATGAATGAATAAGATATTGCGTAACTATAAGTCAATGTATTATAATGATTATAAATATTAAAGAAACGTAAATATGTATTACTTTAATAATTGTTTTTTAAAAATTTATTATATACTTTTATTATATTTAAAAGATTCATACAAACTATTTTAAGTTTAATATTTGATTGTAAAACATTATAAAAATTTATTAAAATAATGTTCTGTATAAATAGTTTTTTGATAATGCTATATAGATTGCTACATAAATTATTTCCGACGGTTAGCAAATCATAAATTTTCACATTTATTTTAGTTTAACGAATTATTTTGTATTGGTACTAAAAATAGTTTAAATTTCAGAAAAATTATTTACAATATACTTGTGAATAAAATATATTCAAGTTAAGAGTAAAGATTTAAAGTAGTTCAACGAGTTTTTATTAGAATAATTTCTATAATCGATATTGGAATTTGTCGTCTATTAATTTAAACAATTAAAATAATTTTCAAGTGTACTAAGATTCTCATACATATTTTAGTGACACCTTCATATTGTTTTCGGTAATTTTTGTATAATTAACGAAAATAGAGGGAATTAAAGGCGAAGAAACATAAAAATAAAATTTGTTTGAAGGAGCTAAATGAAATCAAATAAATAATCGTGTAAAAACATTTTTTAAATTCTACATAAGTTTCATGCAAAAAGAAAATTTTTCAATTACAAGAATAATTAATGATTTAAATATTTTTTATCGTATAATGTAATTTTATTAGAAAAATATACAATTGGTGCCATTTTTATAATTATTTTACTATTTTATATAAGTTTATATTACAAACGAGTTTAAATTAGAAACGAGGATAAATTAATTTAAAAATGATTTATATTTTACAATTATATGAATCAATCAGATTATCCAAGAATAATTATTTATTTTAATAAGGAAAACTTATTTGATTCTGAAATTATACTCAATCAAATTAATTTTTTAATTCTGCAAAAATTATTTAATACATAATTAAATGAACTAAAATGTATTTTATTTCAGTAGTTTACTAAATTTAATATATAAAATTATATAATAATTTGTTTATACTTATTCAAAATTTTGTATACATAAATAGAGTCAAGTTTTTAATATTAAGATTAATTTTTATAAACATAACTCTAAAATTATTTAAATCGGTAACTATTTTAGAATGTATTTGAATGTTACAGTTAGAGAAATAATTACTTCGATATATATAACTAATACTTTTATTTAAAACTAATAAATATTATTTGATTGTTATATATTTTCTCATAGATTTATTTAAACATATTTAAATTAGTCAAAGTTTAGTTTTTATTTATAATTAAGTGGATTAAACGAGCAATTTTATTTAGTAATTTATATGTTCCGATATTTATTTTATATAATTATACTTTTTTAATCAAACTAGTGACATTGATATCACCGATTGCTCTTACGAATATCTATTCAAAGTAATTGTAAATAGTGGAATAAATGAACGCGATTCATCGGATAATTCATAACGTGCCTCTTTTTAATAAACGCAATCGTAGTTTTTCATTATGATTGAGATAAAAAGGCACAGGGAAATTTTTTCTCCGCTTAGTATTTTTGGTACGAATGTCGAAGATATCGATGAGAAAAACGTTGTATATTAGACGAAGCCGAAGCCATTAATTTGAGCTATATATTAATATTTCAGGTCTAAATTCTTATTAAAATTAAAAAATACATTTTGAATAAGCTTCTTTTTCATAAGTTTGGAATTTGCAATAAAAGGATGGCACGCACAAGTTGAAATAGTCCCTTTCAAATTCTCCCAAGCTGTCAATATCCGGCATTTGATTCGCGGCTATTTCACAACGGCAATCATTGTGAACGATCGCCGATGTACGATGTGCACTCGCCTATCCCATTATTCACCAGTGTGAGTAACTCAGCTTGTTGAGCGAGTATATCACAATATAGTTCCGAACAAGCTGCTATCGTTCGGCTCAAAAGCTCGCGTAATTGTAAACCCCTCCTTTGGACCGGCTGTGATAATAAGATATCCTGATTGCTAAAAAGTGAAAAATGGACCGTGAGTCTATCTACTCACGTGGTAGAGTAGAGAGATGTATCTGTCCGAGATCGCATACAAAGTAAAAATACATTTGCTTTACTCGTTTATTTTTCATCCGTGTTTTCACCTTGCTTTTATAACCGATTCTATTCGAACTTCGATATTTTAACGCAAATACAACGAATATTAGCGGTATTAAAAAAAGCTTTCTATGTTTATTAATTGCTTGCAATTTATTAATTTGAAATCGATAGAAATATAGAAAATTTGAATTTTCTAATATTTTTTTACTACGTATAGATATGAAAGATGAATATAGATCGATGAAAGATGAAAGAGTAGTTTGCCTACTTACTCCAATATTTAAAGTCGACGCGATCGTTGTGTAAAATTGTAAACATAGCTTAGATTCGTGTAGGAATTAATTGACACTGGGTAATAAAAAGTGAAGAAGACTAGACAGAGGCTGCGAACTCTATAGAACGAGTACAATGGTAAGTGATTTTTTATTATTAACCAATTCCGTGTCAGCTGGGAGTTGTGTAATAGATGCAGTAAATCCGAGAGAGGAGGAAAAGAGCGTAGATGATCGATCGAATAGAATATTTCTGTCGACATTTTGCATGGCAGTCACTACCGCTTCGTCGCTGGGGCAGGAAGCCATGAACTATTTATGCGATTTATGCGATTTGTGCACGGACCATTTACTAGAATGGGTATGCCTTTCTCACTCTTTGCCACTCTCTCTATTTCTCTCTCGCTATCTCTTTCTTTCTATAAAGCAAGGTACCACTCCGTTGTCACGCATTTATTGTATACATGGATTGATTTACCGGATGAGTTTCGTGGGAGTTTTTTGACATACGTATCGATGCATTAGTATTGAAATTATTCTAGCGGTATCACATGTAAGTGAAATACAGGCGGAAGAGAAAGATTTAATGACTAAATTTGACACGAGAATAAAATAATTTTTGATTGATTTATGATCGTTTTTTTTTGACAAATAAAATCTTTATGAGATTTATTTTTTAATTAAATTTATTCTAAAAGCTTTTCAATTTATATGTATTATTTTTTTAGCGATAAATAATTTTTTAATTGGAATAATAATATCCTTTGAATAAAAATGTTGAATGTTTGAATAATGTACATGTTTTGATTTTAAAGGTAAGAAACCGCGTTGGAAAATAAAATAAGCTTGAAAGAATAAAAGTGAAAGAAAAGTATCGATAGCCAAAAGATATGCGAAGGTGCAAAAAGTAAAATAAAAACTTTGATTTATATACATATCGCTAATACTGGAAAGAGGAATACAAAATGTACGTAAAAAATAATAAAATTACCATAGTAAATATAGAAAATATTCTAAATTGTTCATGTATATGAATTTATAGTTTAAAATTGTGTGATTTTCTTTGGTAAAAGAAATTTTTAAGAAAATAAAAGAAAATAAAAGAAATTTTTCATAATCAAAAGTTCATTTCCTTTCTTATTATGTATTGCAATTTTTAAAACACGTTATAAAATCAAGATAAGGATATTTAAAATTCTTATAAAATTAAGATTTTATAATAAAAAAAATTTTTTTAATCAATTACTTATCATGATACTTATCTTTTCTCATAAAGCAACTTAAATTGAGTAATTTTCATAAAATTTATAGCTTTATTTATTTTCAGCTTTTATCACGATTTTTTGTTTAACTTTAAACTTGTTTAATTTTATTTTCTTTAGCTATTATTATACGGAGAAAACCAATTAAATATGAACTATACACATTCTATAATAGATTCTATAATACAGTCTTTCATCGTCAAAAAATTTTTTAGTGCAAATAAATTTGTATAAATTTATAGAATTTTTAAGAATAAATCTCTAAATAAATCCGTATAAAATATGTACGATGGTTCTGAATTTTTTTTATCCATATTTTATAATATGTAATTTCATATAATTATATTATTTACATACCAATTTATCTTCTAATTTGTTTATAAAATTATGATATAATTAGAAGATTATAGAAAAATATTATTCCTTATGTACAGAAAATATAAATAAATAATATTAAATTTTTCAGTATAATCTCAAGAGTTCATCACCTTATTATGATAAGAAAGTTTATTTTCTGTGTTTGTGATGAATTTATTAAGAATATTTGATTGCACCTAAACTTTGATTGAATTGTATTTAACATTTCTTTCCAACATTTTTCAATTAATTAAAACTTTTTTATTTTCAAGTTTTCATAATACAATTTCATGCATTATTTTATTTTGTGGGTTTTATTTTCATATTTTATTCTGTATATCTGTATCATACACACAACAGAAGAATTTTATATAATTTGTTAAAATGGTTTTTTTTTATTAAAATTTAGTTACGGAAAAATTTTTTCTTTTCTCTAATATTACTTACATTTTTATGTATCAATATTTTTATTATTAAAAAAAATATATTGAACTAACTTTTAAGTTTAACTTATGTTTTGTGTATATTATAAGTTTTCAATTTATATATCGATGTTAAGTTTTTTCACGTACGCATATCTAAATGATTGTGAAGCTTTTTGGCTAATAATACATATTTTTAGGTATAAAGTATCGTTGCGGATGAATCTAACTTTTAAATTTCGATAAATATAAAGTATTATTTGATAAAATAGAATAATTATTTTTACGTTCATTAAATTTTTTTATTTTTACTCGTTTCAAAACTAAAGATTAAATTACATGAAATAAATCAAATACTAATTTATAAATGTACTTTAACATACAATAATTACTAAATTTTGCGCTTGTTTGCAATAAAAAAACTTTTAATTATTTGTTGCTAATGTATAAATTAACCATTAAAATTAAACCATTAAAAATAGTTTCGTTAAATCTGCATTCGAATTAACGTATTTAAATGGAACATCGATATAAAATATTTTATCTGTATTATTTAAAGATAGAAAGTTTACTATAATAATATGCAAGTACTTAAACAGCGAAAATAAATGGTGATTACCGATTACGAGTATAATTATAAATCTAATTATGCTACTTAATATGACATGAAATTCTAATATTATTATTAAAATCCGATCCGCAACGAAATTTTTATTTCCGGTGGGTATTTTTATTAAAATCTGATTAAACGTTTTAGCTTTATTATGAATTCCGAGCACAGCCATTTATTCAAGCAAATCTACATATTTTTAAACATTATATTGTATTATTTTGACAAGTTATTCAGAACATTGTTTCAGTCACCAAGAATCTTTATTCTTTTTATAAAATGTAAATGGATCTATGATATAAAGTATTCGAGTATATCCGTTGAAATATATTCATGAAAAAAACTAGAGATGATTATTAAACATTCGCATGACCCCAATTAGAATCTTTTAATTCTGTAGCGCAACCGAAAGATGTTGTCGTTACACTAGTAAACTCATTCGTGAGCACTTCATTTTTCTCGCGGCAAATCCGAGGAGTGGATCCAAGATAGATCGGGCTAATGAATTCCGCGTTCGGAAATAGCGAGGGTAGATCGGGCGATTATCGAGTGACCCACTTTTAAACGCTCTTGAGGGAGACGACGAGCGAGAGGATGAGCGAGAGGATGAGCGAGAGGATGAGCGAGACGACGAGCGACGCACGTGGGGTTGGACAAAGATGGAAATTTGGGAGTAAGCGGACTCGCGCATCAAAGGGAAAAAACGGATATGGAGCAGGTTTGAAAAGCTCCACGAGGAAGCGAAACTGTTATGCTTGCGACGCCTCGATCAGCTGGTAATGGAATGCGGTGCTTCACGCAACGGTTTCTGCTCTTTTTCGCGACACTTTTGCTCTCTTACTTTATTTTTTTCTTTATGCTTTCCCTATCGAAACGAGTTTTTGGCATATTTTCAAATACTTTGACGCCGCTTTGTTTTTCAAATGGTTATCCGAAGAGTATCGAACCTAAGTGCTTTTTTCTACAGGAATTTATACTACTGAATTATACATTCTTTTAAAAAAATCTACATTTTATGATTATAAACCGTTTGTATCGTTTTACTTGTCTTTTTCTATCTCGGCGCATCGATGACTAAAATCAGATTTTTGATCAATTAATAGAGTTTTTGTTTGTAACATTTAAACATCAACGAAGATTGATCCTTATTATACTTTATTTCTTATGTAAGTGCAGATAATATTTTTGTATATTTTGAAATCGACGAAACCATCTAATCTTATCTATTCTATTTTGCTCTCGTTAAGTTTTGTGGATACTGCGTTGAAAGATCCACCTATATATTGAACCGAAGACGCACATCTTGGCTTGTGAGACTTGGATATTACAATATCGTGTTATTATCCATATCGTATCATATTTCAGTGAAAGTATAAAAGTATGCAATGTTACAGCAGAAAATTTTTGATTTCAAATACGAATAATGGTGTATATCCCGTAACGATTTAATTCCGTTCTCGAAGAATGATAATTTTTTTTATAATTATCGCTTACGGAAATTTTATAAAATAAAACAAATTCTTATATAAATTTTTAATGTTTTTATAAATTTCAATATTTTTTATTCGATGCAAGAAGTAATCCCATTTATTTTGGACTCGGATATCAACAAATTTTCTATTTATTATTTTTATTAATCGATTACATAAATAATAAATTTTTTAAATACTTAAAATTTTTATACAAACGAGATAAATCGTTATTTTATAGAAATTCATGTAATTTTGTTTTCTATAATTTTTAGCCGTAATCTTACATCGATAATTTTCAAATATATTTTAGACGCGAACTTGAAATGTTTAAACGATAATTGAAAATCGATAAAAAGTAATTAATCTTATAAGAATAAGATCTTTGAGTATCAAAATATTTGCAATATTTTTATAAACGGTATCGATCACGTTTACACATTTTATATTATAATGAAGAGTTTACGTAAATTTTTTAATAAAACTATATTTTCAGTGAAAACTGAATATAACACGCGTAACAATTTTAGTAAAGCAAGTTAAATTTAAATAAAAAATTTTCCGTTGCAATTTTTTCTCAGAAATATGAGTAATATCTGTACGAAGTTGATCGTAATATTGAAATATGAAAATTTTTTACTAGAACTTTTTGACTATCTGGAGAAGCTATAACGATGACAAGAACAGTAATCGCCAACCATTGTCAATGAAAACAACCCTAAATTTGGAATAAATGCACTATTTAAATTTTAGGTTATCACGGGAGTGAAATGTTTTCGTCATAAAACCGAATTAGTTTTAGAATATCGAGAAAAATACATAACGGAAAAATCGAAAGCAGTCGAATCGAAGGAATATCTTTGGAGTTACGTTTTCTCTTCTCTTCCACTGTGAATAACCAAAGCAAACAAAAAAGGGAAATAGAAAAAAGGGAAATAGAAAAGAGAAAGAGAGTGAGAGTGAGAGAGAGAGAGAGAAAACGAAAGGTAGACCGAGCGGAGAAGGAGAAGTCGTAGCTTTACACTTCGTAAATGAAATTCCCAAAATAGTTTCTCGGCAACGTGACATCCTGGTGACTCGATGGGAACTCGCTCGTACACGCGATAACGATTTTACACCGCGAGTTTGCGCCGAGAGACACACCACCGGCGCTAACACCGACACTCCCCGAGTGCATTCCTGTCTTCCTCTCGGCGCTGGTATCCCCGGCTAGGGTTACGGAAATCTTCCTTCCCGGTGCGGAGGCTGTGCGCTATTACGAGTCCTTTCGTTTTATGAGTTATATATGCAATGCTTAGAGACGAACGCATAGAATACACAGCATTGACATTTTATGATTATATTCCGTACCGTGTGGGATCATCCCGAATGCGAGCGAGGAAATGGATTTTTTTCCATGTGTCGTGCAACTTCGTCTTACGCTGGTCTTTTTAAGGTGCTCTTTCGAATCTTGCATGCATTAGAGAATTGAAATAACACGCGTCGAAAACTTTCGATTCGAGAACTCGTCTTCGTTTCAAATGTATCGCACTTCGTAATTAAAATTTTAATTTTAATTCTAGGATATCCGAACTGCATTAGAAACGAAATTTTATCAATTAAGCTGCATGAATCTTTGCAATCTTTGTAACGTAGGTACCTTTTTAAATTTTTACAATTATATAGACCTATAGTTTTAAATTATTTAAAATTTTATGCTTAATTTAAAAGATTAGAACATGATTTATCTACTGTATCTAATGATCGATCTTTCATTTTAATCTTATTATGTTTCTATTATTTTTAAATACTGTCAATATTTTATATTTATTTCAAAGATAGTTTATCACGAAACCTTACATAATTTATTTAATATTTAATTCTAGGGATCGTAAAAAATATTTAAAGTGTAAAAGTATGCTTATTAAACTTTTATGCGTTATTGCTTAAAATGTCTTTTCTTAAATTTACATATGTTTAACTTAAATAACGAGATAAAAATTTAAAATTTTTTAACACATTTTTGTTTATTAAACCGGTTAAAGTTTAGTTTTTATTATTTTAGAATACGACACGTAATTGTATATATTCAATTTTTTAATTTTTTAAATAAAATATTGTCTATAATATAATATATTATTTAATTAATATTAAATACTCCTTAGTATTTTATGTTCGTGTACTTATATTTTTTAACCTCTTTTTGTATTTAAGTGTACCATAAAAAATTTGTCGCGTATAAAAAAATGAGTATGTCATTCAACTAAAATAAATTTATTAATGAAATTCATAATAATATAAATAATCTATTTGTAAATTATAAAAATTGATAAAAGGTAAAAATAATATTTATATCATAGCTTTGATGGTCCTACTTATTATTCATGATCCGATTTTTAATCAACGCCATATAATATCATTCAACAAAGAAAATAATCATAAATCGCGTCGTAAAATTTTTTTAGATAAATTTATAACCTATAAAAATATTTTTAATGGAGAATATATTTTAATGATTAATAGAAATAAATATTAATTTACCTATTGCTAAACTTATAGTTGTATAAGATAAGATTATATCATGGAACATAATATTTTAATTCAATTTGAATTATATTTATAGTATCATAGAATCGCGAAATTAAAAAAATTAAATTTTAATATTGGATAACTCAAAAGCAGCGTAAACATTTAGCACGTTAAATAAAAACAAATATATATTTTTAATTTATTGTCATTTGATCGATATGCATAATTTATAAAATTTATTGCGAAATAAATAAAATTTTATTTTTTGAGCTAAATTTATAATTTTATTCCATCATTTATATTTTTAATCTAAAATATAATAATAATATTTTATAAGTGATTGGAAATAATAATATTTATTATTTATTTTACGATTTTAATATTATAAATTATTTAATAGAAAATATATTAATGCTCTAAATTCATAATAGATATAAGAGGAAATTGATCAATTCTAGAAAAGACTAATGTATAATAATGACATTTAATAATTATTTGTAATATAAGTGATTATAATAAATATTATAATATAATTTTGTATATTATGTTAACGTATGATAATTCGATAAAAGTACTAAAATTTCAGCAGCCAGAAGTGTAAATGGAATCCAATTTTTTCTAGAACATTCTATTAATATTTAGACTGCACATATTACTATTTGAAATAAATTTTGTGTAAAAAAATATATTTTTATTTTTATTAATATATTACATTTGTCGAAAGCTATTATTCGTGTATTTCATGTACACATTTAAATAAGATATATTATTAATTCTAAAACAGATGAGATGTAAACTATAGAGAACTGATAGTCATATAATTATTTAACTTTTTAAATTTTATAATGTAGCATTAAAAATTTTTTAAAATTCATACATAAAATATTTAGTTTCTTGCATGTTTAAAATACGAAATATTTATAATTATATTATGGTAATTTAAAACAGACGAAGTTTTTCAGTTTTACAACTTTCCTAATGATATCAAAACGGTAACTAATTAGTCAAAAAGAAATAAAGTTAAAAATTTGGTTTAGCAGTATTAAATATAATGAATAAGCTTATTTAAATTATACATCTAAAATAATATTTATATATAATATTTATGTAAGAAATATAGTTAGAAAACATAAAATATTCGTCAGATTTTTTAATTCGATAAAATAAAAAGTAATATTAATTTATTCATATAAAATTAAGAATATTATATTAGTAAATGTATAATAAAGACAGTATAAGACATTTTTTAATATAAAACAATGTTTAATTATCAATTAAAATAATTAGAAAATTTTTAATTTTATGCAAAACTAAATAATACAAACGTATAACTTAAATCGGACAATTAAGTAATTTTTATGTATTTTTTGTATTAATTATTATAATTTTTATTATTGTACATCGTTAAAAGCATAAATATTTATAGCTCAATTTTAATCTTTTATGTTCAATCGTTATAAAATTATTCAATTAAAACAATTATAATTAATTCGCATTATCATAAATTTAGTTATATAATAGTGATATAAAACGTAATAGAATATTTTTCAGTCAATATTGATTTTTAAAAATCTACAAATTAAATTTTTTTATTGAATTTGATTTAATAAAATAATTATAAAAGTATATGATAAAATTTTATTCTATCGATCATAGTTGAAATTTATAACCTATATAATTGAAGTTATTCATTTATAAATGAAGTTATTAACAGAATACTATTTATTATAAATTTGAAATAATTTAAAAATAATAAGTCATAGATATTTATATTACTGAATTATAATTAGTAAGGTTAGCTTAAATTTTTTTTAGAATCGATAGTTAGCTTCTATTGAATTTGTATTTTATATTATTTATAGATAAGCTTATTCACAATTCAAAGTAGTGTAAAGTTCTATTTCAATTGACCTTTGCTTATTGGTACTTTAGTACTTATATCGTCATTCCTGTCTAGAAACATTTATCAATTTATTTTTTAACGTGAGAATGAATAGAACGAGAGATAGTAGCTTGTAGATTATTTAATGGTAGTACAAATTTTATGATGAAGAGTGTATAGTGCATTAAGTTATTTATACACATACTCATTAAATTGGTGCAATACAATCTTCATTAATGTTTTTTATTATGTCGAAAATGGAATTTCATTACCTAATCTATAAGTTGTAATAATTTATTATTAAAGAAAATAAATATTACTTTTCTTATATGCATATATATATATTGAAATGTTACATTTAATATTTGTACATTAATTTTGTCCTATCAACGTTTTAAAATTGAATATTAAAATTAGTTGTTTAGGAAAGTAAATTAAAATTATATATATATATATATATATATATGACAAAACAATATATATAAGATAGAATATATAAAAATAAAATAAATTTAAATGATAAAAAATTCACAAATATTCATAAAAATTATAAGGTTCACGATATAATTCTAGAAATTTTTAATATAATATCGCGAAGAATAATTTGGACCTCACGAAACATGAAATTTAATACACCTTCCGTTTTAATATTTGTTTACCTTTGAAAAATAAAAACCTTTGTGATATCAATCTAAGGTAAAAAATTCATTAAATTTTTAAAACTTTATAAGATAATAAAAATTACCGTATTAATGACTTTAAGGTATGTATAAAGTTCATTTTATTAAATATAAAAAATTAATATCTGTAAATAATTGAATATATTAAACACATTTTTTTTTAATATTGATAATTGGAATATATTAAGTACGAAAAAGTTCTAATGAATTTTTGACTGTTTACGTTACAAGAAAATTAAGTTTTTACCGAAAGTCTATGTCGTCAAATTTTATTGATATATTTAAAGAATATAAAAGAATATGCTTTAATAATATCTTGTAATAAATATTAGTTATATTTTAATGTATAAAGTAGATTATGTAATATCAATGTCCTACATTAATGACTAGGAAATCTCATAAAAGTAAGATAAATTGGTATTTTAATTAAGATTGTATTAAATATTTGAATATATGTTCTAGATCAAATTTTAAAGCTGTAAAACATTACTTTGAATATTTTGATGTTAAAAGACAATTGTTCAATAATGTTATAAAAATTAATTTATTCTCTTACACGTATATCACATTGAGTATAATCTGTACTTGAGTGACGCGGTTCTTAATATTAAGTAAAGCATTTAAGATGAACTATATTTTAATTTCATTTCATTACATACGAAAATTCATTAAAGGTTAGTGTAAATATTTAAAATAGTAGCTTTTATGTACAGTAATGAAAAGTATATAATGCTTTATAAAGCATAGTGTCTATACTAATTATGTTTGATGAAATTAATTTTACTATGTCTGTGTTATCTTAGTTAATCATTTGAAAATACATAAAGTTGTTTTTAAATTTTCAATCTTTTTGTGAAATAATTTAAGAATTCTTTAGAAATTCTTTTATAAAGGATTTTTATTATAAACATTTATTACATTCTAATTTTTTATTAAATTCCAATTATAAACAAGATTAAAATAATTATATATATTATATATAATTTTATGCAATAAGCTTAAGTTTAAGTTTAAACCCCTTAAAGTCCTGTATTTTGTAATTTATATGATATGAAATCAAGTATGTATGAATACTAAATAATATCAATGAAATTATCTTCTAAATTAAAATTAGTATTTATAAGTAAAAATATTAAAAAATATAAAATAAAATTCAAATATTTGATAACCCACTTATTCTTAAAAATATCATGAATTTATAAAATAAAAGAATATTAATATATTTTTTTATATCGCGCAAAGTAATAAAAATAGAAAAATAATTTCGAAAATATCTAAAATAATTATAAATTAGTTAAAAATTATATTAACGTGAATTAAATTAAGTCCAGATTATTTTTATAAAAATAAAAAATACAAAATATTTCTGTACATTTATGTTTTATAATATTCACTATGTATTTATTTTTTTTGTATAAAATATTTTCTTACTTTTTATAAAACAAAAATTAGACAAAAATTGCATAAAATTATAAATATATTACAACATGTTTAGAATTATAATTTTAAAGAATCGCATATTACGAAATATTAATAATTTAAAAAACGCGCATATTTTAAAAATTTTTTAATAGTTTGATAATTAAAAATTAAATTAAGCAATATTATTTTAAATTTTTTACATAATATTTAGATACTAATTTATTGAAAATCTTTTATTAGTTATTAATAAAAAATTGAATAGAAATTTCTAAATTAATTATTATAGGAATGATCCAAATGAGAAATCGTACAATTTAGAGTATAAAAATGTGTATATCAAGGGTTAAACGAATTATACATAATTCCTCACTTGAAACTACGAATTCACCATGAGTTTTCAGATTTTGAATGTTTTCTATGTAACGATAAGACATTCTATTGACTTTTGTACATAATTGTTCCCGTGCGAAGAATATCCAAGCCGAAATCTAGGTGCCAAGTTTTCGGTAATCCTCGTAGAACTGGATACTTGGGTATATCTCCAAAGTCTTATGCTCCCGAGGGAAGCTTGAAGAGGCGGCGATGAAACTCTAATTACTTCGGGTTTCCTTCCCTCTTATTCCTCTTCGTCAATGCTTCAGAGCTCTCTGAGCGGTTGATAAGAGCTCAGGCCAATTTTAACCGAAAATTTCACCCGACGTGCGATAAAACGCCCGAGCATTTTCTTTATCCCTGAGTTACGACCTCTAGAGCGCCTTTTTTTTTATCTTTTTTACAGCATGGAATGGATACTGTGGTATAATGTATGTATTCTCAGAAAATATAACGATGTTTGCTGCCCTTTGTATCCGTTAAGTCGCTATATTCTTTACTTCCTTCTTCCCTTCATTGGGATTTCATATTACGGGAAGGTTTTTTACAATTACGACCCGCTTTTACTTTGTTCATTCATTTTCAGGGTCTAGGTTGTAAAACAACGGGTCATATTAAACATAACTCTTGGGGCATTTAATGCTTTTAATAGAGCGAAAATTATAGAGTTATAGTTTAGTAGTGAAATGGACTAGTAATATTATTTTATATGTATTTTTTTAACAAAATCTGATTAAAATTATTATCTTCTAGTGCTTTTAGGCAATAAGTCTCTTAATAGCACTTCAAAAAGATTTTCTTTTATACGATTCGAACATTTTATCGTGAAAATTTAAAGCGTTTGCTACAATTATAAATATTTACACTTTTATACGTGTATACATTCAGAATATTTAACACGAATTAAAAGTTATGATGTATATTAGTAAAATTAGTAGTAAGATGCGGGATAACTTTCTTTCATACTGTATATTAGTTATTATTTAGCTTATATTAGTTTTTGTATTTGTATTAAAAGAAATAATAAAAAGTTATAAAAAAAGAGGTAATGGTTTAACCAGTAAAGAAAAGAAAAAATTAAATGAGAATTATAATGTATTTGAATATTAATGTTTGAATACGTTGTGGCTGTTGAAAAAGGTCATGGAATTAAATAAATTTTTTATAGTTTTGCATTTTCAAAAATACAGTAATTCTATTCAACTTATGCAATACAAATACTTATATCTATTATATTTATTTATTTTAAATCTATGATATTTTAAATCATGTTATATTGTTTATAAAGTTTCATTAGTTTTCTGAATTTATTAATTTATATATATATATTACGAACCTCTTGAAACAAATCTGTTAATATATGTCCATTATTTTATACTCTTTTTCATATAATATGTAATAAATTATAACAAAAGAAATAAAATTTAATATATTGTAAGTAACGTAACAAAATAAAAATTTTTCTAAATTCTTTTAAGAGTTAAAGTTTTATTTATAAATAATTTTAATTATATTTATCCTTTTATTATTTTAATATTTTAAATAAATTAAAATAATTTCAATTTTCAATGATAAATTAATTTTTTTACAATATGAATATATTTATAAAAATGATTAATTTTTTAATGAAATATTTTATTTTTTATTTTGTTTATTTAATAAAAAGTATCGAGCAATATTCAAGAATATTTACTTTATTTATTATATTTGTACAATATAATTCATACGGTATACCGATAAAAAATAGTAGATGTAAATACAGAAACATTTATCACTTCGAAATTATAGCTACATATGTAATCACGGTAATATAAAACATATGTATAACTTTATTTGATACAACAAATTTGAAGTAATTTTCAATTATTATGATATTTATTTGTTCGTAAATTTAGCAGCGATTTGTATGCTTTAAATAAACTTAATGAAAAGTAAAATTTTTTCTAATATAGTAGAAATATATTTGATTAAAATATATGATTGCAAAAACAATTTATTTGCTTAATAAATGGAATATTATTCTTCATGGATATTTGTTTTTACATTAGATAGTTTTTAATCTACCATATATTGTTGGAAGAAAATAATAATATATGTACGCAATTGAAATTTTTTGGATAATAATTGGAATTCTTTAATAAATATTTACTAGTTAGTGAGTTATTTAAGTAAAATTATTAAGAGAATTAAAAATCTAAATTATTTCAAAATATTTTAGGTTATGCACAAATATATAAGTTGCAATATAAGTGTATTTATATTTTTTTGTAGATTCAAATTTCGTATAATGTGACTCTAAATACAATCTCAATAAATTTTAGCAATACCACTACCATATCTTATTTTAATTATTAAAATATAATAATGAGTTGGTGCTACTAAAAGCTAATTTGTATATAAATTAAATTGAAGATCTGAATTGGGTATAATCAAACGTAGAAGGATAATAAATATATTCTTCATAATTTTCTATTAGACTGTAGATTTCCTTTATAATAGGAACATATTATTATGGTTATTTTTATTATAAAAGTATTTTTTCTTAGCAAATATTCATAAACAAATATTTGCATAAAAATTTAAAAACGAAATTCAAGAAAATTTTATTCAAAAAATTCGATCAATTGTAATTTCTTGATATCAAAAACTATCAAATTTATAATATTAAAAATTGATACCATTTTTACAATTAGTTACATTAGTTTACTAATTATTAGTAAAAACTTCTATTCAATGTATAATCCAATTTTTTTATAATATGTTCAAGATCTCTGAATTTTAAAGATTTGAAATCTCTATAATATATAGATTTAAATTTAATTTTTTAAATACGAATAATGGTTTAAAATATTATGAGTATAAAAAAAGATATTTTTATTAGTTATAATTTATAATTTATTTAGTTATTTTATGTAAATAGTAACGAAATTTTAGAAAATATATTTTACAGAAATATTAATTCTATTTCATATAAAAAAAATGTAAGTTGTATTTTTTGAAAATTTTTTTATTTTATGAGTATTTTTTAAAATTACATGCTATAAAAACATGCTTTAACATTCAGATTTAGAAATTTAGTTAATTTTACATGTAATTTATATATAGAAATATATTTTATATCAAATTTTTCCAAGTCTATTAAACTATTTGTAACACTGAATAATATTTTATAAAAATAGTTTTATGGTATCTACTTTAGATATTTATAATTGATAATGAGTATAATTAAAAATGACAATATGAATTTAAGAATATAAAGAACTGCAGATATACCATCTATTCATGCAAAAAATAACATCAGAATTATAAAAATGTAATAAGATTATTATGTCTTATAAGTTATCGTGCACTAGGATATAGCTTAAATGCTTTAGACAAATGATTTCTAATTTAAATTTAAGTTTTGCATACGAAACTATATATGTTGAAATTACTTGAATTATAAATTATTTGAAGTCAAAGAAAAATATATATAAAATTAAAATTTACATGCTTGAACTTTATTAAAAATATTTATGTGCATATATATATATATATATAATATATATACACATAAATCAAAGTTAGATCGGTATAATAAAAGTTATAATTTTAATGAAAATATTTATCAACGTTAAACATAAACATTTTTTTTCTGAAAATTTAATTTTTTTAATATTGTTCAGCATTTTATTATTTAAAAAACATGGATTTTTTCATTTTTTCTTTAATTGATGTAACAAGCATTTTTTATTAAAAAATTTTATTTTCATATTTAATATTACTTAAGCATATTCTATAGAACTAATTTTGGATATAAATTAAATTAATCTTAATCATTTTGAAATACAGATAAATCTTATCTAGTATCATGTGAAATTTAAAAAATATTTTTACAATAGTAATCAGATCACACAAAATTTCAAGAAAATTTATTCATGAATAAAGTTATTTATAATAAAAGATTTTATTTTCAAATTGCAAAGTAAATATTTGGATGCTAAAATTAAAAAAATTTGTTAAATAATGGATACTACATATTAATTATTTCTAGATTCGAAATTTCCATTTTTTTATATTACTATACTTTCATTAATAAGTTAAATCTGAATATTAATATTAATTTCCAATCGTGCTGTTTATTTTTTGTTATTGTTAAAAAATAACTGCAAACATACTGTATTTTAAAAAATGAATTTTTTGTACTTATTAGTTAATATATTTTTGCCATTAATTAATTTTAATATATATTTCAATAATTATAATATTTGACGTTTTTTAAACAATTACTGTATAAATATACAC
This sequence comes from Dolichoris vasculosae, assembly GCA_018907195.1. Classification (NCBI taxonomy): domain Eukaryota; kingdom Metazoa; phylum Arthropoda; class Insecta; order Hymenoptera; family Agaonidae; genus Dolichoris; species Dolichoris vasculosae. The sequence continues at coordinate 15,433,572 of JACCHY010000002.1, read as the reverse complement.
TTTTTTAACTCTAGTATATATTTTTTAGATTTCTTTTTTGATAGTATTTTTTTATTTAAAATTATTTATTTAAATGTCCATAAAAATTTTTAGAAATTACAGTTTATGAATTATATTTTTAATTTATTAAATTAATATTATAAGATTTTCTATTACAGCAAATAAGATACATACTATAATAAGAAGTTCATTAAATATTTATAAATAGTTTGTATATATTCACGAAAAATTTTGTATTAATCTTTATTTTATAAAAAATATATTTCTTATTAATTATTAATATAAAATATTGTAATTATGTTTTATTTATTAAATTTTTTACTACAGGAATTATTTAGAACTAAATTATAAATGACATTATTACATTAAATACCATGAATTCAAATTTAACGAAATATCAATTAATTATATTTAAAAGTAACTTTTGAAAAAATTTAAACAAATATTATTCAAATGTAACGTAATATTTACCGTCTTCAAAATATAAATTAATTTTTTTAAATAAAGGAATTTATATAATGAATATATTCATATGTAAGTAGTTAATACGATGTTATAACTACTTTTATTAAACACATGAGATTAAAGTTAATTTGATTTAATATTTATATTTACAATAGGTTACTGTAAAAACAAAATACACTAAAAATTATAATTCCAAGAAAAATTTTTTTCTTAAATTTATAATTAATAGAGTTGACAAAAAAAATGTTTGGTTAATATATAAAAAAAAATATATGTATTAATATATTAGATTTTGATTGCATAAATTAAGATAAAGTAATATTGTAAAAACTTAACGTATTTAAGGCATATGTTTATCATATTATTTATGATAGTAACGATTAAGAAATATTAATTGTAGGAATACACTAATTTAATTTTTTTGCTAAAAGAATTGAGTACTAATTTTATTGAGTTGTACTATGTTATATAGAAATCAACGACATGCGCATTTTAATATCTTATCTCTATCCGAGATAATTTCTTCATGAGAATGCGCTAAGGTATGAATCCGTAAACTACGTGAAACATTCCGACTACTCGATACAAACTATTTATTCGAAGCGTTATACGGTTGTTACGCGAGATGTTTCATTCGGTCCAGTTTAGACTTAGACCTAAGTTAATTGTGAGGTTAATAATTGGGATATTCGAAATGAAATTAGTGTGAGAATTGTTAATATTTAGTGCAGACAAACTTAATTTCCTATTGAATAGAAAATACTTGAAATACAAACAATGAAATTTTAGCCACATGGCTATGAAATAAGATTCTTGAAAACTTTGAAATAAGCTTGAGTTGTTTCTGTTAAGTTTTCAAAAGAGATAAATATATTTGAAGAAAAAAAAATTTTATAATCTTTTTAAATCGATAGTTCGAATTGTTAGTTGAAATTTTTTAACTTTTTCAAAATCAATATAAAATTATATAACGAATTATAATCGTATATAAATATAATCGTAGTAACTTAACAAAATCTTTGTTTCTATTTTATAAATAATTAGAACTAAAATAAAAAAACAATAATTACTAATAAAAAAAATTCATTGAAAAATTTAATTTATCTATTGATTATTAAAACAGTCAATATCATAATCTAAGATTTTATTCCACTATATATGTATACATTATAGTAGTTATGAATTTCATTAATAAATCGTAAGTATATTCAGATGCATATTCAATACACTTTGAAAGTATGATCTGAGAAGAAATTGGTATAAGATATTTTTTTTAATGAATATTATACGTATATATAAAAATATTTTATCATTTATTTTATTTTTACTAACCTTTGATTACGAATATCATTAAATTAATATTATACAAAACATAAATTGAATTTTGAATATTATTTTCTATAATTTATAAGGAATTTTGAACTACTTAGATTTAAGAGTATGAAAACTAAAACTAAATAGTGACATTGAATAGTGAATTTCATAGTTTTTTCAGCAAGAAAATATAAAAAAATGATTAGATTTTGTAATATAATGATTATAATACGTAATGGGGATATTAATTTTTTAAACTATGCTAATATGCTAATAATTACTAAATAATTTATTTTTGTTAAAATATGCGTGTATTTTATTATACAAAACTTTCAATTTTTTTTTAAAAAAAATAATTTCTTTTAACAAATTCCACAATAATTATGGTCATTATTAGTTAACGAATATTTTTTTATCTTTTTTATTTCTAATAAATAAGTTAAATAAGTATGAAAAATTTTTCCTTTTTTATGCTTATTTTTCTTAACATTAGTGATTTAAATGTATTTATAAATTGATTTAGTTTCGGTATATTTACAAATGGGTTTTTAATAGATGATAAACTATTGCTTTTGTTGTATTCTGTGAGTGTAGAAAGTGTTCAAAAATACTGTCCTTATCGAAACATGAAAAATAAAAATTTAAATATTAAAAACATCATAAATTTCAATATTTTAATATTACTATTAAAGATATAGTATACCTAAATATTATTCAATTTATCACAAATATATTTTCAAACTCATAATTTAATGCAAACTCAGTTTGACCATTTTTATTATTCTTAATTTTTTTTACACATAATTTATTTACTATATAATTATTTATTCAAATCTATAGAATTATAAATGTATTCATGCATTTATACTAATTAAAAAATTTTAAATAATTAGGAACTTAAATTTTTTAATTATTTTATAATTCATATAAGTTTAATAGACATTTCTTTTTGTTTAGTAAATTTCTTTGATGTTATAATTTTCTCAAAATAATTAATTATAAAATAGTCGATTAATGTATAGATATTCTCAGGTTTATCAAAAGTGTGTTTTAGAAGAAAATAATTAATATTGATAACCTTATAAAGATTTAAAATACAATTAAAAAATAAACTGAAATATAAAGGTAATAATATAATTAATAGAATTATAGTTAAGTATACGAAATATTTTTTCTGTAAATGTATTTTTAGAAAAATAGTAGTATTAATAAGAACAGATTACTAAGTACAACAATTATGTAATAAAAATAATTTTTCCATTGATAATAGTATTCTGGATATCAAAAATTATTTATGAATACATTTTAATTCATACTTTTACTTATGCATAAGTATAAAGTAAGGTAAATTAGTATTTTTGAACAATCAATCTCGAGTGAGTAATTAAGAAATTATATTGCATGATCAAGGCAAATAAACAATAGCATTGTATGTACATACACACATACAATTTTGTCAAGCAGCTGCAGTGTAAAACTATGTATTATATATCCGTAAAGCGTGAAGCAGCATTATATTCTTCAATTCTTAATAAATAAATCACGTGCACGTCATTGTATTGTCTCTTGATATCGATATCAATATTATCGAGAGTTTAAGTACAATTGAAATATTATATAAATCGAATTATTTCGAAAAATTGATATAAATAATATAATCAATGGAGCATTAATTCGGTACTACAATAATAGAGAAACAATTAAAATAATAAATTTTTTAAATGTTCTATTACAATTAAGTTCAATATTAAAAACTCTACTAATTTATTCTTAAACATAAATATTTGAACACTTATTCTTTGTAGAAATCATGTATATTTGTAAGAGTCAAGTAGTATTTTAAAATATTTAGGAATTCAAAAAGTAAGGAATAAGTTGTCGATAAAATAAGTAAACAGTTTTTACTATGCAAATGTACGAATATCATAAAAATTTTATATCATGAAATTTATTTAACAAATTTGTAAAGTCGTAAATTTTTGCGAAGAATTATTATGAATAATTATTCTTCTGTTTACTTGACTCCCTTTATTAGTACTTTTGACTATTACTGGTTCGATATAAGAAATTATAATATACTAAAAAAATATATATATATAGATGTTTACGAAAGAAGTAGAAACAAAGAATGATACACGAACGATGAACGTCAATGTATAAAAAACACTTTCATTACAAAAGGTGAACATGAATGCATGAGTATAATATGTAAATATGTATATGCATATAATATAACAAGACGTTCAACAGCGCATCTCACGAAAGAATGAACGAGCGAGCGAAATCAATTAATTTATATATATAAGTATATATATATAGATATAGATATATATATTGAACCAACGAGAGAGAGTGATAGAAGTGCGATCGGTATTAAATTCAATTCAATATTTGAGACATTTTACTAATTTTCATTGTAATTTATTAAGGCTATTTACCTGTTAAATTGAGAATTTTATTTTTTTTTAATTTATACACTACATTTTTGCATGCATAATTTTTTTATACTTATTATAAATAGTATTAATATTTTGAAGTACTTATAAACGAATAATAAATAGTTAATATAAGTTACGAACGTCATTATACTTATCGTTTTACTTACTGTAAATTTTTTTTGAATTTTTATAAAATAAAAATGTACAGTTTTGGTCACATATATAAGATAAAAAGGTTATTTTTCTCCAACTCTAAATTTTAAAGTGATACATAAACAATTTGCGTTTGAAAAAATATATATTTATATATATATATATATAATATTCGTAATATATATAAATATATATATGGGATTAAAAAAAAATATATATATATTATTAACATAGATAATTATGCCATAAAAGAGAAAACATAAAAAAGCGAACAACAAAATAGTTAATACTATAAATAATAGTCTTTATAATATAAAATAGTCTGAATTTCTCATTGTAAAATTACAGATACGTAGCCTCAAGTAAAAATATATACACACATTAATACATATATAGATATATATACTTATATATACGTATATACATAAACAGTCGAGCAAAACCAGAACAACAATATCCGTATACGTAAAACGTAAAACGTAAAAGGTAAAAGGTAAAAGGTAAAATGTTGAGATATAAGAAAGAAAAGTAAAGGAAGCAACGTAAAGGAAATAAAAGGAAAATGACAATATCTCAATTAATGTCTGGTTTGCAAGAATAAAAAATCATCTCTCTCGGGTAAAGTTTCGGCACCTTGAAGCCGTCATAGGTCCAGGAGCCTAACTTCAAAACGCAGGTCTGTACGTCGTAGGGAAAGAACTCAACGTCGATGGAGCAGGAGGACTTATAAACTGCCGGTGGCTGCCAGACGACCAATCCCGAATAGTAGACGGTGGCCTTGGTCATCAGCGTCACCTCGTAGTTGCCGTCGGCGCTGCGAACACCGTAACAAAAAAAACAAGCCCAGGGTGATACCTCTCTCTCTCTCTCGGCGTAACCACCTCTTAGTCTTTTTATTATTTTCTTCGCTTTTTCTTCTGCTTTTTTTATTTTCTTACTCATCTGCCTCCTGGACATTTCGCATACTCCTATTCAGTTTTTAGTACTCTTTCTTTCGTTCTCCGATAGTTATTTTTGCTTATGACAATAGTATCGTTGCTTTAAAAACTTCCAATTAACACGCACAAATTTATCCGAAATTTATACAGTTCGCTTATTTTTTTTTAATTTCGTGTCCTATCGTAATGCGTATTATTTATTTTACGAAAATTAAGTCATAATTTTTAAATTGAATAGAATACTTTTATAAAATTTCAATTATATTATTAAGTTAATTATATAGTCAACTATTTATGTGTACTTCATTATTTCGTGATTTTCAGAAATTATAAAGTACACGTTTTACGGTATTCTTTTATTACGAACTTAATATTTGTTTGCATTTCAGCTATATTTATTATAATTCATACATAATTTATTCTAATTATTTTCATTATCTTTTATTATATAAATTATTTTAATGAAGTTTAAAGATAATATTTTCATTTAATAATTTTATTTTAAAATATAATATTTTCAATTATAAGTGAACAGGAAGATTTAATCCTTAAATAATTGAAATATCTAACGATTTAAATGATAAAACGGATGACATATTGGAAAATTTAATGCGATGATACTTTTTGAAAAAGAAATTAAGTATTTTTATATATTTAAAAATAAACCTTGTAATTATTAAGTAAATTTTGTATTTATCAATAAAACAATGAATATTTTTATATTTGAACTTTTAAATTATGTATGCGATAAAATATTTATAGGATCTATTTACTATATTCTATTTTTCTATTCTATTCGGTGTATTACAAAATTATAATGATTACTATATTCGAAGGAAAGTTTAAATATAAAGAATTTAAAAGGAGAGTTCGTATATAAACTGGATTGACGTTAAAAATAAATAATCGATAATATATTATTATAAAGAAAACAATCGAATAATGCGTAATACTAGAATTATGCACTTAAAAATACCGTAGTAAAAAAGTAAATATTAAATTTATTATATTACATTACTTTAAATTTAAGTTTAAATTTTGATTCAGTTTTGATCATAAATTGATTTTCGCGTCCAGGAGGTTGTTATAATTTCGTACCGCATATTTCGTTGTTTCGGACACGAAGCGACGAAACATACGATATATAAGAATTGAAAAGAGTAGTATAAGATGTGTGTGCATCGTTATCAGGAATAAATAAGAGCATGTAAATATATAATATACGTACGTAGGCAACTTGCAAGAAACTCTAAAAAAAAAGGTAATACACATTGCAGTTACACACACTCGAATGCAGCTATCGATCAGAGGGTTGGATGTAGCATCATCATTCCGTATTTAGAGGGCATTTGTGGAATGAGATAAAGGCGGTGGAAGGGCTTTTCGGCAACTTATTTATTTATCAGTGAAAAGTTGGCGTAAAGAAAGCGTCGAGTTTCCGTAAAATTTTTTCTAATCGCTGTCTCAGTCTGCAAAAGTTCTCGAAAATTGAAATAATATCCAATGCATTATCCAGGCCCGAACTAACGAATCGAAGGGGAAAAAATTCCAAAGAAAACGCGCCGCTTCCTTTCAGCACGAATCATGGGAGATAATAAATAACTCATAAACAAAAGGAGTAACGGTGATGGTTGTTATAAAGTGTGCATTGTTTGCGCGTGCTTTGCTTTCTGCACCATAAATTGCACCGTGTACGGTGATAGTAATACTAAGAGTTGTAGTAGTAGTAGTAGTAGTAGTAATAGTAGTAGTAGTAGTAGTAGTAGTAGTAGTAGAATAATAATAATACTAGTAGTAGTAATAATAATAGTAATGGTAATAGTGATAGTAATGTTACTAGTAACAATAATAGTATTAAAGTAGTTATATGCGCGTCTGGAAAGATAAGAGGGGTAAGAATAATAATACTGGAAGAAAGTGAAAGAACAATATACAACACAGAGAGTTTTACTAATCACATATTCTCACACAACGTCGTTATAATTCTACGCCATCGCGTTCGATGGCTATCGTTCGTTTGCTTATCTTACATAGACTTAACGTGGTTTCAGCTAGATAGATATAATATGCATTATATAAATATATACGTATTTGAACATAAACATATATATATATATATATATTTATATGTTTATATATTTATACATTTATATATTTATATACAGATTGATTATAAAAGAAGTGACTTAGTGGACTATCATGCACTGCGCATTTACCTTGAAGCCGTCGTAGGTCCAAGAACCGAACTTGAGTACGCAGGTCTGCTCATCGAAGGGGAAGTACTCGACGTCGATTTCGCACGACGACTTGTATATCGCCGGCGGCTTCCACTCGACCAACCCCTGGTGGTAGATTGTAGCCTTCGTGGCCAAGGTCACCTCGAAGTTTCCGTCCGCGCTGCGAGCGAGCACATTAGTGGTTCTGGGCGCTGCGGCGGTCGAGAGAGCTAACTTTGTACTTTCCGATTTTTGAGTCGGAGCACGCTCGTTTTAATTCTTCCCCGCGCTTCTCTCCCGCTTCTCTCCCGCTTCTCTCCCGCTTCTCTCCCGCTTCTCTCCCTCCCCCTTCTCACCCGCTTCTCTCCCGCTTCTCTCCCGCTTTCGATTCCTATGCTTTCCATTTCAAGGGCTTAGAATGGCTTCCCCGGTGAGTGCGTTGGATTAAAAATGATATTCGTTTCTTTTACTCTTTACTCTTTCGCTCTTTTTCCTTCGTTATGAAAAATTTTACACTCCTTTGCCGGGCTTTCCAAATTTATACGCTATATAAATTCGTTTTAACGCATTCAGCGCTGAATCAGCCGATATCCACGAATATTTTGCATTTATAAATTACTTTGCTTTATTTGCTTTCGTTTTGTACTAGTTTTCAAAAATATAAATTTTGATAGAAATTTGATTAAAATCAATTATTCATGGTACAGCGCACAAAATAGTTAGTCGGTAAAACTGATTTGCTCACTCTCATAAAATCGTTAAATTGAGAAAGATATTGCAGTTCGAAAATTGTTAGGCTATGAAATTTAATAGAATATCAACACTTTATTGTCTCCTATGTTAAAGTAAATGAAGCAGTTTCAAATCTTTTAATACTGAATTCGAATATTAAATTTCTTTTATTTTCAATGCAGCATCTATAAAACTTTTATTCAAATATTATATTTCACGATATTTAAATGTGCAAGTTGATGTAACTTGTAAGCGTCTGAAATTCGTAATAACGAAAATGAGCTTTGTACTTGTACCATCAAATAGTAAAGATCGAATATCGCTTTTTTAACAAGAAATACAAACAACGATGTACTACTAATAATAAATGAAATATATTAAGTAGCTCCGAGTTTTTATCGGTGGTACCGTACGATATCAAAATTAAATTATTTTTTAAATCGATTCAAATATTTATCGCATAAAAAATTGTAACTTATTTTTTCAAAGAATATTATTGAAATAGTTAAATTTTCAAGTAATATGTATTTGTAACTTTAATTGTTCCATAGAAATGTTTGGAACACTTTTATTTTAAATGAAAGTTGGAAAATTGATTAAAGTTGGTTTAAAATTTGACTCTCAAAGCTAAATAAAGGACCTTTCCTTTATCAAAAGATCTATCCTATGTATACAGAATGAATAAATTGTTATAACGAAATTCGCCCTAAAAATTAAAATTTCATTAAATTTATTCTTTTTTCATATGAAAGAATTTTGAATTTATACTTTTATTAAAAATATTCAATTTTAGATTCATTAAAAGGTTTACCTTAAAATAACGATAATTATAATTATAATATAATAAGTATAAAGTATCAATTTATGCTCAATTATGTAATTGAAGTTGAGATTTTTCCCGAGTAATAAATGAATCGGTAATATAAACTTTCTATAAAGTTTTAAGTAGCAAATTTTTTTATAACATATATACATAGGAAAATTTAAAATAAAAATATATTCTACTTTATGAAATAGAAATTAAAATGAATAAATACTAAGATTAAATTATAAGACTTCAGCAAGCGGTCCATATTTATATATTTCATTTATGACTCGTTCGCTTTGTATTTTAATGTCACCAAGGAGCCATACCCTTTCAAAATCGCTTTTATTCGCAATTACATTTTAATAGGTATCTTATTTTCGAATTTCATTTTTATCTATAGATGAGTTTCGTTTTCAGGTGGAAAATATTTTTTTAATTTGCCGCACTTTTTATTTATTTAATATAAAAATTAAAATCATAATTTTACCTAAAATTAATGTTTATAAAATTAATTTTTATAATATGTTAGTGATAATTAAGATAAGAGATTAAAATATTACATACATGTTGGTGAAATGTTTAAAATTCAATTTCTTTTAGCTTAAATTCATTTTTTGTTATTTTTTAAAAGAAATTTTTTTTCTATACAAATATGATGTAGATATAAGCATTTAAATTAATATAAATTATAATAATACCATTAAATTTAAGTATATTATTTTAAAATCTATTGTGCATTGACTTAATTATGTATAAATTTATGGAAATTTATAATCTTATAAATATTTGCCCTTTTAATCAAATTATAATTAATTTAAATCATAGACGATTAATCCATGGCTTTTATTAAAATTCAAAATTTTTTTTATAAAATAATGATTACTAACATTGATTTAAATAATGAAAATTCCTGTATTGCTTATTATAATAAAAATAGTTCGTTTCTGTATTTCAGTGAAAGGAGAAAGTTTGCGTATAAAGTAAATTATTACTCAGAGATGAAAACAATTTTTCTAGTAAACGTTCACTCAACTATTTGAATACATCAGCTCTGATTTAAAAAAAAAAAAAAATATAGAATCTAACAAATTTTAATGCTAGTTTCGAAAACAAAATGCGTCGCGCATTTTCATTGTAGAAAACGACATCCCCGCAGTCTGAAACAATCGTGGTAGAACGTATTCCTCGGGAACGACGTTAATAAACACTGGAAACGTGATCTGTGCAACAGGCCATGTGCATTATTGGACAGACTCGGGTCGAGAGCGAGATACGCAAATCCCGATAGATCCCGATAGATCCCGATAGATCCCGATAGAAGTGTAAAGCCTGACATACGTCGAGCAGAAGCTTACAGCAATGCACGAGTCGAGTGTGTAATAGAGGAAGTTGGGCTAAAAAGGCGGCTGGAGAAATGGAGGACAGTCGGAAAATTGACGAGTCGTGTGGCATACCGGGTAAAGCTTCTGTTGCTTCGACTGTTAGTTCGACGGTAAATGCACGTCGACATGTGAAAATTGTCATTGAGCATGCGCTCTTTTCGATGAATACACGAGATGCGAGGTGTGGGGTGTGGGGTGTGAGGTGTGAGGTGCGAGCCTTTCAGTACCACTGGTTCAAATGTTTTCTCTCTGGCTTATTTGTTTTCATTACGAGCAATCGCCTCTTTAGGGGCTGCGGTTGTTACCGCATTTCCAATGTATATTTATACACTTTTAAAACGCTAAATCGATCTTCCTATTTCATTGTTTTATAATATTTTTTATCCATAATAACATCGAATGCTATATAAATTATTAATAAATGTATTCTATTGATTCAATGAAATTTTGTTATTTATCGAAATCTTTATAATTTTTATCGTTTTAGATGTTTGTGTAAAATTAAAATTAGATTTGTAATTAAAGATTTTTTTAATATCGCGAGTCGATTTAAATATTTAAATTAATATAATAAAACGATATAATATATTATTACAGTATATTACGAATATCTGTTTTACTTTTTTACTTTCAGTATTCTATGAATATTGATGTAATCGATATCTCCAAAGTACCAAAAATTCAATTCAGAATTATCGGTAAAATATAAGTTACTAAAAAATTTTAAGATTCGTTTCCTCGTTTTACCGAACTCTTTTTCTCTTCTTTTTGTATCTTTTTCGGCTTCGATACACTGCCTCGAAGTACAATTTCCATATACCCCGCAATTCACGACAAGAGAGTTTTCACCCCCCGAGTTTTACTATATTAGAATGTGAAATTACAGTTTCCTGTTGCAAAAACTTTCATTAGACCCCGTGTCATCGGTGTTTATAATTTCATTGATGGTGTTTTCTCATTGGTTTTGAAAAAATAAAGAAGGCCGAGATCGAAAATGCAGGACTTATTGCTTTCGTTCAATGGGGAAATCGAACAAATTGAAAAATGATTGGACTCGCGTTAAAATTGATCGATCACATGTAGGAAAAATCGAATTATTTTCGTTTTTATTCAATAGTCATGTCTTTTTCTTTATTTTTATTATTATTAACATTGCTTTGGTTGTTGTTCAAAGGTAATATTATTAATTATTCAGCAGCTGAATAAATTAAATGATTATGTATGTATAAAAGTATGAATATCATGTATAAGAAAATTCTTATTTTTCAAAGGAATTTTATCCATTTACTTTATTTTTTAAGTATTCAAAAAGTTAATTGATAAATCGGTCGGTAGATTCTTCTGATATGAATATTCTACAGATTATTATTCTCGATAATGCTTCGTATCTACTACTTAAAAAGATCAGTAATTAACTTTAAATAAGAAAATATAAAATGTTTTTAAACAACTGTTATTTCATAAATATTTTAATGAATAATTTGTTAATATGAAATATTCTAAAATAGATAATTAAAAAAATCAGTGTATTTCAAACAAATACATGAAAATTGAGAAAAAACGGGCATTAATAAGTTGAAACATTTTGTAAAATACTACACCAAATAGCAAAAAAGTTTATCAAATGATAGAATTTAAGTTCAATGAGATTTAAAAATTTGTACGATGTGTAATGTGCACCTGGTGCTACAAAACTAACACTAGTATATACACTACAAATACATGAAAAATAACGTTAAAGAGCGCGTAAAAACGGTACAAAGAAAAAAGAAATAACGAAAATGACAACCATAAATCATTTTATGTAATAGGAGATTTCGTAGTAATTTATTTATAAGATTTCATAGCGATTTAACGTAATATTTTTTGCTCGTTCTTTTATTCGTCAATTTAGAATTTTATATGGCGTGTAAGATTTTTTGTATACAAAATATGATATATATATATATATATATATCGATGAAATTCTTTTTTTATTCGAAATGTAAAACAAAATCAATAATAAATCACTAGACTTAAATTCGTAGTCTATTGTTTCTAAAAAAATAAAAATACAATATTTTTTTATTAGACAGATATATCGAAAAATGAAACCATTAGAGAAAAATAAATACGGAAAGATATTTCAATAAACTATAATAAATGAACAGCTTTCCCAAGAGTACAAATTAAAGAACTAAATTATAGTTATTAAAAGAAAAGTATTTTACCCTTGGTTTTGAACACTGTATATTATACAACTCTATTTTTTAATTATTTAAGAATTTATTTCAAACAAACTTTGAACGTATCTCTGATAAAATGTTCTCAAACGTCATTTTAAAAAAATCATTTTATACATTTAACCATGTCTAATTAACCATGGCTGATTAAAATATTCTTTACTATTTTATCGATACTTTTGTAATATTTTCATTTCTAAATTAAGAATAAAATATTAAAATATCTATATTACATTTTATTTATGAAATTTAAAACGAAGATTAAAAAAATATGTTATTAGGCTAAAATTTAGTGCTCATTTATTACCACATAGGTAAATTAAAAAAAATTAGAAGATACTAAGTTACTATAGAAAATTTATAGTCTATTTAAATTCCTGAAAGTTACTTAGTATAAGAATATATACTTTGTATAAATTGCAATCATAATTAATTGTAAAAAAATTTGTTAAATATATATTGGTGAACTTATTTCTATAAAATTTTTAAATAAATCAAGAATATAGAAATAAATATTGCGTCTAATTATTTTGGAAAAAGTAGCGATGCAATCGTAGTTGATTTCCTGTGCTTGACGGTAATAGCGTATATGAAAGTGCGTTAGAAAATTTTTCAGTTTCTTCTTGGGTTTTTCTCCGTTTAATTTTTTTTTCTATAAAGCTTTTTTAAAATCTGATTTAAAGGTGACTTTTATGGTTACAACAAGTTAATATCGGAGAATTTTAAAGCCACATATTTCAATAAGGCGTTTTTGTTCTCTGCGTTTCGTTCCATGCAAGACTTAATTTTTTGAAGACATTTGAAAAGAACGAAGTTGGATAAACCGTGTCTACTATTTGTGTATATATAATGGAGTTTCTCATCAGACAATTTTTTCTTATTTCCTTCTATTTTTTTCTTTGGAAAGACCGTCGGATATTTTTCCCCGGTTGAAATTACATCAAGAGCTCGCTTAAAGCATTCGAGGAGGCTCATTTTTGCAAAGCTTGTGCGTTCTACGTTTTTCTTATTCTTTTTCCGAAGAACCAACTTTAACACTTTTTATTAGTTTTCTGTAAGTGAAGATTCGTAGTTTTTGTATTCGCTCATCAAGGCTATGAAAAAGGTATATAATTGCGAATCCAGTATATATTACTTTCATACAAATTTTTTTAATTATCTACATAATAGGTATATTATAAACATCCATAAATATAATTAACTACAACATTTTTTAATATTATTATAAATAATGTAATTGTGAAAATTTAAATAAAGGTGACTACCTCTCCAATCATTTATACAGATTTTATTATAATTTAATAAATGCTAGATTGGTATATAATACCATTATAATGGAAACGTTATAAAATAAACCATAAATTATAAAACACTTTATCTAAGAATAAATATCAACTGTAAAAAATTATTTTAATTTCATTATAATCATAATTATTTTTTAATTTAAATCCAAACTTTCTATTAATAAGAAAGTTGCTTATAAAAAAATGAAATTCTCAGATTAATGGAAAAGAAATGATTTTATATTAACTTAATTAAAAACGTTACTTTTAAGTTTAAATTAATGTCTCGGTTAATTCGTACTGGTCACTCCTCGTTCGAAAAATCTGAACTAGCTAGTTTCCTTGGAGCAACGATTGCAGATTTCGTTTAAAAAATTCGAAACTCTGAATCGTGGTCCTTCGCTTCAGCGCTGGCCGTTTACGGTGCTTAAGCCGATTGTGTGGAAAAACATTTATAGGTTCCCGTAAACTTCAACTCGGGTAAGTGTTCAGCGAGGAAATTTTAAAACAGACGGATATAAACTTTTCTGCGCGAAAAAGTAAAAATTTTACGGCTATATGTTACAAGCAACGACAGAACAATATAAACTTTCATAAAAGAGAATAGAGTGAGATAGCGTCAGGAGGACGATAAAGATAGAGATAGAGAGAAAAGAGAGAAAAGAGAGAAAAGAGAGAAAAGAGAGAAAAGAGAGAAAAGAGAGAAAAGAGAGAAAAGAGAGAAAAGAGAGAAAAGAGTATTTCATTATTCGTGTCTTAATCAAATCCTGAGCATACGTTCATTTGGTAATATACATTCGTCTAGGCTTTGTATTCTAGCAGTAGAATACACATTCGGCACTCGGAATTTACAGTACAAATGAAATTTTTATTTTATATTTTTAAGTGGTTAAGCGCAAGGTACTATTATATGTTTTAGTCATATTATTATTTATATAGAAATTCTTTTAATTATTAATTATGTAAAATTAGTTTTATTTTTTTATCATAATTCTTAAACTAATTTACATTTTAACACTACAAATTTATTATTCTTTAATATTTTAATTTATGTCGCTACATAAATCATATCACATTAATTTTATGTCACTCTCAGATTATTTTTTGAAACAAAATGCGCTTAAATGTTATATAATATTATTCTGTGATTTTTTTCAATTTTACGAAAATCAACTTTACTTTTACACAAATATTTATTTTAAGCTTATATTGAATTCAAATAAACTAAAAAGATTTATTTTCGCAAAATTTATGCATTTATATATATGTGTGTGTATGTGTGTGTGTGTGCATATAGTTTTCATCATATGATACTTATACCCATAAGTTTTATTTATTCAATTTAAGGCTTAAAAACATTATTATAATTTTGTTGAATTATCTGAATTATAATAAGTTTATTTACCATTTGGAAACAATATATTTTAATCCGTATTCATAATTGATAATTTTTAACATTTTATTATAACAAAATTTTTTTATATAGTTAATACCATTTCATAGACAATAATTTATACCTATAATATTAAAAATATTTACGTTTTTTTGATATATGGATCTTTAAATTAATTTGTATCAGTAAAACGTTTATTTATGAAGATAAAATCAGAATATATATTTCACTAAATTTGAAAATAAATATTTTAATCAATATACATAATAAAATCGATAATTTTCTTTCGAAATTAACAGATAAATAATTTTATCTTTTTAGTGAAATAATGTCGTTCATATAAGTTGAGCCTGAATAGAATTTAATTTAATGAGATAAGTATCCAAAAATATTTTTAAATTATATTTTTTATCTTATACGTATGATAGTAGAGAAAACGTTATATATCGAAGAAAATATAATTTACAAAGCTTCATATATATAAATATTACACATATATATTTTAAATTATTTTGCGATACATTTTAAATTCTATTATTATCAATAATTAGAAAATTTTATCGATTTTTCATTCTATGCCTGCATAATATTTTATCGAATAATTTTAAATATTTTAATATATCGCAGAGATAATTCCATAAAATAAATTTAAGTTTATAAAATATTGAAGGATATCATTTATCGAATTAACATAATAAAAAGTTGTTAATAAAAATCTTTAATAATATTCGGAATATTAATAAAAATACACTTTTTAAAATTAAAAAAATAATAAAGTCGTACAAGTTAAATTAAAATTTATACATAGACTCACGATCCCGATTTTCTAATATATTTAAAAATAGATGCTTCCCTTAAACGTTAGTTCGGTAAAAATTGAAATAATGCAAAAAGTAAAAAAATAGATCGCTGAAATAACTTACTCGTTTAAAATAACAAGGAAAATTGCATTTCACAGGAAAATTTGATAAATCAAAAGCGCGGAACGATTTCCCGTATTATCCCGATTGTATCGAAGACAATACAATAGTCGTCGTCATTGACTGAAATCCGATCAGGTCGATGTAACGTACGGGTAAATGTACGGATGGGTCGATGGGGTTTTCATAAAACCCCGCTAAGAGACTCTAGAATCGGCACTGCAAAGGATCAAGCCCCAGAAAGCTTTGGAAGGGTAAAGGGAGTCGGACAACTCGTCACCGCTGAGCGGTTGCGGAATTTTGCCTCGATTTCCGTCCGAACGTGCTTTGCATTTGAACTGCTTCATCGATCGTCCTCTACCCTCTACCCTCTACTACCCCTGCAATCTATCTCCGACAACGGACCTCTGGACAATCTCGTTCGCTGTGTAAGCGCACTCGCTTATATTTGGCGCCTATCAATAGGCATCCTCGAAGCTTCGCGGTCCCGCAAGATTTTCATCCTGTATCGTTGACATTGCGCGCGGAGAGAGGAACCTCCCGAGTCAATATTTGAGTTGGTTGTTTGTAAATTGTTTGTAAATTTGCGGTGTAAACAATTTCGTTTTATTAGAGAATTCGATCGGAACCTCCATCGATTAGACTCCATCGATTAGCTTACGAGACTCGGCGATTATGAAAAAACGAAGACTCGGATGGTTCGGTGCACGGAGCTAAGCGCGAGGAAAATTTTCGGGATTTACGCTTCTCGTTAGCTCGTTCGAAATTGGTTATCGACGCGGTTCGAGATATTCGATTTTAGCAGCGCCACGGCAAAGGAAACATTGGATAAATGCTAGCGGTAACGTTGAGCGGAGAGGCAAAGGTACGTACTCGTGAAAAAGAAAAACACGGGTTGAATACGATGTTGAACTTACGATAGCATTAGATGCGTGGAAAAGACGTACATATATATACACGTACGGAAGAAACTGGAGCGCAAGCGAGTGAGAGTGAGACGATGAGTGGGACGAGAGAGACGAGTGGGACGAGTGGGAGGCGTAAAAAGAGAATAGACCGGCTGACTTAGCAGAGAGTGAGCTACTTTTGTCGCACAATGGGCCTCGGTTCGTGCTCAATGTTATATTCTTAACCTTTGCTTGTTTTTCATCTATTCTTCATTTTTTTGCTTTCCTCTTCTCCGCGTGTCCGCGTACTCGAGAGTCGACGATGGCTCGTCTTTTCCTCTCGATGACTCTTTGCCCCGATCCTGCTTGCACGCACTTTCCTTTCTTCTTCGCTTTCTCTCCGCTTTCTCTCCGCTTTCTCTCCGCTCCAAGCACTCGCGAATACTCGCAGGTAAAAATGAAAATGTTTATCGAGAGAGTTCGAGAGGTCTTCTACTCCTCTAAATTTAACTGCGCCACTCGCTCCTTCGCTTTCCTCTCCAATGCATTCGAGAACATTCGTTCCCGAACTTTAATTTTTCCAACCGGAGATAGTTGAATGGAGCTTGTTGTTCGAAACGTTGATTCATGCGTCGATTTTTCTTACTAATCTCTCTAAAATATCCTTATCTATTTTTCGGCAGATTCCGTTCCTTTTCCATTTACCCTTTTCCCTTTTCCCTTTTCCCTTTCCGCCGATGAATCTTCCTCTTAACGGCGGAACACAAAAGGTCTCGGAAGAACGAGGGATGGCTTGTTCGTGGAATGTTTGTTGGAGTGAGCAATTTGCTCAGGGCTCTTCCGACGCTGCGATACTCGTTATTCGTTTAAAGAGATGAGCAAGGAAGTATCTGCGAAGCACTTCGTAAGCTCGCCAACTCGTTCCTACGAGTGTGTATTCATCTACGTAAGTAATACGCGATATGAAACGTTGAAAATTTCTAAAGGGGCAGAATGGGGATTAAATTTATTACGGTAAAACGCTAAATACTTCTTGCTGTCAAATTTACTTATTTTTTACGATTTATACTCTCGTGGGTAAAATTAAATCGCGGTTCACGGAAAGAATCTAATGCATTTATTATAATTTACGTATAATTGGCGTTTAACTTTAAATACATTTTAAAAGAGAATGAGTTTTTCTTTTATAATTTATTAATTTATTTAGTTAAATTAGAATTCGAATTTAAGTTTTGCAGCGACATTTTCGATGTTCGATTCGAAAAAATCTTATCCCCTATTCGGAAAATTCAGTGACTGTTAGATTGACTAAAGAATTAAAGAAACGGATAAAAGCAGTCTGAATTATGGATGGTGAAACTCTCGCTCAGACTCAATGTATCCTCCACTCGTTCGTCCTTTCTCGAACGAATCAATGAATGATAGAAGAAAGGATCGACCGAAGAAATTCAATATCTTACTACAAGCATCTTTTCCTTGCTGTGATGCCTACCTTTCATTGCGGCCTTGCAAAGATTATCCATCGGCTGCTCGAGTTCTACGGTTCCTTTTAATATTATTTAACTTTCCTTGATTCGCTTCTCGAGTTTACCATAAAGTTGTTTACCATGCTAAGTTATAACCTATTTCGTTACTTTTTGACCTATTTCATAATATATATTCTAAATCGAATTCAATTTATACTTTTCACCGAATTTATTTGTTTCCCCTGAATTCTATTCCTTTTAATCTTTATTCTTGATAAGACGAATGATTGAAATTTTCCGAATTAAAGCTTTTCTTTTATGAATAGTATATATCGCACAATATAAAAAATATTTTAAATTCGAAGCGTTTCAAAAAAATATTAATTTATATTAAAACTAAATCATTTATAAATCCGATAATTCTATTTTTTAGGCTTGTAAAATTATAAAAACTGCCATTGAGATCATGTTTAATCTAACTAAATTAAAATTCAAATAAAATATTTTATTTAATTACTTTTAATTACATAACAATAGTATAATTATTTGATCGGTCTATTTATTTTGGTAAATTATTCGTAATTTCATTTGATGTGTCAAGTATTATGACAAGTGATTGATTATTATTCTTTGTATTTATAAGAATGTTAAAAATATTTTAAAATTATAAAGCAACATATAATTATTTATTCTAATTGTAAATAATTTTTTTTTTAATTAATTTTCAATACGAATTTCTTTACAGTTTATTCAATTTTAAATATATTTTAATAAGTTTAGTCTTCTAGATGCAAATATTATTTTAACCTATTCCATAATAAAGAGTTTCTAAATACTTAATAGAAATGTTTCGATTTAATTAAATAATAGTAAATTAGACTATATTTTTCAGAAACAAATTCTTATTTTAATTAAAATTTATATCATAATTCTTTAAAATAGAATATTTTTTAAGTTACTTGAATAATAATAGAATATTTATATATTATAATAATTTTTAATGTTAATTATATATAGTATATTAGTGTAATATGATACAAAGTTAATCTTTCATTAGTAATTTACATAAGACGATAACGACATAAAATTTTTAATATTCAATGAATCTTAAGTATTTTTAGAATTGTTAAAATTCTTATTAATTTCATGTTCGCTATTTTTATTTTTAAGAACTATTTTTATTATTATAATAATATTAAACTAAAACTTTAGAAATTAATTTTATTACTGATAACATATCTTATAAAATATAAAATTTATTATATATATTTGTAAATTACATCTTATAACTGACATATATTTTATTTTAAAATTATATTATTTGTAAAGTATATTTTTCGAATATCAATAAATTGTGTTTTTATAAATGTTCAAAATTCTTATGTCAAAAAATATCTCTATTTACCAATATTGATTAAATTTTTCATTTTTATCTAAATATATGTACTGAGTTCTAAATATATCTTGTACTAAATATTATTGAATTTATAATTTACAAATTTTATTTTTTAATAAACTTCTTAATTATTAAAATCTTCAACGTCATAATCATTACTATTAAAATCTTGATAAATTTATTTACTACTAAAATTGATTTGTAGATTATTCAGTAACTTCTTTGATATATATTTAATTATTGATTCATGTTGATTTACAAATACTCAATAAATACAAGTTATTTAAGTTAGTTTTATATCAAAATTTATGCTTGTATTTTTTGATAAAATTAAATATTAGAAAAAAACTTTAAGATCGCTACAAAATTTAAACTCTACTACGAAATTTTTAAGTTGCATTAAATGAGAACTAATAACTAATTTTGAATTATATTTTATCGTGTTTACGCGCTTGTCATTTCTTAAACGTAAATATATTATATATGATTTTAAATCGAAATAAAATTTATCGAATATTTCAATCGAAATATTTAAAAAAATATATGAATACATTTTTATTAAAAAATGTACCAATGTATTATTAACAACCATCAATATGACTTTTTAAATCAAAAAATTTCTGTTTTTCGGTAATTTTCTGATTCTTTTTTGAATAATTATTGTAAAGTTGAATATTATTATAATTAAAAATACTATACAGTATCAATAAATGTAAAACAACACTTGAATTTGTAAAATTAAATTTTTCCGTACATCGACTTTCTAATATTTGTAAAACTATACGTAATATTGATGTATATATATATACATTCTTAATTATTAATGCAAACTGAAATATTTTGAAGGTTACTATCAATCATCCGTATTTATAAAAAAAAACATGTGAATATGATTCAGCTGAATTTAAAAATGAATTTGCTGTCTCAATAAAAATATCTTGCCAATAAGTACTTAACTCTGTATATTAATATTATATAATCGATATTTTATTAGATACAACTTATTACGTTATAGCTGTATTTATTAAATAGTTAGAAAGGAGTAATAAAGCGTGAAAATAGAGGACTGGTAATAACAGAAATTTACGACAAATGCGCTACTTCTCTTCCTACACGTAAGTATTATTCACTTCTCTTCCTTGGGGAGTTATTTGCGCAGACACTACTTGGTATACCTTTAGTACGTAAACCATGAATGAGTTCTACTTATATTCTCGAAATAATTTGTATTTACAAACATAAAATAAATAGAAATAAAAAAACTATTCGGTTATATTTGCGATAAGTTGAATGCATTAATTACGACATACCGTTTCGCCCTGATCAAAGGATAAGTTTCTTACCTCTAAATAAATAAGTGATTTTGATTTTATTACTTATAATAAAATATATTTTAACCAGAAATCAAATATTTCTAATATTTATCCATATTTACGCCATAATAAAAATTTTAATTTTTAATTCATATTGATCGTATATCTTATCTTAAAATCACTTTGATTTGATTATATAACAAATCTTCATGGTGAATATCAAATACAGCTGGATAAATACATGTACGAATACTCATTTATAGAGAAACGTTAAAAATTTTTTTTTATGCAAAATTCTCCGATATTGATAATTTGATATTACTTTGTAATACTTCATTGATTTATATAATTAATTACTTAATTAATTTTCAAAATTAAAAGCAATATTTAATGAAATTCTAATTACCTATTATAAGAAAATACTAAGGCTAATATTTTAAGAAGCAAGTTTAATTTTATTCATATTCAATTGAAACATCATAATATACATTTTCATATTCACATTAAATACATATAATCGATATATTTTGTTTGTGTCCAATGATAAAAAATTTTATTTCATGAATAATATACTATCTTATGTTTAACAAAACTCGAAAAATTTAAAAACAAACTATTTTATTATTTATATATAATATTAAAACAAAATTTTAGATTTTAAAACTTCAACCAATAATATTATTTAGAAATTAAAATTTTTTATAATTACAATTCTACATTTAAATACAAGAACCGCTAATGCGAATCGATTCTCAAAAGTTTGTAGACGAGACAAAATAGGCAATTACATTACGTTCATCAAAATTTTATATTTATTGTTACGATATGAATCTCTTTTTGTCTTCCATAAATTCTGAACCTCATCCAATCTACATTTAAAAATAATTTAGTATATTAATTTGTGTTCATAGTAAAGATTCTTGCTAATTAAAAATATTTGTGGTAATGGATGTAAAAATAATAAATAACATTCTCAGATTTCATAATTACAATTTAATGTAATTTCTATTTTTATTACCATTTTCATTAATAAAATATTAATTTTTTTAGATATATATTTTTATTTCATAGTCAATTTATATTTATTAATTCAGATATTAATATTATCAAAATTGGAAAAATTTATGTTTTTTGGTTTAGCACAGAAAAATATTTTTTTCGTAAGTATAAATACTTTGAAAGAAATGTCTGTTTAAATTACGAGTAAGATTTTTTACAACTTACGCCAATTTTATACTTTTTATAAATTTTTATTTCATTTTTTTCTTAAGTTTTTATTATTCACATATAAATAATATTTAATCAAATAGACAGACTGTGATTAAAAGTCTATAACATAGAAAATTGAATACTTTGTTTTAAATTATTGTTTAATAAAGTTCAATTTCATGAAATTCAATAGAATCGGAATAGAAAAAATTGAAAAAACTGCTAATTTTACTAGAAAATATTAAACAATATATATATTATTTATAATATATCTATTTTATAAAATTATTTAAATGAAATAAGTTAAAAATTTGTTGATTTTAAAATTTAAGTATGTAAATAATATTATTTTTTGATTTTATTATATCCATTTAATTCATCATATTATGGATTAAATAAAAAATTTAACTCTTAACAAAAATTTACCTTTTTCTGTTTTTCCCTATTTGTTTAACATTGATAAAACTTTTTACTTCTTAAAAACGCAAGATCATTGATTTTAAGTGATTCAAAGAATAATTTGTTATTTTTAATTATAAAATTCATATTCTATTAACATTGTATACAGAAAATTAATTAAATAAAAATCATCATTCTAAATAAGAGTTTTTCAAAATAAATAAATAGAATGCAATTTTTAATAATATTTTGTATTATTTGATAATAAAATTATAAATATATTAGATATTGTAGTTTTATATAAAATGACTAGATAATCGTATGATTAACAATTTTTTCAATAATAGTAAATATCAGAAATATAATCGAAATCATAAAAATACAAATTAGATATAAATTGATTATAAACTATAAACAAAACAATATAACTATTACTATGAAATTTTCAATAAACTTGTTTTATAATAATTTAAAGCGGAAACGAATTTTTCTAAATTTGAGCAAATTAAGCACATTCGTTTATATACGTCTGTTTTTGATCTTAAAAATTAGAACCTGCGCAAGAATCAAAGAAATGAACGAAAAAATAAAAAAGGACAAGAAAACAAACTTGTTATCAAATTCCTCGCTCATTTGTATCACGCTAACGATATTATCCCCGTGGTCATATCTTCTGTCTTCCAATTCAAGTTTCGGCTTATAGAAGTTGTATCGCGGTATTATTTCTGTACTTTTATAATAGAATTCCTCGATTGGAATCCCTGTAAATTTGGACCAGAGTTTGTTCAAGTTAGTCAAACATTCAATCTCAAGTTCAGAAATCTTGCGTTGGTAGAAGTTTGATAATTCTAAATCTAAATAGATTGTCGAATTCTTGTCTGCATTTTTTACAATATTCTGAAATGAGTCATTGGGTTTTGTATTATTCTTTTCTTTACAAAAATGATTGTTCATTAATCATTCTATTCCATCCTAAATAATAACAGTAATATTTACTAAATTTTATTGATGAAATTCTGTATAGAAATGTATTGAAAAAGTATTGGAAATTCTCAAAATGAACTATAAAAGTTCTAATATTCTTCGCTTTAAAACTAAATTTATTTAGTTACATTGTTATAAAACTACTTTATTGTATATTTATTTTAATTAAGTCAAAATTTTTTCATAAAAATTATATATTACATTTATAACAATAATATATAATTGTCCAAGCAATTCAGAAATTATTTTAAAAACTTTCTAAATATTGATGAATTTGTATTAAAACTCAGATGGTGTTTAATGTACGATTAAAATTATGATACAATTGATTTTTATTCAAATTAAAAAAAAATTGAATTGGGGTTTACAAAAATATAAATATTTCTGAATAAAATATATTTATATTATACTTGTAATTTCACAAAATTTTTAAGAAAAATATGAGATTTTTTTAGAAATTTTTTGTAATTGAAATTTTGTATTAAATTTTTCATAAAATATCATGCTGTGAATTCTTTTGAAGAAAAATCAATGAAAATAATTATAATATAATTTTAACTCAACTGTTTAAGAGTTTATCTAGAAGTTAATTTAAATAAACGTTGAGATTTAAAATCTTTATGAAGAACATTTATTTTTCATATCGATATTTATTTTTTATTAAATAAATTGAAACTAAACTTAAATTACACTAAAAATCTGAAAACGTAGTATGAATAAGAAAAATCAGGCTCACCTCCGTAACTGTCGTATCCGGTGAACGCAGTCCACATATATTAATACTATTTGACATTTTGAAGTCGCAATCTTTTCTCAAAATATTGAGATTATAAAAAATGTTAAAAAATGTTAATTTTAATTATCATTACAATTCATTAAAATAATATTTAATATTTACATATGTTATAGTATGAATTATATAAATCAAAGTTCAAATTATCAAAGAAAACTGAATATAAATATTTCTTAATATTTTTTGTTAAATATTTTTAATATTAAAAAATTGGTATATGTTAATTTATAATTTATTTAATTTTATATTTACGATTGAATACAAAATATTTATATAAAATATAGCATATTTATCTATATATTGGAATTACATGATGAAATTTTTTATCATTGTTTAAAAATTGATTTTAAAATTTAACTTAAGTTGTATATAATGTAAACTATTGTCTTGAAAACTAATTTAATAGACTATATATCTTACAAGCATTTATTATGAGTATTGTTCAATTTTTTTAGATGGAATATTTATAAACTGTTGCTGATTCAATTATTTTATAAATAAATTCTAACCTGAAGTAACTTGCCTATTATAGAAAATTATTTTAAATTATATAGAAATATAATTTGATTTTAAACTTTCAATTAATTTTAGGAATATTATTCATGAATATTTATTTTAATTTATGTTGAAAAATATAGTTTGAATGGATTTTAATTATATTTATTAACATATCAACGGTAAAAGTCCGTTATTAAATTTAAACGCTCTTCTCAAATAAAGTAAAATAAGAAATAACCACAAAAATTTTGATGATTACAATGTATCAACTAAACGAAGAAAATACGTACTCGATTAAAATTCCTATTTTTAATGGTTATTTTAATGATGTATTTTATCGGATAATTTTGTTCTTTCGCATGTATTAACAAAGTCTTATTCAAAACAAAGCATCATCACAAATTTTCCCAGTGTACGTTTATATAAATATATAAATAAGAAGGTAAAATAGCATCTTTACCTTTGGAACTGCCGATAATATGATTTGCATTTTTGAAAATCGAATAATAGCCAAACGTGGAGTAAGACTCGCGCTGTAGAATTAACGTTTCCCGATAAAGCTCCTGATGAAGTTCCCCGAGAACACGATATAAATGACAAATCTTGAACGCGATTTTTATCATCGCATTTTCAACATTCGACTTTTTTGGCCTGTACGTATACATTTTGAGAGTCGTTCAATTATGGATTTTGTCGCACTGTACTACACTGTTTATTTCATTATCATCGAAAGAATGTAACGCAGTATTGTACTGGTAATAGTCGATTATTCATTGGGATATTTATTCGGTCTTCATTTCAGATTTTTTCGAGTATTTGGATTACTTGAGATTTATTAAATACAAAATTTGTCAATAAGTTGAATACAATGCACTATAAAGTTCACCAAAAGTTAAATAAAATTCATACTTCTTTTGTTTTTTGATCAATCTTTGCAACTTCAAATTGCATAATTCAGAAAGCTTACTCAATTATCAGCAATTAAAGTAATTATCGAGAAAAGTTTAATCAATAAACTAAATAAATTGAACGAAGAACCATTTTTATATAAGAATACGTTATTAGTCGGAGTATTATTTCATTAACTTAAGAAAAATGTTATGCTCCACAGTATAGACTATCTTTTTAATCAAAATATTATTGTATAAGTTTTTATTTAAAAAATTTATTAAGAACATAATTAATATATAAAACTAATTTTATAACTAAAGTATAACTATACTTAAAATAAAATCTATTTTTATTTATTTCTATGGAAATCTCATTAATATGACGATACATAGTTTAAAAATCTATGGTTTACGTTAAAGATACTAACGTAAAATTATGCATTGGTATTTGTTACTCTTTATCTATAGATATCAATGTATAAAGAATTTCACGTTATTAGCTTATTACGATAAAGTTCGCATGAAAATGTTATATTCGAAAGGATCAAAAGAAACGAGGAAATCTTTAAAATAAGAATTCAAATAAAGGTAAAGTTCATAGAAACGAGTTACTCGTTTCGATAAAAATAAGTTCGAAGGTAGTTATTTTCTCTGAAAAGCTAAAAGAAAATTTTAATACTACCTAACAGGTGTCAAGACCTCGTTTACGTCACCTTCGCTTCCCTCGTTTTTGATGAAGAGGTTTCGAGTAATTATGCGAGAGACGCGAAGACTAACGAATATCCTGTGGAAACTGTTAATAAAGCGGATCTTAATTATTATTGATCTTTTATTAAACTGCAATAGAGACAACGTACGTCTTTCGTACGTCTCTCGTAAGTCTCTCGTATGTATTTTGGTGTCTTTTTATTTGACACGCAACATCGGGTGTAACGATGCTCACTCTTTACCTCGCTTAGCTTTATAAACCCCTAGATACACGAACTGAATAGGTAGACAATGACAATAAAACGCTACGTGGAATCTCGATCTCTCATTTTTAATTAAAAATTGTCCCGGATGGCTGGACGATCCTCCCAGGTAACCGATCATTGTCATTATTGTCATTTGTAACTTTTTTTCGGATAGGATTGCGAATGACATTCTTTTAAAGAAATAAATTATACGATGTAATTAACTATTTTATACCTTATATATATTGAAGTAAAACCAGTGATTATGTTTTACCAATAAAATTGTTCAGGACTTTTTAGTTGTTATGTGTAATATTACAATTACAAAGTTTTATAAAAAAATACCAGAAGCATAATTAATATATTAAACGTAATTTAGGATAAAATTATAAATTTAGTTACGATGTAAAAAAAAAGTAGAAATTAAAGCAAATTACTTATGTAATTAGTTATTTAATAGTATTTTAAATAACTTCATAAATGAATAGTTAAGTATAAGTTTTTGAAATTTCTCAAAGCTTCAAAATAATATCATGTATCATTGAATATTTATTCCAGAATTTATTTTCAACTTCTATGAACACGCGAAAACTCAGGACAAGCTTGCTATTCCTAAAGCCATAAATATTTTATATATTAATGTAAATAAATGAAAAGATCGTTATGATGTAGTCGTTGCATCAGGCAAATAGTATAGTTCATTAACAGACCTAATTACCTTATTTAGTTCAATAACTCACTGGATAATAAAACTTAAAAATATTACTACCATCTAGGATATCTTAATATATAATATATATAATCCATCAAACAAAAATCAGTACTTTATTAAATACAATATTATATTTCTAGATTATCTAGTTTCATGAAGTTTTGATATATATACCAAATCTTTTAAATTTATATAGTAAGATTATATCCTTTAATTTCTTCCATATATTATTAAAGTAAAAGAGATCGAAATAATTTAACTATTTTTCAAATCTATGAAATAAAAATGTATATAAATTTATATAATTTATGAAATAGAAAATTGATTATATTATATTATATTTATTTGAATATGAAAAGTTTAGAATTATTTTCCTTATTTGGAGTACTGATAATAATCTTATAAACAGATGACTAGTTTTTTTTAATATTTGATATGTTTGATTATTAATAGAATATGAATTATCGGAATATATTTTCCACATCTATTTTTGCCTAAGTATATATATTTAATGAAAGTGTATATAGAATATATAAATTTTATTTTCAAATTTAAAATCGAATTTTTTTTCAAATGTATTCTTTAAAAGAATATTTTTAACGTCTGACTTAATAAAATTCATCTTTTCATAAGCTTAAATATATTGAATATTACGAAATATTATTTTTATGAAATCATGAAATGAATAAAGATATGCGAATAGATAAAATTAATATATTAAAAGTGAGATTGATAAAAATAAATTACAAATTTTATGGGAATTTAAGATATATTTAAATATAACTATAAAAAGTCAGTATATTTATAGATTTTTTAATAATTTAATAATATAAAATAATTTAATAATAAAACCTTTATTTCTTATTATAATTCAAATATTGATAGACGTGCGATAAATGAAAAATAAATTATAAGGGAAATATTAAAATATTGAATACTGCTTAATAACTTTACTTTGATAAATTTATTAATATACATACTAAAATATAATGAATACGATCTATCGCTGATTTTTATTATTTATGTTTAATTTGTTTGAAAATGGTATGATAAATAAATATATACTTATGTAAATAAGTTGATTTTATTTCATTAGTATATAATTACATTTTACGTATAATTCTATTAAACGTAGGTAAGCAATTTGAAATGAAAATAAAAATAGTCACAAAAAACAAAATTTTGTATCTCTGCAAAAGAAATTCTATTTGTCATATTATAAATTTATTCACTGCTTAATACTAATGATGCACTTGAGCTTCAGAGATAGAGTTTCTTTTATTATGAACTGTTGAGGCATACATATATTGAAGAAAATGGTACTACAATACTCCATATATTGAAGGTGATTTTACATTTTTCAAGAAATATTATATTTATGAATACACAATAGTACTATTATTGCATACTTTTTAATAGTATTTTATTCTTTACGTTTATTTTTAAATGATAAAAATTTATTTCAATAGTAATAATTAAAAAATAATTTTAATTTGCAAGTTATTTTTAAATACAATATTCATTTGTACATCTGCACCATTTTTATTTTATATCATTTGATAATTATTGAAGAAAAAAATTTTGATTATTTTTTAATTATAATTTACGATTTATAAATATTTACTCATAATTATATTTAATTATCTGTACTAATTATTTTTTGTATAAAATAATTGTTTTATTGTTTTCAAAGTAAAGAAAATTAATATTATCGCAATAAATGAATATAATGGAATATAAAAATTTTAATATTATATTCTAATATTTCAAATAATAACTAAAATATTAATTATATCTATAAAAATAGATTCAAATATAAAAAAAGTTTATTTCATTGCAATTTTAGTATGTAAATTAAATTATTTATTTAAATTCATTAATTAAAAATATAATTCTTACTATTAATAGATTGAGAACAAGGAGAATGAATTATGATACATTAGGGAATTTATAGCTTTCGTTGATTTATAATTCATTATTATGCAGATAAAAATTAAAACCAAATAACATTAAAATATAAATTAGTTTAAAGTAAGAGTATATAAATATCGAAGTCAACTTGCTTGTGATTATTAATAACATTAACACCAGAATCTAAATTCTGATAATAACCAGGAACAGTAATGATACGAATGTCGTTCTAATTAAGAGAAATTTTAGGTATCTAGCACCTGATGAGCTTTCCGAGAATTGCTAATATCATTGTATAGAACTACTATGAAATTAGTCTATTGAAATATATGTAGATTTACCCAAATGATCATATGTGTTTTCATAGTTTGTTTGCATGCGTTCTTACATAAGTACACATAGGAGTGATTAATAAGTTAATTGCTTTCAAATACAATTAACTAATTTAAGAAAATAATGATTTAATAAGTAATAGGTTAACCATTTATTTAAGTAACTCCATGCCTCTCACTCCTCACTAAGTACAGAAATAAAAAATTTATTTTATGCTATATATTTTCCTTGACTACAGCTAAAGCCCGTAAATAAGATTTGTCTAATTTTTTTTGAACTATTCATTAAAGTAGAATTTTTGTTTTTAAAAATCTTAGTTTTAAAAATATATATATAAAAATTTTTTTATTTAACACTTAGTTTATCAAATTTAAAGAATGTTTATACATAAAAATTTTACCGGATGCTCTAATCAAAATTACAACTTAGCTTTGTATAGTTATAACAATAAATAAATTTAATAGTCGGTCATATATTTTGTTTACATAACATACGGTAAAAAAATTCAATATTGAATAAATTTTCATTTATATTAGCTTTCTAATAATTGAAACTCATAACCTACACTGATCTTTAAAATATTGCAAATTGTTCATGATATTCAATTGTCTGTATACATATAGTCATGAATACTTTTATATTCATGTTACATAATGATAGAAAAACAATGTTTAACTATTATTATAGTTGAAAAACGTAGATACGGTGGAAGAGAATGACATTTAAAATTCATGAAAATATGAAACGATATGTTAATATTCTTTAAAAAGATATTGGTTTATCTTTATTATTTTTAAGCAAGTTGATTAACCATTATATATTGATGTATTTAAAAAGTAATTTTAAGATTTATAAATTCCGATTACAATGTATGTTTCAAAATTTTTTACGGAATATTTTAATGAATTTCTATAATTAATTGCAAAAAATTAATATTGTAAATTAAACTTTAAAGTTTCTATTTTACACGTTATTAAAAATATAATTACAAAAAGTTTTACTCATAATTTGTTTTATTATCATTGAGTTATTACATTTAAATTTAACGTGAAAAAGTTATACTTAGAACCAGGATAAATATTATATATTAAAATTTTACATAAATCTAATTTCTGCTATTACGTTTTAAATGATACTATGAAATAATTCTCTTACAGAAAGTTTAAAAAGCGGTGATAAATTTATCTCCAAAAAGGAAAGTATAAAATTTTAAAGTAATTTAAGTCTAATATGCTGTATGTAGCAGAATATTCCTAAATTATGACATATTATACTTCACTGGGTGAATACTGAAAAATCAGATTCTGAAATTATACAATTTGAATAATTTATCATTTTATTAGAAATTCGTGTATAATATTAATAGCATTAATTCGAGAAAAAACTCAACAAATTTATACGAATAAAATTTACTTGTAGCAAAATCTTGAAAACTTATATGTATATCCTATAAATTAATTTGTAATATATTATACTAATATTTTTATGTAACTTTAGTCTAATTTATGTATAAATTATATTTCATCAAAAATGATTTTTTCTTATTTTTGTGTTTTCAACCTCAAATATTTATACATACATAAAAATTTACCTTACTTTACATGGAAAGTCTTCTCATAAATATAGAATGTTAATTAAATTAGTTTCTTCGCTCTTTTTTAAAGTATATTTTAATAATAAATTACTTGATAAATATGAAACAAGATAAATATATGGACGGGTTTTAGAATTTTTTTCTTATTTTCTGATTTTTTTGTTTAACTTCTTTTGAAAGCAGAAGATTCAAAATAATATTATCGATTATATAAACACAGATATCTGACAAATAAATTTATATTAAAAATATATTTCTATATAAAAAAATTTGATTGTATCAATTCTCTGTAAGTAATACGAAGAACGAACGAGAGTTGAATTTACTTTGAATAGAACAAATCTAGTGGATAGAAATTGAAGCTGACTTAGTTTCCATTTCCTTGCATAAATGGAAAGCATAAACAGCATTGTTACATTATACAAATGGTCGCTTTTGAACAATCTGAATCTAAAATAAAGGTTCTGAATAGAGTACGTATTTTTTATGTATATTTTATTATTTGTAACATTACCTTTTCTTTCTTTTATGAATTTTTTAAGAAAGCACGCGACTTATTTGTAATGGAACAATTAAAATTGTAATACATTAAAATAAAGTAATACAATACACTTTTAATAAATTCACTGAATTATATTTTATATTATATCATTTTTAATGTAATAATCTTTAAATTAATTTAATTTAATTTATCTTTAATATTCAAATACGAATTTTATTTACGTTTAATAATATTGAAAAATTTATATGGAAACGTCCATTATATATCATTTATTGTTCAATATTTGTAATATAAAAGATTTTAGTTTTTAAATTTATTTATTTAAAATATTGTGTTTAATTAATTTTATTACATAAATGACAGTTATAATAATTTTGTAATAATTCTTTTAATTTTTTCTTTTGTAATTGAAAGTATTAAAAAATTTTTTTTATACACATATATTCTTTACATTTTCGTGTTCATATGTAATCAAAGTTATTTTATCCGATTATATTTTTTAAATAAATATTCTTTATCAGAATTCTTAATTTAAATAAATTGAATAGCTTTTATACGAAAATGATGAAATTACAACTGTAACATAAATATGGATAAAATAAAAAATGTAATAAAATAAAGCTACAATACCAAAATTGTATTTATAATTAAAAATTCAACACTGTTTACAAATTGTTAATTAAAAGACAATTTGTTAATTAATATGACAATATTAGGGAAAATTAATCGTAAAATTTCACAAGTACATTTTAACGAAAATACATAAATTTTCGTATTTATCTTTAAAAACTGTCTTACTAAAATCAATTAATCCACAATATAAAGTTAATATTTGATGTAAAGAACTATATAAATTATTTATAAATTATTAGTTTGTTATCTTATTCTTCTTTGTAATTTAAAAGTTTCAAGTTGAAAGACAAAACTATTGATTTTATCTTATTCTGTTTTCCGTGAAAGTTATCTATTATTTCTCATAAACTACTTTGGGATCAACTTAAATTCACGCGATAAATTCTCTTCGAAAGAGAGTTAATGCGTAAAAATCCGATCGATTAATGTCCTATAATTCATGAAATAAGTAACGATATATTCCTTGAATATTGAATCGTTAGAACACGGGGACGAAAATTTATCGAGTTGTCGATCTAAGGAATCATCGAAATCTAAAGCATCGAAGCTAAATAAATAAATAAATGCGTGTCCGAGTGGTACGAATAAAATTTCGCGTATTATAATTTGGCGGTAAACGTAAAAGCAAACGAACCGATCCTTGGGTGTTGAAAACTGAACTTGAAAACTGCAATGCCGCCTCGACTGGAATATAGACTGAAATACACGGAATACCGATACACAGGTCCGTAGATTGTGGGCGGAAGTGACGGAAGTGACGGAAGTGACGGGACTGTGTGGATAGGATCGAGTTGGCGGTGAATTATTACTGCGTTGGCGCGTTGTCGATGCCATTGACGCTCCGATGTAACGTTGTGTTGTCTGCAGACCTTCTTATAACCCCTTACAACCCCTCGAGATCGCGAGCTTTTACCGGAGTATAACCCTGATTCGCTCTTCCCGCGTCGCTCCATTATGGAATTTCGCCTAGTGGCTCGCCTTTTATTCGCGGTAATGACGAAATAATGTACTCTCATCTGAATTTCGAGCGCTGAACTAGGTGCGAAATATTTCTGTTAAAGGAGGTCGATCGGTACGTATTGCGGCATACGTACTTTATTCTTACCTTTAGTTTCCCCTCCAATGCAATCTCTTTTTATCACGACTATTCTTAACTATTCATATTGCGCGCATTTTCCAATACGATTTGCAAATTTTGCTGCGGATGTATCGCAAGATTCGTTGGGAATCAACGAAACGAGAATACGCGATATTAATAATTAATATTTAAATAAACGCGTTCTTCGTTAACTTACGATCTTTATCTCTGAAATATATATTTTAAATTGAGCCAAATCATAGGTATTCTTTCGTTATTGTATAAAATTTTCAAGCAAAAGTATTGGCTTATTTATTATGATTGATTTCCCACGAGATTTTCATTCAGCTTTCAACTTTATTTTCGATAGGTTGTATATCGTTTAATAATATTTTAAAGTATTAATATTTCTAAAAATAGGAATATCATCAATTTTCTAAACCGTATTGAATTTGGTACCTTCAAAGACTTCAACACTGACCAACGAATAAAGTGCTTATAGTGGTGCTAAAATTTTTATGCCAGTGAAACATGACATTGGTACTATATTTTTATAGAGCAGAGTTAAAAATGATAATAAACTCTTATATAAACTATTGAATTTTTTTACAAAGAAATAAAGTAAGAACTCGTAAATGTCTATTCATTCAAAAAAGGTCACTGAGCCGATTAATAACTAAAGAATGGTTAAGAACTACAAATGCAGCCTGGCGATAAATATAAACCTTTTATTTTTTTTTAATGCATAATATAAAAAATATTATCTATATTTTATATGAATAATACTATTATATTTTCATTATATTAATTTGAATTTAAACTTATAAAACGATTAAATTGATAAGGGCTTTTCATTATTTTTCTTTCTTAAGACGCTAAAATAAAATAAAACGTAATAATAATTTTATAAACTATCCGTATTCATGTACAAATTTAATTTTCATTGTATTATAATTTTCTCTCTGTACCTAAATTAATACATTAATAAATTTAAAAGTCTAACGATATCGTTAGAAAAAAAACTTATAACCGTCAAAATGCACTTGTCATGTAATCACACTATTCCGCAAGTTTTTTTAATGTACGTCTTTTAAGATACAGTTCTAATATTTTTCGTTGTGATAAACTAAAAATATAGTTTATTATATCAAAAAAAAAATTTTTTTATATTTGTGAACAACTAAAGGATAAATTTGATCCAGAAAAATTTTATGGAATTATTAAACGCTTGACTCGGTAGTTCTATCTAATTCCAGGTTGGATTCTGATACATAAAATGGTAGGTTATACATCGATAAGAAATGTATGCTTCGATTCTATTGGACATTTGATACTTTGCTTTTCTTTGCACAGATCTTCTCATCCGATACATATACAAAAATTACGCCTTAAAGGAAGTAAAAATTCAGAAGCAGTGGATACAGTCAAAATGGATGGCAAAGTGACCAAAAAATTTGAGAAATCCGAGACGCAAAAAGCCAAACAACATAAAATAGAAGTAACATTATCTCGTGATCTTCTCAATACGAGGAAAGATAAGAAGGAAAAAAGAATGATTGTGTGAAAAACACATAAATCTCTTTGTGGGATAAAACGCACGTCGTTCTTTTCTCTCTTGTGGTTGCGTCTGGATACGATCGAATATCGCGTGGGTAAAAGGGATGTGCATGTCTGAAGTACCGAGTGCTTTCCTACATTCCGTGAGATATGGATTTGCGGCCATAGAGAAAATATTTTTTATCGAATATTGAATAACACAGAACGAAAACTTGCAACTTGCACTCTTATCCAACTTTTTCTAGGTTTATAGTACCCAGTCATTATTGCTTTGATAAGCAATTTCATACATTATACAAAATTTCTTTTTCCAATGCTTTTTCGATCTTTAAATAAGATGTTTACTAAGTGGAACAAATATTTACTCATTATATAAATATTCGGATATAAATTTTATCGTGTTTATACTTTATACTTCGAAAAAAGTAGCTACAGATTTTATAAATATATTAATCATTTTATATATTTTATATATTTTATATATTTTATTTATACTTAGAAAATAATCTACCATATAAAACAATTTAAATTATTTTTTGATAATTTTATGTTTACAATAAATACGTAACAATATAAGTTAATATTAAATTTAAAGTTAAATTAAATGTTTTCGTATATAAAAATTTACACATACAATAATTGTACTGAATATTAATGTAAGATCAATGTAATAATATTTAAATTTCTTTTACATCATATTTATATACGATAACTTGTAAAATTATTGATCAAAGTGCGTATTTAAATAAACTTATTCAGTTTAAGGAAAATGTTTAAAGACAATAAGGATATGCAAAATTTTAATTGTCGTGAAAATCCAATTTATCACTACCATTTTTTGTAACAAAACCTCTTTCATTTTTAAAAAGTTCAAGCTCTTAAAAAGAATGGCAAGTTGAATGCAAGGATACTAAAACTTTAAATTACCTTAAATGCATTAAAGTAGATACGAAATCTATCTTTTAAAACTACAGTTTGAAGTAAACTTCTGAAGGTTTTATAGATTGTTAATAATGCAAGTGAAAGTTAAATTTTCAAAAAGTAGAAATAAATTTATTTTAAGAATCATGAATAAACAGAATCACAAAAAGTAATATTTTATTACGCTTTTATTTCTTATTTTTAAAAAGAATGTATGACGAATTATTGAATATCTTTTGAAACAAACCAGTTATACAAATTTGTATATTTAATATTTAATGTAATGTATATTCAGCATAAAAAAAGATAATTTTTTATATACTCACTTTTAAACTAAATTGTTTTTAATGCTAAAGTTTCCATTTATCAGTTATAAATTTTATATAAGTGTATTATATCATTTTTTAATATTATTTTAATAATCATTATTAAAGATCTTAAAAAATAAATATTATCATTTTATAAATATTCGTATAAAGAAAAACTTCCTGCTATTTGAGAAGTTTCAATGTCAGTATCATTATTTTAAATAAAAAAACTGAGTCAGTCATACATTTGTTATTTCTAAATGTATTTCAAAATGATGAGAATAATTTTTATTTTCTATTTCTAGTTCTTAAATAAGTTTTACCTTAAAAAATACTTTTATGTAATTATTAATATTTACATACAAAATAATTCATGTAATTTTAATTTTGAATAATATAATAAATGATATATATCTATTATATCAATATTATTTTATTATTTTTCTCATTAGCTTTTTTTAACATTTATTTTTATTTAAGCCTTTATGAACATATCTAATAAATATAAAGAAAAAAGTATTTAAACGATCAATGGCGTATAAGAGGAAAATGGCCATCGCGTGTTGACAAGAAAAGTTGGCAAGAGTACAATGAAATACCCGAACAGTTCGTTTACAAAAAGAAAATGAAAGAAACAAAATGAAAAAGGAATAGTAGAAATGAACGAGAAAAAAACCACTCATTTAATAATTACGATGAAACTTCAGATGAAAAGGTAAATAATTCGTATTTATATTCTACTATAACACCTTAAATAAGTAATGTATTATTTTATTACTACCGTAGTATATGTTTTATAAATATAAGTATTGGTTAAGTGAAATTATTTAGAGTAAAGCAAATAAAATATTAAAAAAATAAAAGTAATTTTGAAATTTTTTTTGTAATTTTTGTAATTTTTTTATTTTGAAAAAGAATATTTTTTCATTTCGTTAAATTTGAATTTGAATTTGTATATACTTCGATGTAAAAATTTTGGTTTACCATAATCATTGATACCATCCAAAATAAATGAAGTAATTATCGGAAAACGTCTTTTCTGTCATAGCCATCAGCAGTAATATTAATGAGAAATCTGTAAATATAGTCCTCTCCTCTCAATTAGGAAAATAAATTAGGCTATATAAAATTGTGTAAAAAAATTATTTTCATTAAAAATGTATTTAAAAAAGAAGTTTAATGAAAATATAAGCTTTCAAAATTATAACTTATAAGATTTTTTAAATATATAATAATTATAATTTTATCTATAAATATAAAATTTTTCCTTTTTACAACCATAAATAAAATTCATTATATTACTGGAAACTCTTTTCGATTAGAATAAGCTTTACCGTAAACTATATGAAAATTGCTGTTTACTAAATTGTATTTAAGAAAACTATAGTTTCAGTAACTAAGAATTTTTCTCGTAAGTATTTGAATTACCAATTAATTCATTATTTATAATTTTGAAAGTAATTGCATTATTGAAAAAGTATAAGAAATACCTTTATGTCGTTTAAAAATAATTTATCACTTCGAAACGTTTTAAACGATAGTTTTAATAGGAGAAACTATTTTAATGGTCCAAAAATCAATCGTGAATTTGTTAGTATCGATAAAATATAATTAATACTTGCAGTAAATTTTAGATGTCTTATCTATTTGAAAAAAATTTATTTCTAAAGAATTATATAAGATTTCATTATAATGAGCATTAACAAAAAATAAAAAAATTATAAATAAAAAATAAGAGAAAAATTTAGAATAAATATTAATTAAATTCGACTTTAAATCTAATTATAAATTAGTACCTTTTACTCTTATAATATACAATACCTAAATAATCTAAAAATATGATTGGAATTTTATAACATAAATTACTTTTCCATTTAACTTCGAATGCATACATTTTCGATAAAATATAAGCTTAAAATTTATTACAAAAAATATTATATATAATTATAAATGTTTTAAATATTTTTTGGTTTCAAATTTTTTATTGCTTTACATGTCAAAATTCTGACTTTAGTTTTTATTCTCTTAACTATGCGTAATAAATAGTTAGAATGATTGTAAATATAATACGTAAAGTATAAATAACAAAATTATATCGATTACAGTCTTATACATCATATAATTTTGATTATAAATTTTCTTGTAGCTGTTCGAATTCTGATACTCGATAATTAATTTTTTAAACATAAAAATAGAAAAGCGATAGTAACAACTTAATCTAGCGTATAAAAAGTGCGGCAATCGTTGCATTAAAATTTTCCACAAAAAATTGATTTATCTATTAGCTTCTCGATACGCGTCCTAAGACATATTTATATAATCCTCATAATCCTCCGAACGAAGCCCTAGATTATATATAAGATTATATATAAGATTATATACAGTAAGATATCTCGTACCGTCGAATATTGGAACGAAACCGCTGCAGCGCCCACATTTCATGCGATATAAATGACAATTATCTATTTCTCCGTCGACGTATGTGTGGGAGAAGATACGGAAGAAAGGGCTGAACCGCAAAAATTCACTGCACAAGGAGAAGTGTCGTACGCTTTACGTCAGCATAAAGAAAACAACATCACCTCCGGTCAGAGGCTTTCGTCGTTAATCGAGGGAATTTATTTCGAAACGTTATTTCCTCAAACTTCCTCAAACTTCCTCAAACTTCCTCAAACGTGTACGTTCGCATGCGCAAAATGGAGTTTCGTATCGCTATTCGAGTGTTAAAATTAATATAAAATTAATTATGTGCGTTTGTGTATGTACATAAGTGTATAATGATATGGATGGGCGCATTCGTGTTTGCATGTGTGTGCGAGGATGACGAGTACCTACGCAACGTCGTACTGTGATTTATACACATATCCACACTCTTATAAATTGTACGTAAAATATTGTAAAATATTGTAAAATATTTTGCGAGTAACGTGTAGAGTCGAACGAATAATTGTATAAAATACAGAAAACTGTACACGTATTTGTACAATTCTTTTTATAAAAGCAGATACTTATGCAAATAAATTTATACAACATTTTCTGCAGACTTTTTTTGGACGATCGCGCCTCTGAATATTTTACACAATTTTAGGAACGTGAAAATTTTGATAAAACATCCTGAGTGCATAGTTATATAGTTATATACGTCAGCGTGTGCATATATACGCCGTGGATCGCCGTAGATCATGATATAAAGTTGTTCCCACGCCTATCGGCCTATCGAACGCTGCGTTGTACTTTTTATTGTTATATACGCTCTGTAGTCTGGGAATCCCTTACGATTTTTGCACGTTCACATGAAACATCCTGACCAAACTCAACACACGAATGCACAAATATAGAAGGAACGATCGGACTCTCGCCCCGATAGCCGCCGCTATTTATATTCGTACATCCGTGCACATACTTGGACGATGGAAGCGTCGGATCCTGATTAATTCGGTCCATTTCCGAACGAAACAGAAGCGAGTCTTCGGTCGAGAGTCAAATCGCCTTTCGCGTACTCTTTGGCAGCATGCTTTGCCTCTACTTATCACTCGATATAACAGATACATACATATATATTGCAATATGTATGTGATATATAATGTCACAATATATATCACGAGGATAGCACAAAGAGTGGGGGGCGATCGGAGCGGTGACAGTGAGGAGTGTTGTCGAGGGTCGGTGATCGGGGCTTGCCAGGGCTGAGGTTTCGCGAGAGAAGGTTCATGGAAACTTACTTATTGTAGAGGACAATGTCGGGCCGCCATATGTGATCCGAGGGTACGTGTAGCATATGCACACCTCCGTACTCCTTTGGCTCCCAGCGCAGTTTGTAATCGTACCAGGACTGAAACAAAAATCCAATTCTCAAAAATACGTTCCTTTATCAAACTCTATTCCTGACAGTTCTGACGCGTTAAGGAAGTTTAAATTAGATTCCGCGGAGGTACACACGAGTACGCGTACTACAAATATAGACGCCGAATTCGAACTGATATTCGAACCAACGATTCAGCGATAAATAAATACGACGATAGTTAAATTTTCTTTTATATTTTAGATTAGTTCCATTACAATATTTTTTATCTTTCATTCGTTAAAAATTCGGGTAGCCGAAAATATACTTAATTTCAAATTTAATTTTTCGATCTCTCTTTTAAAGACGATTCATTTTTTACTAAAAATAAAATTAAAATACTTTTCTGTAAATCTTATCGATTGTACAATACAATCTCTTTTACGGACATTTTTTTATTTTCATCGTTATTACGATTTACTATCAAATTTCTTCCAAAGACTTGTAATTTATGTCCCGTTCAAGTACACAACACAGATTTTCATTTCAAATTTATAGCAGAATTTGCAATATGTGAAAATACGCTACTGCGATGAACTTGATTATTTTCAAAAATATTTATCTGTCAAGCGACACGATATAAAGTTATTACAATCATATTTTATACGAGTAAGCGAAGTATTTAGAAGCTGAAATAATATAAATTCTTATAGCTTCTTTAATTTAATAATTACATTTTCGCTTAGGTACGTATATATAAAAAAGTATCGCAAAAAAGAAAAGAGAAACTTCGTGGACTAATGAAAAATAAGCTTTATTTTACTCGTAGGAATTTCCATGC
The DNA here is from genome assembly GCA_018907195.1 of Dolichoris vasculosae. Taxonomy (NCBI): domain Eukaryota; kingdom Metazoa; phylum Arthropoda; class Insecta; order Hymenoptera; family Agaonidae; genus Dolichoris; species Dolichoris vasculosae. Next base: position 15,392,349 of record JACCHY010000002.1, on the reverse strand, counting down.
CAAAATGTCGTTAAAAAGTAACATTCTCAAATTATAATTTAAATATTATGAGAAAATTTGATAACGTAAAATACGAATATTACGGAATCTCGATCCAAAAGTAATATTCCAATTTTTTCACGGATAAATTATTTGCAGAATAATAAGGTTTAGCTTCATTTCGAAATATAGATTCAACTTTTTATAGTGTATTTTATCGAAAATTTATTTTGTTTAGCTTTTCATCATGGTAACATAAAAATAATAAAATATAGGGATATCCTTAAAATGATATAGAAGACAAAATCTAAATGTAAAATATTGTAACTTGGTATTTTTAACACAAAATGTCACAAAGATACAATAAAATTATTTTTATTATTCAGATTTGAATTCCAACAAAAAATATAATATCGTTACTTTGATGTAAATTAATTTCTTGAACTTCGCAATACTTTGTATATGCTCTAGGCTGAATTAAACTTTATTACCCGGATACTATTCATATACGTAAAGTTTCATCAACACCTGTTTATATACATTCAAAAGTTATGTAACCTAAATAACTAATTTGGTATTACTTTTACGTGTCTGATATAATATATATGATGTTAACTAATGTATTTAAATCGCTAAAATATAAATTAATTCTAATATTTATCTGTTTTGCAAACAGATCCCAATAAAGTATATTGAAATTTCACATCTGTTTTTAAAGATTTAAAAAAACCTTGGATTGAAAATATTTTGTATTCATAAGAATATTTAACGATGAATGCATTTTTTTTTAAATTAAAAGTATATAGTCATATCAATTTTATATACATTATTATTAACTGGAATAAATATTAGCTTTACACGTTTGAAAACAATATAATGTACAATGTTGTACACAAAAAATTATAACTCATTTAAATTATTTAACTACTTCTATATCGATCATACGATATAAAAAAATAAATCATCTATCATAGTAATATTATCTGCTATCGTAATAATTTATATAATAAAAATAAGATTTATTTTCCGACAAGTTTCCTTTTTTCGTGTAACTATCTACTAAGTATTTCATATTTTTTATGATATCCTTGTTATGGTCATTCAATTTAAATAAAGGTGTCCCTACATTCGCTATTTATCTAGTTATGCATGTTTATTTCGTATCACGAATGTGCTTTGTTTCCTCAAGTGGAAAATTGTATGCTCCCAAAAATCCTCTTTGCTCTATATGGATAAAAAAGGAAAGTACTCACATCTCGGGTGATAGGTTCAAAAAAGATAAAAAAAAAAGGAAGAAAAATAAAGGCAGGGGAAGATTGAAGAAATCTACAATATGTTAAATAGAGAAGATAGAGGAAAATATAAAAAGGAAAAGTTAAAAGGAACATAGAAGCGTCGAAGTTTGAACGCGTATATGCGTAGGTGTATTTCGGAGTAACAAGAGAGAATTACTGGATATATTTCAAATAAAATACTGTATGAGATACGCGTTGGAGATTCTGCTCATCTCCTTTCGACCATGAAACTCTAGCATTTGTTGAGTTTGCTTCGTCAGACAGAATGCGATGATATTGTGCATTTCATTTTCTCTTCCTTCCTTTCCTTCCTTTCCTTCCTTTCCTTCCTTTTTACGCCTTATATCAATACAATACATATGTTTTTAATTTCAATAGTTTTTATTTCATTTAACATTTTAGTACAACTCAAATTTTTACGTGTGTAAACTTTAACTTTTAATTAAAAAATACCATACAAATATAAACTACAGCTGATACACTTAATACTACAGTTAATGTTTTCATAAATTATAAAGTTTCTAATTGTATAATCATCGTTACGATTTAAGTTTTTCATTATTATTTTTTGCAATGATTACTTTTTTAAGAAAATTTTTTAGTTTTTAATCTAAATTATCGTTCGAGTGGCTATTTAATTTAAAAAAATATTTTATTTTCTATTCATTTCATATTATTTATAGATTTTTTAAAAATTTATATTATTTAAAGTTATTTGTAATTATTACGTATTTTTTTTGATGTATTACTCAATAATTTGATAGTAATTTTTATAGTATGAACTCATAAAAAAGTAATATTCGTTTAACTTTAAATTTGATAAGAATTTTAAAATTTGACTAAAATAAAATACATAATTAAAAGTTATATTTTCAAAATATTTAAATAAGGATACGATAAAAATGAAAACTTTTTAAAAAATAATTTTTAATTATAACAAAGTATGCAAGATATTAAAAAAAATTTGTCTTTGATACATCTTCTTTCAAAATACAACGTTGAAGTTTTCAAAGTTGAAAAAAATGATTATAATAATATAACCTTTTAATTTTTAATAGGTAAATTTATCACTGATTAAAAATGTTTACATAAATATTTACAATTGAAACAGTTTATAAAATCAATTTTTAGAAAATATGTACCCATATTCGAACAATACAATCTATGAAAATATAAATATATGATTATAATTGCCACAGTGGAATCATCTAGTCAGAAGAAAAGAGAATCCTTTAGCTAAATCAAATTTAGCTTGAATCAACAACGTATATAATATTTTCATGATTTGAAATAATTAAAAATTTGTTTCTCCGTAACATCGCTAATAAAGTTGATTACTTTTTTATTTATAATTCCTATAAGCTATAATTTACATGTCATGTTATTACGAACTTTAATAAACTCTTTACGAATCACTTCTCTTTTTGAATAAATTCTTGCTAACGACGATCGGTGAACGCGAATAAAGCTGGAAACTAATTTAATATATACATTGTCTGTAAATACGGTTATTAATTTTTCCTCTTCAGATTTGAATGAAAACGGATCGTTGACGAGAGTTGAGTACGTCGGTAATGTTTAAGAGGTCTGGGAAAACACCGAGAGTCTCGATAAAACGACTGGTTAACCAAAAATAAATGTAGCAATTAAGAGCTGTTTCATCGGACGAATGTAAAGGCACGCATGAACTCGGTGAAGCACCTTGAAAATTAAGCTCGTTGGACGGGAACGAGACTTGAGCCAAGCTCGATTATACGATGGAGCACTTGATCGGCGGCAGTGGGTCGCGATGTCGTCGACTCATCAACGTTCACGGGAATAGCCTGGCAAATACGTAAATCCGGTCCCAACAATCGATGGCTCGAGCAGTTTCGTAAGTGCACCGGAGCGCATGGATGACTAAAGGGATAGAATTCCCGTGATGACGTGATGAGGTAGCGACGATGTAAGCAAAGCTCCAAGTCGTTTCCGTGTAAAGATTATAGTTCGACAATGCTGGATTTTTTTCTTGATACTCGAGAGAGCAGTAAAGTCGGGTGATTAATTTTATGAACGGAAGGTAACCTGATATAAATTTCATCGCGTTATAACTTATTCTTACGTTAATGAATTCTGTCAATATTTACATTAATAAGAGTTTATTTACTTGTTCATAGTTTTCATCTACCAGATTATTACATTTAAACTTTAAATAAGATTATTTATTAGACGATTATTCTTTGTTTCAAAATTACATTTTCAGATCGGTTAAATATTATTAAATTCGTACATTTATTTATCATGACTCTTATTTTTTATGTTAATTTTTATACAGAAAATCGATATTATAGAATTTAAATAAATATCCATAAATATTCTTGTTCCATTTCTACATATAGACAATAGGGTATTTGCTTCTTTAGGTATTCGTTGACTTGATGAAATTAAAAAGAGAATCAAATTAAATATATGAATTTCCACAATTATTTCCAAAATTATAAATTATAAAAACTAAGTTACAAATTAGTTTTTTTAACCTTTTCATATTTTTATATAAAATATAATAGTTATACGAGATTAGTCGCATCCTATTTTATTAAAATCTTTATTGTGTCAAATGAGTCATTTCCCAGAAGATACATCGCTAATAGTCGCGGATAAAGATATTTGAAGAGAGAATTATGTTGGAAAGTTATGTATTGATGGGAAAATAGGAGAAGTATTTTTCAACATGTGCCACGTTTAATTTCGTCGCCATATAAACTTTGCGTACATCTGGAGTCTTGGGAAAAATATTGGAAACTAGTTCTTTGAAAATTTGAAATATTATAAAAGTGAAGTAAGTGTTCTAAAAACTATGATAAAAGAGTAATTTTAATTATTAAAACATACCGAGTAGAAATACTTTTGACAAGTATATTTTTCGTTAAAACTGAGTTTCTTATTGTTGAATTTTGTAATTTATTACCTTAGTAATTTATCATCCGATAATATTCATATCAATTTTAGTGTAAAAAGATTAGATGAAGTTGTATTGTTCAAATATGATGATTAAATCTTCAGAATAGTAAAATTAATAAAATAAATAATTTCCTAAAATCATATTTCATATTGAAATTATTATTTTTAATTGATTTATATATTTAGTAGTTTTCTAATTTTAAAAGAATGTCAAATTTTATTAAAGATATTGTGAAGTTGTATGTATTAATTACGTTATAGACTATTAACTTATAGTCCAAGAACGACTCATATTTTTTTATATATCCTTTTGAATTAAACAAATAAATTATATTAATTATAAAATTATTGCATTAATTTTTCAATACATATTTATTGTAGCATACAAATATATTATAGTATATCTAACTATAAATCTGCTTTCGGTTTGATACGATAATACATACAGAACAACCCTATAAATTCAAATCGAATGTTCATAAATAATTTGCGATTTATGAGTATTTATAGAAGTTTAAAACACTAGTTAAAGTATAAAAAAATATTTTAAAAATACAAGTTCATAAAATATATTTTAAAATTCAATAATCTAATGTTAATAATTAATAATATCTTGCAATATAAAGTTATATTATACATATCCTTTGCGTATGATTTTTTATCAAAAATTACAATAACATTATTTATTTCAATTAAGCACTCAAACTTATTTCATAAATTGTATAATTGTAATTGTAAAAAATAAATTTTTTTTTTAAATAAATGATTTATAATGAATGATTTTCTCATCAGGATTAAAATTATTGAAAATCATTAAAAATATCTAAATACTTCTATAAAAATTAGCGTTTATATTTAGTCAAAATTTATTTATTTTCATAATTTAAACATATATATATTAATCATATATCATATTAAAAATATAATTAAAAATATTCAAATTATTAAAATTTAATAATTAAGCATTTCATATCTCATCATAAGTGCAAAATTAAGTGGTAGTGTTTGTTTTATGAATCAAGTTTTACATTTACCTAAATAGTTGAACGAGTTATATGCATTAAAAACATATTCTTCCGGAAAAAATTTAAATAGAAAGTTTTTAGTATTTTTTTAATTCAGATTTATAAAGGTAATGAGGTGAACTACTTGAAATCTAGTAAACTCATTACTTTTAGTTTTGAAAGGTTTTTTTTACGTAAAACAAAATTGGAGGAATCGACTATGCAATTGAAACAAGCAATGTTTATTCCTATTTTATTGTATATTTATATCATTTACTAGTAAGTGCATATTTATTTATATTATATTACAAAAGTATAGTAATTTTTTACAAATTTTCATGTTTAAATAATTCATAAAATATTTAAATATTTATTCTCAACAATGTAGAAACACGGTCATTCACGATTATTACAGATCACTTAGTATTTTTCAATTCAATTATAAAAATTTAATCATTTTAAAAACTAAAATTCATAAAAATATATGTTTGTAAATAAATAAATATTTTGGAATAATATATTATTCACAGTAACTATTTATGATCTATTTATAAAAATTATAATATATATATATATATATATATATATATATTATAATTTATATTTATGGTTACGACTATTTCGTTAGACATACACTATTTACATAAAATGGAATTTTTTAAGATAGTATGAATTCAATTTTTTGGGGGTATGTTTATCTACAACTAATCAAATTTAATAATACAAATTAAAACTAAAAACTTATATGAGCTTTTAAAAAATAATAATTATAAAATACATAAAATTATATTCTTGCAATTTATTAATCTAAAATTCTCTTGTAATTCAATAAGAAAAATCTAATAAAGTTTTTCTTTATTATTGTTTTTATAAATGAATTATATTCAAGAATATAGATTCTTTACAATAATAAAAAAAATTAGATTTAATTTAAATTTTTAATTTATTTTGAATCAAAATTAAATAATAAATATGTTGATATTATTTTGAAATTAAAAAAAAGACTTTTAACTTAAAATATTTTCTATGAATAGAAATAAATATATTTGAAAATAAAACTACGTTTCGAAGTAATACGGCAGATAAACGGCGAATAGATTATAAATAGATTACGATGAATGCTCTTTTTTATCAAGTTCATTAGTCGATATGTATTTTTATATTAATGGAATTTACGATAATTACTTAGCTTAATTACTCAAGGCAACGTATAATTTGAATCTATACAAAAATAAAACTCTATTGAAATTGAAAACGTCGATGATTTTGAAAAAGTACAAATTGCCTTACAATATTGTTGTCTGCTTCATTATCGACACGAAGTGAAAGTATGAAAATTAAAGCTTACACGAAAAATGAACCCGAGGAAACTTGCACCCGTAGACTCTGCCAATGAACAAAGAAAGAGCAACAGCAACTCACAAAATGAATTGGGACGTTAATTGGCCACAGCTTCATAATTCACCCCACTTATTTCTTTACACTGAATAGCGGGACTTGCACATACGCAACCTATGTACTTTTGTGATTATAATACTCTGCACACCTTTATTCCACGATAGAACCTCACAATTTTACTGAATGAGTAACGTACGTCCTTTTATTACGTGTAGACTTTTACATTACAGCTTATAAGTCATTTATACGCATCAAAGTTCACGTACATATCGGTATTGTCTCTTATTTGATTCTCCCAGTCTTTGCTATTCCAGCTTGTTTATATTTTTTAATTACATTTGATAAATATCTTTAAAAATATACATACACACGTTTTTAAAAAAATGTACAATATTATTTGTAATTAAAAAAACTACGTTTATTTAATTTGAGAATAACTCACCTGCTCTACCCAAAGATTCGTCGTCATAATTTGATTCTTCAGATTCTGAAACAATAAAAACGTATTCATGAAGATATTTTATGTACAAGTTTACTCAAGTAGATTCAAGAAGGTTTTATTTGATTTTTAAATTATACTAAAACCTTATCTTTTTAAGTGAATAGGTTACTAAATTTAATAGCAAATAATTTCTAGTGAATAAAAATTAGTTAAATATCGTTTGAAGTCAATATTTTTACATTTTTATAAAAATCTTTTATAAATTATTTTCTCAAACAAGCAGACTGATTCTTGAAGTAATGATTTAAAACCTTGAGTAATAATAAAAATTTAGCGTATGGCGCGCATATATCAAATCTAATAATCAATACTTTATCTATATTGTAGTAAAAAAATATAAATTTTATTATAATAAGCTGACACAATTTGCGTTACGCGAAATCATTTTTCTTGAATGAATATTTCTAAATTAGAAATACATAGTTTTGTTACTAATAAACTATTTTCTATCACATATTTTTTAAAATAAAATTGTTATATAAATTTAGTGAATAGAATTTAATATACAAATATAAAATTTAGATTTATGAATGGTCAGATTATTTTAAATTACTGGATATTATTTTTTTTTACATGATAAATCAAGTTTTGAATTAAAATGTTCATAAGAATTGTTCAAAAATAAAACACTGCAAAAAATAAATAAATCTAAAATAATTCTGAGAGATTAACATTGATTATAATCATTATAATTTTTCCTGTGCATAATCTACATCATTCTTCTAAGGTACAATAGTCATGTGCGTTACAATACCAAAACTTTTTGATGTTTAGTCAACTCATAAACAATGACACTAATTTTCCGCTTCTTCGTAGGTTCTATCGAGTAAATGCAATGGGTTGTTCAAAACAGTATGATATAATTTCGGGTAAATATGAACCGCTTTATTTTGGGTGTACGAGTTTAGTAAACTTTCGCAGACATAATATCTATGTATTATATTTGAAATAAAACTTCTAAGTCGATAAATTGTAAAAGTAATAGAAAAAATATAACTCTAATACCGTATTTAAATGTAATAAATATGTAAAAAAAAGTTAAAAGTAAATATTATTTTCTTTTTATAATTTCCAAGTTGACACCTTTACTGTTATTTAAAAGTAAGGCAGTTTTTGTAAAAATAATTTGTATCAATGTAAAATTGGTGTTGCTTTTATTTTTACTGTATAGATATTTTAGTACATTATTAATATATTTATCAATTTTTAATAAAGTTTTCATCAAATTCGCATTTTCTCCTAGAATATATTATATCCTTTGATGTAAGTTCTATACTATTAAATTATTGGAATTTATTTACAGAAATTTAAAAAATTCAAAATTTGAAAAAATAACTACTTATATTTGAACTTATTTCATGAAAATTAAGATTAAAATATTTAAATGCAACTAGAATATTTAAAATAAAGCATAAATAATTAATCCATTTCTTCATCAGTATTGAAACATTAACCATTTAAACTTATTTATAAATAGTACTAGAATAATTTGTTTTCGATTATTTAAATATACATGAATTCTCAATATAAAATAAAATTTCTGCTATAGTATTTTTACAACATGTTCTTGAATAATAAAAAAATAGTTTAATAAATTTTATACTAAAAATCTTTTTATCAAAAAGATAATAAGAGCACTCATAAAAAAGAAATAAATAATGAATGGATATGTAAAGACATTTTAAAGAATTGGTAAAACTTTTAAGTTTTTCATCGCATCTCTATTTGATATATTCATAAAAAAAGATTTTAATAGACAGAGAGAAAGAAAGAGACACAGAGAGAAGAGAGAGAGAGAGAGAGGACGAATAAGCGACTGAAGTACGTTTTGCATTTTACTTAATTTAATTGCACTGTTGCGATACTTCGGCTCCCGAGAATTCTTGTTTAATAATGGATTTAGCTCAAACAAAAAATAACGAATTTCGCTATCTAAAAATATAATTAAAAAGAAGCATCTTTTTATACTATATTCTAATAAATCTATCAATGGTTTACTAAGAATAGTCTTATTCTAATATCGCCCTTTTTCTTTTTTTACTTTTGAATGTAAGCAAACAATTAAATCAATATTAACATGTAACATTAAATAAGTATTGAAACTGAAATACGTAAATTCTAGTTTTTATTATTTTTTATGTGATGGTATTATTTCGATTGACAATATAATATAATTTTAAGTATGATGAAAACAACATTTTAAAGAAGAAAAGAAAATCCTTTATTTTCGTTACTTTTAAAATAGAATAGAAAGAAGGATTACTTATAAAACTTTGTTTTGTATCATCACTTTCTCTTCTTTTACAAATGATACCTTTTAAGTATACAAGTTAAACTAAGTTTGAAATACTGTAATATCATCTTCCATGCAATAATCATTTTAGTCAGTAGTATTCTTTTAAAGCTATGTAATTTAACTTTGACTGTCGGTCGTAGTGGTAATTATTGACAGAGACATCTGTAAAGTGTTCGTCTAAGTGAGGTACTCAAGAAGCTTGTCTAGCTTTTATTATACAATTAAGTAAGAGTATCGGAGTAAATGTGCTTCATCATAACGATAAAGATATCACGTATATAAAACATAAAATGAAGATATAAATCAGCCAATCAATCTTTCATTCGTTAGAAAAAATGAATAGGAGACAATTTATGTGAAACGAGATAGTTATAAATGATATTTGAAAGACGCAGAGAAATAATAAGTGAAAGAGTGATGGAACGAGCGGGAGTATGAGATAAAGGGAGAAAGAGAAAAAGGAAGGCAATAATTAGTAACTGCAATTTAATGTATAGAAGGCGGTGCTCCAAAATTTTTAAATCATAGCCTGAGAATGATTGATGTATCTTTACACAAAATCAACTCTATTATGTTTTATTGACGGTATTCTCGATGCGTTCATATTTTATACGTAAATATTTCTATCGTACAAGATCAAAACCAAAACAAAAATGCGCTTTTATTAAAATCACAATAAATCAATAAAAAAGCTCATAATTTATTATTGATAGTTAATTCTAGCTAGATAATTACCAAATAACAATTTCTTATTTCGGTACACTTCGTTTTCATCGAATAATACGCATTTGAAAGCTTGATAAATATTTAATTTTACGAAATAGGTATCAGAATCCATTTTGTAACTTCTGAGATTACTTTATAAATCAAGATAGTGTAAGTAATATATATACATTAAGCAGTTTAATGATAAAAATTATTATGTAGGGTATATTGATTATTATTTTACAATGTAAAAATTATATTTCACAAAATAATCATATTACCTGTAACCTTAGATATATTTAAAATAATCTATTTCAAATAATATTTTAAACAAAGTATGAAAAAAAGAAAATATATATTTTTGAGATCCATTTTTTTTTAATATAATAATTAAAGTTAAATAATTTAAATTATGTATTAGTGATTAATATATTAAGAATATAAAATATAAGAGTAGCGTATTATTTTTTAGGAGACAAATTATAATGTAAAAGATCTTAATTTTTTTAGGGTTAAGTAAAACATGAAATAATACTATAAATTCTTTATATTCTATACCCATAATCTTTATTGTATTATAAAATCTAGAAAAAAGAATGAATAAGATGTTATCGGAAAATCATTGTAAAATCTTGAAAAGATTGTAAATAAAAATTTAATCTCGCAGGAAATCGATATTTTCTGAAATTTTCCTAACGTGACTTTAGGCAAAAATAGCAAAAATCTAACGAAGATGCACAATTTATAAAATAAAAAAATAAATTCAATAAGATCTGGAATTCAATTGATTCGAAAAAATTTCAAACTAGTTTCTTCTACCGTATAAATTCTGATTAAACCAGTCTAACTCGTTTTCTGTGTTTTATAAACTTAATGTTCTAGTTTAAAAAGTTTGTATTCATGAATATAAAAGAGTTTTTACAATTGTTTAATCTTCGACATTTTTAAATTGTTAATCTTTTTCGCTTAGAGATACGTAGAAAGGAAGATACCGATAAACGAATCGATAAATAAATAGCTAAAGAGATACATAGAAGGAAAGTCGAAAAAATAAAAAAAAAGTGGCAAACTTACCAAAAAGCATATCTTCCATTCCGAGGGCAAAGAAAAAAGCAAATTATGCGACCACGCCAACTCGTTTTGAATTCGAAGAGACGACTCGACCTCTTTCTCGCTTCGTTAATATTGTACCTCCTAAGCTTTATAAACATGGTTGTAAAAATATTTGTCCAAGCGTAAGTAAAGCAAAGATAAAGATTAAGAGGAAAAGAAAAAGAAACATAAAATAAAGACACGGCGGTTTATCTCATTGTCGGTAACTTATTTTAATTCTAGTGTGTATCTAAAGTTTTCTTTCTTTGCCATTTTCCGATAACTCCGTTTCTGTCTATTCCCGTTTCATGGTTTCTCTTTATCATCTTATCTATATCACTTAGACTTCTTTAAAAAATAAAAGTTAAAGCTTTTGCCTAATGCTTTTGCTCAATTATATCATCTAAGGTTTTAAAAACTCATACCAAGTAGAATAAAAGCTGAATAATCTACCGAGATTTTTATACGTTAGTGCTTAACTAAACCACGTATAACTTTAAATATCTCTAAAATACTTTTAAAACACCAAATAGCATGTATTGTGTATCAAGAAATAAATAAATATTTTGTTTTATATCTTAATTAAAAAAGTTATAAAACATGTAAAAGCTTTTTAATCAAAAAGTATTCTTCGTGTTATACGAAAAGATATAGATAAAAGGATGAATTTCAGAGTAATAATACTGAATTAAAATTTCAATGGTAAATGAATAGAAATGGAAACAGTTTTCAATTTACTTCATGAAAAATTATTAAACAAACAAAAAATATTTTTGCTTTGAAAGTAAAGTAATATTAAATATGAAAATAATATAAACTATTATGATGGAATCTATTTTCAGAAATTTGAAATATAATAAACAATAATTAACGTATTACTTATTATTAAAAATATAAATATCTATAAATTTATATTACGTAATTAATTATTCCGAATTATTTTTTTTTTAAATTTTACCATTATTAAAAAACTATGCGTTTATTTTTCTAAGTTTATATATATATATATATGTAAATGTTTAAAATTTATCTAAATTTAAATAACAGACTTTAAATAACAAAAGACTTCTAACACAAAATTTACAATAAAATTTTCTAGAATTATTTATATAACTTTTATATAAATTTAAATAAAATTAGATTTCTCGTTAACTGTAATAAAATTCATCATATGTAGTGTATGGCTAAAGTCATTTTTGTTTTTAGATTATTTCGAGTACCATTTTATTAAATTGTAAAAAAAGTAATTTTATTTATCGTATTTTTAGTTTATTTTTACTACTTTTATTAAAGAATACATTGATATTGTTATTGTATAAGATTATATTTATGATTATTCCAAAATTTTTAAATATACATAGCATATATTTACTTTATACATAGATACATTTTATTATATTTTTTTCAAAATATCTACTACATAATTTCTTTCAGAAATACAAATATTACAGACTATTAAATAACAATGAAATACTTGATAAGCAATGAAATATGAATTATTTATCTTTTTATAAAAATATTTTATTTAAGAAAGTATAATCTTCTTATTGATAGTTGTTATTTGCCTTTTATTTAGAATATTCTTTTAATATATTCAACAGCATTAATTAATTAGAATAAATTACATAAATTAATACTGAATAATATTCAAATTTTTGTATACATTTAATCATAATGAAAAACCATAAAAATTAATTTAACATATATGATAAAATTTTTAGTTTTATTTTATATCGTATGGTAAACAATTATAATTCTGTAAAAATTTCTGTAGAAATTTTCTTTCAAGAAAGTAAAATAATATTTAAATAAAAAATTATCCCTGTGAAATAAAAAATAGTTCTTTAAAGGTCATGAATTCATAGATAATATGTTGAAACTGAAATAAATTCGATTTAGTTAATAATGTATTATTCAAATATATAGATTTTTATTTATATAAATTAAAATTTCTAAAAAACATTTGTAAAAGATATAAATATTTAATATCTCATGGCATACTTGAATAATAGTTTCAAGTAATATCTCTATGATTAGCATTCAATTTTTTCCCTAAAAAACCAATATATTACACTTTTATCGCGTTACCATTGGTAAAAAGAATTGAAAATTATTATTTAAATCATTAAGGTACATATATATAGAATAATAGTGAATATAAATGATATCAATGTTCAATTAGTTAGTTATTTGTAAACGAATGAATAGAAAATTAAATATTCAACAGCGACTATTTAAGATATACAGAAATTGATGTCAATATTAAATATAACATAAATAATAATACGATATAATTTATAAAAACTTATAATATCAAATTTATTCAAGTGCAGTTCATTACTGAAATAGTAAAACTAATTTATTTCTGTACAATAGTTTGAACGAACAAAATATTTTTATTACAATTGATTAATAACACCTTAAAAAATTTAAATGAATATCTCCATAAAAATTAAATAATTCATAATTTACAATTAGAAACTCTAAATATTGTTTTAAATAAAGTATTATCAGAATTAGAACTAATCAAGTTAGTTTAGTATTTAAAATAAATCAAATATTTTTTTAGTCAAAATTACTTTTATACTTCGGTGAACTTATAACTTAAATAAATATTTGTTGGCCTAATTACATAACTATATATTCATTTGTTACAGCGTTGCTAATTATTAAAATGATTTTTATGAATAGTTAATATAAATTTTATCTCAGGTTTTAGTAATAAAAATAAAAAATGATCTAATTCAAATGAAAAAACATCGCACGAGTTGACCAATGTTGCGTCCTTAGCGATATTAAACGGGATATTAAAGGGATGTGGAATATTATAATTTGCTAGTAGTTTATTCTATACGTGCATAGATCTAAATGGGTGAGTGTACTTATATTTGCTTATGTATCCTGATCACAAATAAAGGAGCGTCGAGAGTCACGTAGGCACATAACTCATACGTTACCTTGTTGGTGCTACTTAGATAAATAAAGGAAGAGCTTAGTTCTCGATGGGCATCCTTGTTTCTCACTTTGATCGTACAGCTTATATTATACTCACGGGGCTAATAAACATAGGTACACGAGGATTTTTTGATCATAGTTCTTTTTAGTTTACGAGAATACATAAATTTTTGTCAACATTCACAAACGATATTGGAAATATAAATTAGTTTAGAGTCATCGATTTCTACTTTACGTTACAGCAAATCGTAATCTGGAGACAAATTGGTAAAGAAAATATTGTTTTTGAATAAAAAATTTTATATCTTATGTGATCGACACATTTTTAAAGGAATATACTTTTACCGATTTTTTTGTTTATCTTATTTAAAAAAATTTAAAAAAGTCATAATTTTTTTTAAAACCCGAAATCATTAAAATTATTCTATGTAATAAACGTAAAGAAAGCAGTTCATAATTACATAATATAATCTTTTATCTGCTTGTTATCTTTATAAATAAAATTGTCTTCTCGTTATAATATGTCTTTAAATTTAAGAATAATAAAAATTATAAAATAATTATTTCAAAATAGTAAAGAATTAGTGTTGCATTATTAAGTTGTAGCAAAGTTAACTGTATAAAAAGTTAAAATTGCTTAAATTAAAATATTCTGTGTAAATATTTTTATAAGTATAAAAACTAATATTTTATAAAAATATCAAATTTTTCAAATGTTTTTATACAGAGATATGTTAAAAAATTAATGAATTGATTAAAAAATCAATGACTTTTTATAAAAGTATTATTAAATGAAAGTATTTTACTCTTGACTAAAGTGAATTGCACAAAAATTCAGCTTTAATAAAAAACTGCCTCCATCATGATGCAAATATGAAAATACAAATTTCAATTTCGTTTACTTCCGTATCGCTTCTTTTACTATTCCTATTGTATTCCTTTTTTCTTCACGTCACTCAGATCTCAAAAAAAAGGTTTCTTTTTTCGAGAACTGAATCATCGATGTATTTTTTAAAAAACTTAACAAAAAATGCTTATTTCAGAGTTGCTCCATTGTCATCGCGTTGTCACGTCTGCAAAATTAATGGTTCGAAATGTGACCATAAGTCGCACTGGCACCAGTGCACATACAGTTTTTGCATTTGCGGTCGTATAGCATTGATAGGAATGCATATCTCGTTCATGTACTTAGAAATAGGTATCCATGAACAATATAGAATGGATATGCGTGGAACTCGGGATGCTTGGGAATACAAGGAAAAACGATGGAAAAATATTAAAAAAAGGAATTTGTATATAATACGCGAAAACGAACTGTAAAGAACAGAATGTACTATAAATTTAACAAAGCATTATCTGGTTTTTTTATATAATTAAATTACTTGCATTAAAATGAAAATAATTTCATCTTCCGTAAATATTTTAGTTAAATTTTATTTGTAATTAGTTTCAATAGATTACAATAATAATAGATAAAGTTAGAGAAACTTATACTTTAAACGTATAAAAGTTTTATCATCGTATATTTAAAACTTGGATTTATAATTATAAAAACCAAATTTAGTTATAGATAAAAGATAGATTATTTGTAATGATTTTAAAATTATCCAAATACTGATCATTGATTTATTTGAATCGTAAATTTTATTTGATATAAGTAATCTAGCGTTATTAAAAATATGTAAAATAATATTTATAAAAATTGTACATATTTTGCATTTGCAAAATAAATTAAATTTAATTACTAATATTTTTGATTGATTTTGAAATTGATGTAAATGGAAGATTTTATATTCAATATTTTAGATATCTGAAAATGGTAAGAATTATTTTTAAAAGTTTCTTAGGTATAATTATTATATTAATTTAAAAAATATTTTTATTTATTTTGTTACAAACATTATTCTAACCATTTATATTTTATATCGTGTAGTTTTAAGCATTATTCAAAATAATTTGAACCTTTCTCCACGAATAATGCGCCAAACGTTATATCCCATTAAAAAATAACATTTTTCCAATTATATTTAAATCATAGTAACTTAATATTAATTAATACGATAATTTTTAAGTATTGTATATAATACAAAATGTGTATCGTTAATATTTTGATTTATCTAATTAATGTTGTACTCAGTGATGTCTATGATTAAGATAACTGTTAAAACGATCCCATTTCATAAAAGAAATTTACTTTTATAAAATTTTCTCATTCAATCTTAATATTTATAGCAAATATATAAATTTTATAAAATCATAAAACATAATTTTATACAGGAATATTTTATTCGTGTATTATAATTATTGAATACATTACGTAGTCTATAATTATACCAAATTTTAGAAGTAAGATTCAACGGATTTAGTTGTATGAAATTTTGAGTGTATCAACTATATTTGTATTTGATTATATCACGTATATTCAATTTGAATATATAACTATGAAGTTAAATTTTCTTGATAGTAGTATTAAACTTTATAAAAATATATTATTATATTTATATAATATATATTATATAATTGATACAGATGTATATTAAATAGTCGTTGAATATATTCTTTTATTAAAAATTAAAAAGGTAGATGGAATATTTATTTTATATTTACCATGTTTTATAAAGAAAGAAACAATTTTATGAGAAGAATATATGTTTAAATCTTGAACATAGTTTATAGTGTGTTAACATTGCGTTACGTTGAGTACAAAATTTTTTTTTAAGACATTAAAAAAATCTCTTAAAATAAAAAAGAAATTATTTAGATTAGACATACTTTATTCGTTTTTTAAATTTATTTCTTTTTTCTGACAAAATTAAAAATAGAAGAAAGGGATATTTATTCTTGACTCAAAAGCTATTGGATTGTAAGCTCGTAACGGAAGAGAAGGGCGTGGTTGTTCCAAAGCACGTACACATATGTATGGATACGACAGAGCTTATTGCGAAAGTCTTGTCACAACTTTTGTAGACGTAGTTTCGTGGAGAAATGTTGTCTACATGCACCCATATGTACATGCGCATGTATACAGATTTGCAAATGTGCAAATAAGAGTACGTGAATATATAAACGCATATTAGCAAAACCCTAATAATTAAGAATCTGTCAATATATTTCGTTGTTTGCATAAGACTTTTCGAAAAAATATTTGCTTTGATAGCAGAAATCTATAAATTTGTATTGATATATAGATTATATGCAAAGATAAATTATTTTTTTATTTATATTTTACATATGCTTCTATTTAAAGGGTTTTTCCTAAGAATTTAAGTTTATAAATATATTTCAATATTTACAATTACCGAAATAATGTCAATTAAGAAAGCACAAACTAAATATTGCTTGAAAACTGCTGTAAAACGATCATTTAATTATATTCAGAATATAAAGACATAATTTTTTAATTAAATAAATATTAATGAAAGTCAGTGTCTGATCAAATATTGTAAAAAGTACTAAACCGTTTTAAACTGCTACTAAACTGTTCAATATTTCATATCTATCTGTATTTGTACTACACTTCAGAATTCCTATATTAGAGATTCGACTATTTTCATTTTTCACTGATCTCACATTCATCCCATATTTATTAAAAATGATACAATAGCCTATATTTTCTATTTCTTTTCTTTTGAAAAATTAATTTTGCATATTTTTATGTATTTTTTAAACCAAGTATGTTTCATTTTAACTTTAATTGTAACCGTATGGATTGAGCAAAGAGAAATTTTTTATTAAATTTGTTTTATTAAATATTTTCTAAAATAAATATAACGAATAAATGAAAAAATGTTTTGTATAAAGCCAGTGATATTTTTCTATACATTTTTTATATAATTCAATTAGACTAATTTTATAAACGATATGTACGTTTTTATATTAGAATAGTACAAATTTTGTAACAATATACGTCTAGTATTTCGAAAATATCATATAAAAATATTATTTCGTTAATCCTCAACTGTACGGCGATAATTATTTATAAAAATATTTAGTTAAATGGTGGGAAATATAATTTTCTCGAGCTTTCTACACTCGATAAGCCCTCGTAAACTTTTATATCCATATGGATTTATTGCCGCAGCTCTAGTGAATGCTACGAGGATACGAGGACGAAAAGGACTCGCAGGACACGTCGGAAAACTCGAGTTCACCAAAATTTCAGGCTTCCGCGTAAACACAACTCGTGCGAATCGGGGCGACTCGAAACTTTATCTTCTGTGTCCTACACGGGCAATTGTACAGATTTCGAGTGTACATCTGTAAGCGAGTCGTTGCCTTTCGGAAAAACGATCCTGGCTTCGTCTCTGGGATGCGGTCCTGTACGAAGGTTGGAGCAAGGCTGACCCGCGTTCATTGGTTGACAAATGCTTCCTCGAGTACAGCCCAGACTCGACGGATAAGTAAGAGGCGAGTATTCTCGAATCGGGCATTTAGTTTTCGTGTATCCAATCTCGAAGCCGCGTAATTTAACCGTGCAACTTATATACTATACTGAGCGTTCGAGTACGGCTTTTTTGCGTCCGATGTGAAATGATTTCTTATACTATCGTATAAATAAATATACATCTTTGTATTCCACTCAATTCCCTTTCTCTATCGAATTCTAACATTTCTTTTCAGTTTTAACGTTCTATAACCAAATTTAATGATATTTCTTTTTACATTTATAGTTCGTTAAAAAATGACTATCAAACGAAATAAAGCAAAATTAGTATTTTATTGGTTCGAGTTATATTATAAGTATGTAAAATTAGTAGTATATCACTTTTAAACTAAATAGAACTTTTTTCTATTTTATTCGCAATATGAAAACCAAAACTGAGATAAACATTGACATTAAAGTATTATTCGAATCTCATAAACTCTGTATCTTAACGACCAAAATATATAATTATTTATAATTTATTGCAATGATACCCCACATAAAGTTCTAATGCAACAAATTATCTTTTAATGATAATAATTACATAATATTAATAGTTTTTGATAAAAGATTACATCTTTATGTCACACTTTATAAACCACCAAATATATATTTGTACAAGTGACAAAACTGAAAAAGTCAATTAACCAGACTAAAAATAATTATAACTAAACTTGAAGTAAATTATATATTTTTTTATGATTGTATAAATTTTTATGAGTTATAAATAATACAAAATAATTTTTAAAAAATAATTTCAAAATTGAAAAATAAACTATCAGTGTAACAATAGTTTTTAATTAACTTTATTTAAGTATTTATTATATCATTATTAATATAAATAATAATATGATTCAATAAAATGATATCAAACAATTTATTTTATTTTTATGAGTTATAAGATTAACTATAAATATTAAAAATTTTAAATAAAGTTTATCTACACACGAAGTAGATAAATATTGAAATACTAATATTGAATTGGAATATTTTATGATATCACCATATATTGAACATATATTTAAAAATATGTAAAAAAACTTCATTAATTAATATAAAATATATAATTATGTATTTTCTTGAATACTCGTGAAAATTTCAATTATATTACCAGCATACAAATCTTTACGAAAATCAAGAAATAAAGATTTTTAAATTCAATCACAAGAAAATAACGAAATTCATTAGATTTATAAAAAATAATTTACAAGTTAATAATAAATCATAATGATAGTAAAATAATACAAACAATAATAAAACTAAGAATAATAGAAAAGCTCTTAGATTGTCTTTATGATAGCTATAAAAAAACATGCAAATCATAAGATGACATTGAAGAATACATAAATGTTATATAATATTTATTATTAATATTATATAATAATATTTTATCATAATTGCAACATATCTAAATTAAATTAATCATATTTCTAAGTATTGAAGATAATTCAATATTAAAAAAAATGATTCCGTAATCGTAATGCAAAATATTTAAAATAATCAAAATAAAATTGTGTGTGTCAAAAACTATTTTATGTTTCTTGTTATATATTTCAATAATATAAAATGAAATATAAAATCATTTTTAAATGCTTCAAGTTTTATTAAATATTCTATACCCACATAATCAATGTGTTGTAAAAGTATATACGTAACTCTTATCAAAACTAATATTTATTTACGATATCAGATAACATTTAATATATGTTAAAATAATTTAAGTGAAATATTAAAACAGGATTATATTTTTTCGATAAATTAAGTATTCGTATATAATATATTTTTGATACGATAAATCTTTCATTCACTTACGTCTGAATACTGAAATGAATTTCCAAATTGTAATATTTTTGTTTTTGGGCTTAACTTATGGTAAGTTCAGTTGATATTCATAATTAATATCGAATAGACATTTATTAAATTAGTTTAATTAAGATAGTTTTTGTTTTTCTAAATGAATAATTTTATTTTCTTTGATTCATGATCTTATCCATAATAAAAAAAAACATATTGTCGAGTAACCTTCATATATAAATCTGATTTTTTATTTTTATATTCAGAAGTACGGTTATATGAAAATGTTATTCCAATAGATATAAATTTTTTTAAATTATAATTTACTGTTTACATCTATTTATTTGCAATAGTTATTCATCAAATAGTTATTTTCTTAATGATATATTTATTATATTTTTTATTAATATACTACTCATGATATTATTATTATGATGAAAAAAATAAAATTATTACCCATTCGTTTCAATAACAGGATTTTACGAATTCCATAATTTCTCACTTAACTCTCTTGCAAAATTACATCATAAAAAATACATAAAAACTGGCTGATTTTTTATTAAAATATACTTTTTAAATGTTTGTAGGTGTTTTCGGTAAAAGTGTACGAATCTACGGTGGTATGAACGCCGATATTAGAAATCATAAATACATGGTCACGATAAGACATTACATCTCGAATGGACTCGTTTGTTGTGGTGTAATTATAGGCAGAAGACATATTATCACAGCAGCTCACTGTATCGCTATTCACCCGTCCCATATTCCTCTGCTGAGAATATATGCTGGAACGACTAGTGCGTCGAGTACTGCGGGAATATATTATAAAATCGCAAAAGTAGATAACCATCCAGCGTTCTTGAATGTTATGACCGAGGAAGAAGTTTATCGCTACGACATCGCTATTATTACGGTATAACAGATGATTTTTATTTACAAAATAGAAAATATCATTTTGTTTTGCTTTTAAATATTTCAAAAAATGTGCTTTTAATTGATAGTTTGTTGACGATGTGTACATTTAAATGGAATTCTTCTGTATTTATTTGATCGTGTTTTTTTGGAGTATTTTTGTTTTGAAAATATTGAGAAATTGTATAAAATCTATTCTAAACAAATTACAAATTTAGATATTCTTGAATATTGTTTACAAACTTCATAATACAAACAAAAAATTTAAATAATCATCATAACTTTTTATTTTGATACAAAAAAGTTCATCAAAATAGTTACCACATATTACAACAAAATTATATTATTTTATTACGATTTTATATTAACTCATTTTAACTATTATATTTATAAAGAAATGCACATATTTATTATAAGATTCCATGTACTAATAAAAAAAAATAATTTACCACACAATATTCTATTAAAATTCTATATTTGAATCAATATTTGAAACAGTGTGTAGTACAAAATTGTTAAAAAATGATATTTTCTGAGCATTTTAGTTACAAATTTTATATATCATATGTACGAAATAAGAACGTATAAATTAATAATTATATGCTTCATATAATTAATATATTGATTTATGATACGCATTTATAATTTAATGTCAAAATTAAATTTTTATTACAAATTGTAAAATTTTTGACTAATTTTATATATTTTTACAAGATATAAATTAACAATTTACATGACAATTATTCATTAAAATCATACTATTATTCATTATGTATACATTCAAAGCTTATATTCAAAAGAGCATTAAGTGCATTATTGCAGTAGTTAATGTATGCCATATTTGTAGGTTATATAAAACAGGAACAAAAAAAAATTAAAACTAAACTCTGAACGCAAATATTCCAATATTAAAATATCTCGACCACCTAATGATAGAAGAAAACAATATGCAATATCGATACTTTGATTTAATTCTTTTTTTAAATTTATCAATATCAATTTTCATACCTTATCAAAAAATGTTTTTAAAAACTAAAAATTTTTATTTATATACAAATCCTATTTTATATTATAAACATATATGCATATACGTGAAATTTAATTAAATAAATAGTCTTAAAAATAGTGAAAAATGTTGAATGAATTTGAAAAATTAAATATAAAAATAGTTTTTTAAATTGAAATGTACATAGAAATACGTTAAAATAAATTCAAAGTAAAATAGCTATAAATATTTTTAAACTTTTTAACAAATTTATCGATTGTTTCAAAAATTTAAGAATTTATGTAAAAAACAATTAAAAATTTAACAATCATTATTATACTACAATTTTATAAATATATAATAATACATATCTATAATAGAGTATGTAATACTACATTTAATCAAATAAAATAATCTAACAATATTTTAATATTATAATACTATTTTAATCCCTGAGCAAATTATAACGTTCTACTTTAAAACTAATTCCCTTGATTATAACGAATTTATTTAAAAATAAAAGATGCAGCGATCTACAATACATTATTAAAGACAAATTTATTGATTGATAAATAGTTGCGAAATATCAATCTTACGTTTATTATCGATGAAAAATATTTAACTTTGATAACTAATTCAAATATAAACGACTATTATAAAATTAATTAGATTTCAACCAGTTATTAACCTTTTCATCCATGAAAATATGTGCAATATGTAAAATAATAGATTTAGTGAGCTCATTACGGAGCTTATACTAATTTACAACATTAAATTCACTTATTATTAGCATTTTATAAATAATCTCTGATTTAGTAAATTATAATATGAAATCATAAATTAAAATTTATACTCTCCCGCTTATTTCATTTTTATATATGATTACATTAAATTAAAGATTAATACATTAAAAGATTAATTAATATCATTAATACGACATAATACAACATTTTTTATGTAAAAAAATAGTATAATTTACGTAAACTTAAAATACGTATATTTTACGATTACATGTACATGTAATAACTGTATATTATATTTAAAGAAAAAAAAAATATATATATATATAATGAAATAGTTTATGCTTAGAAAATGATTATATCATTCTTTGTAATTTTGAATACACTATTTCTTTTTAACCATTAAATATTTGTATAAAATTTATTATTTATCAACTATATAAAATATTGATCTGTAAAAAATCAGTTAAACATTAAAAAGTTAAAAGGAAATGTAATAGTTTCTTTTTTTATCTAATCTTACGATTTAAATATTTGAATATTATATAAATTCTGTTTTTTCCCAAAAAATTTGTCGACAGACTAAAGAAGTAATCGAATACAATGAATTTCAAAATAAAATCGATCTTCCAACCCACAATATAATTTATGGAGAAATTGCCACTGATAGCCGGATGGGGCAGGAGTCGTGATATTGGGCCTGTTGTTACCGAAACATTGCAAGTAGCTTACACGTCGGTACTCGATAAAGATTCGTGTACAGCCGATCATCCTTTCCAAGTTAGCTACGATCAAATCTGTGTTTTTAAGAAGAAAGATACTGGAATATGTGTAGTAAGTTTTTATTTTTTATTTATACTAGATAATTTTATACAATTTGTAATGTTATGCTATCGCACATAAATCCTGGATATCCATTCGTTATCATCTAACGTTTTAACAATATTTCATAATTCAAAGTTACAGATAGTTTCAAACATTAAATTTTAACTTTGATAATATTACGATTTTAATTTAATTATATAAAATAACATATTTAAAGTATTTTCTTAATTTAAAATGTTTTTAAATTTTAACAGGGTGACAGCGGCGGTCCATTGATCAGCAATGGAAAACTCATGGGTATCGCTTCGTTTGGTATTCCGTGTGCCGTAGGCGTATCCGATATATATACCAATATATACAATTGTTTAGATTTTATTAGATCTGTCGTACCTTATGAAAAAGTATAGTAAAGACAAGCTAGAACATTATTTTAATATTCTTTAAAATTATGAGGTTTATTAGTCTTACGAACGATGACTTTAAATACAAATTAGTATAATATATATGATATTAATAGATTTTAGTAAAACGAATAATTATGCGTCTATTCTATTGATTTCAAAAGAAGTTACATCGCGCATTCTTTAATTATTTTAATTAAATTATTCATGTATTTTTATATATTACGAAAAATTTAGGAGAATTTAATTTTGTGATTCTATACAGTAGGGTAAGAATTTAATTTATTCTTACAATGCAACTTCATGCAGAGAAGCTTTTATTTACTCGAATGTGTGTTTATTTTAGTTTTAAATTAGATTAATAAATTTATATTATTCCATTTATATAAAATTTAATAAATTTTATATTCTAAAATATATTTTAAACAAGCGTTGTTTATTTATCACTCAATTATTTATATCGTCAAATTTTATAATTTTTTATAAGTATTTGATTATTCATAAATTATATAACAATTTAGTAAATATAAAAAAATCAACAAACAATAGTAGTAAAAGAAAATTTATAAATTTCTAATATCAAGTGGAATTAATTGTACATGTATTTTCTTTGTAACTTTTTGCTTTGTAATAATCAAATTTTATAAGATAAATTTATACAGCGTACATAAATTTTTTTTCTTATATTTATTACATACAAATATAATTGAATTACACGATACTTTATGTATCATTAATTTGAGTAATTCAATTATTTGGTGTTTTCGTTAAAAATATAATAAACGTGAAGATAATTTCTTAATTTACTAAATAAGTTAATCGATAAATGCATTTATGCATAAGTAGAACTTTCGATTTAATTCAATGCTGTAATTTAGATATCTTGTTTAGATTATTCAATACACATGTATAACGCTCATTTCTTTGTATTATTTATTTGATATAAGCCGACACGACTATCGATTTATGATACTCCATTACATCCTATAAATGCATTTCGTTAGTTACACAGAGAATATGTTTTTGTAATTAATTATAACATACATGTAAAATTTAAGATTCAATTTTTAAATAATTGTTATTTAAAAATTAATAGAAACTGAAAAATCAAAAAAATTAATATAAATTAAAATAATATAAAAAAAGTAATATATAAATCTGATTATATAGATATAAAAAAATTAAGTGCTTGTTTATAAGTCATAAATAAAAATATACAAGCTTTATAAGAGAAAAGTATAAATATAATTACATATATTCCTGGTGATAATTCTAACAAGAAATGATAGAATCTAAAAGAAAGAAATATATTCAAAAATTATTTTCAATAGTTCTACGATGCTATATTTAAAATTAATTTAAAAATATTTAGAATCCAGATAACTATTATTCAAGTGAATAAATATAGGTAAAAAATTCGTCAATGTATAAGATGTTAGTATAAAAAAATAGAGAAAGTTTATGAATCACTAAATGATATTAATAAGTTCGTTAAAATATATATATTAATAAAGGATATGTAATAAATTTTATATTTATACATAAATATTTTCAGTTATACATTATATAACTTCATAATTACGTTTAAAAAATGTTCAAATATATAAATTCATTTTACTTTTATTTTTATTAATTCAATAATATATTTTATTATTTGGCTTAAATACTAATATTTCTCTATTGTAATTTATACAAAAGAGTATTTTTCGAATTTTACTTGGAGTGTTTTTCTTTATTAAATATAATATTGAAATATTATAAATCGCATTATTTTTAAAGGATTTTAAATTAGTTTAATAGTACTATTTTATTAATTTTTTAAATTAGTTTAGTCTTTCAAATTAAAAGAAATTACGTATATTTACATTTTACTAATGATTTAAAAATCAAAATCCTAAATAAACTTCATTATAAAACAGAATCACTCGATATATAATTTGTATAAATAGAGAAAAATTTACTTTTATTTTTATTTATAATAATATGAAAGATATAAAAATAATGTCTGACTTGACATATTGACATTTCCAATCTTCGAAATTTATTATAATTTATTTATATTAAGAATTAATACAATGAAATTTCTCTTTCATTAAATTTCTTTTCCTTGTTTAGTTCATTATTTCATAAAATTAGGTCTCTTTGATGTTTGCGTTATTGTTCAAAGATTTTTGTTAATAAATGCTTAAATTTAGAAATTTTTTAATTAATTTAATGAATCTATTTAATAGTGTTTATTAGTAAAAATATACCTATAGCTGTGTGTATATCTATATATTTATAGCTTAAATTGAATTTAAGCTTTCTGTTACTTATTCACATTAAATAGTTGCTTGAATATTTAAACAATTTATTTATTTAATTATTTGCTGAAACTGTGAATATTATAGTTGTTTTATTATGAATGTTTTGGAACTGCTATTTTAGTTAAATTTTATGTCTCTAAGGTGATGATAGTATCTGGACAGTAGGTGATGTAACTTGTTGAGAATTCCAAAATATTCTGAAATTATTTACATTGATAATAACAAGCATATTCAAGATTCCGTATTGTGAGCAAAATAAATCAATATTTTTCGATGAATATTTTCTTCGGTATAATCTATAATATTAGTATTGTTTTGAAATTGAATTACTTTATTTTTTTAATAATTTATTTTTTCTTATTGATTTTCGGTTATAGAAGTTTTTTAAATACTAATTAATTTAAATTAAATAAGCATAATTTATCTTGTAATTGGCAATATAAAAATAAAATTTTACAAACTACGGATGCATTATGTATTATAGCAACTTTTACAATAACTATAACGACGAGGTAGTATTAACATCTACTTAAATATATATTATTATAAATAAGTTAAAATTAAATATGTTTTACAGTTATAATAAATACAGTTACAAAAATTATATATATTAATTGAAATCTCAAGTGGTACACGATAAAAAAGTACAACGTTTTAACTTATGTACTTTATTTCCTTAGCTTCCTATCTTTCTTCGATATTGAGCGTACGTATAAAGTATGCAATAATTAAGATTAATATCACTGAATATATCCGCCTTATATGTTTACATAGGAATTATCACAGGTCCATCTGTAAACTTTGTAATCGTTCGAACGCCGAGCGCTTTTCGGACTTTTATAAAATGTACCAGACGTCATGTACAAGTAATTTTAGCAACCACATGATTAATTTTGCAGCAAGTAGCTGAATTTTTATGTCGATATAAGTTTCGACGATATATTTTAGATCATCGGAGTGATTTGTTGCATTTCTATTTAAGAAAATTCCAATTATGATTGTAATTTCCTTCCCTTTTAAAATTTATTAAAGTTGGCTCACGAACAATTATTAAAAATCTACAAATTATAAAAATCCTGGATCTTATTGTAAACTCACAAAATGTTTTTGTAAAATGTAGTTGATTTAAAAATTATATTATATGTTATATTATTACAATTATTGTACGTATAAAAAAATAAATGAATAAATAAATTTTAGTATCATAAATTTCATATATGGATTAAAAAACGTGCATACGTTGCTTATCAATTAGGGAACGCTACTTAGCACATTTACGAAAACAATAGAACGTTTTTTCACGTTACTGCTTTGTTTGGAAAATACAAAAAGAAGGAGATAACGTAAAAAGTAGACACGCGGTAAAAAAGTAACTACAGTGACAAATTAGTCCACTCGAGAGGGAACACTTGCGCAGAAAATGCAGAGGTAAACGACTCGAGGGTGACACTTCGCGAGGAATGGCGCCGGAATTGCATTTAGACTAAACAGCGCTCATGGCACAAATAGGAAGCTTGGAAGTTCGTTCATCAGGATTCAACTCAGCCCTTGTATATACAGGGTCTTCTAGAATGGTGAACATACTAATGCTAGTAATGCAGATGTGGATTGCGAACACTGGAAGAGACATTAGTATCTCGTGACCGAGAACCGAGGAAGATGATGGAGATGACGGAGATGACGGAGATGACGAACACAATGACAACGCTCCTATACGACCACAGTTTTATGATTATTTCTACCAGAGAAGTAATGTCATCCGGGGCTGATTATATTAGTCATTGGGAAGGTAGTAATACATGTGTTTTTCATTTACTTTAATTCGATTACTTTATTCGATCGTATCTCTAGATTTAATAAGATCTATATATATATATATATATATATATATATAGTTTAAAACTATCATATGGGGATTATTATAAAATTAAATTTTCTGATACACCGAGATAACGATGTAAAAGTAAAATGCGTAATAGGTAAAATTAAAGTGTCGACGTCGATAATAGATTTAAGAAATTAGTTACGTTACATTGATTCAAATATCCATTCAATTTATGCTCAAATTTATTCGCGATAGTAATTCAATGATGAAAGAGAAATAGAGATAAAGTTAGAGAATGATATAATGTAAATGGATTAGCAATAATGGTCTATAATCAGTTATGGCATTATAAATTAATTATTCGTGTACATAAGTAGACAATATTGGCTCTACGAATTTCGCAAGTTAATGAAATCTCTATCAATTCTCGTTAAAGAACAGGGAATCTGATCTCTTTTACATAATACCTACGAGGTTTCGATAATAATACTTTGGTTTTGTAAACGTTTATCTCTAATATAGTAGAAAAATGGAAATGTTGTTGAAAATGAAGAAAACCACTTTGATCTCGAGATTGCATCGAGAGCATTCAAAAAAACAATTCCTTGCTTTTACGCAAGCATAAAATTTTAGGAGAAATTCACAATAGGTGCCCCGATAGTTACTATTTTCTAGAATACCGGCTACATACAAATACACTCTATTCGCGTTCCTAATCGAAAGGGCACAGTTATCGTGGCTACACGATAGTGGGTGGGAGCAATACACAGTGTTGCATACGCTTACGTTGGTTCGGGGTTCTCTTCGGTATTTGCGTAATTATTGGGAGACCGGAAGCGAGCTCGAAGCCGTTTACGTTGGCTGTGCATCATCGTTAGAAGGGCAAACGCGAACGCTGGACTCGGCACTTTTCATTAGGACAGAGGGCGGAGGGAAAAAGTGCATAGTGCATTTACGCGCGGTACGTTTCATTTTTCATCATTCCTCGAAGCAAGAAAGGTTGATACCAACGCCAAGTTAGCTGATTGGAGCGACTGACTTGGCACGTTAATCGCGTGCGTTAGCCCATTCGACGATCGATGGTCTTTCCGATGGATCTAATCAACTTTTAGTTTTTATAATTGCATTTTATATTACATCGATCCTAATCACCGGAAGTCCGTCGATATTTTTTTTGCGACTGCTCGCGTTTTTATAATAAAGTAGTTCGTTGAACAAAGCTTTTAAAATTTAACCGTTCCTAACTTTTATACTATAAATATTTACCAACTTACGAACCAAGTAACCAAAGTGCGAGATACCTACACTTTTCTTCGATAAAATAACTATCGGATATAGGAATTTGAGATTTTAAATGAAACCGTCTTAAATGTGTGCTATCAGAAGTAATAAATCTAGATTAAATGTACTGGATATTTTTCCCTAAGTTTTAACTTTTGATTGCAGGATACGAAAGTTTTACAATGTTCAATTTCTGTTCTCCAGGGAAGCCGTCTAGATTTTAAGCAAAAAAACTTATTAGGATGTTGGTCTATCTTTAAGAATACAAAAAGAACGAATTCTTTTTTTTAAAAGAAATTTCGTACTAAATTTATTTTAAAGACGTACTTAGAACAGATATAGGGATCGTATGGAAAGAAAAATTATTCATCTTTCATCGCTAATTTAATTAGTAAACCTTGAAACTTGTAATTACAATCACAGCACGAGTTCTCTCAATTTATGACTTCGTACAAAAATTTTAAAGTTCGCCAGATCTTAGAACTTCTTAATTAATGGATCTAGAAGATTTTACAAGAGTAAGCCAAAAAATTTATTTGCGTTTCCTAAATAATTCAAGATTTTTTATTTTATTTTGAAAAAGGAACTATTCTTAAATATCAAAATATCGTAATAAAATTATTACCTACAACTCTAAGAATCGATATTCAACGATACGATTTCGTTCGTTTCGGAATTTTACTTTTTACCTCGAAGAGAAGATCGAATCTTATCGTGTTCATCGTTTACGTTCTCATTCGCGTCGTATAATTAATGGATAATTAATCAAAGTAATTCGATATAAAAATTCTTGTATATATACGTGAATCGCGAAAAAAATATGCTTCAACCCACGATAATGAAAGTTATAAAAGTTCGTTCGTAATCGGTACATTACGTGTGTATAAAGTGCACCGCTGGTAATAAATCAACACCAAAACGTATCTACGTAAAAAAATCTGATTTTACTTTTCGATGTAGAAATATAATTAAGCATTATTATTTTTTCCATAAAGTATCGGAAAAAATGGTTAAAATGTTAATAAAATAATTTTGACGATACGATAAGAAAACCCGATTATATTCCACCGCTTGGTTACGATACATTCGTTCGCGATGTGTACCTTATCTAAACACAAGCTAGCTTACCGGATCATGAAAACGCCTCGCGGCTCAATAACGAACGAAACAGCGAAAGAACATAGAGAGTAAAATAATTAATTCCTTTTAGCCGGAGATTATCTCCGGAAAAGTACCGAGTGAATTAATCGAGCAAAATCGATACGGTGTGCGAGGGATGGAGAGAGAGAGAAAGTTCACGGAAAGCGATATACGCCTGAACCTTTCGTTCGGGTATACGTGCTCCAAGATCCTCGGCTGAAATTTTCCTTCGCGAACGCGTAAGCAAACGTAAGAGTTTGCCGTTGCACGAAGCTTGTACGCGGACCGAGAGCTGCGTGTAACGAGGGAGCTCACGCTCGCAGGCTCCATTATTGTGCAAATCAAGGGAAATGTAAATCACAGCCGCATTTGCATGCGGGATTACGCGTCCGGGCTTTCAACGCGGAAAAATTCAGGTGCGCGCGGCTCCGTGTAAATTGAATGTCGCCTACACCGAATGTCGCAATGCAGTTACATCAAAGGTTCCTAACGCGTGATTTTTATCTTCCCTCTTTCGTTAGTTTTCATTTAAGTAGAAAACTCGACACTTGGCCAAACTCCTTCCTTCCTTCCTTCCTTCCCTCCTTCCTTCCCTCCTTCCTTCCCTTCTTCGTCCCTTCTTTCTTCCTTCGAGTAAAATCAGGCTGGAAAAGCGAGCACTTTGCCTTTCCGAATAACGAAACCGATCGTTTTTAAGTGCTATTTAGAAACTATTTTACGATCGATGAAAAGTTTTTTCCATGAAATTGGAACGGTCTTTCGAGAGGCGAAAAATAAATAATGTTTTCCCACTTAAAATTAGTAGGAATAATCAAGGTTGAAGATTTTGAAGTAAGGCAGGACCACGGAAAATGGAAAAGTTGCGCCTAGTTGGTGTAACGAGCGGATCAAAGCAAAATAGAAAAATCGAGTGGTTGGAAACGTGGCTCGGTAAATTACTCGGTAAATTACTCGGTAAATTACTCGCATCCGCGCGGCTCCTAAATTATATCTTGAAACCAAGTTCGCGGGCGTTACGTGTACACGCGCGTGTCCACGAGAGCTCGTAACTCGATCGGCGGTCAAACGTACAGTACAGTTTTGCTAAGTACGCTGCTTTGCGCGATGTTGGCTTTACCCCACTGGAATTTACCCCACCCTCTTTATGAGCATGGCTAATCCAAACTCATCCTACATTGGATTCGTGCAATACTTGAATCGTGCCCGATTCTCTCGACTCTATCATTGTATTACCCAGCGAACTCGCGCACACGTTAGTGCCGTCACGCCTGAACAAACTTCCGCATTACCCAATGAATATTGTTTAACTATCTCGTTCGAGGGTTGCATTTTACAGGTTTTTGATACGACGAGGGAACTTCGCTAAATATTCGTTCTACCATCGATTCTCCGTCGATATCGTAAATAATTTCTCGTTTGTTCGCCCTTGTAATATTGTTATTACGCAAGTTGTTATTTCGTTATTACATAGGATTATCCGCATGTATTTTTGATCGTATCCTTAATTAAATACTTGGTTTAAAATATTTGCGAATTCGAATACCTTGTGAAAAAGATTAGTATTCCGTATATTGTGATTTCGCGAGGCCGTAACGTAAGGCGGAAAATTTAAAACGAGTCTTTCGCTGCGATTCGTTAGTATCGTAAGAAAGTAAAATTAAAAAAGATAAAATTCAAGACCGAAAATTTAAAATTCTGATAATGAGTTGTAAGATTAAAATCTCGTAAGAGTTTTGAAAGATATATAAAAATCTATTAAATGGAAGGACGGATACTCGCTAATGAAACATCTTGTAAGAGATTCTTATTGGAAATACGACGAAAAATTACCTACTATCTTTATTACTCTCCTTCTCCTCTGTATCCTTCGCTCTCTGTTCCTCTGTTTTATTCTATTTTCTTCTCTTACCTATGAGTCTTGGAATAGACAACCTGTAGAAGTGAAGTTTCCTTTATAAAGCTTTAAAATGAACCGAGTATTATTAGACTGACAGCGAATACCGCAATTTTATTATTCTTGGTTAATACGCGTATTCTGCAAAAAATTATTCGTTTAATAAGCTATATTACACTCGTTATATATTTTCTCGTATATTTTTTCAAATTCATAATATTTAAGAAATCGTTGTACTTTCCAATTTATCTTTTTTATAATTTTACTTTTCTAATAAACGGTGTTTTTAAGGCGATTTAATTTTTGAAAATGTTATAAATAATATTTGTCGAATAAAATTTTTACTTGGATATAATCCGTATAAAATTTTTTACATTTCCACACGATCGCACAATGTTAAATAACTTAACTTTTAACGCGAATAATCTTTAATTAAATAAAAGTTTTAATTACAACTTTTATCGGTATAACTAATTAATAATAATTAACGAAAAAGAAAAAATGATTTGAACATTTTTATCGCATTTTACGAAAAAAAACAGAACAAAATAAACATTATCGTTCGTTCAATTAGAATTAGTACTACTATTTCCTCAGATGTAAGTTAAACTTGTGGAAAAATATAAATGTCATTTTACACTTAGCATAAAGAAAAGTACTAAGCTGTGCGAAACGAAGAATTGGTTCTCTTTGTTATAGTGCCGGGAACACTCGAGGCATTTTACAGTCTACGTTCAATACCTGGGCTCTTTAATTGGAAATGCGTTTTCCTTCAACGGCAAACTACTTCGACC
This sequence comes from Dolichoris vasculosae, assembly GCA_018907195.1. Lineage (NCBI taxonomy): Eukaryota > Metazoa > Arthropoda > Insecta > Hymenoptera > Agaonidae > Dolichoris > Dolichoris vasculosae. The sequence goes on along the minus strand of JACCHY010000002.1, from coordinate 15,358,863 downwards.
ATTGAACCTTCACGGAAAAAAAGAACAAATGCTTGTTCGAGTTAAAAGAAATAAAAGGAATATAGTGCTCTGCAGTTACGTAAAAAAACATAAACAAGTCATTGAAGTAATCTATTGGAATATCGACAGCAATTTATTATTTTTAAAGGACGCAACATATTTTTTTAATTATCAGTTCTGTAATTATATCATTTATATATAGACCAAAATTGTACAAAAATAATAATTCGCTAGAATAGCAGTCGCTAATCCGTTAAAACTATTACTTTACGAGTAAATTATTCGAATCGATACAAATAAATTAATTTTTTGATAGGAAAAATAATGATTTTAAGTTTTCATTTTAATAACCATTACGATCAAATTGGATATTTTATTATGATAAATGTCCGTACTCGATCTTTCCAAACATTTAATTGTTTGGAAGAAGATTTGCTTTAATAATAAAAAACGCTATAATCTTTCTGCAGTGGCTTCATATTTATGAAACACGATAAAATATTAATCCAAAAAAATAATAAATTGAACCTAAATATTTGAATTCGGATTGTTTTTCATTGTATTTTCTTTACACGTTCGATGAAAATGATTAAGCTGTTTTTTAATACCTTGATTAAGCATACGTTGGTAGTACTTCGATGCAACGCATTACGTGAGTATTAAACTATAATTACCATCATTTATTATTATTCGAAAAATTATAGTGTAAATCATCTTCGATTAACTTAAAATAAATGTAGCTATTTATGCCATATAAAACATAATTATGAAAATTTGTTTAATTAAATTATTTTCAATTTTAATTGTTTTTATTATTTATATATCAACTTTATTTTATAGTCTTATCATAACTTCAAAATAATTTAATCATTTAGAAACCTTTACATCGTTTATAAATAATTTTTTCTTAAATATTATAGTGTATTCGTAATCATTTTTGAGTATACTAAAAGTTTAAGTTTTATTTTTCAAGGAAAAATATTTGCAGATTTATTAATTTTATATAGATTATAGAACATAAGAATATATTTGCTAGATTTTTATGTTATAGCTAATCATTAAATAAGCTAGACACACATAAAAATGTATAAAAATGACACATAAGTACGATAAGAAAAGAACGATTACTGTTAGAAATATCAGGCAAATTATTTTATTTGTACTTAAAAAATACTAATATCGCTAATTATTACATAAATAGTATACGAAATATTTATATATAATTGTTAACGTTTATCTAAATAAAATATAAGAAGGTTTAAAACATAATGATTTTTCCATAAAATATTTTTAAGTACACCGTGTCAAAATACTTATAAAAGATATCGAATGTACTTTTTAAAGTCCTCAAAAATTCTACAACTTATAAAAAAAATGAACTTTAGTCAAAGAATTACCGATAACGATATGCGCGACCTCGTCATAACTTTATTCACACATCCGCGTTAATTTATGCATTAATTGTGAAGCTGTGTATACTCCATCTGCATATATTCACTTCTCTTGCTCTTCTACAAAATGTAAACTAAAGTCATTTATATATGAGTGTGTGGGTGTGGGTATGCGTACATCCAACGAATAAATTTTGTACGCCAATCAAACGAACATCTCTCTAATTCTCTTACAGTTATAACTAATGCCGGTCGGTCACTGCACTGAATTACTCGAAATATTATTGACCCAACACTCTCAACGTTCTCAATACTATTACGCAAAATAGCGTTTATCGCTTCGCCAAATATTACGCCGTTTATATTCTCTCGCTCCCTCTTTTCATTTCTATCTCTCTTTTATATAGCTAATGTATTCCCATTAATCGCGTAATCTTGCACGATACATTAAACATAAAATTAGCGCTGTCTATCGATTGGCAAATTATGTACGAATTAAGAAGATATATTATTAAAAGAATTATGTTTATACCTCGATTGTATATTACCAATAATTACAATTTGTTTAAACTACAATAATTTCCATTTAAATTTAAAATTATTAAGGTTCTACATATTCATCTTTTTAATAAACTCTTTTTAATAAATTCCAATTTTTAGAAATCAAACTTAATTGATCAAATTTAATTATGCTTAATCTAAATATATTTGCATTTGTTAAAAAATAAATAGTTGAATATAAATCTTTTTTCTTTTAGATTTTCAGAAATTTATGCTATCGGAATTTTAATTGACAGTTGAAATATTAAAATTTATGTCAGTATAATAAAACAACTTAAAAATAAACAAAATAGTGTAGAAAATTCGCTAGATTTAAATATTTTAATTCAATCTTTTAATAATGCAATCATGAACAGAAAATATGATTCTCATGTTACCTTTAGCATAGAAAAATCATTTTTCTATAACTAATTTCTTTTCTTTATAAAACGAATAAAGATATAAAAAAAAAATTTTTTCAACGCAAATTTATCTACTTTTTTTTTACTATCGATGAAAAGATTTTTATTCATTTGAGAGTATTTACTTTTCATCATTCATAGTTTTACCTATACTTTGCTTTCTATGATTGAAATCTATAAATGTATATGTACATATACACAGCTTGTATCTGAGTTTTGTTAACCACGTTAAAATGATGAGAAAATTTCACTGAATCGCGTTATACATACTTTAAACTGCACAAAATTTTCCTTTTATACACGTTTTAATAACTTTAAGTAATTCTCCAACAATTTTTTCGTTTAGGATTATTCATGACAAAAATTATTTAAATAGTTTTTTAAAATTTGTTGTAAATGTCGAAAAAATCTACATTTTTTTGTGTATAATAATTTTATAAATATTTTCATTGCTTTATTGTTTTAAAGTATAAAACCTAAAATGTCATTCATAATATTTATATTATATTTTATATCGAAGATTATGTAAAAAATTTTAAACTATCGTCATAAATAAAATATATTCGCTAAAAAATTACTAAATTATATTTTGTACCTATTTTTCCTTAATACTATGAATATTTTATCGCATTTCTCGTTTAATTTATCTCTACATCAACTTTTCGGATACTAATTGAAATAATTATCACTAAAAATTAATAATCAGTGATAAAATAAAGTTGAAATGAAATAGTCATACTATTTTTTGTAAATGTTATTGTTTGTAAATAATTTTGTACCGATTCATACGAAATTCCTCAAAGAAAAATATTTTTAGGTATACTTTATAAAAGTTTAACACTGTTACATGAAAATATTCTATTTACTTGAATCCTAAATTTGATTTGACCTACAGTTTTATCTCGAGCTTTTAGATTACGTTGCTGTAAAAATCAATTGTTTCATCAGATTGTTTGATTTTATTTCTCAAACAATTCGTATTGATTGCTTAGTACAAGAAATAAAAAAAGAGCTTAAGCAAAGCGATTCATTAATGAATTTTCTAACACCGTATGTTACACTCGTCAATCAAGCTGGATTTCCAAAGACGATATGTTTGTTATTCAAAAAATATATAACTAGGATGCATTCAATCAAAATGTTGTAATTAGATTTAATGAATTTACCACACTTGTGATCGCTAAAAAGAAACTTTTGTATTTTTCTTCTTGGATTTTATTTATTTTATTATTACAAAAAAATACACTAACAATTTATGTAACGCGCAAAGTAAATAGTATTATAATTTTAAACTGTCCATTGAAATGCATTTCGATCAAGAAACGTATTTTATACATATGATGATTCGTAATTAGTTATATTAATAAAAGTGATATAAAAGGAATGGAATTTTGAATTTTAAATGTATTAGTAGAAGTAACGTAGTGCAATCGTAGTTAAAAAGTGGTATTTTAAAAATAAGCAGTATTTGCAGGTGAGAATAAATTTATCTAAAAGAGGAGTAGAACAACAAAATAACACCTAAGGTACGAACTCGGCTCGGTTGAAACGTACGCGTATAGCAAGATCGAGTGGAGGATTTTACGAGCGTAATGCATGATGAAATCGAAACAACTATCCTATTTACTGCTGCTTACCTTGCATTGCTTTTTCTAGGTTGTTGGCACGATGTACGAAGAATTTCTTTTTTATCCTTTGAATCGAGTGACTGCGGAAATATTACTATATTAACGCAAAGGGAAGGTGAAAGGATTAACTGGAATGCTTGGGATAAGAGTCTTATAGTGATAAAAGAGTGCAGGAAAGAGATTTCCAGGCCGAGTGAAAAATTATAGGAGTAAAAGCTACATTTTATCTAGATATAGATCTATTTTTCTTCTTTCAAATTTAGTGCAACTGATTTTTTATAAGAATTCCCTGTTTTATATCGCTTTATCTAATTAACGAAGAAGTATTAAAGAGTATAAATTGCGGAAATCGAGACAATATTTTAAAAAATATTAGTAAATATATTTTATACGAAATCGATTGAAAAACATGTATTGAATACGATTGATAAATACGATATTCATAAAAACATCGGATCGTACCAAATATTTTATAATAGTTTAAAATGCACAGCCAGTGGAAATCGATAAATTAAAAATTATTGAAATATTGCTCATGGCGTGATAAGACAAGGACCTGAGGCAATAAATTATATTAAAATAAAGTGCGATATTATTATGTACAATACCGTTGCTATAAGTTTACGGTGAGTAAAACATTTCAATTAATTTCGCTAATAACGAAAAATTACTAGTTTAACTCCAAATAATATTCAAAATGTTTTATTATAATCGCACGAGTGTAAATTTAATTCGAATAAATTAATTCATAAAGTAATTTTTATTCGTGTATTATAAAAATAAGATAAGAGTTGTTTCTGAATTATAAAAAGAAAAATTGAATAATAGTTGAATATAATTTTTATATTATTTATTCTGCACGAAAAAATTCCGATAAGTTAAAATAATTTATTATATTTTTTTATGTATATGATCAATATTTATCGAATTTAAATCGGTTATTTATATTTTCTTAAAATATAATTCTTTTGAAACAATATTTTTTAATTTTTAAATTTCGTTAGAATTTCATTGATATCAATTCCTTTATTAAATTCAATATTAGCTATTCTTAATTTATAATCGAATTTTTTATTAAAAGAATTTTTCGTGGTGTATGTTTTTATCGTTTGTGTTATTTCTGATTCAAGAATCAAATTATATTATACGTAAAATATGTATTTAATATTAAAAAAATCAAAAAAGTAATTGAAAGGACAAAACGTAAAAATCATAACTAAGATTTAAAATATTATTGTTTGAAATATCTAATGCATCAGTTTTTTAATCTGCAATATCAAAATACATACTGTAACATCAAAATAGCGACTAATAAAAGAGAACGACTTTCGAAAGTAAACGTAATAGCCAAGCTATACAATGACGACATTTAACCGTTGTTTGTTATTACCGGTTAAAATAATCTATAGTTAGGTCTGAGTTAGCTTAGCTCAGTTTAGTTAACTTAGACAAGAGAAATAGAAAGACAGGGTGAATGAAGGCAGTGAACCTCATTTTCGGCTTCCTTTATCTTACTCGATTAATGAAGCTTCTAGGTTTTAATTAGCAAAGCTCCTTGATGTATCTTTTACGGTGAAATGACAGTTCTAACATGAATTTTATGAACCTCATATTAGAGAATAATTGAAGATAATTTTTTTCATAATTTTTAAGTGACGGTATCGTAAATTCAATTCTGGTATGTATTTTTTACGAATGTATTTAACGAAGAGTTAAAAAACTGAACAAATAAAATAATTCACCATGAAATGATGAATTTCTTATCATCCATCGTTTAAAGCGTTTTATTTTACATTAAAATTGTTTATATAATATTTATAATGTAGCGTATAAAAATATTCACATGATAAACGTTAGTTTAACTTGAATTAATCGTTAACATAACCTAAAATCATAGGCAACATTATACTATACGTTTGTACTATTTTATACATAATTTGCATTATTATATTGCGTAATTTTGACTTATATATACATAGATACTTTTATTCTAGGTATTGTATTAAACAACGAATAATTAACATCATTTTTTACATAAATTGCTCATAAAAAATTGACATAAAAGAAATAATTTTTTTATTCTAAATTATAAATAAAAATTATGTGATAATAATAACGATTAAAAATATGCTCTAAAAATAAAAGGGTTTTTCATTTAAAAGAATTATTTTTTTCAAAAATCTTAAGTCTTAAAACATGGACATCTTTCTTAAATTTAAAATCTAATTTATATAAAAAAATTTTCTTGTGTGTTCAAAAAACTTTTATACATTTCATTTTTAAAGTATGCTTTACGAAGAGTACATCAAATAAGTAATTTTATATTATAAAATCCTTTAACTTCTGCTTAGATAATTTAAATGCTAATAAAAAGGTGATAACAATTATTCATGAAATATATTTTATCATATCACATTAGTCTTACTTACATATTTAAATGTAAAATAATAAATTCATCTTATTAACTGTTACTTTAAGTTTAATATAAATTTTCTATATGTAAAAAAATATTACAGTTATCGTTCATTATTTGCTTATGCGAAAGAAAATTCTACAATGATTTTAGTCTAATCATAAAAATGCAAAGTGATCAAAAACAAACCGTGATTTATATACAGACGTATGACAACGCCATCTTTCATTATTTAGTATCTAGTTTAAACTAAAAAATGCTTCACGTGTTTATTTATGTTATTTAATATTTCACATTGCAATAATAGCCTCGCAGAAAATTCGGTTTGCACTGAACCAATATGGTTAATGTGTGGCGTATTTGGTCATTTACCGTTATTAGCTGTAGGTACGGCCCTACATCTAATTTTACTAACGGAGAGTGACATGACCCTCGAAGTATCAAGTAGCTTAAACCGAGGTTTCAAACGTTTCCACTTACGTGATGTAGCAAAAGTAGATGAGAAATTTGAGCACGATTGAGGATGAACTCGTTATGAGGTTTGCATGAACGAAATTTGATACGATAAAATTTAGGAAATTGAAAGGAATAAAGGTAGATAATAATTTAGATAAATAGAATAGCACTTATTCGAATTTACCGAAAGATGTACGAGTATGTTACATGATTTTACAAACGCACTTTGTAAACATAGTATATATTTATAATTATAAAATTTCATTCGTTTATTTTCATTAATTTGTAATTTAAATTCTTCTTATTTAATATCATGGTTTACTCTTTGAGCGAATTGCAATCTTTCCATGTTCGCGGTTTGACGTATAGTTACGTTGGCTACGCGAACTTCATGGGAGAAGATATACAGCGGCAGAAAGAGAGTGTGTGCGTGTGTGTGAGAGAGAAGGAGGGAGAGGAAATTAGGCGAAATATTTCACGTTGTTACCGCGGAAAGCGACAAGCGTAATTATAGTCTAATGCGAGGATTACGCCAGTACTTAACGTTTACCTCTGTTCTTGTATGTTGGTTTGAACAAGTTGGAAAAGCTCGGTTGAAATAAGTGAGCTGGTAATATATAAAAGGGATCATAGTTGCAGTTTATACCTAAAACCAATCGACGTGTGTTGTCTTTTTATAGGCCTGTTCAATGTTCTTAAAGTCTCAGTCTGAATAAGATTCTATCGATGACAAGCTCGTAAGAGAGTTGGCAACTTTAAGAAATTTATCGGATTCGCGAATGTATTTCGAAACTACAAAAGACTTCTTTCCCGTAAATTTTATTATATATTTAGTACCAATCTCCATTCGATCGAGGTACCATCAATATTACGTTAGAATTACTAATTAACTATTTATCGCGAACTTTTTTCGTACATGTTTGCTAACAGACTATAAAAATTAAAGCTCAATTATCATTGTCACATTTAGAACTTATTACTTATTATCTATCATTGGCTGTATCTTTCATCCTTTTCTTTCTTCGTTTTTTATGTGTGCGATACTTTTAGACTATAATACTTATATGGATCTTAAACTATTTGATATGTTATTTCTACGATTAACGTTTTATTTCACATATCTGATCTTCTAAATTATATGACTTTAAACGATATGATACAAAAATATTAATTTTCTAAAGGAAATAATTATTATCAATATTTTAAGTATTACTTGAATATTTGCAATTATATATTATAAGTTTAAAATATTAATTTACTTAAATTAATTTACTTTATATGCGTCAACTAATTATGTTTGTCACTCTTCGTATTGAAATCTAAAAATCTACACGGCTTTTTATATCGATCAAAAACGATTACAGATTCGATAATTGAGCGCGCTGATTCGTGCATTATTAAGAATAGAGTCGATAACATGCCGTTGCAGATTCAGACCGATCAGCCGGTAAACGCGAGAACCGGAAGCCCAAAGCTCTTCATTCTATTCGAAATGGATGGAGCTGATAATTATGATTCGAGATTCTGGGCGAATTCCGCGCATTCGCGTTGGCCAGTGCTCCGATAGCAAAGAACCACTAGCTAAGAGAAGGAAAGTCGGTGCAAGCGAGAGACGAAATGTAGGAAGTAATACTGGAAGGGCCTAGATTTTCATTCGATTTCGCGATGATTAAATGATCCTCGAGACCGACTTTGTGGGCCAATCAGAATCCTAGAGAGAACAACCAGTATGGCCGTCGTTGCAGTTACTGCTTCGTTCTCGAGCCATTATTCCTAGTTTCCGCTTTCCAGTTTCTCTCTCGGTCTGCTTTAAGCGACTCGATCGTTCTCGTATTCTACTCGCGTTTCAGGCTAATGAATTTGTGGTTGCGACGCGACGAAGAGTAGGAGCTTGGCTCTGCAAGATTGGCATAGAAAAAGGAATCACCGAATCTACTAACACCGCTACTTTCATAGTTGTATTGTTTATGTTGGATGAAGCTGGAGGAAATTAGGAATGCTGCCATTTGTCGGCTATAATGAAAGTATTCGTTATGTTATGTTCGATACCTTCGGAAGATTTATAGATTGTTTTCTTTAATACGTTTGCATGGATTGGATTTAATTTGCTACGAGAGAAACTTTTCTAGAATGAATACATCTTATTTAAGGTTCGTCGATAACTTTTTTCAAATTAAATTTTTCTCGATATTTTTTAGTTTTTATTACATTAAAAATACTTTTTTTTATTAAATGCAAAGAATTGTAAAAAATTATATATATATATATTGTTTTATTTGTAGAGAAAATATCTTTCTATTATTTTTTCAAAATTATTTATACCCATTTTCAAAATTTCATCAACTACACGTTAAAATTTAATTTTATAAAATGCAATTATATTTAACTTTTAATTTATTCTAATAACCTACAATTTTTTAATAATAATTCGTAACAACATTATAACTTTTGTTACTATTAATTGATATATGTACGTATATACATATATAATTATGATATTAATTTTTCAATGGATTCCAAGAATCTTTGACGATTATTTTTTGTTTAGATATTTTTAAATAATTATATTTATAATGATAATTAAATAAAATGTTACAGTGAGTTTTCTTAATTTAAATTTTTATGAAATTGACTTTTAAACTAAATATTTATATAACACAGTTTGATATAAATGAAATTTTAATTGCAGAAAAATAAAGCAATTAGCTTCGTTTCTCTATTTTCATATAAAATCAGACATTAATACTTGCACATCTATATTCAAAGTGATATACTATGCAACGATAGTAAACCGAGCCATCTTGATACATAATTATGCAAAACTTTGGCAGTATTCATGATTTGGTTACACTGATGTAATACAAACAAAACTAAACATCATAAATCATTTTAAAGTTATACAATATTAATCAACGATTTTAAAGTAAATATATCGATTAACCCATATTATTATCAGAACATTTACAATCTAATTTACCATTTATTTTAGTTCAATTTAAACATTTACTATTTTTCGTAATACAAAAATTTTAATTCAGAATATAATGAATATAAAAAAATTGTTAAATCTAATTGAATAGGAATATAAATATATATATACATACTCTTATATATACAAAAAATTCTATATATAATAATAATACATGGACATAATATAAATATATACCAAAAAAATTATCATTATTATTAATTTTTAAATATAAAAATTTCAAATCTATTTAAAATATACTTTTTGATTTATCATTACTTTATAATAGTATAAATAAAAGTTCTATTTGTCATACAAATACACTCTTTATTAGTCTGTAAAAACCACTACTTTAAATCGATATTTATATTTTTTAATTACATGAACTTGATGTTCATAAAAAATTGTAAATTTTATTTATTTCGTGGTGTATACAAATTTTTATTCATTAGAATATCTGATAATAATCATTTTTTGTTTAAAATTGTTTTCTAATAATTCAATTATTAATTTAAATGGTATCTATATATTTAAAAATAATATTTTTTTGTGGGTTAAAACTGATAATTTAGAAAATATAATAATTTCTTGTATATTATAAATTAAATATTATAAAATCTTTACTGTAAAAATTTTTTTAAAAATACTATACTTATATTAAAATTTTTTCATTATTTTTCTAAATTATATGATAAAACATTTACTGCTAAATAAACACTCTAATTGGTATTATTTATAAACATGAAATATATAAAAATATTAAGGTTCCATGCTTTCGATTAGTTGGCTTGTAATAATTAAACTTTACCTTGTACACCCAATAGATTCATTTATTATACCAAATAATAAATGTACACCATAACAAAAAGTAATTTCTTTTCAATATTTCTATCAACATACCTTCGAAAAATTGAAAATAAATTTTATAATACGATATATATATATATATATCCTATTAAATAAAAATTCTAAAATTTATATCATAAAAAAATATTAAAAAATTAAATGTTATTTATAAAGTTATGGAAGTTTAAAAAAACTATCAAAAAAATATTTAATTGTTCACTCAATTATCCATTTAATTTTGATATCTATATAAAAATAACTTTTCCACGTATTTTTAATTTAGATTTTTCTAATATAATCACTGAGTTTTCCTTTTATTTCTTAGATGTATAGATAATTAAAACAACTGTTTGTGCCCAAGATTCAATAATTGAACTAACATAAATTGAATATGCCGCTTTGTAATTAATAGAATTCTAATTAATATTTCGTATGAATTAAAATTCCATAAAATTTCAATCATGAATTAATTATCAAGGAATTTTACATATTCACATCGAGTGAATCAATTACACATTATGAATACATATACTTATTACTTGGGTAGATCTTCTCGTTAAGCTCATTCAACTTATCGCTTATATGACTGTAGATTTATTCTATGAACACTTCTGGAATTGAAATATTAATAAAATTTTTTTAATTAATCTCAGTCTAATCGCATAAAATGTATTTTTTATTCACAATAAATTAGATTAACCGGAAGATCCGACGTGGAAAAAATCCACTGAAAAAAATTTAATTTTGGAAACATTTTGTATCTATAATAATTTATTTATACTTTTGCATTATATATTTGAACATTTTCGAAATTTAAAATTTGGTATTTTTCTTTTATATTCTTATAAAATATTTTATATAGATCTAAAAATTGGTACAATTATTTCTATTTTAAATATAAAGAATCATCCAGATGTAAACTACGATAAATAAAAAATGTTTAATACTTTATAATTTGAAAGAAAACTATTTTATTTTATGAATGAATAAAAACAAAACTAAACTATAATCATTGCTTATGATGCTTATTTTAAACGCATATTTTAGCTAGATATGATATGCATTATTAAAATAAATTGTGATAATATTTGGAAAGCTGAAACACTTAATGTCTACTAAGATATCATAGATAAATATTTTTTTTTATTACATAAGTTAAAAATAGTTAATTGGATTCAGAGCAAAATTATAGTTAAAAGTAACTTTAATTTTTTTATTTTTATATTGAAAAAATTGAACTAAAAGTAAAGAAACAAGTATAAATAATATCTCAAATCATATTTAATTCAAAGACATGAATTTTAAATGTATAAGATTATTTGAGAATTGATCCAAATAAAAGAAATTGATACATTCGGAAATGTTATATTTTTAACCGCGAGTCAGTCATTAAGCCAACTTTGTAAGTAAAACTTTTTATTCTTTACGAATTCATGTTCGTAAGAAAAAAGCTTGCCAAGGCACTTGTAGATTGATCGTATGAAAGAGGAAAAAACTTGACCCCCTATTTTGCTTGCGGCGTCTTGACAGTCATGAGATACGCTATTCGTGACTATGATGAAAAGAGTGAAATAGAAATCGCGAGAAAGAAAAGTGGAAAGAAAAGTTTAAAAGGAATGAAAAAAAATTAAAAGAATAATAATATAGAAATAGAAATCATAAAGAGGATAAACAAAAATGTAAAAAAATCGTTCCAAGTATTAATGTATAATGGAAGGATGAGCACAAAAAAAATATAAGCTACGAGAAATCAAGAAATAGCATGAGAAAAACTTGACTAAAAAATAAGAATTCGAATAAGTGTATATTGTAATATACACCTTTTTAATAAATAGGATGACAAAATGAGAAAAAATATAAAATATACTATCATTAAAGTAATGAAATCATTATTTTATATTTAATATATAAAATTATTAAAACCATTTTATTTCAGATTATAAATAATAATTATATTATTTATTGTATAATGAAAATTTAGAAAGCAATTATGTAAAAAAAATGTTATTATTTAAAGAATATGTGTTATGTATCGGTTGTATAAACGATATTTCAATAATAAATAAAATGTTTATGAAACACATTAAAATGAAAAGTTACTTTATAATATATTTAAAACCTACGAATATTTTATACAATTTTTTCTTATTTTTCATAAAAATATTTAGAACTAATTTTCCGAACTTCATCATACATTATTTTAATTTCGAAAATACGTAAATATTCTTCTATCGCCAATAATCAGTGACTTTCATGCTGTAAGAAATTAGCCGGGAACTACAGAAACAAAAATTAAAAAGGCGTCTAAAAGGAAGGAAAGAAGAAGTTAAACAAGAATCTTAGAGTATTAAGCAGAAGCGAGACAGACGAAGCAAACTAGGACCGTCTTTTTCAACTTCTCTTCTCAGAGAACTTCATTTACGGAAGTAGAGAGAGAGAAAGTAAGTTCGCATCGTTAGTTATGGCCGTCTCGGGAAACTCCCCGCTATTAACACCCACTGGTAGTCTCTGGACGTGCGACAATATCAAAGGGAAAGTACCTCTACATCTTGTATCCTGTGCTTAAGGAAGTATTTATACGAAGGGACTCCGTAAAAAGCGAGCCATACTTTTTCTACCGCGGAGAGATAAGCGAATAACGAACAAATATTCCTTCGTATCTACTTTTATCATATCGAAATTTTTTATTTTTTCTCGTTAAGAGCGATAGCTAAGATTGACTTTATAATTTCTTATTTTTTTGTATTATATTTCTAGTGAATATCAAAATTAGAAAACTTCTGTGTGACTGTGACCAAGCTTTCCGTCAAAATTAATACAATTATCATTTTGAAAGTTCAAATTTATGGAATTTTATGCTCTGTAGAATAATATAAAAGTGATCAAACCATTTATTTTTGATTACTTATAATTTATGAATTTGTCTGAAATATTTTTACGTATCTAAAATGCTAAAAGAAAAATTACCGGTGTTCCATATATTTTATTATCGTAAGTATAAATGAAACTGATAAATGAATAAATTACTTCGATATAATAATATCGTCCATCTCTTTGATGTCTTTTCTGTTAAAATCTATTTATTTACCTCTAAATCGTATTCTTGCTTTGTTCGGGCTACTTTATTGGACGCTATCCAGGTATGTGGATTGTACATGATTGAAAATGAACGTATAGTAATTTCTTTATGCACTACGAAAAATTGTATACCAAAAACTAAGACAAATCGATAACAAATTTTAATAACTTTAAGTGCACACTTATTTACGAAATTATATTATTCGGTTTAAAAAAGTTTAAAACTAACTTTAATAAACAATATAAAAGTTCTTTATATATCTTCACCATATGCGAAAATAAGTGATTAAATACAAAAAGTACATTGAATCTTGAAATATAAAATAAGCCTACTATAAATATGCTTGTATTTTTTAGTACTTAATATTCAAAAGCAATATGTCTAAAAATAATCTTTTAATTGTTAGAAAAAAATATTCTTTTTATGATAAGTTATTATACGAGAGCTATTAAAAATATTAGAATAAATTCATAAAATGCAAAAACTTTTTATTTATTTATTTTCATTCTATGAATGATATTTTATTGGACGTATAACGTGTTTTGATTTTTGATTGGTATAGATAAATAATCATATAAACAGAAGTGAGAACGTTTATAAAAATCATACTTTATTGTAACTAATTTTGGATCCTTCAAATAAAGATTTTGATATATTAGCAAAATCCGTATTCTATTTAAAAATTTTTAAAATATACCTTAAGATCGTAAAATATACGCTGAAATATTTAATAGTTTCTTTAATTCTTCGAAGTGAGTAATAGTAAAATATTTATATAAATACATAAATTAAGTCAATATTTAATTACTATTCTAAATTTAAATTATTTTTACATATTTATGTACTACATTTACTCATGCATTTATATTAGAGTATTAATAAATTTTTATATAATTTACCTTATTTATAAATATCAAAGAAATTGAAAAAATTGAATTGTAAATAGAATGTTCTATGAATTAAGTCATAAAATTAAAGTAGCTCTAATCGATCGATAGAGATTATGCTAACTACATAAAATATAATTATAGATAAATAAGAAAAATAACATCTAGATTTATAATAACGGGTAATCAATTTGTTCAAAACAAGTTTGATAAAAAGTACTGAAACGACGGAAAGCATTTAGAATAATAGATATGAATGTATGATTGATTGATCGTTTCTCAGATTTCTCACTAGATTCATAGTATCTTTTCTTTGCTCTCCAAGAATTGAGAAGAATAGCTGCTCTACGAATAAAGAAAATTGTAAAAACTAATAACGATAAATGTCTGTAGTTAGGAAAAGAAGTGACCGTACCTTATTTTTTTCTAACCCTTTTATCTGTTCATTTTTTATTTATTATGTCCGAATAAATATAAAATATAGATGAAAATTAAATTTATTTTCAACAAAATAAAAAGGTCTAGTTTTTAAGAAATAAAGTATTTTTCACAGATTTCTGGTCAAAGTCTGTGAAATCTAAAATTTCATACAATCCTATTTTTTCGTAATATTTTAAATTAAAATTATTAGGAGTATAACTTTTTCATGATCAAATTATACTTATAAATAAATCTATAAAAATTAAATGATTGGCATACTAAAATTGCATTCGTAACGGTAGAATTTAAATTGTATAAACTATTCCATATTACACTATCTCTATAAATTATTAGTAGTATTTACACTTACGTATAAAATAAAATAGATATTAAAAGTAATTTAATAAATCTTTAAGAGCTATAAGCATATATCATTATTTTTATATTTTTTAAATTACATTATTGAAAGAAATATAATCCAAATAGTAAGATTATTTAAAAGCTTTTTTATTGTATTTTATATTTTAAAAGAATTTCTTATTTTTAATATTGTATAATATTTATTAAGTTGAATGTTTACGTAATTTTGATGATTTACGCAAATAAAAAAAGGTTTACATTTAAATAATTTAATAGTTTATAAAATGAAATTACTTAAAAATAACCTTCTAATTTTTACTTGTTTTCTTATACCTTTTTTATTTTTTCTTTATTTCACGATTGTTTTCAAGTTTCAATAGAAAAAGCAAAAATCACGTGACTATATGTACTGCAAGTTTTTCTCATCCAAAGCCAGACAATCCTCATGAGAAATATTCCTATTTCGAAATAGAACGATTCAATGTTTAACAGTTTAAATTTAGTTAAATAAATTGTGTACATTGTTTTAGAATGATCTGTGAAGTACGAAATTATAAATGTCATTATCTTTTATGTACTTATATATTTTTTATGCATATTAGTTATTTATGTGTATCCTGAATTAAATATTTAGGGATGATATACGCAATCATCATAAAATTAAATATTATTTTGATAACATACTATTGATAAATAAATTTAAGATTTATTCGATTTTATATTAAACAATAAAATGAAATATGGTTTATAAGTAATTATCGTGGTTAAATTTATTACTTTTTTATTTATATTATTAATTGTCTTGATGTATTAGAACATTATCTTTAAAATGAATCTAATCATTTTTCATATATTCCATCATATATATATTTTATCATGCCATTTCATATTATAGTATAGTTAACAGTCAAATAATCTTAAATATTACGATATATTTAAAATTTTGGTTTTTAATTTATTTGGTAATTACTTAATAATTCTGAAAGATATAGGAAATGAACAAAACTTTACATCATATTGTATCTTAATTCTTTTTTAATTCATTTACATATTATTTTTCTATGCTATTTCGATTACTAGATATTTGAAATATTATTTTATATTGAAATAACATCATTTAATTTTGCATTATTAAGGATATAACTAAATCTTTATTATTATCAAACTTTGTCTATAATATATTTAAAAATATACGTACTCGTAATGAATCGAACTGTTTTTCGTAATAGTAACGTAACAACTCGTATTTAAGAATCCGGTTCTCAATACGTACATTAAAATATTAATATGATAAATTAATTTTAACCTCCACAAATTCATTTAAATTGAAGCTTATCTGCATAATATTACAGTAATAGACTTTTGGAAAACGATCTTGTGGGTCTATTATGACCGGATAGTCAATTTGAAGAAATGAGAACGTAAGAGATGAATCTAATAATTGAGAAAAAATAAGTGATTAAGAGAAAAAGAGAAAAATAAAAAGAATTATGCACAGTTTAAAAGGTAAAAAAAATAAATTAAATCAGGTAAATGAAGCAATAAAAATGATTCTAAAAATGAAAATAAAAAGAAATTTATAAGTTAAATAAAAATGAAGAATTAAAAAGGAAAAAATAAGCACGTAAAACTAAGGATCTTTTAAAGAAGTTGTATAATTTCGAGCATATTTAAATGAATGATCTAAAAACTCATACATAATTTAAACTTTTAGTTTTGAGTTTGTAAAAAATTTTTTTAAATTTTTTAAGAATTTGTACAAAACTTAGCATTATATATTTTATTAAAGAAATTTTGCGATATTCAGTTATAATATAAACTTTAAGACAGTTAAAATTTATTATTAATTAAGTACGTTAATCTAGTTATTTTCAGTTATACTCTTCTGATAAAAATTAAATTATTTTTATATTATTAATTTGAAAATGAAATAAACATTTGAATTCACTGTTATTCGTCATTACATATATTTCAATAACTCTAATACAAAACTCAATTTTTATTTATCTATGAAAGTTAATATAAATATATAATCAATTTAATATATCATTTATTTCTGATAATTTTTAATGTTAGTTATGTTAATTGATGATATAATCAACTATTTTTTTCAATATAATAGTGTAAAATTATTATTAGTTGATATTTAAGTAAATAATAGAAGTTTAAAAATAAGAAAAATACCAAAAATAAATAAAATTTTACATTGTAATACGTTACAACATTTTATTATACATTTATTGATTGCATAATTAACTTGAAATAAGAAAAAATGTTATAGTATTCTCATTTTATATATTACAGTCAATTATAAATACTCAATATAATGGAATTAGACGTATTAGCAAATATCGTTTTTAACCAAAAACAAAAAAACGGAAGGTTTGAATGAAATATCGAACAAGTGATAAGAGGTAGATTTTAGGATGGTTTGAAAAAAAATAATTAAATGTAAGCATCGAGAAAAGTATAACGGACAGAGAAAGAGAAACGAGGTGAAAATGAAGTCGTAAGTTAATATATTTACGTGGTAAGCCAGCGATCTGGGCAAATTGCAGAGCACATAATGACACTTTATGCGCTCTCGAGAAGCGGAGAGGTTAGCACGCAAATAGCGATGTTTCGTGTTCCTTTTAACGAACTTTTGAATCTGTATAATATACCTCACCCCCTTTGATGGGTACAAGAAATATGCGGAGAAAAATGCCGTAGGATACTCCGAAACGAGCTCGAGGATTGGAATATTTAGGTCAGTTTTTATCTTTTAGGGGAGGCATTCGGTTAAAAAAGTTTTACCAAAGAGATACTTTTCTAAAGATTTCCTCCCGCGGTAAGAGAGGAAAAGACGAACGAAATAAAAGCGTAATATTTAAGTGGAGTAACTAATTTTCAATTGTTTCAATTATAAATTTTTTAACCAACGTCAAAGTTGTACACGCGTAAGAATCAGGATTGAATTTTTCTAATTCGTGAACAAAATATTTTAGTGTTCGATTAACGTCGTGAAAAAATTAAATTTAACTTCATAAACAAAGAGTATTAATTAGAAACGTATGTTTTTATAAAAGTGGAATAACTATAATTGCAAAAAATCTCCAGGTATTCGATAAAATTTCATATTTGTTTAAGAATTGAAAAATATAAAACTAAAAAAGGTGTAAAACGAAAACTTTCCGTCTCGTTAAATGTCATGTAATAAAAAACTCTATAATGAAGACTTATAACCGATTTAGAAATTTCTTCGACTTCACCTCTCATTCAATGAAAAAATAGCTTTGATAAAAATCGAAAGAAAACATCCGACTTTATAAGACATAGTAAAATAAAAAAATATTCATCGTACTTGTACGTACGTGAAGGATAGAAAAACGTAGGTAATTGATAAAAATCGATAGGAATCGTTTTTCCTGTTATTCGAAGACAGCCATGCAACTTCTGATGCACAGACAATTTATTTTACTACGTGCATGTGCACATACTTTTTGTCGGTGGAACTTTCTCATTACAAACGCATTGTATCCTCGACAATCAGGCTGCTTTTGTTGCGCGTATCTTTTTAATTTTTTTAATCTTTCTTCTTTCCTCTTTTGCGCTAATGACGATGTCTAGAATTCAAGGACGGTACGTCTCGATTGGTTGCTTTTTTCTCCTTTGTTACCAACTCGGCTGGTCGTTTTATCTCCCGACTAACTACATTCACTTATACACACGAACACTAGATTGATACAATCTTGATTACGCGAAGTTCACATAGCAGGTTACAAAAATTCACGTTTACGGAATTGAAACTAAAAATTAATTTGTAGTTTAGTAAAGTGATAATATTAACTATTCGCTTTAACGGAGGTCGATTAAAATGTACGATGTTGGTTTATACTCACCACAGAAGACTAAAATGTGATACTTAAATTTCAAGCATAAACGATACTGTGGTTAACGATTAAATCATACTATTTCATACGAATTTATTGAACTTTAGTCAATACAGTTATAACAAGAATAATACATTTGTTTGAATAGATAAAAAAATTGGCTACAAAATTCGGAATATTAATGATTTTGATGCTCGAGTTAGTTCATTAAATTTATAAAGGTAGCGATGAGTAAAGTAGCAGTACTCGATCTTCGTTTAAAAATAAAAGTTATATAAAAATTCTACGAATTAAACTGAAAACAATGTTAAAATAATTATAAAGCTATGTATAACTCAATTTTTTAAAAAAAATTTTATTTAATTTATTATTTTATAATAATGAACTATTGCATGAAAAACTCATTTATTCGTTAGTTTATTTTGTTATTAGAAAACGTCAATGAAAATTTAAAATGTGAAATGAGTAAACTATCATCGATTAAATTTAATACCGTAAAATTTGCAATATTTTAAAATAATTCTAATGTTTAAAAATTATTGGATTAATTAATTTAAATACGAATTAACGATAGTCACGATAGAGTAAGATTAAGAAATAATTTATTAGAATCGTTAGACAACTAGAATAGATGAAAACAATAGTATACTCAATCACCTGTCTTGATTCAATTTAGTTTTTGAATATGTTATCAATCACACGATCTACTGTAGACGTAGATAATCTAGATTTAGTAAAGGATTGCAAGGAACGTTAATTGAATGAGGAGAAAAATGATCCAAAGCAGAAAATAATTAGGTCTACAAGTAATTGTAAAAGAAACTATAAGTATAATAATTAATAGGTTAGAATTAAATCATTACGGTGATTATTAATTTAAAAATGCATAATTCGATTATTAATAGAATAGTTAATTAACATTTTTTACATTATTAATAAAAAATGATATATATATAGTATTAAAAAAGAAATTTGAAAAAATGTTTTACTGATATTTATACTATATTTTATATAAATGTTGAAAACATTTAAATTTTCGAAAAATTAATTTGGAAACAAAAAGTTAATGAATAGATTATACTAATGTTCCAATATTTAATCATATATAAAGATAAACGATCTTTTTTTTCTTATAAATATTGAAATAAAATTTATAACAATATCTAATTACTGATCTTTGTATTAAAGTAAACAAAAAAGTATAAATTAATATAATTAATTTTTCATTATTAAAATAATTTGTATTCAATTATTTGAAATAAAAAAATACAAGTTTAATCTATTACTATAGTAACAATATTCAATCTCTATTAAATTTAAATATTTTCAAATATTAATATTATACATAAAGTGAAAAATGAAGAAATTAGATCCCGATGTTCCAAAACTCCTTATGTTTTCATTTTCGGAAAAACCTAATGGCTTACCTATATTTTATCTTTCTCTTCCTCTATCATTTTATTTTTACAATCAAGCTAACAAATTTTAAAAGGACAAAGAGAAAATAGAAAAGTTAACGTTCTAGCTTTGAAACGAGATGACGGAAGCGTAGGTAAAAGAATGGGTAAACGAAAAGAAAAAAGTGATCTAGGTAGGTAAAAATTGGGAGAAAGAAAAATTCAACTCCAAGCGTTTGAACGCGTCTTTATCGTTTCCAAGTTTACTTGCTATCATAGATGTTGTTGTTGACGCAACTACCGTTATTGAAAAGAAGAGGAAATAAAATAAGCCTGTAACATAAAATGAGAGAATAAAAGAAAATAAATCCAAAAAAAAATGATGGTTAGTGATCCAGATTTATTCGACGTAAATTTTATCATTTATTTAACATTAATATTAATTATAAAAGCATGTGGTTTATTAGAATTTATAAAATTATGAGCTTGTATTAAAATTGAAACTTCAGAATTAAACACTTCTTGCTATCAAAGTTTTACTAAAAAAATAATTTCAATTTGACATTTTAGTTTAATATTTGTCCTTAAGAAGTCTAAATATCATATTTTTTATATTTAAATACTATTAAAAATATTGTACGATTAAGCTATAATTATGTAATATAAGTGAATTAATTGATTTAAAATTAAAAGATTTTTAATACGAGATATATTGATTAAATATATATAATAATTAATTGAATTTAATCTTCTTTTATGTTTAAATAAGGAAAATAACTGATGAATTATCGTAATTAATATTTATATAACTTAATTGTAAAAAAAAACTGTAATTATGAAAAAATCATATTATCGATAAGTTTATTTTAAAAATTCAATACAGTTTAAATATCAATTCAATACCGTTGCATTTTATTACGCTTTTATATTTTACATTTATTCTAACTATAGTATTATTTAATAATTATAAAGTGAATATTGTAGTACCAAATAATTGTTCTTAAATTTAAAAAAAATATATTTATAATTAAATTGATTAAAATTTATAATAATAAAATATTTGACATCAATTTTTTTAAGTAGCTACGTAAAAAATCATCGAAAATAAATAAAATGATTTATGTTGGAATCAATGTTGTATTATCAACCTAAAATTACAAGTAAATTGGATTGAAAATATTATTTATGAAAATAATTAATGCAACAAGGTTGAAATTTGTTCAATTCCACACTATTAGTAAAGCTCTTGAATTGATTTAACACAGGAATGGACTTGGGTAAAACGAGGGTAGATGGATCATCATCTAGTTTCGAGTTCAACGGTACCGAGTGCTCGTTGTATTTCCCCTTCCACCTTTTCCACGCATATCCACAGTTACACCCTAAACGGAAAATACGAGCTTTAATTGAGCGACGCTCAGAAAACCGCGTAGTATTACTCAACGATCATTCGGTCAAGTGAGTTGCATCGGTAGCGGCACGTTCGTATCGTTCAAATGAATCGAATGCTCATAGATACGATATGTGTTGGCGGCAACCGTTCAAAGTTCAAATCTCTCGGGCAGCTCGAGATTCGTATCATTGGCATACGTCTGATTAAAAGCCACTGGTACTAGGCTCCGAAAGAGGAAGAGGTTCGTTGATTGGTAAGCGATTAGTCTGATTTTATTAGCGAAGCAAATAGTTTTTCGTAAAATCGTAGCTTTGAGAATAGACTTTGTTGTTATAATAAATTGTCTGCGAAAAAAAAATTTTAAATTCACGATTTTTAGCTCTGTA
The DNA here is from genome assembly GCA_018907195.1 of Dolichoris vasculosae. Classification (NCBI taxonomy): domain Eukaryota; kingdom Metazoa; phylum Arthropoda; class Insecta; order Hymenoptera; family Agaonidae; genus Dolichoris; species Dolichoris vasculosae. Next base: position 15,336,405 of record JACCHY010000002.1, on the reverse strand, counting down.
TTGAATTTTTAAAACAATTCGAATACATTTTTTGAAATATATAAAATAAATTCATCCTAGAAATTAATTGAAAATGTTAAATACTGTTGTATTTAAGATTTAAGTAAATTAATATCATGATTATATTATTATAATATTAATTATTATGATTATTTAGTTGAAACTGATTTGCTCCTGATATAATTGTGAAATTTAATATACTTATTACTGTAAATTTCTAAAAAAGATAATATTCAAATCATTGCATAACATATATTACATACAATAAGGATGTAATTTTACATTCTATAAATAAACTATGAAATATGTACTTTCTATGTTTAAGTTTGATAATTATTATTAAAACCATAAAATGTTAATAAAAAGCTTAAGACAAAAGATAATATTTCACGATTACATTATCTATTATAAATTTTATAACAGTTACTCAAAATATGATTCTCTAATAAAATCATAGATGCATTATAACAAACGGATTGGTAGGTACCTGCAAAGATTCAAATATTCAAGCTACTATAATATTCGTCTATTCTCCCGAATACTCAATCCGCAGTCCTCCCGAGACTATAACAAGGCTCACACGGTCCTGTAAAAGACGAACAAACCCGCTGGATAATAATTCAAAGGGACCGCTAACATCTCGGTTGAATATACATTCGCGCATCTCTTTCCCGCATTATAATTCCTTTATGGATGAGTAAGTTGGTTAAATAGAGAGTATAGAAACATAAAGAGATAGAGAGAGAAAGAGAGAAAAAAAAGAGTTTGATTCAGTGACCGTAAAGGGTATAAAGACAAAAATACAGACATAAAAACAAAGTAAACTTAGCGATAACAAAACTTGGTACATTACTGTGAAAAAAATTAAGGAAACTACGAAATATTGATTAAGCACTGATAGTATACACAGATTTTAAGCTTTACATTTAATTTAACCTTTAAACATTTAATCCTTTAAACATTTCTATTTTCATTCTTACTCTAAATTTATAATTACTTGTATTGACTTTCTAGACAATATGAACTAAAAGTACAAAGAGAAAGAATTTTTCTTGAAACAATAAAAGACAAGCTGTTGTTCCGATGATTGAAAAGTTGTATTCAAATATTAAATCTTTTACGATTCAAGGATTAAGTTATAATATTAATATAATATCTAAATGGATGAATATGCATAGTGCCAAGTCTAATTTGAATGCCTGGAAATATCAATTATCAAACGATGGATATAGAAAATTATCTACCAAATTGTTTCGATCTTCTATGCCGAATTTATAAATTTTATTTAATTCTAAAACTAAATTAAAATAATATTATTAATTATTAAAGAATGACTCGTCTAATTAAAAATTTTTCTACGAGCATTTGTAATGACGTTAAGTATAATGAAAAAAGTAGTTACCCGATATTTACATTTTTAATTAGTATTTTTATTAAAAATTTGAATTTTCTACGAAATTATTCATCCATCACGTTAAATCAAATATGCTATTTATAGAAATTTTAAAATTTAAAGGTTTGACATATATCATTGCTCGTAAATTCCTAAATAATACACAACGATACAAAAATATCATATTACGGTTTAATCAGATTGTTATATTATATTTCCAAGGTATACATTTACCAATATTATTTTTATGGTAATTACACTACACTTGTACTAAAATAGTTGATATTCTAATTATATATATATTTAAATATTAGATATTTAAATTCAAATTTCAAAATGAAAATAGTCACAATTTTCTTCGTATTGAAAACATTGTAAGTGTTATACTAGTGTAGTTTATGGTTCTCGAATGACTTTACGATTATTACTTTTATAATTATAACCGATTAAATATAATATAAAGTTATAATTTTAACGTTTATTTTGTCTTAAGGTATTAAAAATAAAATATTTGTTTAAAATTATTTGTGATCGAATGGATATACTTCAACATGTACAATATATTGATCCAAATATTTTTGTAAAAATATTTTTAGGTCAAATTCATAACCGAATGCGTTTATTTCGATCCGATGTTAAAATTATTTTCCGCAAAAAATTTTCTATCGGTAGTACAAAGAAAAATGAATATATTTGAATCGAATTTATGAATCGATAATTAATTTCTTTTTAATATGTGAAATTTCATAAATAAATTTTAATTACCAAGATAAAATAAAATTAATAAAAAAAAATCGTTCATACGAATAAAATATGTTTTCGAGTGAAATTAATCGGTCGTACATTAAAAATATAAAACACGAAAGTGTGAAAATCTACGCTGAAATTTTATGAATAAAAAATAAAGTTATGTGCAGAATTATAGATATCGTAATGAATTCAGTATTGGAAATAATCGGGTACCGATCAAAGCTCCAATGCTAAATTCGTCCTTTCTTTCGGTGCATAACTCCCGAAAGGCATAAAATAAATCGGCCACAAATTTTATCATTATCCGTAAACTCGATAAATCTCCCCCTCGTTTATTTTTGCAGCACTGGTTCGAGGAAGAAGGACGGATGATCTCTTGCAACGTCTCAATGTACGGAAGCCAACAACTCGCGGACGATGGAGAACGTCCGCATCCTGGTGCTTGGAATTTGAGCTGCACGGGGAATTTACCGACTTAACTGCGAAATGGCCGTTGCCGCCATCGTCGCCACCACCGTCAGCGCCACGAATTTAATCTACTAAATGCCGGAGGCTTTAGCGGCAAGTGAGCCGTGGCAAGGGAATAAACGTTACTACATTTGCGTATATATGTATGGTCTGTTGACGTGCGCTCGATTACCGAGAGGGAGAGATAGAGAAAGGAAGATTTTAAGAGAAAGTGAGATCATAAAAGACATAGAGTGAGAGAGAGAGAGAGAGAGAGAGAGAGTGAGAACGATAAGGTGAAAATGACAGAGACAGAGGGAACAAGAGAATTTCTAATTAGTCGTTCGATGCGCAGACACGTGTATACAACGTGCGTTATGAGGCCATGTGAATTAGGTCGCTTTCAAATCTGGATTATGACGGCGATTTTCTTCGATTTTCCAGTATTTTTTATATGTATATAGAAAACTATTATTATCGTTACACCGATAACTAAATTTAAATTCAAGCATATTCCAGTTAAATTCGAAACATCCAAGCCCTATTACAACTACTTATATTTTTTATAAAATTATAAACTATAATTTCAATTACTTATGCAATTCATCATTACGGTAAATTCATTAATTATAAAAATTTATCAATGTTTTTATTAGCTACTCTATTCGTTGATGCATACTAAACAATTTATTCGATTAAATGAATGTTCCTTAATTTTAATGATAATGTATAATATAAAAAATAATTATATTAATATAATTTTTTGATTAAACAAATATTTAGAATATTCGACAATTATTAATAAATACAAATTAATAAGATTCTCTATATTATCTTATTAAAAAATAATTAATATAAATATTAATCAAAATTAAATTATATATATGTGTAAGATGAAATTAAATATATCCAATTTTTCATTTCTTAAACACATACACATAGAATTTTGTGAGAATTTTTATTTTTTTATTCGATAAATTAATAACGTGTAAATAATATAATATTGTCACGGCAAACATTACTTTATTATTTAATATACATTAATAAGTTATAATTATACAAGTAGTATTGAAATTTCTGATAGATACTTTAATAAAAGCACATTATTGATTATAATGAATTTAATTTTATGAAAATATTTAAAGACAATATCATAAATTCATAAAAACTTTTAAAGAAAAATTATTGCATTAAAATGTAATAATTACAACTCGAGGAATTTTAACAATAACATTTGTTATCATAGAAAGCAGATTGATGTTATTACTATTCGATTTAACGTACAAAATTTAACGAGAAGAATGTAAGATATCGATCGCATATATGTCTTTCCTTCTCCGCTTACCTCAATATTTGTATCCAATAGTGGATTTCCTAAATACTTTATATGTTAAACTAATCTATCAATGATATGTTTTTAGAACTATAATATAATTATCAAATAGTTTTTCATAAATCATAATAAATTTCATAAGCATTAAGAATTTTATAATATTTTTTACTTCTGAAAGATTAGTTTATCATCTAAAACGTCATAAAACTTTGTGAATATATTTAATTAGTACTTTAAACTTAAGAACTAACGAAGTTTAAATTTATATTGCAACGTGAAAAAAAAACTTTATCTCGTAAATGAGATTTTACACGAGGGTTCAACTTATAAATAACATTTTGTTATTTTTCTTAAAATATTTTTTCACAAATTGTAATTTTTTTATATAATTATGATTAATGTATTTTCATATAATAAATTAAGAGTATAATTAAAATTTTTTAAGTATTCGATATAAAATTTTAATTATAAATAACTTTTTAAATATTATACTTTAGCTTTTAGGATTTGTTAAAATTTCAAGAAATAATAATGCTGTATTAAGAACGCTAAAAAGATATTAATTTTTTTTTAAATTATAAACGTATTATTCAATAACATTAATTATTTTCTTAGAAAAATAAAGAAGAAAGCAAACTTATATATAAAAAATTTCTTAATATATACGAAACATGTATTCTTAATACCTATTGAATTTTTAATGACAAATCTGAACGTGATTTGTGAAACAGATGTGAAATTGAAGTGTCAAGTTCAGATTAAAATTATAAACATACACTTTGAGTATATACTATAATTAACATAGGTGACACTCGTAACCCGAGAATCTCCAAGCTTTCTAGAGTGAAATATAAATCGCTAATTTTTTTAATTAGCACAAATATATGTTCCTCTTAAAACATTTACTTTTTAAGATAATTTATGGAACCAGGTGAATTGAAAAAATCATCTTATTCTACGTCGTGCAATCCACCTTATCAAGAAGCTGAGCGCGAAACTTATTATTAAGTGAATGGATAAAAGCAATCAAGAAATGCATCGAAATTATCAATTGTAAAGTTAGTAAAGAATTATATAAAAATAAAAAAATGAAATGGAAAAATTATATTCTGTCGAATAAATTTATTTAAAAAACATATTTTTTCAAATATTTGATACTGAATAATTTGTGAATCAATGATTTTATTGAAAAGATAATCACAAAATTTCTGTTTATTAATATTATGCTATATATATACATTTGAAATATACTTAAATTAAAAATATATTTAACAGTTCTTCTAATTTTTTGTCATTAATTTTCTTAATCAAAATTACATTCTATGAAATTTTCCAATTATCCAAATTATCGAATGTATTTCATTTGAATAAACATAATAAATGTTACATCAAAAATTATTTTTATTTTATTTCTCAGTAATTTGCTTCATTTAAAACTTTTAATAATTATTCCAAGAATTTTTAGTTTTAATTTTAATTTAATGCATGATTTAAATTTATAGAAAATTATTTGAAAGATATGCTGCAATTTGTTAAAATAATTTATTAAAATATATTTATAAGAAATCATAATCGAAATGAAAGAAATAATGATTTAAATACCATATTTTTATAATATTCTAATATAGAAATTAAAACCAAACAGAATTTTTTACAATATATTTTGTAGAAGATATAATGATAGTTATTAAGTAACGGATATAATTCAATAACAGTAATTCAATATCTTTCTAATATTTCTAAAAATATTTTATAAATAAAAAGAAAGAATATGTTTGTTTTTATTTTATCGATAATATGTTCATAGTTATTTCTAAAATTACATTATCATAATTGTATTTAAGACTTAATTATCTATTATCTACAAAAAATTTTATTAGATATAATTTTATAATAAATTATTTGACGATCAAAGAAAAAATATCGAACTAATGTAGATATAAATTTATTAAAGTTATTGATACTAAAAATAAAAAAGTCTATGAGATATCAAGATCCCAATTAGACATAAAGTGAAACTGATACTAATAAAGTCGCAACAGAAGCAATATCACAGATAGAAAATGAAAATAGAGTATGTATAATGAAATAGTAACTGCTACTCATAATAGTTATCATTCTCTATAAAGCTGACATTTGGTCCAATGTATTGAACGTGGAGATGTAGTGAAAACTCATTGAAGTATGTCATGAATAGGTATATTGAAAATGACATGGACATACGGCTCAGTATCTGAGAGCGTAATTTTGGTTGGTATACATGTATTCAAATTGATCTGTTCAATTGAAAATATAAATAAAAAATGAAATCAATAGTAAGAATTAATATTCTGCATTTATTACTCTGATTGAGATTATCAATTAAAAAGTTAGATAATCAATGAGTCTTATGACTCTTAAAGAAACTTACTTAGTAAAGGCACAAAAGTTTGATTTAATGAACAAGATTCTGTTATCGTTGTTATTTTATAGTAAAATTAAGAAATCAGAAAAGTTAAAAGTTATAAATTGTAATAGATTGAAAGTATAATACAAAAATTACGTAATTATTATTATGGTTTTCCATTTTACTCTTATAAATTATACGTATTGTATTAAAATATTATTGAAGATATGAAAGTAACTCAACTACACTACAGAAAAATATTGAAATGATTTCCATTTTAACGAGGTAACTAGTAAACTGCAAATATAATAATAATTACTAAATTGATGATTCTTTGAATAAAAATATGAATTGACAATATCTCGTATAATTAATAAAAAAATTTAGAATTTGAAATAAAAGCCGTATTTGATATTTAATGAGGATTAATTAATACTTTAGAAAAAGTTCATTAAAATATTCATAAAATATGATAGTAACAGAAAAAAAACTTAAAAATAATTTTAATCATCTTTAAAAACCTATATCTACAAACTCAAGTTTATAATCATATTTATATCTTTACATTGTTAAAACGACTTATTTTTTTAATCGATTATTTAAATATAAATAATCTATTACTATTTAGGTATTTATGTACTAAGTATTATAAACTTTTATGTAAAATATCAAAAGTATTCACGTTACCAATACTAATTTTTATAAATGTGTATCCTTCAAAAAATTAATTCAGTAATAACTATATAAATATACAACCTAAGTTTTATGTAACAATTATACAGACCTTAAAAATATTTTCCGATTACTAATGTATAGTAGAGATTATCGAAAATTATTATTTGAACATTATTTTCTGGTTTTTATTAGATCTGTGATTAAAAAGTAAAATTGTCATTTTCTAATAGGAAAATAGTACCTATGAGAGAATCCTGTAGAAATTATATGATCAGTGATAAAATTTAAATGCATAAAATACACGACCAAAAATATTAATGAATGTGTAAGAAAAAGAATAAATATCCAAACATTTGTAGGGGTTCAAAATTCTCTTATAAAGTACAAGATACAAATATATTATAATATGGTTATAGTTATAATTAATCAATATTGAGTTAAATAAACTTATATAGAAACTATTTTATATATTATTTCATATAATATGATAATCACTCAAAACTTACACAGTAAAATCAAATTATTCCTTAAAAATAAATCTACAATACATGTTTTACAAATAAAGAATTTTAAAATGAAATAAACGCTAAATTTCAAGTTAAATTTTTGAAAGAATACTTTTTAAGAACTTCATAAAAATATGTTATAGAGTTTCTTAACTGTCATTTATTAGGAACTTGTTTTATTTAGTGCTTGAATGAAGTAGTAATTGAAATAACAGTTACATTATTAAATTCCCAATAAAATGGTTTATTTTTACATCTGCTGCAAAATGATATATATATAAAGTCAATGTGTTTATAAAAGACTAATTTTTTTATAATAATTTTTATAAACTTATTCTATCGTGACTTGAAAAATGATAAAATATAAATTACATTTAAAGGAATATAATTTACTTTGATCATAAGTTGTTTTCATTTGTATACGAGTAGAACGATGTTTCATAATAAAACTATCAAATTAATTTGAATATTATCATTGAATTAAACAAATGCAACACATTCTCGTAATACAATCAACTTGATTCGAATAGATATTAATGTCTAATTTAATAACTAGAAATATACGAAGTACGAGAATTATTTTTTGTAATTAGTATTTTAATTTATATTTATGAAAAGGGTAAAATATAAAATTCATAAAAATGAAGTAGTAGATATAAAACATAGAGTTTATTGAGTTGTAAGTACATAAATTATGAATAAAGAAAAATAAGTACTTATTTAATTAACACAGATGTATAAACTCTGAAAAATCCTGCAGAAGTTTCCGTCATTAAAAGAAAAAGCAGCTCTGTAAAAAGGAATAAAAGGGGAAGATCGATCCACCACAGCTAGGAAGCAGGAAGAAGCACACCAACCGTCTCACCTCCAAAAACTTCTTCTCCTCTCGCACTTCCGCATTCAAATACATAGTCTCACAGTCTCAACAGACGAAACTTCCTTCAACGATATATACGATCTCTCGATCTCTCGATCTCTCTAGGGACCTTTGGCGCTTCTGTGATTCAAGTTCCCCCCAGCGAGCTTCCGGTCGAGGTGCTTTTTGAAAACTTGCGAAAGAGCATTTTCTTTCTCTTCGCGAAACTTATCGTCGTTCCAAGTAGACCCGAGGTACGAGCGTGCAACGGATAATTTTATAGATCCAGGTTGGTTTGCGTGCACGGAGCGCAATGTGCCACTACCTTTTACTATATCGATGCCTATGAGCTCGTAAGGGCTGTTTTTGTGCACCTTTTTCTTATACCTTTTTCTTATACCTTTTTCTTATACCTTTTCCGTCATACGTTAATTTTTTCTTATATTTTTATTCCTTCGCATGACCTCCATCAATTCTTAAACCCATGAACCCACGAACGAGTTTTAACTTTTTTTTTATACCGGTAACAGTTTTCTTTAAATTTTATTCATTTTTAAAATGTAGCTACGATGAAGGGTTGCAGCTTTCGATACTGTACTCGCTTCCTATTCGAATAAGTATTAGCTAATAAGTTAACAAACTGCTGATTTTTATCTTCAAAATTCTAAGGAAATTGACGGTATGTACGAAACATAAAGTACCTCGTTAAAAAATAAACTAATTATTCTAAATATCAAAATATTACTTTTTTCAGCTAAATAAATTATTTGAGTATCTGTGCTAAATCGTTCAACGCCTTTTAAAAATTTCTTACCGATTTAAACATTTTATCGATGATTTATACGCACCAACCAATGATACTGATTGACCGACTTAGATAACCGAATACAATAACTATTTAAAAAAGAAGTTTACAATTGTTGCGAACCTATTATTCTTTAAATAATAAATCTATTATTTTGCTTACAAATATTAAGAGTCTACAAAGCCAAAGATTTAAAGTTGACGATTTACAATTTTTTATATTAAGACCAATATTTATTTCACAAGATTAATGCGTGATGATTCGTTCGTTAAAATCAGATATGTTTATATTTTACGTACGATATATTTTTAATTGCAATATATAAACTAATTAAATAGAGTTTAAACTACAATTGCACGTATCCGTACTTTATTATGAGAACAGAAACAAAAGTATACAAAGTAAATAAGATATAAAATTTTACTCGTAAATAATATGATCGAAATTGTATTTAAATAAAATATGATGTACATTTCGTGACGATTAGTGTATAGATATAATAGATAAAAACTAATATTTGTAATATTAAGATATCTGCATCCATTACCAGTTAATTAATGTATTACAGAAATAATCTCGGTAGAATAAACTCGGTCGTTCTAGTTTTTGATCCTTTAACCTCATCAGCTCTTTCTCTTTCTCTATCCTGAACTTCTCGACTTTCTACTTCTGTACTAGCACTACATATAAATGACACGCATATATAATTTATGCAAACACAATTTTACATGTATCCATGCAAAATAATATCAGTTTAAAATTTGAAATAAATTTTATATCATTTTAGTTGAATAACCTATTTATGATTAATTTTCATATTTACTTAAATGATTATACTTATAATAAAATAATTTCATATTTAAGTTACTACGTATGAAAAATAATAATTTTAATATCGGAAAAACATAATAAAAATTTATTGTTTTATCCTATTATATTTATATATATTTAATCGATTTAAAATACATAAAAGAAACATTATTCTAGGCAGCTAAAATTTCATTTTCTAATAACTTTTTAACAATAATTTAATATTTAAATCTTTCGATTTTAATCTTGTTTAAAGAATTACAATTTCTCATCGCTTATATTTTAAATACTGATAAGAATAAAAACAAATATCCAAAGAGCAGTCAACTAATAAGTTAAATATTCAAGTATTTCTTGTATCTTTCATCTAATTCAATTATTTTTTACGCCTTTTACTACATCATAACATTTTTGTATAAATTAATTATATAATTAAGTAGACTTTAAAATTCATAAAAATTCATAAATAAAGTCTTATTATGCCTCTAAAGCATAAGACTTAAGTGAGATTAAAATATTTATGGCTCTAAAATCTCCTTAAAGTCAAAGATCCGTAAAGCAGTCAACCCAATAAAAAATTATTTACTTTATGAAAAAAAGTATTTATTAACTTTAATAGACATACAAAAATATTTAGCTCTTCTATTTTGATTTGTATATTTAAAGTGTACGTAAAGTTAAATTTTTGTGTTTGAATAATTCTTTAAAAAATATGTAAATAAAGTGTATTTATGTTCGTATTTTACACTTTATATATATATAATACGTTTATATATATAATAAATATTTTGTAAAAATTTATATGTAATTAGTTTAGTATAAATATTTTTAAATTTATTTTATGAAATATAGTTTTAAACAATATATATTTAATTAAATTTTTAATAAATATTTTTACGGAAAGTAAATCAATTTTTTGGAATAAAATTAATAAATAATTTTAAATAATAATTAATTTCTGATTTTTTGTGAACTATAACTAATTTTAAACTATACATAAATTTTGAGAGGATTGTTTTTGACATAAGAATAAACAAATGATACAATGGCTTATTTATTTCATATTTATATTAAAATAAACTTTTAGAAATAGAACAAAGAATATATCGATAGAATTCATAATGATTATAAACTTTTAAATCATTAACTTAATTTTGCAATGAAATAAATATTACAGAAAAATTTTTATGAGAGTACTGAATTCATAAAAACTATTATCCCTCTAATCCTATTCTGATAACTCGATTTTGAAAAGGCTTTCGCAAATCCTTCACCACCTGTAAAATTATTTTCAAGTGTACAGGTGATATATTCGTGTATTTCGGGAGCGATATAACTTCAATCACGAGAAGTGTCATTGACAATTTTTGAGTATTTGCTCTTGCCGCGGAAGGACGTGTATGGATATGGAGCTACGGTTGGCTCGGACGACAGGATTAATTAGATCGAGGGTAGGTCTATCCGCCTAAGTAGAAACAGGTTTAGAGAGTGATATAGGGAAAGATATATATATATTGAGAGAGCGAGAGAGAGAGAGAGAGAGAGAAGGTGCGAGGTAAATTTTTTTTTTGTTTTTATGTATAGTAATATTTCTTTATTTTCATATAATTATCTTTTCCGTGAAAGCAACTATGATGTATTAACGTACACACGTTCACTTTATGATTGATTTAAAACACGAACGTTGATTTCCTGATAAGTAGACGTTAATTTTTTTCTTATAATTATAGAATGCATGCATAAATAATAATAAATATAAGCAATTATTTTAATTTTGCTGAATTATTTAAAATAATAGAAGAAAGAAATCCACTGCATTGTAATTTTAATCAATCATACGAATATTCTCATTTTGATAATATTATTTTGAAACAGTTAAATTCAATATCGATAGTATCTGTTGTATCGTGTAATAATAAGTATAAATTATATTATATAATTTTGTTAATAAAAGAATTTTGATACAATAAATATTTAAAACATTCTTTATAATTAAATTTTTTAAAATACATTTCATTTTAAAATACATAATAAAAATAATAATAATAATAAAAAGAAAATCTATAATAATTGATAATTAATTTCTATAATATAATATTTATATAGTAGATAAAATTGAAAGAAATTTAACGGATGATTATAAAAATTAATTGATGTATATAATTGAATTTTTTTTCATTTTTCAAGTTTCATAAGTCACCTAAACCAAAATAAATTATATGATATTTTAATGCTTGAAAATTCTTTTTTATGGAATTGCTCGTTGACGATGTTATAAATACGATCCAGTGATACCCAGGATTCAAACCTGTATATATATATATATATATTCGCGTAAATGTTCGTATCAACACGAAATTAATTTTAGCATATTTCAGAGATTCGAGAAACATTCTCGATATAAAAAGAACTACTTTTCGAAAGCCGAAGAAAATCGTGCATCGTTGAATCGAAGCTTTTTAAATATCAACACCGTTTATACTCACGGTTGAAAGAAGGTGGAAGGAAGAAATAAAAATGAGACGATGGCGTTTCCTGATGGACGGTGAACCGTACACCGGCTACCATATAAATCATAGTCGAGGTGCATTAGGCGCATTAGGCGCATGAAAATTTTTCAGGGCCACGGTTGTACCTCTAACGCCAGATCCATTAACGGCCAAGAAAAACAAAGTACAAACGAGTCTTCCTTTTCCTTGAGCGAACGAGCCAGTGAACGGCGTGAAATATGTATAGACGGAAAAGCCTTTCCTTCGTCCATGCAAGCAGTGAGCAATGGTTATGGCGAAACTTGTCGAGGAGCTTTTTATCCCTCACATCCATGTTTTCCAGTACATTAGTTATCTAATTGTGTAAAGCTAAGAGTTTTTTTACAGTTGGAATTCAGACTCAAATTTAAATATATCTACCGCGTTACATTATAAAACGTGAAATTGTGGCCAAACTAAGAAATATTTAACAAAAATATAGTTTGCAGACTATATTAAAGCATAATGTCTTAATAAATTATTATTATTAAATTTATATTTATACGTAATTATATCATTAAATATGAATTACATATAAATTACGAATAAAAATACGTATATTTTTATATAAACATATAACATTTCAAGATAATTTTTTATTTAATACTTTACATAATACTAATAATAAAAAATTTTATCTACATTGTTTGAATCACTCGGATTCTTTTTATTCAATTTAATATGTATATAATATAGCTACATCAAAGATAAATTTTGTTAGATAAATATTCTAAAAAGATTATACTTTAAAATATCAAAAATAAATATCTTTTTATAAGATTAGTATAAATAAATCATTTTATAATTTTGTTGATTTATTAGAAGTAACAAAATTAATCTTTCGATTCATTAATATATAAAATATTTGCATGAATTAATATATAATTTCAAAATATGGAAATGAATTAAATTATCATTTTTATATTAAAATGATAAAGTCATTTAAATTAATTTATATTTAAAATTTTATGTTACTAAAAAGACCTACTAAACTTATACATTATCTATATTTTTTGCTAATAGGTACAATTTATTTCAAGATTTTTCTATCAACTCGCATTGAAAGAACATTAGGTCATGAGAAAATGGAAGAATTATTGATATCCTAATGACTCGCGTCAAATCTTTGCGCTTCAACTATCTCAGAAAAAATTTTATTCATAAAAGCATCCAAAGCAATACGAAAACTCGAACTTCGTTGCTTTCACTTTTATGTCTGATGCGTTTTTGATATCCACATCCTATTTTCCCAGAATAAAAGCAAAAAAGAAGAAAATGTATCAGAGCTTTGGAAAAAAGTCACGGGAAATTTCTATTTTGTTTTCAGATTTCCGCTCTAAGAAAGTATTGTATGTCTAACTGTAATCTATTAATTATAAAGACTGATTATTTTAGTTTTATCATTTTCTGCTAATGATTCAAGTAGTAATTAATGATTTTCAAACGGTCATTCATTACTTACACATCTAACTTTTTAATTTTAAACACGTTTGTAAATACTTCTCTTTTTGTAATAATTATTTCAATTAATTCTAAATCGTTAAATAAAAACAGAATTTTTAATTTAAGAATAAATTATCGAAAATAATAAAAAAGCATATTTTATTATTATATTACAAGAATGGATATATTCATTATGTTATGAAAACTAGAATTTAGAATTACATTATCAATTATACATAATTTTTATCAAATAGACATTCCATTATTTGTATCACTACAATATAAAATATTTATAAAGAGGTAGCAAGTGACCTATATTTAATAATACAATATCATAAAATTTTCTAGAAGCTTATATATAATTTATCAGTAAAATAAAATTTATCCGTAAAATGATGGAGATCATTTTCCTGTAATTATAAAATTTAAATTCATCGAAAATTCACTAAAAATTTTGCTTTTTATATTTATTTTCATGGAAATAGGATAAATTAGGTTTATATATCTTCGGTATCTGATATAACACGATGATATTACACCAAATCGATAACGTAAGATATTAAATTTATACGACTATTTTTAGTTTTAGATATCTCCTGATCAGAAATTAATAAGTATCTTTTATAATTTCACATTGATATTTTTTATTTAAAATTTTGCAATAACTTCTTTAAAAACGTGTTAAATTTTAATTTAATAAATTAACCTCTTTCAAAATCGTAAAAAGTGATAGAATATAAAATTTTAAATATTGTTCTCAAATTTTTTAAACAACAATTAGTAATTTAATTTTGTTTTATAACACAAAAAAAAAATATATATATATATATATATGAATAAGCTGCGATATATAGATCATTAAAATTTAAAAATTGAAAAGGATTGAAGAAATTGGTCAATGTAACGTTAAACGAATTGCTAGCGAATGTATATATGCAGCGGAGCTTATCCTTCTCTTTATTTGTCTCTGTCGCTCTCTGTATCGCTTTGTTTCAGTCTCTCTGTGTTTACATCTCTGTCTCTTATTCTCTAGGTACATTTCTCGCTCTCTTTATTCACTGTACATATATACATATTCACACGTGCATATCTATACTGTTGAAAATCTCTTTAAATCCCAGACTAGAGGGCGTATATGGTCTATATGGCAAATCGAATCTCACAGATAGCCAAGAAAACCACATGGGATGATTTTTTCAATATTGAAAATGTTATCCGTCCGTATTTTTCCCCTATGGATTCTTAAGAAACGGAAGTGAATCTAGATACTCGATTATTTATTCTTTTATGTAAATATTTTTAATATAAAAACAAATCCTTAAATGCAAAATATATGAAGATTCAATTTAATCTTAAATTATTTATTTTTATTGATGCTAAAATACGATGGTGAAAATTTTACAATACATAAAAACTGTTAAATTTGAAAACCGAATCTACTACTTGCCTCAAAAAAAATTTACAGTGAATCCTATTAAAAATTTAATAATGATCATATATTAACGAACAAGCTTATACGATATTTATTTTCTCAAAAATGATAACTATAATATTTAGTATTATGTTCGGAAAGTATTACTTTTAAATTTCTATAGTAATTATTGCATTGTATGAGAATAGAATATTATACTCTAAACTTTACATTACGTACAGTTAATAAACTTAAAATACTAAATTTAACTAGTATTAAATACTTTACTGAAACAGAAATAATATTTAAAAATTTAATTTCAA
This sequence comes from Dolichoris vasculosae, assembly GCA_018907195.1. Lineage (NCBI taxonomy): Eukaryota > Metazoa > Arthropoda > Insecta > Hymenoptera > Agaonidae > Dolichoris > Dolichoris vasculosae. The sequence continues at coordinate 15,320,739 of JACCHY010000002.1, read as the reverse complement.
AAATCACCGTTACTAAGAAAATTTCAAATTATTAATTTTCTATTTTAGACTAGAAGGTTTCTAATAATCTATAAAATATAATAAAATATTGATTATGATAGGAAAATCTTTTTTCAACTTGTATTTTGAATTGTATGACATCGATTTGGTACACATGTGAAGTGATTAATAGCCATGTACGCATTTTTTTCAAAACTATTTTTTGTGAACTATTCGAGGAGATAACTATAACAAATCTTTATAGGTCCATATGAAACCGTATGTCTCGTAAAAAATTGTTTTATCTATTAAAAGTTTCACAAATTTTATGCTGATGAATTCAATGCATTCATCGATAGTTCAACTTTATTTTAACATTATTTTTTTAAAAGGATTATTGTTTCTTAGTCGATAAAATTTCTTTAAAAATCAAAGTTTTTAATTCTTATTAAAATTGCTTTAATTATTGACAAAAATATATCCAATATTTTTTGTTGTTTGCGTTAACTGTAGAAAGGAAATTACCAAAGATTTAATTTTTAGATGATATTTAGCAATATTGCTTATATTATTTATAGAAATTATAAATATCGTTAGTCGTGGAAAAAATTTATAAATACATTTAATTCTATATAATTTAGAGTATTTTTTTAATTATTCTAAAATAAATATAAATTTAATAATATTTTAAACTATTTAAGACTAAAATACAAAATCAAATAATATTGTACATACATGAATATTTATATTATAATTGTTGTAAATAATTGATTGGTTTTAAATAATTTCAATATTTTTTTAATTACATAAGTGCAGTATAAAAAATCATTTGTCTATTGACAAAAATGTTAAAGCTTTTTATAATTACATTAACACGGTATCCATTCGATATCTATAAAATCGGTTAAATTAATTATTCCCTTTTCGAAAATCGCAAAATTAAGCATTATTGAAAATTCGCGTATCTTTTTATGTTTGGCAATGCATTTCAATACATTATAATGAATACGACTTTTTCAATGACAAAAAACATATTTTACAATTTTGAAGAGTATTTTTTTTAAAAATAGTATGACACAAATACTTTCATTGAAATTGCATTCGAATTTATTCAAATATTAGGAACTTATTTTGGTACTTAACGAACGATATTGAATCGTATCTCTATTAATTATGTTATAATATTAGAAATTTTCTTAATTATCATTTCAAAGTAAATTTAATTTGAATAAAAATATTTCTAAGACTTGAAGATTTTTATTAAAAATTTTTAGTTAAAATGTTGATTTTTTATTACTTGCACAGTTTTATGATGGATTCTATATTTTTTATTTTGTTTAGTTTTACATTTGATATACGTGTATATTTTCTTATTGAATTAAAAAGAAATATGTAGGTTTTAATATTTATAAAAGAATCTTTTGTGACAGTAATATCAACTATCTAAAAATAGTACAAACCTTAAAATTACTTACTCCTTTTCATTTATATTTTTATATAATGAAATATAGAAAATAATAGATTCTAAAAAACCAACGAATTACATTAATTTTTCAAGAAAACTGAAAAATAATATTTTTAATTAAGCACACGCTATTATTGTATTTATTTATATTTATTATCAATAATAGTACCTTAAATATTTATTACAATTTTAGTTATATTTTTAGAATATTTAATTAATATAATAAAATTTGTAACGAATATTTGTAATTTAAAAGGATTTTTATGTTTTTTAACCAAGAAAAAGTAGAATTTTTTTAAGATTCTGCCTTTACGCGTATCAAAACTTTTGTAGTATCCCAGTTATTTGTGTACGTTACGAGGCTGTAAGAAGTTTTATAAGTAGATCTCCTTTAACTCCTACTGTACCTTTGCTATTAACATACGCGTACAAACAAGTGCCAACACAAAATAAATCAATGATTTAAATACGCATTCGATAAATAGAATATATAAATGATCTAAAAAATTTTATAATTTCAGAAATATAATAAATAATATATTAATACATTAATATATAGAACAGAGTAATTTTAGTATGACTCGTTGCTTAATGCACATTCGATAAAGTATTATTCTTATTTCTTGTTTATGCTATTAGTTACTTTACTTACATAATATGTATTTCAATAATTATCATTATATAATTCCATTAAATATTATGATTTATCATTAAATTAATAGATGCTATTTATATATAAATAAAACTACAAAAGATCTAATTACATTCCATTTTTTTCTAATAATCTAAGTTTTATATTCTTGCATTTTATATATATTGTAATTTTATATTCAAAATAAATGCCGAATCTTTTTAAATCAAACTAATTTTTCAATTTATAAGTATACCGTAGGTTTGATTAATTTTATACATTTGAAAATATAATGAAAAGTACACTTATCTTAAAGAATATTAAAAGTTTTTTTTAAATAATATTTTTACTCTAATATTTTTTTTACAGTAAATAATGAATAGAATTTTATTAACGAGTTTTAGCCGAATGAAACGTATAAATGGAAACAAAGCAAAAAGTAATCCATTTATATTTTTGACCTACATATTGTTTCTAAGATAAAATTAAAATACATTTTTTAATGATTAAGAATTATTTCAAAATAATAATAATAATATCACTATAGCCATTAATTAAATATAAAATTATTACATCAGTATATGCATAAATAATGTTAGAACCATGAGCAGATTTCTTGTTTCAGACGCATACATTAATTAATTTTACCGAGTTATTTTTATAAAAAATTTGGTAAAATATAACATATTTCTGAATTAAATATGTATTATTTAACATTATAGAATGTACTAAAAGATTATTTCTTGTAAAATCATTTATATACAGGTATATATTAAAGTATAAGCACACATGTGCGTGTATGTACACCAATCCATATGTATTATCATATTTCATTTGATACACGGTAATATAATTCTGATTAGTTGAAATTTGCCTAATGGCCTAAACACAAACATTACGTTTAAATGAAATTAATAAATAGAATTTATCTTCCGTAATTACTTAATTCAATATTTTAATAAGTATAAAGCTAAATAATTATTATTTTATTTATTTTAAAATAATATTTAAAAACATGCAACATTTTTCCTTTGAATATGTTCCAAATTCTAAAATTCTGAAATAATGGAATACCAATAGATACTCTTATTTTTTTACAAAAGATATTTATATTTTGAACGTAATTATATAACAATATAATTATACTTATTTTCTTAAATTATAAATATTTGTATTTATTTTTTAAATTTAATAATGTAATGATATAGTAAGTACTATGTAATAAATTTTGCATTTTTGAATTCAAAGTATTAAATGCAAATTATTTACCGGAAGAATTTACAAAATTTAATAGCACTTATTCTGGTTTAGTTACCCTATTAAACGAGTATTTTTTAATTTTTTAAATGCGAGAGAGCATATAAAAGCTTAAGTATACATTAATTTTACTCTTTGAAAAATTATGTATGGTATATAAAAGTTTATATTCGCGTATTAATATTTTACCTGATCTATTATTTTTAGTAGAATATTTTTTCATATTAAAAAATTATTAATTTGATATAAAATAATTCAATAAATATTTAAAGCAGCATAATTAAATTAATGGATGTTATATAAAAATTATTTTATGTAATACATACTAATAAAAAAATAACGTACACAAATTTTTACAGAGACATTCGTTGCATACAATTTGAAAAATATATAAAATTATAATAGAATTTGAAATTGTATAAATATGCTTGTAAATTATATTTTATAATATTTATAACACGAATAAAATTTAGTAAAATCAATGGAATATGTGAAAAACAGAATATTTAATACAAAATATTAATAAATGAAAATGTTTTATAACTTGAAAACACTTTTCTTGACTAAAGTTAAATTAATTAAGTTTTGCTTAAATTGAAAATATATCATAAAAAGGAATTTATAATTACCGTTAAAAAATATTATTAATCGAAAGTATGTTCCAGTTGCAGCTTCATTCGTTACAAAAATGAAATTTAGATTGAAAATACCGGAATACTTTTATATTTTCTCCAGATAATATGGATAATATGCAAATCAAGGATATAATATAAAGTAATTTAAATAATATAAAAAAAGCGTGCACTAGCTTAACCATTGTTTGTTCGGTATATCATAGTCCGGTCTAAAATAGCGCGAATTATGTCAAGCTTGGACAATAGGGAAAGACGTGCGTTAGCAGCCAACGAATCGTGAACGAAACCGGGCTCGATCGATTTTCAATCTAGCGTTTGCTACCAAATGGGCATTTATCGCGAGCGAGCAGTTTGCCGAAGTAAATAAATAAGCGCTAAGTTATCCGGATGTATGCGTGTTAATAGGTTATCGTCGAGTAGGAGATGTCGATGATAAGCGCGATGATAAGCGCAGCGGAGAAGAAAACAGCTCGCTCGAAATTTCGTGTAAGCTTCGTTAAGTATTCGCGGCGATGAAACGGAAAGAAGCGACAGGTTTAAACGTTCGCTGGTCGAAAGATGATCGGATTACCGGTAATTAAATTTTGTACCGACTTATTCCCCTTTTCGGATTATCTTGTTGAAAAGCATAAAGATCGAATCGGTGGATTTTGACTAATAGACGAAAGGACGAGCGAAACACGCTCACGCGAATAAGCTTTGAATGCATGGAATCCGTACCGCTGCGAGAACTCCACGAGAACTCCACGAGAACATCGGGAGAACTCTGCGAGAACTCCACGAAAACGCCACGAAAACGCCACGAAAACGCCACGAAAACGCCACAAGAATATGCAAGTTGGGTAGCGATCGAGTCGTACCGCGGACTTATGATAAATTGTCTCGACGTAGAGTTACCGTTACGGTTGATGTTGTTGTATCCGCCAGGATACCTCGCTGTATCACGGCAATGGATCATAAATACAAGACGTACGCTTGGCGTTAGCAACGCTTTTCCCGAATGAGATTCTCTTCTCTGTATATGGTTTTCGAGTTCTTGAACGTAAAGTGGAACGAGTGTCGAGAAAAAAAGAGAGAAAAATGGGCATGTGTCTAGACTATCGTGATATGTTTTAATAACTTTAAGCTTATATGTACAATGCGCAGTCTCTCGCTAAATTCCGTGACAATAGCGTTTCGCTTCTAAGGCTGAAACAAAAATTGAAAGCTTGATCCGTTGCTGTTATAAATAGGACATTAAGTTCTTTTCATTCGCGTATTTTACCTTGATATTTCATTCCGTGTAATAAAAACGCTTAGTTTAACTCCGTACCTACAAAAATCAATAAACAAGTTTTTTATGAAACAGTTAAGTGTAAGTAATTATCGTTGCAAATATATTTAGACTTTAAGTAACTATTAAACAAAGTTATCAAACTACACGATGATGAAAATTGGTACAAGAATATAAAATTTAATATGTATATAAGGTATCTGTTTTTGTTCGATACTACGCAAGATTAAGCATTTATTAATTAACTTTCATATTTCTAAAAAGGTTAATTTATAAGTGATTTATCTAATATCCTTCGTATCGCAAAGTTATAATCAAGCCATTATAAACATCACCACTTTAACGATGGACGGGTGTTAATTTATATATTAACGGTAATGAAATGTCCATGTAGGACATTGTATTAATAGAATTAACAGTGTTCTCAACTATAATAGTATAAAAACTGCGATTTTTAAATTTATATTTTAATTTAAATTGAATTATTTTATTCATTGTCGATGGTCATAATTCTGTTACTGTATACGTGATATATAATCATAATTATTGATATAATTATTTGTATTACAAAAGCTAATTTGGATTCATAATTCAAGCCATTCATCGATTTATACAATGTTAAATAGAATTTTTATATTTCGAGGTATAGATTATCGTGTATTATATTATTATCATTATTTATCTATTCTTAAATAATATTACTATTTGTCAATGATAATTACAAATAAAATTATTAATTTACTTATAAATATTTTTACTTGAAACCTTAAACTAAGAATCGAACATATTTCACGAAAAAAATCATTCCAATAGTAATAATTGGATTGGATGTTTAAAAAATATTTTTTATATATTTATATTTTATACGATAAATACGTTAAATAATTTTCAATTTTCGAAAACTTCGTTGTATTTCTTCACGATTGATAATCAATAGAAGTGTAATTTACATCTATAATTAATCAGTATTTAATTTATTAATTATTTATCAGCCAATCAAGAAGAATATTTAATGATCTATTTATAAGGGACAATAATTATCTAATGTACCTTACACAAAGTCATTAATATGAATAATTATGAATAATTAAATTAATTAGTTATGATAAACAGGAAAACGTTGTTTTATTATAGTATTGATTAAACTGTTAAATATTATTATTTTTCTCCCATAATGGATGGCTTTTAACAACATTTAAAGCAAAATCTTAGTTTTAATCTCCATTTCACTTACCTTTATCAATAACTTCGCACGAAGCGTATACGTTTCTGTCTATTACATTTGAGATGCAGGCTAAAGACAATATACTTCTAATACTAATTTACATTCAGGTCAATGCACGTGAATCTCTATTGTTTTCCAACTACTTGAGCATTTGTCAACGAACCTTTAGAGATGAATTCTGATATTTAAACTATAGGTATCAATCTCGGAAATATTTTCATTTTATAAGGCATCACAGTTCTTATCCATATTTTTCAATTTAATTAAAAATAAATTCATAAAGCTTTGATTTCGGAATATATTGAATATAATAAAAAATCATGTTATTAATTTATGTACATTTTAAATAGCTAGAGAAATTATGTACAAAAAATTTTTAAAAAATTGTACTCGTGTCTAAATTGAAAATTATATTATAATATCTTCTATTTAATGATTACACTAAAAAATATTGTTATTCATAGTTTAACCATTATTTAAGGCCGCATTATTATTTTAATAGAATTTTAGATTAAATTTATGAAACAACGTACAAGCTTCGTTTATTTTTATAACAATTTCAAAATAAGTAGTATAATAAATAATGGAAATTTAAATTAGATAAAACAATACTCTTGCGATAGAAATAATTTTACAAATATTAATATTTATACTATAAATGAACTTCTAATGTTTTTATTGAAAGTAAATATCAAAAATATATTTTATTAACTATATAAATAAAATTTTACCTTTGATAATTAATGATTTATTCACAGCTATATGTTACATGTATAATATACATATATATAATTGATGGGTACAGTATGTTTTAAATATAACTTGAATAATTTTTCTGATATTTGTAGAAGACGATTTATCAATTTGTGAAAGCATATTTTTGTTTGTACGTTTATCAAACTAAAATAATAATAATAAAAAGTTCATATATTTAGAATATCTAGTATAATTGTTGTTATTTATATAGCTTTTATTTAAACATTTTTAAAACATGGAAAAAGATTATTTTTTACTTTTGAAATTATTATTACCAAAATTTATCCATGCAAATTTTTGAAGATTATATTTTATACTTTTCTTAATTATATATATATTTAATTTTATACCAGTTTTTTTTTATAATATAATTATATTATCTTCATTCTAAAGATAAAATGAACCTCAATTAAATATGTTATGCATAATGTTTTTTATCGTTAAAAATTTAAATTGAAAAATTTAAGTGATTATTTTTATATTTATTTTAATAATAATTAGATCAAACAGTGACTATACATCGAATAAACATTACACCCGGTATTCTTAATATGTCTTTAAAATACTGTATAAATTTTTCATTTGAATCATTTGTATTCAATATCAAATAATTTTTAACTCTAAATACATCTTATATGCTTTTAAAGAATTTTAATATACTGTGTTAAAATAGATTTAAATAACAGAGACAATAATTTTTTATCTAACGCTAATCTCAAATACCATTTGTGAAGATGATATTTTGCTTCCATCGTAACACGTAACATTATTATCGTTAATAATAAAATCATTAATATGCTATGATAAATATTAATATTTTATACTTCTAATTATTTACATAAATTTTGATAACATAGTTACAATCTTATTCAATTTAATTAGAACGATTTCTTTTTTTTCCTTTCATATAAATTTTTTATTATGCATTCGTTTTAATGGCACCAACGGTTTTTATTACTATATCCATTTAACTTTTAGTTCATGATTATATGAATTATAGGTAACTTTTATCGATATAGCTAAGTACTTAAAAAACTAATTTTCGACTTATTGAAAAACATTTGAAAGATACAAGTCCTAAACATAAATAAAAATTTTATAGATTCTTGTTGCTGCCATAATTGAACGAGACTATTTCCACAATCGACATAAAAATATATTTGTAACGTTCACATTTTATATTTTTTATTATAACCTCATGAATCGTTACGGTACAAACATGAACTCGTCGATGTGTGTAAAGTATCAAAAATACCTTTCGTGCTCGTAAGGTCTTCTCGTATAAACCAGATACGCGAGCAGATGTAGGCAAGCAATGCCTCCAGTGAGCTTTTGAACCTTAGCAAGAATTCTCTGGAAAATTGAAGCGAAAAGGAGAAATAGAGAGAGAGTGGGAAAGAGAGAGAGAGTTTGTGTGAGAATGTGTGTAAGAGAGAGAATAAGGGAGAAAGAGCGAGATAGAGAAAATTACTTGAGTAAGCATTAGTTTGATAAATGAGTGTTGTGATAAGACCGGTAAATGCTTTTGATTGCGTTGGAACAACTTTTCGGTACAAAATCTATAAATCAATAATTTTATTAGACGTTACTAGGTTTAGATACATTTAAATTTTAAAGTTTAGTTATAGTTATTGTATACGTAAAATTGTTTACAAATTGTTACTTGAACAGTTGAGTAAATTATTATACATTTGAAAAATCATTTTACTTACTTCACCGTAGCTATTATCTCAGAATTACGAATTCAATTAAATATAATGGATTAATTTAACCTGATATAGACTACTGTACAAATTAAAAAATATACGAACAATTATTAAATCAAATCATTTTTTATCTGTGAACCTTCTATACAGAAAAATGACAAGAAATCGTTTTAACTTTATTATATTCATCGTATTAAAAAATAACGTATTTTTAATGTGACAAAGATCGATGAACGTTTAGATGTATATTAAGATTTCTTAAATTCATTAATTCTAGATATATTTGAAGTTAATAACAGAATAATCATTAAAATAATCTAAGTTATCTTGAACAAATAATTCATTCTAAGCAACATTTCAAAATTGAATTTCGTATTAAATTTATGCTAAAAATATAATGAGATTAGCTGTGAATGCATTTAATTTAATTTTAGTTGTTTATGAATTTATTTCATTTTAAAGATAACTTTGATACTATTTTTATATTTACCTAAATCATGTAAGTTAAAAAAAGCTAAGGTAAAACAGTATCGACTTTCGTGTGTTTTCAAAGAACAAGACATTTGAGTTTTTTGTATTTATGAAAGTAATACAAATATTATAACGAACCATTAAATCCAAGGATTATTTTTATTTAAATAAAATTAAAGTGATATGAAATTTTTAAATTATATTTATACAAAAAGTTTAATCAATATATCAATAAATGTACATGCATGTATAATAAAATTATTCAGTGATTATAGAAACACTATGAAACAATTAGTTTACTTGTTTTTACAGATAAACTATCGTTATACCAAATATTATAGTTACTACTGTACTAGATATTAGGTTAAAAAAAGAATTAGTTTTTATAAAAACAAAATTAAAAAGCTGAACATTAAAGTGTGAAAAAAAAATTAATTAATGTATATAAATATGTTATTTATATACGAATAGCGATAAAAATTCAAAAAAGCCCAAATCATTGTTTATAATATAAAATTTATAAATATAGTAATAATCTAAAAAAATTAATTCTAAAAAAATTATATAATACTTACGTATGACTTATATAACATATGCATACTTAAAGAAGATATTCAAAAAGTGCAAAGAAGATAACGCGAAGAATACAATGTCATATAATATTTAAAATTATTACTTCGATTAGCATAAACAGAAAATTATTATATTACAGTTATTATACCATTACAGAAAATTTAAATAAAAAACTACTCTTACAAAATCAATGGTTTTATGTTAAATTATTCTAAATATTCAACGATTACACTGACTTATTTTATACTATTAAGAAATAATGGATGCTAAGTATAATTTCTTTACATTAGCTGTCTTTCAAGCTATTATTAATTATATGTCGATATAAGAGAAATAAAAAAATGTTCTTGATTATCTTACCTAAATAATTTAAAACAAAGAAACCAAAAGTACTAAAATAAATCATGAATACAGTAATATAAAACATTATAAGTCATACTTTTTGAAAAACAAAACTGTCGCATTTTACGTAGTTTAAGAAATATATATATCACTGTTTTAATCAATATAAATAAATGAATGTATTAAATTAAGATCTTAACTAGATAAAACGTTAACTTTTACTTCATGTTAACTCTGTCTAAATTAATACTTTAATAATTAGTTCATACAACTTTATTTAATTTGTATTGTTTTGAATATATTAATTCTTTCTATTTTTAAACTTTTTCATTGCTTTTCAATGTATAAATTTTTACGTTTATACATATATGATTACTTCTTTATCAATTCAATCTACGTAATATATTCTATATGATTCTCTATATATTCTTAATAAATAAATTATTTTCTTTAATTTAAAAAATAAAAGAGTAACAAAGCTTTATTATTTAATTATATTAAATTTATATTTACAATTTTAAAGAGATTCTAAATATTTCAAAACAAAGTTAATTCTGTATTTATAAAACATTAAGAATTTAAATTTGAATTCTTTTTAAGTGACATTAATTTTTTTTCATACAAACGCATGTACGTAAAAATTGTATCCATAAAAAACCGATTTAAACTTTTATCTTAGACATTCTTTTTAAGATAAAAAAAATATAATAATATATCTATTAGTATAAATTTTATTTGAATAAAATTTTATTTTTATTTAACTAATTGTCATTTCTGCAAACGTTACACTAATTAGAATACACTAATTATTATTTTATTTAAGGATTTATTAAATTATTACTATAAAATTTTTGTTTATTTATTTTTAATATTCGTGATTAAATCCATTTCATTATTTAAACACATTTTTAAAAGAACATATTATTCATAAAATAATGTTTGCAGTTCGTTAATAGCATTTCAGTATGAAGTTTATAAAAGAGTAATAGAATCTAAAAGAACAGTAAAAATGCAAGAAACTTTCTGTGTATCTCAGATTGGTTCAAAATATATAAGCAAAGTATTAAATAGCTGAATTAAAATAAAGTAGTTTTATGATAAGGTTAAAGTAGAAACTATATTTCATAATATTTTATACATGTATATAAAAAAATTATTTAATAACAATATTTATAAAACACATTTTTACGTACACAGAAAAATTAAATTCATAAAAATATAGTAAAAAGAAGCTGATGTAGCAAAACTAATCCTACCTCAAAACTTTAATTATAAAAACAAATAAATCTAATTAAATAAAAAAAAGTTTAAAAAATATTGTTTTATTTCAAAATTATTTTAAAAGTAAAGCTGTAAAACAAAGAAAAACGGATATATGAATAGATTAAATTTGTAAAAAAATTATAAAAAATTGAAATCAAATAATACGCGAATGGATAAAAAGTATAGAGTATAAAAAAATGTTCAAAGATACATAAAAGTAGATAAATTAAAATAAATAAAAATTATAACGTAACTTTTAAATTTGACTTTATTTCTTGAATATATTTCTTTACTTGTGTAATGATAAAAATATAAAATATAAAAATGATTATTTTGCATGTTTAAACCCTAAAAAAACATGTAAGTTATTTTCTATTGCGATTATAATTATTATTTCAGTTTGAATAATCTTTACTATTTCTTATTATTAGTATATTTCAATAAGAAGTATGAAATTTATTGATACAAAAAATATAAAAAAATAAAAAAATGTTATTGGAAAGGAAAATAGAAAAGTAAGTTATTTTGTTTTCACTTGTTATACTTAAAAAAGCCTTTTATTTATTTTACTGTTGAAATATACTTTTTTAAAAATGGTATTATGTTATCATAAATGAGTAAAAATTCGTTAAGTTTTCGTCAAACACGTAAACAATCCAATACTAAAAAGTAAATTTATTACACGAATGTACGTGTGCAATTGCAAAATGAAACGTCATTATATTAAATGTTCAAAATAAGAATTGTTTTCCCGAAGAGAATAATATGTGTTATTAAATGAATCTGAATTTCAATTACATATTTCAATGAATTTTTTTAATTGCAACTGCTAACGTGATTAATTGATATTTTAATCCCAAAAAACAAAGTTTACACACTATTCACATGAATGCTTGTTGCAAAATGTTCATTGTTTTTTTTGTAATGCATACGCACAGTATCACACATTAAAATGACATTATGATGAAACGAATACCATCATATTCATTACTATGAAATAAATGATCGTTTTATTATTTGAACTTTTTAAATGTGATTTACCATTCAAGAATATATCGTAATTGATGTACGATTTATTAGATTTAGTTTTTGTTTTTAACATCTATAAACTTTATTAGTGTTAATTCCTAGTTAATTTTTTTTAATATAATACTTTAAATATTATTATATTTTATATGTACATATTCAAATCTATATCTATTGTTTTACTAATATTTTTTATAAAATTTACGTAAAAGTACAAAAAGGTATAAGATAAAAAGGTTTATTCGGTTATAAACTTTTAATAGTTTTAAATATATTTGGAATATTATAATGAATTGTATAATAAGTATAAGAAAAAATATAATCTGAATTAGTTTTTTAGAAATTTTCAAAGTTTCTTTAATTACAAAAATGAACATTTTAATTACTTTTAAATGTTACTTGATTAATAATGTCATCAATATTATTCGGTCTTACTTTTATATATAATCTGGCAGACATCAAATATTGGACCAAAGAGACCTCTGAAATTAAATGTGAATCTATACAACCTCTGTAGGGAAGTCTGACTTTTGAACTTCTGACTACTAATATCAAGTAAAACTTGACGAATTTTCTCTTATGTTATATATTTAATCAACTTTTCAAAAATATACATAAAATCCGGAGAGTTATGTTCCAATGCTTAATAATAGTAATCAAAATATTTAATTACAATATGAAAAAGAATACGATTTTGATCAAAGACGAAAACTTTATACGGATATGTTTTCGCATTTGCAACATAATGAACGAAAGGATGTTGAAATAAACGAGGGAGATGAGGAACAACATGACACACCGAGTTTCGTCCCTTACTCGAGGCTAACGATGGTCACTTCTCATTTCGGTGCGATGACGTTGACAAACTAGATGACGAAGATTTATTACATGGTTCAAAATTTAACCTTATCGTACAGATTTTTTTCTTTTATTTTAATAAGGTACAAGATCATATACCGCGATAATGATTTTTAAAATGATTATATTTTAATATTTACAAAATTATTATAAAATAATAACTACTTAACAATTAAATTATAATAAAGCTATAATTTTGAGTTTCTTAAATATTCTTATATTCATTGAAAATATTTTTTATTTCAAGAATTCATTTTTTAATGCCACATTTTTATATTTGATTATAATTAAAGCCGAAACTAATTAAAATAAATACTTACAAAATAAATCAAAAAGCGTCTTTAGAATTGCTTATAAAATAGAGATAATTGTTAAATTGATTAAATATTTACAAAAGGGAGGAGGTAATTAGTTGTAAAAATAAGTTTAGTTGTACGTTAAAAAATATAAAAAAACATATGTACTTGTGAGTAACATTATTCGTTTATGCATAATGTGTATATCAAATTTCGTATAATACGTACAATAATGGTAAATACAGATTCCTATTCGTGTGTAGTTTCAGTGCACTTATAGTCGATAAGCAAATCACGTGTAGTACGATAACTTCGATCCACGCGATAAGAATATCATAGAATATTATATGCTAATTTGATAAGTTATTTATCACTGGTACATCACCTCAAAATTCATAATTCGATTTATTTGTAAGATGTTGTCTAAGACTGAATAATTAAATTTAAAATCTTTATAGATTTATTATTAATTTTAGATCAATCATAAAGTTGAAAATATTTATATTTATAAAATTGCTTGAAAGATAAATATATCAATATTAATTAATTTATTGAAAATACTTCTTTCAATATTGTTTTTTTGTAAAAAAAAAAAATAATAATTTTTAATTTATAAGAAAAAATTTAATCATTTTTATCACATAATATTACATAAAAGTGAATAACAAGATACTTAAAATCTGATATTATTAGAATTCCGAACATAAACTGTAATACTAATCTTTTTTAAATTTGAAGGAACGAGCTAATTTTTGTTTATTGCAGCGAGTCTGATACAGCGAATATTAATTAATGAAACATCAGCATACTGTACTTTTCATTCTTCGTTTTTCTCTTTTATTGCTCGTTCTGTTTTCTCACACCCTTTCAGTTTTCTCGCAACTCGTACGCTGGTAACTTCGATGCATCTACTGTAGGATTATCATTTATCACTCTGGTGAAAATCGCTGCTTAATTATACCTTTCAGCCATTTCCAACGTCGCACTTTATCCACCAAGTTCCATTTATTTCTCATTTAATATCTGGAATTTGAAGATCTGATTTGATAGGATACATTTACATGTGAATTAGAAAATGATGTGATGCGCTACAATAAAAAATATAGAAATAAATGCAGAAAAGTATATAATAGCCGTATCTTTCCATAGAAATAACTAAGCACAAAATCTTTATTGATATCTATCTATAGATCTATGAGTATAAATGAGGAATTAATAGTTTATGTTTAATGTATTTTCAGAGAGGTATTTGGTGAAATTACAATATTTATATAAATGCACACATTCATTTATCAGTTTAAGAAAAGAAATTGATTAATTTAAAAAAATTATAAAAACTAATGTTATTTATGATTCTATTAGTAAATTTCAATAGTTTAGAATTAATTAGATTATTTTTCGCGCATTATTAAATACTTTATATTTATTAACTATAAATATATTAAATATACTAAACTTACTTCTTTTAAAAGAATATTGTATCAAATATAAAATTTATTTTATACAAATTGTTTTAAATATAATTTACATATTTATAATGCAATAACGTGATTTTAAAAAATTTCTTGCCTCAAAAATAACACTTTATACGTAAAATTGAAAATATTTAAAGTTTAAAAATTTTGTATGTTAGTAAATTATCAGATAAAATATTTAGAATAAATAACTAATACTTTTAACCAAATTTGCAGATTCGTATTAAAATTTAAATTTGTATCTATTACATCTGCTACATTAAAATAAAATTTGACAGAAATAAAACCGATAAACATGAAGATAAATTTTTACAGAGCGATCTTAAAAAAAAACACAATACATATATACATAGAGTTACACAAAAAAAAGAAAAGAAACACTGAAATAAAAAATTTATATATCGAAAAATACAACGTAGTTCCAAACCGCATGTGTGTGCATTCAATGAGAGATCCTACACGAGAAACAAAACATTCACTTCCAATAAAAAGTTGATATACATTTACCCGAACAGATTAAAAAGTGTACACTCTATAGTACCTGAATCGAAAGCTGTTCATTCCGTATACTCGTCTCGCATTCTTCGTCACAACCTCACCAAATTCCAATTCCAGCTATTACGTTTTTTCTCACCCAATACTGGCTACAGATTTACTTTGTTCAATGACATTTTTCAAAAAGTACGCATCCTGCCTTATATGCTGATTATAAAAATATATACAATTGTACTTTTTATATGTAACAGTGAAAAATCCGCTTTATTATTATTGTATCGACACGTGGATATGGATAAATACGAACGGCTCGTTCGGCTCTAATAAGATCCTTTGTTTTATTGCTTTGTTTTATCTGTACAAAGCATTTGTATTTTTCTCTATTTTGCTTTGGAGTTTTTAAAACACAAGTTTAACGGAGAATTGAATATACGTTTAAAATATTTCAATTTATTGTATCTTTTCTTGCAATGTTTATTGAAGTTTTTATTTTGCTACTTATTGAAAAGGAGGAGTAGATTTCAAAATTAATAAAAAGATTACTTAAAATTCTTCAGAAGATTGAACAGCATCTTGTTCAATTTGAAAAAAATTATTCTATTTAGAAAATAGGTAAATACTTTAACATTTTCCATGTATAAATCACTTATATTAATAAATTACAAATGAGTTTATTTTGGTTTAACAAATTTTTTCTTAAAAAATTATTTAAACTCTTCTAACGTAAGAAATATTTAATTATAAATACTGACATGTATTATGAATAAAATATTTTATGTGCATATGAAAGTATATAATGTAAAAGCGCTTTCATCTTCTAATGATTTAAATTAATTCCTAATAATAAATTCTATACAATGTAAATTTATGATAATATATTTAGTATATTACTATCATATGTTCAAGAAACTAATCATGGATATTTTAAACGAGCGATAAATAACAGACAATATTATTGTAAAATAACTGCCTGCAGCATAAATATATAAGAATCAAGATAGATATCTTTTTTCCAATTTGAAATAATGGGTAATGAATTATCATTATTGATTATCATTTATTGAATATTACATTTAAATAAGTTATAATTTTATAACATTATCTATGAAAGTTATATAGATAACATCTATAGAAAATAATACTATTACTATTTTAAATTATATAAAGGATAATATTTTTCTAAAGTAGGATCAAACAAATATTTTTTTCTCGTAATCCAAACTATTTGTAAACTGAAGCTGCGTTTAAAATGAGGTCGATCTAAAAGCTTTAAATATTATTAATGTTTATATTCAAATAAATACGAGAAATCATAATTGAACAGAAAATAGATGAACGAAACTTTTTTAATTTTAAATATCTAAAAGATATATTGAAAATTAGTTAATATAGGTAGATATTTCTATTAAAATTCATTACTTTTTATTTCAAAGAATATAAACAAATTTTATACTATTTAAGATAATATTTTGTAAAATAAAATAAATATACACTATTTTATAATTTTTAAATAATATTGAAATTGTGAAAATTTAAAGACATTTTCAATTAGATTATTCGTTTGAAAAATTTTGTAAAGCAAATTATGTATTGAGAGATTCGCTGAATAAATAATTTTAGTTTCTTAATATTTTATATATTTTGATTTCATGAGTTTCTTATCAGTACATAAATACAAATTTTCATAAATAAATTTAAAACTAAATTTAGATATTTTACTGAAAAAATCACTCGATGCCTTAATTAAATTTTAACATTGTCGTCCATTATCAAATAAGATATTATTACATAAATTTTACACGTAAAATAATCCACCACCTATCGAAAATTTATAGTGCTGATGAAATAAAATTATCATATCGTGTACTAAAAAATCTCTTAGAAAAAGATACTAATTCTATTAAAATTTTGTAGGGGATAAAATTCAAAGTGAGAAGAATTTTTTTATAAATTATTCCTTCTTATATTTTCATTCGGATATCTAGTATATACTGGTAATATAAAAATGAACTTTTAAAAAACCCATTGAATCCGTTAATATTTTCAAACATCCCTCGAGATTTTATTCTCGTAGATAGAAGACAAAATACTGTGACTCATTTCATTTTAAAAAAGATTTAGATAATTCTAAAAGTTTTTGCATACAATTTTTAAAGTAATGTTTTATTTTAATTAATTAATTATCTATAAAATGAATTCAGGTTAAATATTACAGTGAAACAATTTATACTATATTTTTTCAAACTATATAAGTAAACATAAGCATATTATAAAATTTAAAAATTGCGAAATTTTGAAAATGATATTTAATGGCTAATAAAATTTTTGTTATATGAAATATTTATTTTTTAAAATGAAAAGATTAAATGCGTATTTAATATTTTTATCGATATAAATAAAAATTATAATTTATTGCAAATTGAAATTTAATTTTCAAAGATTAAAATTCATAATCCAATACATTTTTTAAACTATTTCATAAAATGCCAACAAAAATATATACTCAGGTTTTTCTAAAATTTAAACAGTTGAAATATTAGTGCAGACATAAATCATTATAATTCTTTTATTGTACCCATAAATAAGTTTTCATATTTTGCTTTTTTATATACAAATAATACATTACATTATGTTTATGTTCATAATGAATTAAATTATTCTTGATAATAAATCAAAGTTTATATATTTGAAATAATACGAATCTAAAACTTTATAGCCTTAACAATAGTAGATAATCAATAACTGAAAGTAAATTACAAATTAAATTAAATACTTTATAGATAAGTTTTAAATTGTAACTTTCATCGAAGCGAAATATATCAGATTAGACAAAACTTTAGGCAGCTTTAAAGTTCTGAAATAGTCGATTAATATTAAAAAATCGATATTCTTTTACTACAAGTCACGAACTGTATAAAGATAAAAACGAATCAATAAAAAATACTAAAAGATTACATTCTATAAATGATGATTACTTTAGAAGAGTTAAAAATTAGAAAAATAATATTTTATACGTACTTTTACTGATTTTATAAAAATAAAGAATTTAAATTCAGCATATTGAGAATGTAAACTACTTCGGAAACTAATAAGAGCAAAACTGAATAAAGAAACTGAATAATATAAAAAATTTACATTTAACGATGAAATAAAAAATTTTATGTTATGACCAACATCGTCAAGATAATTTAATTATGTAGATTAGAATGATTTTGCGTAACTTAGAATGAAATAAAGAAACAGATAATAAGAATATTGCAAAAAAATATACAAATAAATTATCCTTAGTATGATCAAGATATTAAAAAGAAATTATTTAGAAAATAAAGTATGGTAAAATCTTTATTAATAAGATATTCGACGATCGCATTTCTAATAATAAATATTAATTATACAAGGTTTGTAAAAATTGTAATTCATAAAAAATCTGCTTTTTATAAATGATGGGATTTGAAAATTCAATAATAAAAAATTTAATGAGTTATTAAGATCCGATACTGTGCAAATGTTGTTTTTAAATTAATTTAATTTAAATATTGTAATATCGACTTTTCTAAATATTCGTTCGATCCATAAATATTTCTTATTAAATATTTAAATTTTCGTTGTCTTTTATTTCAAGAATAAACATTTGAACTTTAAATTACAGTACTTTTTAAAAATATTTATATATACAGGCTTAGGGTCAAACTATATTTCTTTTGAAATAATAACTGTTTAATACATTTTCTTATAATTTCACAATACTATTCATATGAATAGTTTTCTATAATCCATGTGAAATGGTTTTTTTAAAAATAAATATATTCGGATACGTATCGAAAACTCGAAGTACACCAATATCAACTATGATTACCGTAAGCGATCGGATGAGAAAGAAGACTTTCGACGTTCCCACTTACTGTTCCAACAGAAAAAATGTAATAAGATTGGTAATATTATATAAAGCAAGTGTACTCACGACGTCGATAAGCTGCGAGAGCTTGAGCTTGATGCAGACGCGCAGGACATCGGAGGTGTTAACGACTGGCCTAACGAGTTTGTTGTAGTTGGAAAGCAAATCGTCGTAGAGACGTTTCGCGTCCGGGTTGCCGGCGACGGCCCCGTGTACCACCAATGCCGAGAGCAGCCAAACGCGCAACGTTTCCCCGATTATCGGGGGCATCATGAACAGCCGTACGTACCCAGTACGGCCCAAAGCTTAGCTCCAGCGCGCCAATGACTGCTCTGGAGATGCAATAATATATAACTGGTTATTTAGCTTCGTCAAATCTCGAGCTTCTCTAAGTAAACTAGCTTCAACGATATTAACGTACCACTCGAATCGACATTTATAAATAAATTTCTATGAATAATCATTATTTATTATGGATTTAATAAATATTTATAACTTGTCTTTAAGTGGATAATATTATAATATTATACAATCTCATAGATTGACATTTTTTAAATACAGTTTTTCATGGAAAATGTATAAAATTTATATGAAAAAAGATATCCTTTTCCAAATATCGTTTCAGGAACAAATTAAGTGATTACTCTACCGGATCTAAAGAATAACATGATTTAAAATGTCCAAGAGCTTTAGCTTTTAAAGAGAACGACAAATAAATGCTATAGAAAAATAAAAATACAATCTAAAAGCACAAAAGTAGATTTAGAAATAGCTTTTTAGGAAATTTTATTTCGTATAAAAAAATTTCAACAATGTTAACGTTTATGATATATTTTTATATTTATGAACTTAAATTATAAAATCTACTCAAAGGTATTAAATTAAGGAAAAGTTACTATATATAAAAAGAAAAAGTATTTCTTTCGGATTCAGATTAGGATTTAAAATAAAATCATTCAAAGCAAATTTTAATCATAAATGATTAACTCAAATTTATAATTAAGCATTAAATCAACCGTGAATTAAAGTTTTTGGTAAGGGTTAAGAAATTGTAATATATTATGTAAATTAAAGAAAATGAACTGTGGAAAAGGTTTTTAATACTTTTATAGATTAATATTTCTAAAGAACATATTTACATAACTACATGCAACGCACGCTGTGTATATAATGTATGCATAAGACACTGATTCAAATATCCATATATATATATACATATATTCTCCATCAAATCTTATAAATATTACTTAGTATTTCTCTAGTTTAAATCTTAATTTTATCAATGAAATTATATATTGGTTCATTAGTATTCTAATAACTGATTTTTCGTTCTTGTAAAACATTATTGAATTAATTATTTTAATGATTTTAGAGTTTTCCGTTCGCATTATGGTATATAATACCTAAATAGTATTTTTGCTTAAATAGCAAGTATTAAAATTGAATCATTATAAAAATCTTACAGAAAATAATTAAAATCTATAATCAATACTGTTTATTTATTCGATAACTGATTTACTCGCGCATAACTTTTTATAAACTTTATAAAACTATTATTATCATCTTTGTTTTTGGTCTCACTTTCCATTATCTTGTTCATATCTCTCTCTCTCTCTCTCTCTCACTCTATCACTCTCCATCTCTTTTACTCAATCATTCGCTAAAATATTATTTTGAATTTAAATTTACGATAAGCTATATTAAAAATACACAAATAACTCCAAACCCAATTCGAAGCGATTTTTCAAAATGAACATACATATTTAATATATTTTTATCGATATGGCATTACTATAAAAATTTATTTACACTTAATCTATACTTTTCTAAATTATTATAAAATAATAATAAAATTTCAACTGCATTATATTGTACGAATATCAATTTTAAATATGTTAAAGTATCGTCCTTTATATTTTAACAGAATATTTTAATAGAAATGTACAGCAAATCATAATTTGAAAAAATTTACAATTATACATTACTTATAATTATTTATTAAAATAGAAATTTATTCGAAACTTGGCGATACCTATTTGTCATGCTTAATTTTAAAAATAATATCTGTATTAATGTCAACATAAATATAAAGCAAGTAGAATACTTATACGGATAATCTATTGAATAGGATTATACTTTCAAAATATTACGTTTATCTAAAAATATACTTTTATAGATAAAACATTCAAAGGGACAAATGATTTAACGCAGTCGGAAAATATAGCTGTTGAAAAATTTTTTGGATTATATTAAGTATTTTTATATTTTATTCTAATTACGTGTATTGTATTAAATAAAATTTTAATATAATTAGTATTGTTATGTGTTTGCTATATTAAAATAACTAGTAGAGTAGGTTTAATTGAATTTGAAAAAACTTAAGTAATAATGTATAAGTATAAATTTAAGAGTTTTAATTTAGCGTTTTTAGATAAAAAAATAATTTCTTTTCATTCGCTCTTTTTAAAAATATGAATATATTCTTTTCTAATTTCTTTTCGAATAAATCAAATATATCTGTTGCATCGTTTACGATAGTCAATTTCATTTATACTGACCAATTAAATCGATTAACACGTTACCAACAGTCAAACACTTCATTTGGGTACATATTTGTAAGATCCATCAAACGGATAAAACAATCTTTATTAGGTCATTGACTCGTGTCCGGCGAAAAGACATTAAAAGCGTGGCACGTCATAGTCGTTCCTTTCATCGACTTCCCGCGTTACTCTCTTTACAATTTATGCATACACGGCACCAACACTCGCCTACCTCACCTACACACCTACCAACGTATCCATACATATATATATATATATATATATATATATATATTATACGAGAGCGAACTCAAATTCGTGTGTCTCATCTTTCTACTGTCCGCGTCTCATTACTGCAGCGATTCCGTTCTATAGAGAGAGACGAGCTTCCACGAGCAATTAACGCTGTACGAAAGCTATCCGGATTTAGTACGACTGAGATACACGCAGGCACGTAAATATATATGCGCAGCTATATACACGTATACAAACATAGGAACGAGAGTCACCCTCGGCTTTATTGAATGAATTAGCTCGAAACAGATAGTAGTTGTGTTTCCAATCCAATTAAAACAAAAAGTTACATTTTGTCGGATGTGATATGTAAAGTGAAATATGAACGGTAATATATTTACCGAATAGAAACAAGATACCCAAAATATTTTCTACCTTACATCTCTACTCACTTTTACCGGTCTTTTTGATTTATCGATAAATTAAATATTTCGTATTTTCTAATTTATCGTCTCGATCCAAATTTATACAAATCGCGAACTAATGTAAGTTCATTCGTAGAAATTTTATAAAGTAATTCTATTATACAATGCGTATATCAAATGTATAATTCAGTTAAATTTTTTCTAAATATTATTTTATCTATAAATCAATCAATTTCTCAATTTGAATCTTAAAATTCAATAAAATAAATTATTATTATTAAATAATCCCGACTCAACTATTCTAAAGATATACACGAATATTTTTAATTAAGTTTAAATATGTATATATTTAAAATGGACTTTTCTAAGTTATCTGAAATATAATTTAAATAATATCGATAAATTGAATTATTGAAAATTTCATATTTTCCAAAATAGAAATAACGAAGAAATAAAAATACTATAATTTTAAAGTTATATTTTAAAAACATAAATTTAATCTTCTTTTCGATTTCACATAAAATATTTTTGTAGAGTTTTCTCGAAATATTAATTTAAAAAATTGATATTTAAGAACTTTATAACTTTCTTATTTTCAGATGTTTTAAATCTTTAAAAATTTGATTTCTCGTATTTCTCGTAAAGTAACGATAGATTAAAGAAGTTCATTATAATATTCATACCTATTTCTCACGTTGTTGAATTTCGTTATTTAAAATATGTAAAATAAAAATCTATAAATACAATACTTCAAGATTCTAGTGGTTCATTAGCCAATTACGAATTAAAATTAAGTATTATTCAATTTTCAAATGAATAATGTAACCACAATAATTTGATAATTATAATTAAATGTAATAATAACTCATAATTTAAACAAAATATTCGGATACGTTGAATAAGTTGAGAAAAAAAGAAAATCGAAACGATTTGAATTTAATATAGTTAAAAATCAGCTCGATTCAAAATTTGCTTAAAGAATAATTTATCGAATATTATGAAAATATAAAATTTTAAAAATGTCGAGAAATATAACGAGACACTAATTTATCGCTAAAAAAGCCACCGATAAATAATAATCCAATCATAATACTCGTGTTTGTTATGGATGCGATCATTTTTTATTTTCGAATAAATTGAGAATAAACGTTGGATAGTGTATAATAATAATAGTGTTTAATAATAATTCAGAGTATTTTCAATTCATCGATAAGTAAAGAACGAGATAATCCGTACAGTTGTTATTAAACAGCTTTAGAAAATAAACGCCAACTATCGAAAATCGTTTGAATGAAAATAAATTTTCGCGTTTGTAAAAGGCAAACAACTCGCGAGAGAAAAAAAGGAGTATATCTCAAAATACGGCTTCGTCGAAAGCTCTTGTCATGCTCGCTCTCGAATTCCAAGTCCCAAGGTACCGAGATGTAACTTTGAGAGTATGCGCGTCGGGATAATCCGTAGACGAAACTTTTTCCACTGAGTCGAGAAATAGATTTTTCAAGCATTCATCGAAGGAGCATCTCAACAAACGCATCGCAGCATCTCATCCAAGTGCATATTATAGTTTTCAATAAAAAGGATAATAGTACGGTTGTCGTTTCGTGCCAACGCAATTTAAGTAACGTCAGGTCCAAAATAGGAGGGCGAAAGTGTCAAATACGAAAGGGAGAAATTACAAAGAAATTATTGGTCGAGCATCGTTACTGCCTTCGGATGGAAACGTAAAGTATAATTATTATTGGAATTACATCGAGCGAAGCACGAAATCATCGTTTCGGTTGGGTTGATTTTTCTAATCTAGTCGATACCGTACTTACAACCGATTACAAGGTATTATATACCATTTCTACCGAACATTATCGCATCTCGAGCGCTTTCCTATAAGAAATAATATAAAATCCTATAAAAAAAATACTAACAAAAACTACGGCGGCAAAACGAAAATAAGAAAAGATCGGGTCGATTGGTAAACTTGTGAAAAAGAAGTAAGGGTGAAAGGCAAAGCAATGAACAGCCTTACTAAGTTTCGCGCGCTCACTTGGATCGTCACGTGCAAGGTCCGATACGTATCCAACGCGGATTACATCTGCACGGCTTTGGCATAAGCCGACCAACGGTGGATCGGTCCCGGGTACTCTCGAGGTCCCTGCGACGAACAGCACTGAACCAACCCCGCGCACTCCAGTCCAGGCCGCCAGGGCCGCGGGAGGAAGGATGAAAGGGTTGCAATGGTGGCGAGTCGCTGATCGCACCTAAGCTCTCGGCATCGGAGCTTCCGGGAGCTTCCGGGAGAAACCGCTGCACTAGCACGCACTGCACCCACGACTGACGGCTCGCCGCTGTTCTCGTTAGCTTCTGGCTAGGTCGCACCACGATTCCGTTAGGGGGCGACACCCGGTCAGGTCACCCACCCGCGCCCTCCCGAATATGGGGTGGATCGCACCGATGGGGGAAGCGTGTAAGGAGCATAGTGGTATCGAGTTGCTGGATGCTGCTCCAAGGAGACGAGGTTTTTCCGGACCTTTCCGACGTTTCGGTGCTTCCATTTGCCCTGCGAGTATCGCCCTGCGAGTATCCCTGAGCCGATGATGCTTCATGGAAGCTCGACATTCCGAGTGTTGCAATCGAGTTTTTTAACTTACGGTCCTGCGATTCATCAATCCCAAACTTTTACTTGCGCTCGGTTTAACGCGAGTCCATATTATTTCGCGCTCTACCAAATTATTCTTAATAATTAATATCCTTCTGTATCGATAAGTCCATATATTTGCATCTTTTTTATTCATAGGCACTTATATTCTGTTTAGCTCCTCGATAAATTAAATTAAATTTTATAAAATGCAAAATTATATCGTGCAAATATTTTTTATGAAAGAGATTTATAGATTTTATGTAACGACAAAAATGTTTTATATATTATTCCACGTACGTACAGAAACACACGTACATATTTTGTTCTAACGGAAACAAATTTATCTTATTACTTTTTTTATCGATATATAAAGGTATATTCCTGACTTTTGTAAACAGATACATTTTATAGGTTTGTCTTCTTACATTTTAGTGCTTTATATCGTTTAATTTAATACATTGGTTCGTTATTGTATTTACTACTAATTAATCAAAATCTTAAAATTTTAGAATCAAAATGTAAAAACATAAACTTATAAATAATTAAATAAAAGAATTCAATCCTATTTTATTATTATAAAAACTCTTTTACACTGAATTTTTTGCATATACTACTTCGTATTTATTAATAAAGTTATAAAAAATATTTAAGTATATATCTAATAAATATAAATTTTTGATAGAAATTTATCGACGAACGATTCACTTACCGAAATATCATTAAATTATTCCATTAAACATGAATAAGATTCGTATATATTTCATTTAACAATCAGTATTTAATGAAAAAATTACACTGTTCTTGTGAACGTTCGTTTAAAATATTCATATGAATCCTAGTCCTAACATTCCAATAATTTAAAATTATTTTTTATTTTTCTCTAATATTTAGTATCCAAAACATAGAAAATGTTTAATAAAAAGGATAAATAAAAATTGAGAAATTTTAATACACATGTTTTTTATCTAATAAAATAAAAAAAAGTTAATTATCGTAAAATCTAAATCTTATACAGTATTTTTGTATATAGTTAGCAAACACATTGTTTTGTTTTAAAGTAAAATAATCCAATACCGTTGAATAAAAATTGTAAACATTAAGTATCAAATAATATATTTATTGAAAATAAAATTATTTTCATTTGAAAGTTCTAGTTAAAAACAAAGTATTTCTGGAATACAAGTAAAAAACATAAAATTAGTATTTCTAAGAATTATATTAGATTTATTTTCTTTTGTATCGAGATGTAAAAAAATATAACTACAATACATCTGACTTAAAACATATACAATCAAACGGTTTTTTTTTCCTGAACTCAATTAAATATTGAAGATTTAAAAATATAATAAAAATCTGTAACAATAAATTGAAATATAAATGAAAATTCGGTGTTTAAATAAACTCGAAAAATACCAATTTGATCGATCAAATATTTAAAATATAATAAATCACTAATAAAAATTAATATATTTTGAATAAAATTCTGGAATATTAAACATTAAATCTATATGAATAAAATCAGATAGATTAGCTAAATAATTATTTTCAATTTATAATAAATAAAATATTATTGTTGGTAATGGCTTAACAAACAAATACTATAATTTACTAAATAAATAAATTATATTAATATATTAACAGTATAAATTTTATTATTTATGTATTGTTTCTTTTTACAGGAAAATAATTATTATTTATTGAGCAATTAACGTGTCATTTGATTTTACGCTGCAATGAATCAACTATTTATATACTTTATAATACGAGAAATTATATAAAAGAAGTATATAATGCCATCACTCGAATTATATACATTATATATCGATTTAATTGTGTGATATTATTATTAAAATAGTGTATATTTTTAATTTTTTGGTATAATAATGAAAGTTGCATAATGATTAAAATAAAAGAATATGAAAATATTAGAATAATAATACGTACGTAAAATATAATACAACTGTATAACTGTGGTTCGACGAATAGTCTGAAAATTTTAAATAATTATATGTTTTATATAAATTTGGATTTATAAAATATTTATAGTAGATATACATCTATAAACATACTAAAAAAATTTTGACAGTACGAAATAATGGAATAAAAGCAAAAAAAGTAAGTAATAATAATCGTACGATGAAAAAATTTTCAATTCTTCAAATATTGTAAGAATAATTAAATTAGGTAAATTAAGATAGATGGGGTTTATGGCTGGAGAAAAAAATATAAGAAGAGTCTGGAAAATTTTCATAGAAAAATCGAAAAATAATAGACCGAAGTAGCTCAAGACGAAGATGAAAAGATAATATTAGGATCAATTTTAAGAAAGTAGGACGTCGATGCATATTTTAGACAAAATAGGCAAATTACTTAGAAACATTGTAATTGTTTTTATATTGATGTGATAAGCCATATAATTTTTATTAACCAGTAATAATTATATTAGAAATAAAATTGGTTACTAATCCTCAAATATTTAAAGTTTCATCTTATAATATATTTTATTCATATATTTCTAGAACAACCATTTTGAAAACTAAAAATTTTATTATGTTACTTTAGAATTGAAATTTTCGATGAAAAATTTTCATAATAATAGAAGTCTTGTATCAGAGTCTTAAATGTATTAACATTGCATTTTTAAATATAAACCTAATTGAATATTTATGACACGTCTCTAACATAAAATAAATAAAATTAATTTTATATTATTATAATATTATTTTTTAAACTCATTTTATAATAATATGTAAATGCGTAAAATAATTTTCAAGTATAAAATATACCGAAATATTTTTCAAAAAATTACAGCTAAATATTTATATTTTTAAAAGTAGTCATAATTAAATTATATTTTAATATTATATCTTCTTAATTACTACAATATCAACATTTTTGTAAAATTTATTTAACTTGCATAAAGCTCCATTTAATTATAACGGAATTACATATTTTTATTAGTCGATTACCTTGAAAACATATTCCAAAATTTTATTAAAAACAGTTCCTTATTTTTTAAATCAAATATATTTTATAGAATAAACTAAGGAATATCTACTTTCATAATAATATTTTATTTAAACCTCTATAGAATGGTGAATTATTGCGTTGAAGTGAGTTCATAAATTTATATCTTGTAATAATTAAGGGATTTTTAAATTGAATTTGCTCATTGATATATGATCTGTACAGTATTATTCGGTGAAAATTGGTACTACACTTTCACATAATGTTTCTAGTGATATATTTGCTTGAAATACTATTCAACAGTTATTACTGTTTATATTTCATGTAGACTTAATAAATTTGAGTTTTCGAAAATTGAAGTTTTTATTATAAGTGATTTAAATGGTTACAAATATGAAATTACAGAAACGTTTAAAATATTGTAAATATTTGTTTATACTCGAAAGGTATTGCAAGATTTGTTAACTTATTGATGTAGAAATAGTCCACAATATTATTTTTTTAAATAACATTTTAATCTTATATCAAAATACTCATTATAATAATAATTAAATACTCGAATCTAGAAAACTAAATTTATTCGATGAACAAATATTACTAAAACTTGTATATATAAGTTATTTATAAATATAAAAATTGTATTACAATATTTCAAATTATTTCTATAGTATTTTTGAAGACTAGATTATATAAATTAATTTGATTTGTATGTACAACAGGTTTTTCTGTATTATCTGTTGATCTAACGCATGAAAAATAATTGGTTTTACCGTCTATATTTCATACATGTACGAAAAATTTTACTAGACTAAATCTTAACTTAATATTAAACTACATATTTTAATACCATAATCTAAGTAATAACTAATCCTAAGTGAATGAAAAGAATGTTTTACCTGTTATCAACCTATCATTACTTCTTCAGTAGTAATGATCGTAATTGGTCGGACTCAAATGCTAGATATTATCACATAATCTATTTTTTAGAATAAGGAAACTAAATAACTTTACAATATTGTACAATAATCTTGAAACTAATTTATTTATTATTAACTTAAAAAAATTTTTATTTATTTTAATAAAAAAAGTCTTTCTTATCAATACACACGTACGTATTAAACTCTACTTGCTTAAATTTGTTGTACTGATCTCTAAAGGTATTTCTTCTTGATAGGTATGAGTAAGTTTTTTGAAAAAAAAGTTTCGAACTTATTTCGATTATAATAAAAAATAATTCTATACATAATAGAAAATTTAAATTACGCCAATTTTTTAAAATTTACAATGCATGAACGAATGGTACACATTCGAAAAAAATTTTCGAAAAAAAAACTTTCGATGTATATTATATTCGATTTCCTATAATATTCAATTTGAATATAATTGTTATTATAACTATTGCTATACACTAAAGTAATGAAGATACATCGTATTGAGATAAAAAATTAAGATTTCTTGTTTCGTCACTTAGAATTAAATCTATTTATGTCTTCTAATTGGAGACAATTATATTTAAAAAATCTCTAAACGTCATTAGTATTTTACTAATAAGAATTTTTTCTGTATTTGTAGTCCATTACAAATCTAATAGATTTGATTTTAAATTTTATTTTTAATCTGATTAAAATAGCTCGATTAGATTTTGTACAATTTAATGGTATAAATAAGAATGAAAAAAAAGTAAAAAGCAATACAGAGTACAAGAGTACATGAATAAGTGAATAACAACAGAGAATGAAGTGATAGGTGAGTCTGAGAAGAAAGAAAAGATAGTAATAGTCGTGGCTAGAGTAAAAAGAGTAAAAAAGAGGTAGTCAAACACCAAAGGAGAAATACGTATTAAAGAGACTTGGCATGCTACCAGTAATCTTGGATCAGTACTACCGACACTGCAGTTTAAGCCTAGTCGTTTCGTATTCCCTCTCTTGGCTTCGATGCTCAAGTCCTTCATCCCCCTTATATCGTGTCGCTCTCTTTAGTCACCTCTTCTACAATATTCGTTTTCTCATTTTCTCACTTTCTTCCTCTAAGCTCTTTTTACTGCAACATTGAAGATGCAATTTTAAGTGAAATCTAAAATCAATCCTGTATCGACTTGCACATGTCCATTCACTTTGTTCCTTTAAATCTTAATGCTAATGGGGCCAAACCTATTTTTGTTTTAATTCAAGCGCAAAACTCTTGACGCTGCGCTTAAGAAAATTATAATTTTGTTGTTAGCTGCATAATTTTATGAATATCTCAGTGAATCTTATGAAAACCAGTGAAGAATATATTTGCTGATGATTGGTACTAATTTTGACTAATAACCAACGAACAACGTTCAACTGGTATTTCAATTTGATACATATTAAGTACCCATAAATAATACACACGGCATATTTATTTTATTCAAATCACATCTAACAGCATACATAAATATTTTTATTTTATTTAATAATACATGAAACTATTCACGAGGTCTCATTACTATAACGAAGTCTGTCAGCATGGTTAAGTACTGGCAATACAGCTCAACCAATGAGTTTCTGCTCTAAAACTCGTAGTTCCGTAACGTTAGTTTTCAAAGTACTAGGAGTGTTACTTACTAATTAAGTTTTGTAGAGTGACAACTAACAAACTTACTTAGTTAAAGGAAACAATTTTGTATAAAAAATATTTTTTTTAGTATGTATTGTTTTTAGAAAATTGAGCGTGCCTTCAAATTTTATATCAGACTTTAAAATCAGATTTCACTAAAAAGCGCAGTCTGTAAATATTAAGATTCTTGTTTGCAAAAACATAAATTTTATCGATAAAAAATACTAGATAAAGTCTCATATGTATTTGATTTATAATACTGGATTTTGATAATAATCCAAATAATAACGATAATAATAATAATACTATTTAATAATGATAGAGTTATTATTAAAACACTAAAGAAATATTTATTTTCTAGTTATATCAACATTTTAACTACACTATTACAACTATTTTCAGTTATATTTATAAAATCATTTTTCTAAAAAAAATTGTATATAAAAAAATTTTGAATTAGTTATAAAATTATAATATAATGACTTACTTAAAAATATTCGTAAAATACCAGTAGAACTGAAAATATCATTCATTTATTATTTTTAAATTTTTATTTATATCGAATAATGTACTATTAATGATAAAAAATAAATAACCGGATTTAAAATTATATTCATGAAAGATGTATAAAAAAACTATCGGTTAGAAAATAAAAACAAAAAATAATTAAGTACATTGAAAGAAGTATAAATTAAAATTTTGGATATTAGTAGTGTAAATAGTATAAATTTTATCGTATGGATAAATAAAATTGAATATATATATTTATTGAGTATAAGTATGGTTATTGAATACATTTCTAAAACTGAAACACATTATATTAAATAAAATTTTATATTAAATTTAAACATGGTTAATAATCTATTATTTACAAAATTTCTAATTAAATTAGTGAATATTTTAAATTTACGACTCTTTACTTTAGAGCATAATTTTATTACCATATTTTGATATATTAGCTATTGATAGAATTTATTACCATATTTTGATATATTTAACTATCGATAGAATTTAAAATTAATTTTAACATCCTCGTTAGATTAAATATATTTATATTTAGCAGCATATGATAGAAGCGAATAATCACTGCTATATTCTTATATGCTTATTTAAATAATGAATAAATTACTTGTTGATGAATATAATGTTGGTTTATAATACGTTTGATAGTAACCTTATCTTCAGCAATATTTAAACTCGAAAATTTATGATATAAATGACTTAAATATTTTACGATTCGTTATTTATAAAAAAAACTGCCCCTTTTAATATTTTAAAATTCGTACAAAATATATTGAAAAAGACAATTTTTTGAAAGTGAACTATTTAGAAAGGATGAGACAAAATAAAAGAATCGTCTACTGTTCATGACATGTTGCCGCTCTGATGACACTTAACATAAGAAGGTATGATAGACAGTTTGAATACGTATAGTGGAGATATGTAGCGAGGCATCTTCGAAAAACTTTTAAAGTCGCTGTTCTCGACGATGACGCGATATAGGAGCTAAAGTGTCCTACGGACACGATCGTTTCGTAAGGCTGCTACTAAGTAAACTTGTCGTCTCTTAGAACCTTTTGTCCTCTTTCAGTCTAACTATCTTTATATTTTAACCGTCGTACCGTCGATCTTTGTCGATAATCTACAAGTTTCAAGAATGCTATTTTCCGTAATTCACGCGAAAGTATTTTACTAAGTGCATCCCTTAACTTAATTTTTATATTTCGTAGCAATTTTTTCTTTTAAGGTGTGTAAGAAAAGTATATAATTTATTACTTCGGTTGATTTAAAAATATGCAAAAGAAAACAGATAAAGAGCAAATGCCATCAAAAATACTCATAATTTTTCGCCTACATCTAGCGGAGCAATATACTTAAAAACGACCATTTGCTTCAAAATCTAAATCGTTCCAGTAACACCATAAAAAATATACATCGTACTAAAAGTTTCAAATAACCCATACGACTGCACATACTAAAAAAGCTATAAAATTTACAGCTTATCCAAGAACACAATTGCAAGCTTTTTGAATATGTAATTTTAATGTAAAACCATATGTATATAAATCTAATATTTACTTTTATGTAAATTCATATATACATACATGTTTATACTATACTGTTTATACGTACGCATTTATACCCGCATGATACGCGTATTGGCAAACCTTAATTTTAAATGTACTTACAGTCCTCAAATAATAATACAATAAAATCCCTTAATTTTTACTGAATTGTTATATCTAAAAATATCTCTTAAAAACAATAAAAAATAATAAAATAATTGTTCGAAAGACGATAATGAACGTCGATCGTTGAAAAGCAAATAATGACCGGTTTAAAAGTGGAGGCTTTCCATTCGCGCATTCAATGTACAAAAATATGTCAAATTATAACGCAAAGTATTCTTACCTTTATTATATCTGATATACTTCCTTATACAATTTAACTATGTACTTTTAAAATAAATCGAGAAAGCTAATTTAGTATTTCAATACATTGTACATTTATACGCTGTACTGTATTTTATGAAAATGGATTCAACAAATAAAATCAAACTAATTAAAAACCTTATCCGTAGAATACATTATATAAGCTATTAATAAATACATAACTAAAGTAATTTCAAAGCAAATATAATGTTTATATTTTTCATGTTATTATCCATAATTATGAAATAATTGTTTACTTTCTCTAATAATGGGTATTTTTTCGTATAATTATTTTGTAATGAACCACTTTAAATTTTTAATTTGTTTTTCATTTTAATTATTCAACTAATATTAACATTCACTTAAGAATTAACTGAAAACTATTTATGAAAATTAATTGTTCAAAGATTAATGTACTATTAATAGCATATTGATAATTATTCTGAATTATCATTTAAAAAATTTCTATGAATTCTATTTGTTGTTTTTCATCATAAATTAAAAATTGAGATAAAGCTTGATGATAAAAATTAAAATTTTAAATAGATGTATTTTTTATTAATTTATCTAATTTTTAAAACCAGTTATCCATATGCTTTCATACTTTCTCGCTTTAAAAAAAATTATACACAAACGGCGTTAAAACTCTCGGTACGCAAACCAGATACTAAAATCAAAATAAGCAATGCGTTAGAAAATATCGTCTATATAGTTATTTTATTCGTTGAATCAATCGATATCGATTGTTGAATACGTAGTTGAACTATTACGCAGTATACAAAGAAATAGAATCGCTTAATATAACGACCGCATTTACATTTACGTTTATGCGATGGACAGAAGGTACACATCTATATTACGTGTGAGCTCGGATTCGTCGCGTAACGCATAGCAAGCATTTTCTTCTCTCCTTCATAACATTTCTCCCTTTATTTTTATCCTTTTACACTGACAGGCAAATAAAAACTCCTCTCATCCGTTCCTTTGTATAGTTCGCTGGTGAAAAGTAACTATGTAAGTGTTCTAGTAATGCCTTGAAATAACGAGGCAAAAAATTGTTTTAAATTATATTTAAATACCTGTTTTTCAAAGAAAACATTCACAACTTTCGTTATATCTTTTAACGATGACTTATTTTTAATTTCTTTTTTTGGCAGAAAAGTTATGGTTTAAACGAATAATCGCTGTATAGAAGTATATATTGCAATTTTAATCTTCGTGAAATTTAATTTTTAATTATAGTTTCTTAAAACTTTGAGACATTAATACAAAATATATATTGTTATACATACCTTTGGTTGTACAAAAACTTATTTCCACATGAATTATAGATCTGGAATAAATAAAGTAAAAAATAAAATTATGATTTTAAAAAAATAAAGTTGTTAAATTCTAAAGAAATATATAATAAAGAAATAAAGTTGTTAAAATTAAAAATGTTTAAATTGTAATTTTTTTATATTACGTTTACAATATTGCATTAGTTTATATAATTTTATTCTATAAAGCATCGTTTCAACTTTAATAAATGATCAATAATAAAAAATAATAGCAATTATGAAAAGTTTAAATTAAAACATATAATAATTAATAAATAAGATAATAAACGAATAAATATTGTTAATAAATGAATGAATTTCTGCTAAAGATTTCAGTTTTAGATTTTATAATTTTATTTCTATATATTTCTTTTATATACGGTAGTAATATTTCACAATTCTAAATAAGATTTGATTTGTAAAAACTTTGTTTTTATTATTTTAGTTCATGGTTTATAATAAATTAAGCGAGATAAAACAAAAGTTATTATTATTAACATAACAATGGTACGTCTTTTATAACTAAAATGAATCTTTTTGTTTTGAATGACGTCCTTTCATATTCTACCAAAGCAAGGGAACTACCCCAAAAGTAATTTAAAAAGAATTAACTTCTCCTCTTTTATTTAAATCGAAGATTAATTAAAATACACGGTAGAAGAGCTTAAAAGCTTCTACTTATTACGGTATAATTATTATTCGACTGTCTCGACATTTAGGTCATTTCAGAATAGCCATATTACTCCCGACCATAACAGGACGTAGATCCTCGCCCAATGTGTCATTCGATGTACGCGTTCCATCCTTGGGGCAGGGACATCGGCTACCCAGGAGAACAAGGATGAGGAGTCACTGCAGTGACTCTGCAATTCTCGCGAGAGACGTCTCTCCGCAACGTCAGTGCTGCCAAGCGAATCTCGTACAACCGGAGCTAATATCTGTATTCCTAGATATCACGTAGATGTACCACGTAGATGTACCACGTAGATGTACCACGTAGATGTACGGGGCCTCTTGTGTCGTTGGAAGCGGGACAACCAACTGACGTCGTCCGTTGGGCCAACCGCAATGCTTCAGGTCGCGAACGTTTCGGCACATTGCATTTCTTGATGCTGTGATAATGACAATCGAGACACAAATGCAGAGTTCCAATAGTTCCTTTAGAGGTTTTTAACCCAAGGGTTAAAAATACCGGAAATTATTATAAGTAATCGGCTCTGTCGTTTAAACCGTCTACTTGGGTTCACAAAAGCTAATTTCAAAATTTTATACGACAGTAAAAGAAGAATTACTGTTTTGTCGTTCATTTGTTTGAATTTACCATTTTACTCTGCATTATAAGAAAAGTAATCTTGTTTAATTTTCTGTTATTTATTAGTTAGAAACAAATATATTTTTTATGATAATTTCTGTGTAACGATATATCGTTTAATTATTTGAAATTCATGTATTTTAAATAAAACAAAAATAAAATTTTGAACTTTTATGGAATATATAAATGGATGATTATTATTTAAAATAATTAATTATCAAACTTATTTAATATACTAATCAAAGTTTGAATGGAAATAATCAAAAACTGTAAAAGTTTATCTATTAAAAACTATATTTTGATTCGTGAATGCCATAAAAATGAACGTAATAAAAATATAGTAGTAATAATAGTAGTAGTAATAAAATAATAAAAATAATGATAATATCTAATTAG
The DNA here is from genome assembly GCA_018907195.1 of Dolichoris vasculosae. NCBI lineage: Eukaryota > Metazoa > Arthropoda > Insecta > Hymenoptera > Agaonidae > Dolichoris > Dolichoris vasculosae. The sequence goes on along the minus strand of JACCHY010000002.1, from coordinate 15,284,278 downwards.
GTAATAGTAGTTCAATAATACCATCAAAGTTTTCATAACGGATGGAGATTCATTGATCGTTTCAAAAGACGAACAGCGAATAGAATAGAAGACTATAAAAATAATATAGGTATGAGCACTTTCATAGAAATAAGTGTCGTGATCTTTATTCAAGAAGTTAAGTTAACTACTGTTATACATGGCACTTACGAAGTAATAGAGTATGTGAAATAACTTTAATGAACTCGGTAGTACTATGAAATTACTATGAATCCTAATTTACGGGGGTACAACAAAAAAAGATAAATAACAGATAAACTAAAATGGAATATATAAAATAGCTGATAGATTTACAATCTGAAATAAATTATGTTAGCGTGCTCGCGAGTATTAAAATGAAATGGCTAATGAGTTTAAGAAGTCATTGAAGATAGTGAATAACTACAAATATATTATCCCTTGCAGATATTCCTATATACGTACACATATATTTTACATTAAAAAAAAACTGATAAAAGTAATTGAACCTAGGGAAAACATAGGTTACTTTATAAACGTTATCGAATAAGCTTAGAATCAAACTTCTGGCATTGTGTCTGTAGAAGAAAAGAAAAGTCTTCAATTTTATTATGGAATATTACCAACGTTTGATGTATAGCACGAGAACCTTGACGGATAATTTCCTGATATCAAAAGCGTAAATCATGGAGTGTAGTGTATTTTTAAGACTTTTCAAATTAAAATAAAATTATTTCTATTATCAATGAATTATATAACAATAACTGAATCGTTATCAGGAGTTCAAAAATAGTGTCTAAAAGTTCAAAATCTTTATAACTTTGATGAGTTCTGTTTATAATTACTTCTATAAGAAAAATATTATGAGTTTTTAAATAAAAAATACTTTTCGTTAATAAAATCATCTATAAATATATAATAAAAAGAATCAGTAAACTAATAATATAACTTCAATTCTTATATTTGAAATTTATTTAATTCAATAAATAAATGTTTAATTTTTTAATTCATGAATATTCTTATATTTCTGATTTATTTTTAATTATTACATACTGATACATTTACAATTTTATAAACTTATTAACAATAATTTATTACTAAGTCAAATATCATAGAACTAAATTTCTTTAATAAGATATTATTGTATCTAATACATTAGATAATATTTTATGTATATTTAAAAGAAACCACATATGATTCAAGAATTAAAATCAACAATTCACTCGTACGATGTAGCAAAATTTAATATATATTATTGAGAAATAATTAAAACTAAGATTTTTTTAACTAATATATGACTTAAATTTAGATGATTTAAAAAAAATAATATAAAATAATAGAGATCATATTATAATAATTAAAATGTACAAAAATTAAAAAATTAATCATTTAAATTTCTAAATTTATGTATTATGATAGTGAAATGACTTTAAAATATAAATATCAAAAATATTAAAGTTTTTACTAATCTTTTCTAATAAATTTTATAACAAAAAATGTAACAATTGCTATGAAAACGAAGTCTTAATTATTTATCTACATATCGATAAAAAAATTTTCCGTATATTAAAATAATATTTACCTGTCATAAATAATCTTAAAAATGTAATCGCAACAGAAAAAATACGGAGGTTATTATATCGAAATATTTTGAGACTCTATTTTTTACTAATTATTTCTTTTGTTATTTTTTAAACTTAAGTCATTATGGATTCACATTTTTCTAAAAATTAAATATTTATATGCTGTTATTGATAGTTTTTACAACTGTATCTTTTTAAAAATGAAAATATATTGATTCAAAATATATGATGATTGCGTTATCTTATCTTTCGGCATTACATAAAAAGCTGTTTGTCCATGACCTTGTAACTACTGATGTCAATGAATATTGTTGATCTATCTTTTTCCTGAAAATCTATATATTTAGTAAATAGATAATTTAACGGTATTAATACATTTTTAAACTTATATTGTGTAGTTAAATCATTAGTCAAACTATTATGATAGCAATTTAATTAATATTTAGTAATTTAATCCACATGAATTATAAATATTTTATAAGTAATATTAAAAAAAAATTTTTAATTTAAAACTAAAAAATAATTAATCTATATTAATCGATTATTATTAATAAAAATACGTACTCTTTATGATTAAAAATGAAAATTAAATTAAATTAATGAAAATTAATTAAAATTTTGTAAATAACTGCAACCAAAATATTACAAGGTTAGGTTAGTATGAAAACGAATGAATATTAAACTTATAATATATATATAAAAAATTTATTGAAGATTATATTATTTTCATGCATAGTTGCACTTGTTTCATCTTAAAAAAATAATTGTTTACAAAAAACAATTCTCGTTATTTGATTTTTATAAAGTTTAGCGATATAATATACCTATTCTTTTCCTCTATTGGCTATGTAAAATAAAATATAGTCGTTATTTCAAAATATTTTGTTTCCAATTTATCCTCTAAGTATCGAAAATTTTCCGTATTCAAATCTACCGATTAAAAGTTTATATTTCGCGCTCATTATCAACCAATCAACGTAAATTATGTATGTACGCATGCTTTTATGATTTTATAAAATCATACTTTTTAATCTTTCTCGGAAATATCGAAATATTAAATTCATAATAAAAATTATATTTCAAAGTGACAGATATAGCTTTAAATAAGGAATAAAAGCTTGCAAAAAATGTGATAATATTTAGAATCTTGAAAGAAAAGTAAATTGTACGTATAAAGATTCAATACTTTCTTTAAGCGATTGATTTTCTAACCTATTTATTTTGTAATTTATATTTTGTTATACTCAGTGTAACAAAAAATATAATCAGTTTGTAATGCAAAGTGAAAATACAAAATTATTAACAATCTGGAATCCAATAAATGTTTTTAAATTACCAGATGAATTTAAATATGCTCTTATAATATTGAATCGCCCAATACTTTTGTGTAATGATCAAGTATTTTCTTTATGGGAAAAAGGTAATTATAATTAAATATTTATATATATATGTATTTTTAAATATTATAAAAATTTCCTTACTTTGGAACAGCAAAAGTTACAATCACAGTCGACGGTGGCACTACTCGATGGATGGATTACTTAGGTGATCGTGCGACCAAAGTGTTAAATGGTGAATGTAAAAAATATCTTCCGATGTTAATCACAGGTGATATGGATAGTGTTTTACAAGAACAATTAGATAAATTAAAACAAAGGGAAACTAGTATTATATTTACTCCTGATGTAATGGAAACTGATTATACCAAATCTCTAATTGAACTTAGAAAATATATATTAAAAAATAAAATCGAAGTATTTGTTTTTACTTAAAGTTTATCATGACAAACTTTTAATGAAGAATTATAAATTGTTATTCTTAACAGTTGCATGGAATTTATGTCCTTGCTGAAACTTCGGGAAGATTGGACCAGATTATATCTAGCATCAGTACTTTACACAAATCTGATAAATTAGTAGACAGTATACCGGTAAGTTATGTCAGACATTACGGTATCTAGTAAACATTTATTGTAAAATAAAGCTATTATATATTATTTAAGGTATTTCAAGTGTCCAGCAATTCTTTAACATGGTTGTTGAATCCTGGTAAGCATGTAATAATAATTCCAGAAATCTTATTAAAGAACAAGAGTTGGTGCGCTTTAATTCCATTTGAAAATTCAAATAATTGTGTGACTACTACTGGCCTTAAATGGAATCTAAGTAAGTTCTTTTTAAGCATTCAATGGAAAACGAAAGTTTAATTCTAAATTGTTTTGTAAAAGTATTTAAAATTATTTTGCTAATATTATTTACCTTACAAGACAATGTATTTACAAATGTGCATTAATATTTTATTATTATTATTATTATTATTATTATTATTATTATTATTATTATTATTATTATTATTATTACCACGATGATAAAACATTTTAATAATTTAGAATAATTCATTTTAGAAAAATCTTCTATGAAATTCAGTGAATTAATAAGCACATCAAATACTTATGATGGCCAAAGACAAGTTACAATTGTTACCAATGCTACAATAGTATGGATAATGGGAATTGAACCACTAACAAGAATTTATAATTCGTAGTTTCATATAAATTTTTGTTAGATTGAATATAAAATTTATTTTTGAAAATTTCATTTTTTAGCATTTTTGTACAATAGAAAATTATAGTTAATTTTTTGTAGATTATTTGTCAATAATAGATATATATTAAATAGCTGTTTATATAAATTTATTAACTGTAAATTTTTTAATAAATATATCAAAGTTTTATTTTCATTAGAAATATTATATCATAAAACTACTATTTCTCATATAAAATTGTATAAATTATGATATATAAAAATTTATTACAAAATCATAAGCAAATTAATTTATGTGATAAACATTTTTTTTTATATTATAATTTTGTCTTTTAATGTTTATGTAATTCAAGCTTATGAATATACAAGAACTAAAATAGTCAAATTTTTAACAAAATCATTGAATCTACTAAAATTTTAATATTATTATATTATATAATTAAAAATATTACTTCTAGAATTATCCTGTAAAATAGTAGTCGAAAGAAAAATTATTAATTTAAAAAGTAATACTCTAATAACAAGTTGAATTTGATATTTACACTTATAGTTCGTAATTATATATTTAATTGCTTCCATAATACAAAATATATTTTAAAAAATTAATTTATAAATTTTTTAATATTTGTATTTTACATTATAAAAAGGTAATAAATATTTACGTAATTTTATAAATCATGCCGTTAACCAAATTAAATTACCAAAAATTATGTAATAGATTAAAACATTTATTTTTGTTTTTATGTTATAAAATTTTAATAGACAATGAACTAATACTTTAAATAAATCAATATTCACGATTAAAATATGTTCAAAATATATATGCCTAAAATAACTGTATTACACTGTATTAGCCTAATCTATAATTTTGAAAAAAATTGTAATTATCCATAAATTTTACAAATGTATAAAAATTTACTTATAAATGTAATAATATAATTTTCATTGAGATTACTTTTCAATATTTTAATATAAAACACAGTTATATATTTAACAATTTTGTAAATTATTATTATTTTCTACCTAAATGATATTAGATGCTTTAATAAGTACAATGAAAAATATATTAATCTTTATTCCATAAGAAAGATAATGTCCATATTAATAGAACTTTTTGATACAATGATTATTATAAAATAAAAGTAAACTCTTTATATTTATATAATCAGTAACTTTATTCATAATATTTCATTAAATTTTTTTGTATATAACAGTAAATTTTCATATAATCATAAATTTCATATATATCATAAATTTATATACATATTTTAAAAACTTATGCGATGAAATCATTAATAAATGTTTATTTATTTTAAATTTTATAGAATCTCATTATTGTTAAATATTTAAAATAAAATCAGAATTTTAATGCTGTAGATTTATGTACAAATAAATATATAGAAATTATTGTTATAATGAACAAGAATAAGATGTAAAATATTGTAAAATATAATATTTATAAAATTGTAAAAAAATTATTTTTTCCCCTAATCATCCAATAATTTAAAATAAATATTAAGAAAAAAAATTAAGTTATTTCAAAAGTTTCTTGAAACGTGACATACATTTTAAATAATCTATAATACAGATTATATTAAATAAATTTCAAATTCTAAAAGCAAAAAAATTATTTACAAAATAAAAAGTATTATGCGTTAGATTATAAGAAATATTCGTTTAAAAAAAATTCTGTATATAATTTTAATTTTTCTTTAGTGCAGACCAAATTAATATTTTAACAACAAGAAAAAAAAGATAATCAAACGTTCAATTTTTAAAAAAATTATAAAGTTGAAATTATGAAAAGAATATTATTATTATGATATGTAAAATATTTAATTGATAATTTTCGTTAAGCGTAAATAATAATAAAAATTTAATCAAATGTCTCATTTAATTTCCTTGTATTATTAATTTCAGATTCGAATAAAAAACGAGTATAAAATTGACATAAATGTTATCATTAACGTACAGATGTATTAAGATTTAGATTAACAAATAAAACTCTTTGAATCAATTTAAAATTTATTTATAATGTAGTGCATAATTAAAAATGAATTTCACGAATTAAATTAACAATTTATAATCGTATTCGTCCGAACTTCGCATTTTCTTCACATTACCCGGGAATAAACTTAAAAGTACAAACCAACAATCGAGAAAAGTTTTTCATTTCGTAATCATCATAATAAAATATTCTTTTAATTATAACTACTCGATAAATTAAAATAAATATTAAGCTACGAATCTCATTAACAATATGCGTAAAATGTACACATCGGTAATCTTTTTAAAGTGTTTATTCATAATTTAATACAAAACTTTTGTATAAAAATTGTTTTAATTTTAAAATATATTTTAAACATAATATACGACAAACAAAAATAATAAAATGTTAATCGGACGTTATTTAGTTATAAATATGAAAATTTTTCTTATAAAAAAGGAAAAATATCGCGTAGAATAATCAAGAAAACATTTTGCATATATTTAAGTTTCGAAAACTGTTCGATTATCGAATTAGAAACACAATCATAATTATCGCAAAAAAAAGTTTTTTTATTTTAATCGAGAAAAATTAATAACTTAATAATATCGACGAATTATTATAAGGTTTGAAATAGAAAGCAAAAGCGGAGACTTTTAAATACTTTTGTTTACAAAAGATTATTTTATTTCGAATTCCGATATATTTGTACTTTGAAATTAAAATACCATTGAAAAGCATAATCATTCGAGTCGATAGACGCGTTCCTCTTTTATTTATATTTGACGTTCGATACCCTCCATTAAATCATGAATTGGTTGATCGATCGAAAAGTCGAAAAAAATTTTTGTTTTTCTTCCTCGACTCGCGAAGCTTTTTCAGGTACGGTTTCTCGTTGGGCCGTTGATCCTTTTAACATTTTTATTGGGCAAACGGCTATTTTTATAATACATATATATAGAATGGTAAAGAACGGCGGGCGCATCGGAAATTTCCTCGTACGTAACTGTTGTTAAATGGAACGATTGTTACGAGAGCGGGAAATCGCGGTGAAAGGTGACCGAGTCGGTAAAAGTTTAGGCAATAAGTTTTTCGATAGCCCCATCCGAGCGTATGTTCGTAATTTTGGACGCTATCAAGTTTGGTTGTAACGGCGCGAACGGATAAGCTGAAAGAAGCAGCTGTAAAAGATAAAGTTGCAAAGGCAGAGCGAAAGGTCGGTGCAGCTTTTGCGTGGGTAATCGGTAGGGGTACGTGGACGGGTACGCGGACGGGTACGTAGACGGCGACGGGGACGGCGAAGACGCGAATCGCTTCGACCGCCAGGCGGCGGACGAGTCCGCGAGGAAAGCCGACCCAACTCGCCGGCGACGACGACGACGACGAGGACGACGACGAGGACGACGACGAGGACGACGGCTAGAGACTCGCTCTAATGTAAACGGAAGGGGAACTCGGAGCACGCCGGGCACGCCGGGCACGACGGGCACGACGGCCACGACGGCCACGACGGCCACGACGGGACGGACGTCGGAAACGTGCCCCGAGTCGATCAGCTGTTACGAGTGTTTACACTGTTGGGCGGCGTGACGCGCGCGGTGGGGCGACTCACTGTGCACCCGATGTCGTCTACGTCGTGGTCGGTGTCGCGCGGTCAGTAACGTAGTCAGTACTTCGCTGTCCATCGGCCGACCGCGATCGTCGCCGTCGCCGTCGTCGCCGTCGTCGCCGTCGCCGTCGCTCCCACCTTGCACCGCGATCGCTCGCGTTTTTATGTTGTTTCGCTCCTTTTTTTTTTCTTTTCTTTTTTTTTTTCTGCTTTTTCGTACGTCGCTCGCGATCGATTCGCGCTGGTGCCTCTTGTGTTTCCCGGCATTGTTGCACGCTACGTACGCGATGCCATGGTGACTACGAGTTGATTTCTCTCTCTCTCTCTCTCTCTCTCTCTCTCTCTCTCTCATTTTATTTTATTTTTCTCTCTCGCTCGCTCGCTCTCTCGCTCTCTCTCTTTTCCTCCCCGCTTTTTCTCTCTATCTTTATTTGCCTGCTCGAGGAGTACAATTACGGCGAACTGGGGGAATCGTTCGTAGGTTTCGGCCGCGGGCAGGAGCTTGAGTTTTCGAATCGGTGAGTGTGGCTCTCTCTTATTTTGACTCTTTCGCAATTTTCTTTCTGGATTTTTAAGCGCGATGACGCGTATTGTGTGTGCCGCGGCATACGACGACGACAGTTACAAAACAATCAACTGTCTTTAGTCACGACACGTGTGTCGTTTCGATGTTTTACTCGAAGAAATCTGTTGTAGAATGCTTTAAAACGATAAGATTATTTTAAAATAATGAGCGACACTGTTAATGAAACGAGTCGTTTGTAAGCCGGTTCGCTATATATACGCTTTTCTCGCGATTTTACGTTACAACGAATACATTTTTAATACGCGTTCGCGCATTTTCAAAATTTGAAAATAACCATTTTCCCTTTTAGACTTTGCGGAATTCGTCCGACCTCGTTGTTTCGTTCAGAGTTCTAATTTAATTTTTAAAAGCGCATATTTGATAAACTAATTCCTCGCGTATAAACAACTTCGACGCGCGCAATAAAAACTTTTTTGTACAATTCTATTGTAATTCGAGTTATAACGTAACACCCGTAACGTTCAAAGTGTTTTAAATAAGAAACAAGATTCACGCTTTGGTAAATCCCATTTTTAAGGATTTTAAATATCGATAAAAGAGTAAACTTTCGTTATAAAATTTAATTTGAGAAATAATAGTTTGAAAAACTATATAGTACAAGTTCAGAATACAATTATGATTTTAAACAAGAGCCGTAAACGTAAAATTATTTATTCGCCGATTGAACGAGTGTTTTTAATTTTTAAAAACACTGGAAACCATAGTTGGACGATGCTTTTCTTCGAATTTTATTTAATTTCTAAGCGTGTAACGTTCTATTTACGCGCCGGTTCCTCTTGCGAAACGAGATCAAAATTAAGTAATAATTTTTAAATTTTATCATTGTAGAATTATTTTCAACGGAGATCCCTGTTTATACAAATTTCGATCGGGATAAATCGGAATCGATAAACTTACTTTGAGGATAGCCTGTAGATTTTATAAGCTACAATTTCAACAGTATTTCTATTAGATTATATAACAAAGTATCATTTACACGCGAAACTTTATCTTTTATAACTCTTATTTTTATAATTTAAAAATTATTTTATTGTGTATGTATACGTATAGACTTAAACTTGACTAAGCTTTAATGTTACATAATTTGTATTTATTAACAATAAAATTATTAATTTCTTCGATAAACTACAAACATGATCGATCTATTTTTATTTATAAATAGATGAAGAATTAGTCATTAATAAAATATATATGTAATATATTTAAATTCTAGGAGTAGTTAAAAATGTAAATTAATGTAAACTTAAATATGCCTAATCGACGGAAAATATAAATATTCACTTCTATAATAAATAATAAATACAAAGAAGGTTTAAGTTACATTAAACTATAAATATAACTTTTTATTTAAATCTAAGAAATAATCCTCGCATTTACATAATACAAAAATATAATGTATCCTACAATTGTCTCCTACAATGACAGTTGTTTTATTTACTTGTACGTAATAGAGAATATAAGCTAAACAATATTTTTTCTAATGCAATTTTAGAAAATAATCAACGGTATAAAGTATATTTTATAAGTAAGATATTAAAAGCCATTCGTGTAAATAATTAATGTATACGTATATAAATCAATGAAACGCGTATCAAACGCTGAATACTATTATTAAGATATTTAAAAACCACAAAATATTTTCTTGTATACCGAATGAAAAGAATTCATGGTATCAAGGATAAACTAAAATTTTCTGAATAAAATACATACCTGAAAATCGAGTTCAACAAATAGAATTTCTATGCTCGTAACAGAAAGAAAAGCGAAGTATCAATATAAATTCGGAGAATGCTATCGGAATGCTTGGAACACGCCGACGTCAATGATGGAGGCGCCTGGGTGTACGTCACTCACATTGTCTCGTAGAGGTGAGAATTAGTTGACTCTATTTTCGACGTGAAAATAGGTTGACTGGCTATAAATCGCGCGTAGCAATGATGTACCTTCGATACTCGCTATATGTATGGAAAATATATTACTTCTTTACAAACTATAAAACGCATCATTCGGAGATTCTTATTAATTAAGCTTCTGCCATTTTTCAAAATTCAAGTTGAAGCTAAGTTCCGTAGGATATCACTTGAAATTATCGAAAGATTTTAAATTATTGAACGATACGCGTTTAATTTACTTGCTCGATAGAAAAATTAACGATAGTTTTATTCAACCGTTTGAAAAATTCATGATATTAGTAAACTTTAATTTTAAATAAAAATTATGATAATGACAATTAATATTCAACTTTAATGTTCTTACAATATGAAATGTTTTGCATAGGATCCATTCTCCCTAATTCCGTTCATAATTATTTAAAGCCCTCGTTCTTTATTCTTGCAAGATATTTATTATAAACTTTGTGGATAATTTTTCTTATTTTTTAAACTAATCCTCTATAAATTGAAATAATTATTTTGCAATATATTCTTCAAAATTGAGTATTATTATGAATATAATTTCCATTTTTATTACGATAGAAAATTAAAAAAAAAGCACATATTCAACGTTAGTTGTATTCGTTCCAAAGACGAATTAATTTCACCGTACCTTTGTATTTTACCAACTTAATACAGAAAATGTAATATAAGAAATCGTATTACCTCCAAAAATCTATACACGATTATTAAATAATTAACCGTAAAGAAACTTTCGCTTGCAATGATAATAATCCTTATAATACTATCGAATATGATAAAATTGGTTGTAATTTTATTAAAAAAATTAAAGTATTACATTGCGAACGAGCTAAATTGACGATAAGATACATAGACAATCAACTAAAAGTGATGGTTAGATAGAGAAAAGCTTATTCTTCCGAATGATTCGTAATTGATAATAACTAAAATTATAATTGTCAAAAAAACTAGCATATTAAGTTTCCAAAGAATTTAATTCTGATATTACATATGAATTTTAAAAAATTAATAATTTAAAACATTGTTAATTTTCTAATCGTCTATGACTAATCGTAAAAAATTATTAATTCTTTGCTTAGGTAAAATCCCTAATGTATTTTTCGCGTGTATTGGAAATTTAGTTACATAAACAATTTTTTAAAGAATTACCGATAACTTGATGGAATTTATTTAAAAAATTTTATTTAAATTTTCTTCTTAAAATTCATATTGAATTAATATGCACAGTTTCATCTAACTATTAATTTTCATGAATGTATCAAAACTGCGTTATAATAAAATTATTGTGTACTTGAAATAGTTACTGCGATCCAAACTTGCAGTTGTAGCTTTTTGAATCTACCTATTATTAAAGTGTAAAGTTATAATCGTTAATTAAACGCATAATAAATCATCACATGTCCCATTTAATACTTGTGAAAAGAACTACAAGCCACGCGATTACGAGCTACTTAAAAAAATAATAAATCTTATTGATTCAATTATTTTATTTTATTTCTATGTGACTAACTACGTTTTGCTTTATTATTTTCCATATTTGTTACAGTTTCAATGATAATAAATAACATATATCATTTACTAGATTATTAATATTCATTGCTAATGTAATAAAATTGCAGATAAGAAATAACTATCTTCTGAATATGTATTTAATCATGGAGTAATAATATAAGTTGTTTTTTCCTGTTAGAAAAAATTTCTTTAATCCCGTAACATAAATAAAATAAGAATAAACTATTCTCCTCGATGATTGTCTATTTAATTTCAATTAAAACACAATACATATGTCATTATTTAGATTATTAAAATGATAATAAAATATTTTGTTATTTCAATTCTTTGAATGTTTTTCAAAATGAATACAAACTAAAATAGTTTCGTTACCTTTTACATAGCTTTCAAATAATTTAATTTGGCTATGGTTATAAAAAAATTCAAATTTAAAATTTAATTTAAATTTGAATTTAAGATAATAATCTATATTCTAATTTAATTACTAAAATATATATTACACGGATAGAAATATTTTTTTACATTTTTTTAAATTTATGAATGACGAGTTATTACAATTACAATATTCTCTTTTAAAAAACAATATTTATTTTATCTTTTTCAAAAAATTTTGTATTGAATTTTTTTAAAAAAATATTGTAATTGTTAATAATTGCACCAATTGTAGTACTAATCAACTCTAGTATCAAAGTTATGATTATAAATAAACTGAGTGCTTTTTAGCAGTTCTTGTATCAATTAAAAAGTGACTTGGAATTAAATTTATTTCAATTAGCTATGAGTCTTATCTTTCAATAAAGGAACCTAAAATGTTTCAAAAAATTTGGTTTAATGTTATTTCTGTAAATTTATTAACATAAAGTAGTATTAAAAACAGTACCTACTAAATTACATTAATCAAGTTATTCAGTCTACAATTTTAAAATCAAGCATGAAATTTATTCGAATTAATGAATTAATTAATAAAACTATAATGTGTATTATTCGTAATATATTGGTAAATAACTATTTTTATAAAATAAAAAAAATATTTTTTATACGTTAAAAATTCATCAATTTATTTATATCGACTTTTTAGGACTTTGTATAATTTTCGTTTAATATTCATAAATAAATGCTGTATTTTTAAATAAAAGTAACGATTTAATTGTTTTTTAAATATAAATTTTGAATTATTAATTTAAATAATATTATATCATAATAACATACGTAAATTTAAAAATTTTTTTAATTTTAAAATTGATATTGGAATATGAAACAAATTTATCAAAAGATGCATGAATACATTATATCTATTTTATCAGAATATTAGGTTAATGTTACTCATTCACTGATACCTGAAACAACTAATTATTTTATATCTATTTAAATAAAAAAGTTATCTATTTTTATATCACTTCTTTTTTTAAATAAAGAATATGAAAATTGTAAAAATTAAAACATCGCACATCTAGATAAACATTATATACCCGAATGTTTTATGACAATAAAGTAATACTCGGTGTTTAACTATTATATTTATTATATTGTATCTTCGTTCAGTACATTCATCTCTAATTAATAACATTTTTTGCAATAAATTATTAATACTCGACATAATCAACTGGACGTCTACTTATAAATTTGTTACTTCCGTTTAAAATAATTAATTGTTGTTTTGTAAGAATTAATACAGAATCAAGTTTCTACAAACCATCATCCAATAAACATTACTTATATAAGTATTATACTTTACTTTAATAATAAATAGAGTAGATAAATTGGATGATCATATGCAGTGGTATAAATTTCATAAATTAAAATTTAATAAAATTTTTATTAAAAGCATTAATAAACTGATTTTCAGAGCTTATTCGTTATTGTTCATCATATGAAAATAAACATTAATAAAACGAACTGTTTCATATAATGAAAATTCAAATTTTCCTCGCATCAAAACACGTACATAAATTATAAGTTAACATTCAAAATATTACGTTTTACTGTGCACGAAAATAAAATAAGGTCGGACTAATCGGTCAGTCCATGGTAACTGGCACTTCTATCTAATATTTTTAAGATCATCAAATCTTTTATCGATTGTTAAAGCAGTACGCTATTTTGCTATTGTTTGAAATTAATAAAAAAGTATGTAAATCATTATAATTAAAAATTATTTATATTAGTATTCGTTATTATTTTTAAAATCATTATAAAATAAATGATTTAGCCGTTTCTGTAATGCATAATTATAGAACTTAAAAATATTTAAAAAAATAATAAGTATTTACGAATAAATTATTTATGAAATTAATATTTAGTAAATAAAAAGAAAAAAGATGTAGATTATTAATTATAATTAATTTCATATTATTTAAAATATATAACCATCGTATAATGTTAACATTTTATTTATCATTTGTTAAATTCGTTAATGATGAATATTTAAAAACATTTTTTTTAATTTCATTCTACCAGAAATTATCAAATCACATTTTATCCATTACTTACGTTACGTATTAAATGCCATACACTGTTTGTATTCGTATACGAATTTCACGTATACATAATATAATTATCCATAAAAAATATATGTAACTATTATTCATTGAATATACTTATTTAGAAAAGGTTTGTGTTGAATAATAGAATACGAAACTCTCGGATAATCGGAAATAATCATCAAATTAAAAAATAAATTAATTTCATGGAATGATATTATTTTTTGAAGAGTACCATCGAATATTTATTTTTTATACATTATTTTGAAAATCAATGATTTATAAAATATAACATTATTAGTCTTAAATTGAATCTATATTTTTATTTAAGAATATTAACTTTTTTTGGTATTCTAAAATATAAACAAAAAGTTCTCGTTACAAATTTTTATAATTTCTAGACCCGAAAGATAAACACTTTATTAACAGTTTCCTAGTGTTAATTTTTAAACCGAATTCATTTTATAAAATAGCGCGAAAATACGTGTTAAATAAAAATGTACACTGGTATGAGCCATAAATTTCTTTTTTTCTCACTTTGTACATTATATTATCATTTATATGATACCCGAAATTTCGTTTTTTTTCTGAAACCGAAAAGTCAAATTTGTTTATTCAAAACGTTTAAGAACTATAAAATTTTGAAAAGGCTTAAAATTATTTTAAAGTAACTATATATTAAGTAAACACAAAAATAATAAAACCACATACGTAATTATTAGATATTATTAATAAAAGGTTTCGGCTTACATATTTAATGTTTATAAAAAGCTGTCTTTAATCTATTTTTTATCTAAATTACTTCAAATCTTAACATTTTTAGTTTTTATATTTGTCTTGCTTTTTACGATTAAGAAATTATAAATTGTTTATCTTGTATCGGTATGTTTTCAAATATTATACATCGTTTAATATTTTTCCCGAGCTCGTTTTAAAATTTATTGATTTACATTTTTATACATCATTTATATTTTAAATCTTTCAATTACATCGGAATCCCAAACGTTAGAATGCAACAGTAATATTTTTGTATTTACATAAACATTATATCTAATTTTATTAACGAAAACCTATTATAAGAGGGCTTCTTTAATAATAACATAAAACTTATAAGTCTTCATTTCTCGTACATAAAAATTGATATCTAATGCTTTACTCATAATGTATTTATAAAAGAAACTCTTGGTGATATATTATAATCGATCGAGCGAAAGTCGTTAATTTTACAGAAAATAAAAAATTGAAATATTTTGATTCTTTACAGCAATATTCGATCGAAATACCGAACGATTTTACCAATACGTACTCGTTTGACATTTTAATTAAATTCTTTGAACGCGTATCAACGTCTCCCGGATAAATAACAATCCGTCACTTAAAATCCATATCGACGTATCCAGTATTCAACATTAAACTTCCTTGGAACTAAGTATTTATAGTAGCTCTTAACTTATCTAATATAGAGAAACATACACGAGCTCGCATCAACAAACTCGCGAGTACATTGGTGATAAACGCGGACGCATACTTGCGCGAGTTGCTGGTAGCAAGACTATCGGACGATTACAAATGAAGCAATACGCCGGATATTGATTCTACCAACCGAATTCAAAGGGAAAGGAGCGACAGAAAAAGACAGCGAGGGAGCGAGCGAGAGATTTTTTTACCTTGTCGCACTTGGAAGACAATAAGACAACACAATTGACGAGTGTCCGAACCAATGGCAACGGTGTACCTGACAACGGCGATGACCGGCTATGCGTGCCCGTGTCTCTCGTGTCTCTCGTGTCTCTCGTGTCTCTCTCTCTATATACATGGGCGTGTTTGCACATACGCGTGTCGGGCTTGCGTATAAAATAGTGTAGAAGGGAGAGGCGTGTACGTGCAAGGGAGGAAATATCGGAGTTGGTGGCCCTCTACGATCTCCCGCTACGATCGCCCGCTTACGATCGCCCGTTACGATCGCCCGCTTACGATCTCACGCTCCCCAGACGAGTACGAGTACGTACGAGTACGTACGAGTACTTTGTAGGTACGCGCGCGTGAACAAAATGCGACGAGGTGCGATGATACGCGTTAACTCCTGCAGACTTATTTTTCTGGATGTACCGAAACTCGTACCGTTCAGCCGTGTAATCTCGGCTGGAAACATTACGGTGTAAGTTCGCTTTCCGCGAGGGAAAACTACCCGCCGAGTTTCGATTTCAATGAGCGTTGTCGTAACTTCGCTTTCGTGGACTTAAACAACTCGCGCTTCTTTCCTTTTATTCCATTTATTGGGTGTGTTGTTGGCCGGTAGGGAGAGTTTATTCGATTAAATCTACGGAAAGTTTGGTTACGATTACCTTGTACGTTTGCAAAGCCTTTTCTTTCGAGTTTCCTGATCGATTCACTTTCGATCTTACATCGTATGTTTCGGTTATCCGAACTTGATATTTTCAAGTTTTTATATTAATTTTTTTAATTTTTAAACCTCGAAAATGGAGCGAGAGTTAGCCTTGTTAAAAATTCTATATATGCGCTTCAATTTTTCATTACGCGTTATTTATTACACGATTACGCGAATAAAGATAAATAAATTAGAATTTTTATACTTTATTGTTATCCCGCATGTTACCTAATATTTTCGCTTTAAATTATTACAGTATGCTCGTGTTTTTAAATAAATTAATTATGTGATTAAAATATATATCAACCTACATTGAGTTTTATATTTATGAAATAATATCTAAATTAAACGATTTAGTTGATTCGGAAATAAATTTTTCATTCCTTTCGTAGATCGAAAAGATAAAAAATTTAAATATTTTAAAATAATTGATAATTCGTTTAAAATTTGATTTTTAAAAGGTTCTTTTTAGTTGACATAAATTTACATACGTGTTTTTAGTTTTCGAATTAATAAGATTGTAATTTGATAGTTGCTGTTATTACAATTACAATTATAACTATAAAATTGACAATTATTGATGTAAAGGCAGTTGCAAAGTTATAGGTAATAAAAGCATATAAAAACGATTTAAAAACTGAAGCTGTAATTGTGGTAAAACGATCCGTGTATAATTGAAGACATAGTACATTAAGTATAGTTATTATTATAATTTTTTATTTTATCACTGAAAGTCTTTATGTGCTACATTATAATGGTATTCAAGACAGTTTAGTATCCCGAGATATCATTACCAATAAGATTTGATGTTTGTTTGACTTATATATCTACTTATCTAGTTCAAGATATTTATATACTTAAGGAACGAAAATAACGTTATGCACAGGTGAATTTTGTCATCCATTTAGACGTTAGCGGTAAATGTAACTCTTTAAAACTTAGATTTAAAATAAAAAAAATTATATATAAACTACAGGAGTAAATTTTTTTTATATGTGACTTTTATCGGAAGATACAAACTATGTAGTTCAATAATTTAATTCAAATACTCAATTTTTAATCTTCCTTGAGTCTATTATAATGTAATTAGCCTCAAAATCTTTAAATTTCTATTTTCAACGACAAACAAATGTAACAGACATTTATGCGTTAATATTTTATATAAAATGGCAATTTATATTTACATAATACATTTTTTAGTTAATTTTAGCTAGTTAAATAGAACTATTAAAATTAATTATCATATTATATATCTTTTAAATTTAGTTATTAATATTGATAACAAGACGTATACATTATGAGTCAAATATGACACTGACGTTTAAAATAATAAACAAATGTTACTTTTAAAGCATATTAGCTATCGAGGTAAAGCCGGTATTAACACATACACAAGAAAATCCTTTAGAGAATCAGCAAAAAGTATTTTGTTATTTGTATATATTGGAAAAATTACGCGCAATACTTCGTTAGGTGAATTCGGATAATCAGTAATAACGAAAGGTAATTATTTTTCAAAATTTCACAAATATTTTCTCCATTTTATATACAGATAACTTTTTTCAGTGTTTTATAGAAAAAAGTATTTTTAATACGTTCTACATTTAATATATAGATTTTGAATATTTGATATGACCGAAAATTATGATTACTAATAATTATAAAAATTTATGTATACAGGTACATACTAATAAGCATTAAAAATCTAAATTTTCATATATTTGAATTAATATTATTGCAAATTTTCCATTATTTGCATATCTCGATCCTTAAATTTTAATATTGTTATGTAAGAATCGGAATATAAAGCTAGAATAAAAATATCGTTAAGTATTTTAATATTACTTAATTAATTTTTAGTTTTTCAGATTGTTATCTATTTATTAGTCTTGTTATTTTTCGTTGATATATTAATTAAAGTATAAAAAATAAATATATAAATTTTAAATTAATATATAAGTATGTACTGATTAATATTTAAAAAAAAACTTTATGTATTAATAGTTTTTTGTAAATATGGTTTCGTAACATCAAAGTTCAATAAAAAATATGAATGATATTATTAAACAAATAATTTATTAATGTTTGAATATCAACGAATGTAATTCGTTGATCGCTACAAATATTTATACTTGAAAATAACTTCTTTTTAACTAAGTTTGTAATATTTATAGGATTATATTTCGTAATCGTACGTTATAAAATAATGTATTTAATCCTAAACAATTTTTAACATACTTTTAAAATTAATGTGTTGTTGTTGTTGAGATTTCATACTACGATTTATATCCCTCAAACTTAGATACTTTTAAAAAAGTTATTACAAAATATTTATTAACGAACGAAGAAGCCACGTAAAAAATTATGCGAAAATGTAAATTTGAATATATCGTTTATTTTTTATTTAGCTAAACGAAAAGTCGTCTAATACTTATAAGATTATATCAAGTGGTTGACCACTTGATTTAAAATGTCGTTACGAAAAGAGAAAAGAAAACAATGATTGGTATTAATTGGCTCGAACATCCGAGTGTGGAAAATGTTACCTAATTACGACATGAAACGAGAGGTGGCGGCATGGCATGCGGTCAAAAATATATATATAGCGACCTATAATGATTTGTGCAAACGTGGGTCAAGATCCGATAAAATTATTTTTTCGATCTACGTTGTTTTCATCTATAAACTCGATACACGCAAATTCAAGGTTATATTATCGTTCTGCGTGATGAGAAAATAATATGTGTTTAAAAATCTTAACCCGTAGTCTTTATATCAATTTGTATGGAAAGGTGCTTTAATGCATATAAGCCTTATTCCATTGTTTCTTTTTTTAACACTTTCATTTTCATTTTGCCTTTAAAATAATTTAGTTCGTTCAAGTATTTATTAAAATTTAAAAAATTTATTTTCATTAAAAGCTTTTAATTTAATTTGATAAAAATAGTTTTTTTTGGTTTAACTATGTTTTCGATAAATTTTTTTTATCCTGTTTCGCGCCTTTGATATTACTTAAGTAAAAAATTTAACTTTTCAATTGCTATATTCATGGAAATTTCAAAAGAATTTTGGTACTTGTTACAAATATTCAATTTTTTTAATTCGATTTATATTTGAAAATTATTTATTTTAATATTTAAAGTAATATTATTTCATAATAAATATCACGAAGCGATTGATAAGTTAATTTTAAGCTGCTTTGTTACTCGAGGTCTAATTATAAAAATATTAAATAAAATTTTTATTTTTGTAAATGATAAATTTTCTATTAAATTTTATAATTAAAACTTGTTGAAGGAATATCATACCGAACTACAAAAGATATAATTAAAATTTCCACAAACTCGAAGTTTGAACTCGTTTACTTAAACTAAAGTTTTTTAACTATAAAATTTTGTATAAACGAACCGAATAAATATTTACCAAAACATAGATAAAAATTTACTATTCAAATATTTGCATGAATTTTAAAATCAAATGATAGTTTTAATGCTATTTTGAATAGTTGTCTATTCGGTAATAATTTAACAATAATCCTAACAGGTGTATTAAAATGATGTTTATAATAATAAGCAAAAAAGTTGCACGGTAAAATCTGAACTAGATTTGTCTACTACTTTACGATAAAATATCTATTCTATTTATATATTTGGTTAATTCAGGTTTAATCAATTTAAAAAATCATATTTAGAGTTTGAAAAAATGTAATTATCGTGATAAGAACTTGTGTCACACGCACTATAAGAAACATTAAGTTTCATCGGATACTTGAAGATTCTGTTGGTTGTACATATTGCATTTGTTTCATAAATTTGTTAATAATAGAAATATTGGTTGGAATTTGTCGGCAGTCATTATACGATCGTTCCTATGAACTTTGCGACGAACGCAAACGAACGGTGAATTGAAACCCGGCTAAGCCAATTAATCGACCTCGATCTTTGGCCGATACTAATTGCTACGAGCGCCGTCACTCGTCTAAGTGCATTCCAAGTCGTTACAGCGATGAAATGTTATGCCTATTTTGTACATTTTATTCTTCGGTCGGAGTAATGTTTTATAGATTTTAAAGTATATATTAATCACGCAATAGATAAAAATAAAAATACTTAGTCAACGTCTCAATTATCTTAAATGGCGGATATTTTACGCTGATATTAAAATGTATATTTAATACTTTAACGCGTCGTATAAAATGGAAAAATATAATTTTTTAAAATATAAAGAATTTCTATTTATTCTAATATATAGATTTATTATAAAAATAATAAATATATTTTGTATTGTTATCGAACTTCTTTATTGAATCCAAAAAATTAAATTATATCTGTTTTTTAATATATTTTATAGCAGAGTCATATAATATAAAATATCGTGTATAATATTATAATTTCTGATACATATGAAATAATAAACTGACTTAAAATTTCACGCAATGATCTAAAAAAATTGGGATAATTTATTGTAGTACTTATCGTGCAATCAACATCATGATTTAAAAACAAAAAATAAATCTCTTCGAGTCATAATAAAGTATTTAGTAATTGTATTACAAATATTTTTCCTAATATAAAATATGTATAAGCTATAATTTTGCAACTTTAAATTTCATTATTTATTTTTTGTCACTCTTTTTATAACAAATAAAAACGAATTATAAAATTGATTAGTTTGATATTTAAAAATCGTTTAATTTAATTATATTTCTTGAAGTACATAAAAAATATAAAAAAATAATTCAAACAAAAAATGTTAAATTTATTGGATAAGAACTATCAATTATTGTTCTAAAAATTAAGATTGTAAATCACTGACTTTACGGTATCGCTTTATGTTTTCGACCTTCCTGCTCAGGATGTCGAGGTAAAGATTCACCGACTGATAGTAATTCTTGTTAATTACGCAAAAACAATCTTTTTCCGTTTTCTTATTTATAGCAACTGCGAGATCAAAAAATATACGATGATTGTATTGTAAAGCTAATTTAACCATTTTAACTCTGCGATACAACTATATAAACCCAAGCATCGGATACTGCAGTTTTTTATGATACATTTTTATTTATATAGAAATTATATTGATTCAATTGTAATAAATTATATATGTACAATGAATAAATATTCAAAATTACGATTATTACCCATGAAAAAAGTTGGCTGTTATTTATTATAGAGTTGTAGATATTTCTCAAATAAAAAAATTAATTTAAATTTATTCATAATCTATGTAGAATAACATTAAAATATATAATTTAATTTTTTTAATAATAGACAATAAGTCTGATAAAAATGTATGTAAAAATACATCGTGACCTAAGTAGGCCAATTGTCTTTAAGTTCAATTCAATTTTCAAAGTATAAATGTACATAGACCGGATAGTTTGTATCTTGTATTTCCTACTGGTGAATTGATTATTTCATAAAAACACCGACATTATGTTTAAGTACCCAACCGGCATACGTAGACTGACCATAACAAAGGTATTTGTATATAACACCCAATGCCGCTACATAAGCCTTTAACCCGATTCTAACGTAAGCGTGTAAACTCGTGTAATTCTATTTTATAGTATAGGTATAGTAAGATTTTTACTTACCTATATTTTTACCAATTTCAAAATATGCATAGAACAAATATACCTAAGCATATAAAAAACGTTTGAAGTATACATAAAAATAAAATTTACAGTCTATAGAAAGAAAAACATATTAAACTCATCTTTTAATATCATTCCCGTAATTATTTGCGCGTTTGTATTAGCGTCCAAAGTCTCACAAGGCATTAGAAAAAGAGGGAGCTACAAGTACGGTCGCATAGTGCAAATTTCCTCGACCGACCGGAAATAGCACTCCGTGATGTATTCCCTGATCCTATATCAAGCACAGACTGGTATTTTTAGACAGATACTTGTTGTGTACTCTGTATAATGTTTAATGCTTGATCTAGTCTCGAGTGTTTGTGTACATCTGGACCACTTTGACGCATAGATGTTATAGACATTTTACGATTTACAAAACACCTGTCATGATACATGTCAGGGTGGCTTGTCTTTTCAACGATCAAAATTTTAACTTTTCGCAACTAAAAGTTTATGTTGATGTTCGTAAATTGCGAGAGCATATAAAACGCGGAAAATATTCATTTTTTCTATTATTATAATAAATACGGTAAAGGCAATTTAATAAAAACATTATTATCAATCGTTATTATATTAGTATTAAGAAAGTTTATTTGTATTTTTTATTGAAGTTTATTAGAAAAAAACTTTATTTTTCGAAAAGAGATTTTACTAAAATTTTTAATTTATTTATAACATAATCGAATCGATATTGTTTTTCATTACATGGTCAAATTAGTGAATTTAATTATTTCATTTCCATAATATATTTTTATAAATTTATTAAATAAGAATATTCATTATATATTTATGTTTAATGATTACATTTTGATAATTTAGTTAAATTTTTATGGTTTAAGAAAATTTTATTTATTTTTGTAAGTATTTTTGCAATAGTAGATTTTATATGGAAGTAAATTATATTCTCAATAATTGAACTTAATTTAAAATTGAAAAAATATATTTATGAAAATTTCTAAGAAAAAGATGATTTAATAATCGAATTTAAAATGGAAAGTTATATTGTTTAGGTTCATTCGATTTTTTGACATTTTTGAAAATGCGTAGTTGCCAAGTTATTAATATTTTTTACTAACGTCAATTTCTATTATTAAATATTCTTAAAATATAACTAAAATAACTCATAGTTGTAGAACTAGAGCAAATAGAAATTAACTGCAGTCGTTGGTTTTATCATCAGATATCAGATAAAATATTGAAAACTTTGATTACAAATTTTGATCGCATCAGGTGTTCTTGTATACGTTTTAACACACAAAAATTAGTTTTACAAATTCTCGTTAAATATCGGAAGCTCTGATAAGAAAATTGAGTTTTCAATATTCTTATTAAATTAATTTCAGACTAGTCAATTCTTTACTGAATGATCAGTAATGATCAATTTCTTCATGCGTTTCCATTAAAATTATTTTCTAAAATAAATAAAGCAATTTTTATCGGTATAATTGAGAACTTGGTTTAATTTTTTCGAAATTAAATGATAACTTAACTCAATTTTATGACTACATTTCTTAGAAACTTAAAAATTATTTCAAAGTAGTCTTTAATCTTGTTTTTTAGATATTACACTTGAATTATTAAAATTTCTTGTCATAAAATTTTATATAATTAATTATATCATTAATTTATTTCAATTAAAACTGTGAATCTTTTAACATAAGTTCTCTAATGTGCAACTAAATTGACACTATTTTTAATTTTGAATTTGTAAATAAAGTAAAATTATAAAATAATAACTTTGTATAATTAAATCATTTTTTACATTTTTATATTTAATTTTTCTAGAATAAGGAATGAAATGTTTAAATGATTATATACAACAGTTCTTTGTACTTTTATGAAATATTTATTTTATAATTTAAATCTATTTGAAAGATTATTCATCCATGACTTAATATTTTATTATTCCTTAAAAAATTAACGTTGCTAGTTAAATTTCTAGTTTATTCTATTTCCAAAAGAATCAATTTTATTAAAAATTTTATTGAGTATTAAAATTTTTACAATACTTGCATGATTTATTTTACTATAAATATTTAAAATTTAAAACTTAACGTAATATATTCATAAATAAATTGTAATGTATTTAATTTATAGTTCATGTGAGAAGCGTCTTTAAATAAAAGTGTTTTACCTACTTAAAGCGAAATATTTGCTCCAAATACTTTACACAATCATGAAATATGAATTAAAAAGCTATCTTTGCTTATCTCCGTAATTTATGTAGCACTTTACTAGTAGGTTCAGTTTTTTACTGCTCAGCAGTAAAAATCATTTCATGATTTGCAGATTCGTCTTTCTAGTACACATATAGTTTTAGTATTGCTGCTTTATCGACAAATTCACTTGCTGTTTTCACTTGTTTCCTTCATCTTGCTGTGAAATAGATATCGTTACATATATTTCTATCGAAGATATCATAGACGTACCATTAGATTAAAACGATACCTTTTTTGTCGAAGAATCCTAGCGTCAATAATCTTTAGATTTTTTTCTTTACATTAAAAGTACATAAATAACTACGTCGACTACTATTATATTTTTTTTTTATTTTTATGAATATTTAAATCCCGAATGAAAATATCAATGTTAGAAATGATGTAATACGAATATCATAATTTAAAATTCTTTGTATTACAATGGTTTAAATTCATTAATATTAATTGTAATGAATATATAAATTTTGTAATATTTCGACGTATCGATAAATTTACCTTGTAAAAACCTACAATAGTATTACATTTATATTAATCTTGTCCCGATCAATCAAATTATAATTAATAAATTCCAGAAAAGGACACGTTTTTATGTTCATATACTAATTTTCTAATGATAAAATATAGGAGTCTTTATCCTAATATTATTATAGGAAAAAAACTGTAATCTATGCATCTATTATCTAGGCAGATAATACAAATATGTTTTATTGAAAAATCGCATTCTTGGTAGTCTAGAATAACTCAAACAATTCTAGGCTACATTTACTAAGGCGGTACCTTGATCGTACGTTAAGTAAAGATATAATGAAAACACCAAAAGGATGATATTTAACTTTGATTTGAACAAATTTTTATTTATTTTTATTTTACTCGTCAATATTTTGCACTATTGTGGGTTGTTCAAGGTAACTTACTTGTTTATATTGCCTTGAGAGTTTATCGCTCGTATATAAAGTTTTATAGAAATTGATTTTTTTGATGAATTTTTAAGTCGTACACTTACTTATAATTACAAATTTGTAATTTTTTTCATAAATATTTGACACCTATTACTTACTTAAAAATTTAATCTATCATGTGCTTCAATAAAATCTCATTTTCCAACTTTATTAATAAATATTATTTTAACCGATAATTTAATTTTTTTAATAATGTAGAGTGAAATTATGTAATTTTTATTATAGTTTTCCAAGCTTTGCAAAACTCTTCAATTTCGTAGTTTTAACGAAGTATCAATAAAAATTTTGCTCGAAAATGAGAATTAAAACATGTTGTAACGTTAATTTTGTCATTACATGGAAAAATTTATTAAACCTTAGGAATATATATAAATAAAATGTTATATGTTTACGTTTGTACGTATTCCGGTTTTAAGCAAAACAAAAGTTATGTACTTTAACCAAATATTATTTATTAAGAAAGTAAACTTAATACAATAAATAATTTATAAAATCTATAGAGTAATAACATTGTACAAAAAAAGTGTTGCCTATAAATTTTGGAACCGATCGATATCATTGAACAAATATAATTATCAGTATAAATAATTATTTTTATTATTTTGGAGAAATACAAGAGATAGGTACATCGTAAAAAACTTTTTTATGATTTTATTTTGGATTAATTTGGTGTGTAGATACTTAAGATTAATTTATATGTATCAATATGAGTTGAGAAGGTAAAAAGTATATAAAATAAGCGTATAAATTTGGAATCACTTTTTTAAAATGTATTTCAAATAAAAAAAAGAAACCATAAATCCTTAACTCGTACTTTTATTTTAATTTTTTTTATATTGAATCTGGAAAAAGCTCTTTGATGTTTATATTTATTTACAAAAAGTTAAAAACCTAAACAGCAAGTCGTTACAAGATATTAACTGTTTCTTTGAAAGAAAAATATTTTATAAATAAACGTTGAATAATAATTTTGAATGTAAAACGTCAGAACTGTAGATACTCGATAAAAAATAGTCAAGTGTATAAAATAAAAAAATTAATCAGTTAGCGCGTTTAAAGAAAAAGAAATAAAATGATGAAAGTCGCTACAAGTGTCTAGGATAATGACAATATTGTAAAATAGTAAAGTTAACGAAAAATTATTCGCAATAAGCCTTAATTCTTAGTAATAAAGAAAGTACGATTCCAACATCGCGATAAATATACGAATTGACTAATCCAGCATTGTTATCTCAATAAATAATTTTCTTAGAAGCCCGTAATCCGTGAATCAAAATTGAAAACTCAAGAGTAGTCGAGTAGAGCAAAGTAAGAATTCTGTCTCGTGAGACTCGGGCGGTTTGGGCCGATAGTACGTACTAAACGAACGTCAATCTAACGCCTAGACTCGTTTATTCGCTCTCGTACCGACTCGTAACTCGTAGAGAAGATAGAGATAAGGCTCGTCGTACACAGAAGCACAGAAGCACGGAGGGAAGGAAGCTCGGTCGGTGGTCACATAAGGCACGCCAACTGTCCGTATGGTTATTAGGGTCACTCAGTCGCTGATTGCCGTCCAAGGTTCTCGCTGTTTAGGCATTTCGTATGTACACACGCGCGTGCGTGCGTGCGTGCGTGCGTGCGTGCGTTCGTGCGTGAACTCGTGCGTGAACTCGTGTGCGTGTCGCGCGCGACAGCAGCGTGGGACGACGGCCAACGAAACGAGCTCTGACTCTCCGGCGTCGCGAATTCGCATTTCTCCGACGCGATACTTTTCTTCCTTCTTCTCCCTTTCCTCTTCGTAATTACTTTTATCCTTAGGATCGAAGTAACCGACGACCACGCGGACGGCGAATGTAACGCCGACGCTTGACCGAACAAAGGTATTAGACGAATCGGGTTCGAGCGGACGTTTTCTCCGGGCGTGATAAATTCCTTCGCGAAGTAAATAAGTGGATAATGCCAAATTCGGTTACACCTCCTATTAGACGCGTATTATCATTTTATTTATATATTTATTTAACCTTCTCTCGCTTTCCTTCGTTTAAAACTCTGTACAACGTGTAAATAAATCTCTACATCCTCGTACGCGTATAATTTTATATATGAATTTTGTATATGAAAGTATTATTAAAATATAGATACGATTATGTAAGTATCGACAAAATAATTAGCTTGTAAATTCGAGGTGTAGAAAATAATATTCGATAAAAATTACGAAGACAAGAGTTCGATTCGATAAAACATTATATTGATAATGTTTAACGATACATGGATAAAAATAGCCGATCGATAATAATTATTTATGCATGAAATAAATTTGCTGTAACAAAGTTCATTTTATAAAGTATTTTCCTTTACCTAATTCGATTTTCAGATATTTTACTTTTCAAACTTCACTTTTGACGATTCCGACCAATGCAGATAATTTTTTCATAATACGGGTAGTATTACATAAACGCCGATTAAATAATAAAATTTTGTTTAAAAATAATCTACGCATCGATGAGCCAATCTATAATGTCACCGCTTGAAAACTTTCAGTATCTTTTGTCTTAACATGGATGTTTACATTATTATACGCATCTGTATTATCGAGGAAGTTCGTTTCTTTTCATAGGATGATGAATTGGGTGAGTGCCGACGCGAACACTATTTTGTAAACAATTTTCAAATTAAAGTTTTCTTGACTTTAAACAATTTTGCGTTCGTCTTTATTTACAAGAACAGATACAATATTTTTTAAAAATTGTGTAGTAAACTAAAATTTCGATTTAACAACACGTTTGTTGGAATACTAAATTCGTCATTTTTTCCATTTATATAAATATTCAATGTATATTTGTCAATATAAAAAGATATCTAATTCTTTTTTTTACAAAATATTCATTATTTATTGAATATTTTTTTTTAAAACATTCGGAACAGAGTTTTTAATTTTTCTTCTTTAAATATATTACTGTGAACATCTAAATATAAAAATAACGTTTTAGGGACTTAACTACATTATTTATTCAAAAATTTGTAGTAAAACGTGTACGTTAAATGCTATATTTCAAATAATATTTTTTAATTATGTTATAATTTTTTATAGATTAGAATATTATGTATAATTTTTAACTTAAAAATTTTATCGTAGTATTATAAAATTTAAGAAGTATAATATATAAAAAATATTTCACTTTAACATTTTGTCGTTCTGGACGTATAATTTAAATATTTAAAATTTTTGTTTCGTACGATAAAAATTGTTTCGTATTTTATGTAATTCTTTTAATTTTAACTATATTTTAAGTTTGTTTCTGTGTATTTTGTAGAATCATTGTAAATCTTTATGAATCATACGAATCATATAAACGTATTTTAAAGAAAATTTGTTGAAATTTTTCCCTATTCTTTTATCAAAATATTTCTTTGTCTCGTGTTTATGTAATATATAACTGAATATAATTATAGGCATAATGATATTTGAAAGTATACACGTTATGTAATTATAAACAACACTTAAAATAATTTTTTAAAAAATCAACTTTACGCGTTTAATTACTCGAGAAGATTTTTGAGGTTATTGAAATCATCGTAATAAACGACAATTCATCGTTTAAATGATCAAATAGGATTAATTTTGAAGTTAAAATTTGAAAACGTATTTTCGTAAAATTTCATCCTTTATACTTTTTACATAAATAGTAGACGATAATCGAAAGAATATTGCTACTTGAATTGCTAGTTGGAATTGCTAGTTGGAATTGCTAGTTGGAATTGCTAGTTGGAATTGCTAGTTGGAATTGCTAGTTGGAACTGCGTATTCTTACGGCAAAGTCCCTCCACATTTTTCTGTTCTTGATTTTATCGTATACCAGGGCGTAACTCGACTATATAACCGAACTCGTAGCTAGGGCTTGGCATCTAGTTTCCCTCTCTTTCACATTTGCCTTTTTCTCTTCTCTTTTCTTCTCTCTCGTTCTCTCTCGTTCTCTCGCTCTATCTCTCTCTTCCGTACGTCCTCGTTACGGGCAATGTGCATTTCGACGGCGAACTCGCGGGTTGCATCGGCTTTCCAACAGTGACGGCGCATGACATCAGACGCCACAATCAAGTTCAAATAAGAGACGGAAAAAAGGGTACGTTTTAAACGTCGCGAGAATTAATTTGCGCCGTCCCCGGGGAAATCTTAGTGTTCGTTCTCCTTCTGCGCCGTTTTTGCCTGCACTTATATGGATCAGTGGGGCCAGTCAATCAGTGGTGACGATCGCGACTTTGAATTATATCTAGTTCGCTTGTCAATGTGCAATCGATTGCTTTGCAGGTAAGTGGCACGAAGGACAGTCAACGGCGCTGCTCTGATTATAGTGATTCCAGTGAAAGGATTCACGCGACCATTTCGCCTAATGTACGAACACTAATGGCTGCTTCGATAAACCATTCTGAATGCTTTTCAAACTTTTTTATTCTTGGTATTGTCATTCTTGGTATGTTTTTTCTTTTCGATAAATAAACATGTTATCGTATGGTCGGATTTGAGAGGCTCTTTTTCAAAATGTTTTGATTAATTCCTTCGATTTATCAATGGAGGAAAATTTTTTTTAATTTAGGATCGTTGCGGATGATTTATTCCAGACGATAGTTTATACGGTTCTATATATTTAATTTTGTAGTATACAAATTAGAGATTACGAAAGATTTATCGAAACCTTGCCACCCCAAAAATTCAAATTCTTTAATCTGGTTTACGGTAAAAAAGGTTTTATACGTTTGCTTTGAGTGTTTTCGATAGATTTGAAATATCGTGTACAACATAGAACATTTATATTACTAAAAAATCCAAGCCAGTATTTTATGTAATATTTAGATTATTTAAATCTTCTATTTTATTATTTAATTTACATTGTAATTAATCGATGATTCTCGATCAACCCCAGAACTCTTCGATTCTGGAAAATATCTATTTGTACAAAAAAATCAATATTACAATAATGATTTTTGTAACGTATAATTAGATATAATTTCTTTTTAATTTAACTATCAATTTTGCGTTAATTTTATCATCTTTGTATTAATTTACTTCAACAGGTAAATTTATATACGCTTCCTACGAATATTATTAAAATTAATTATTATTTTTACAAATATGATTATGATTTCGTATTTGTAAGTTTGTTTGTACGTAGTGTATGTACATAATGTGGTACAGTATTGTACAGTGAGGTTTATCGATTCGCATAGTGATCGCTATCTGAAACGAGAATGCATATAATTCACCTGTACCAATAAAATATTCGTATTTATATACGCTCTTTTGCGATCGACGAAGTCTAAGCTGATAATATATAAAAACGTATATGTGTTGAAAGATATCAATGTTAACTAGATTAGACTAAAAACTTTAATCGTCATTGTTTACAAATCTCTTTTTATTTTTGGTATCCTTTTTATCATTATAACTATGCTAACTGTTTAATATTGATGAAATTCGAGAATTTTCATTAAAATTTCAAAAGTTTATATGGATGAAAATAAAATATCTTCTTTAACGATTAAAATTTATTTTAAACATTTAGAACGGTTAAATTAAAAATTAATTAATTAATTCTTCCCTTCTTCTATAGAATTTTCAAAGGTTCAAAAATTATTTGAGAGCAAAATTTAATAAGAATGAAAAGTAATTAGTGCTAATTTTAATTTCAAAGTTTTCTTGTTAAAACTATAATTGTTATCGAGTTAAACGACTTAGGAAATTTGAAAGTAATTATATTATTTTTTATTGAAAATTATTCTTATCGTAATAATAATTTATTTGAATAGCCTGTACATGACTATTACCTTATTGAATATTCATTATTTTTTTGGACTTGGCACGGCTTCTCTCCTTAAACTATATTAATTCGTAATTAAAACTTTGTATTATGATTCAACGATTCAATTTCTCCTCTTCTCTTTCCCTCATTGGTAAACAACCCTGAAATACCGCGAACGCTATAAAGTACGTGCGTCATATTTAACAATAAGATATTATTCGAAGGTTATTTCTTACGAAATAAGCATTTTGTCAAAAAGTATTTTTTAAATTATTCGAATACGTAATTTTTATATACAATTTTATTACAACTTTTGTATCGTTAAGTCCAACATTTGTTAGATCGCACTTGAAATATCATTGTTTAAAAAAAGTATAGTATCGACTTGTTGGAGTATATTCGACCAAAATATAAGAAAATAAAATTCATACGATTAATAATTAACTCTTAATTACCTAAACCGAGTAGAACTATAAAGGAATTTTTTAAAAGCAATGGAACGATGACATGTCGAATAAAAACGAGCAAAATACGTTGTTTTCTTAAACAAATATCGTTCCAATGTTTAATCATCGTGACACGCAATCGAAGACACTTTAAAAATAGTCGAGGAATTTAAAAATAGACTTTATAAAACTAAAATATGAAATAATAGCAAATTAGTAAATTTAGTAAGCCTCGTTGAGGCCGTTAATAAACGGTCGCATTTATAAACGTTCTCGCGAGCGATTTAAAAATTCAAGAGAACCGAGTGACGAAAACGATGAGCCCTCTTAAGTTACTCTTGGTTAGAACCGAAAGTCCGGAGTCGTCGTAAACTGCTTCTAAACTGTCTCTAAACTGTCTCTAAACTGCCTTTAAACTGCCTCTAAACTGGCTCTCGACTGGCTCTCAACCGAGTCTCAACCGAGTCTCAACCGAGTCTCAACCGCCTCCATCGACGACACCGGGACACCGGGACACCGGTACACCAGATTCCGAAGAAACTCGCGACGGACACACGCCAACGTTTAAAAAACTAGAAAAAAGTACGCACCAGCGAAGAACGGTGATCGAAGCGACCACCGAACCAACGACGAGTTTATTTTTGACGAGAGTAACGCGCGGCAATTCCGCTTCATTCAACGTCGGAGCCGAGCTGCTGGGGAACAAATTATTGTTAGAGCTATGTTGACGGCAAAGGCGGCGGTGCGCGTTAGAAATATACGAGAAGCGCGCACGAATGTACGCAAGGACAGCCTGAAACCGCAAATTAGTAACTAGACTGTTGACCCAAATCGCTGTACCACAACCGTATTGTACGGATGAAGTTTGTCTGCGCGATGGACACGGACACACGTATCATTATCGTTGATCGGAGTGTCGACGGAGTGTCGAACCCGAGTCGACGTATCCTACACAGGATAAATGGATAAATAAAATTAATTCTAGTTTGCGTTTAAGCCACTTTTAACTACGCTTTTACGGAGTCGAGCGTAATTTTACCGATCGTACGGACGCGATGCGCGATACTATTTTTAAGGTGTATACTTTAGTCTCCTTTGTTTAACTGAAAAATTCTACCCACGGTGTACTAATTACCGAAACAACTTTACCTGTGTATAAACTTATATTGGGATTTTCCAACGCGATACCATTCGAGTATAAAACGTTCGATTTCATTTCGAATTGAATTTTATTTTTTTAATAATGATCCACTTCTTTATCGGTCTTAAAATTTAATAATTAAAAACGTTCGACGTTTCGTTTAAAAATTAACTTAAAAAGCGCAAGATTTCTTTTTAGTATGTATAAAAAAATTTGATTCGACGTTGCTATTTTACTCGATTTGTATCGACGCGTTTCTAACGCTGAAATTTTAGGAATCCTGTTTTTAAATACATAATCATCTATTTTACAAAAGTTCAAACGTATAGTTTTAACATTTTTAGCTTGGCATAAATTAACCCGAATGATTCATAAGGCTTTAAAACTCTTATTTACCCGTGTTTTTCAATATTTTCTCGTAAACTTTATGGTATATCAATTACCCGGTATTATCACAACATTTTTAAATAAATACAAGAATCGATCGATTATTTACGTAAGAAAATCATTGCGAATCAATAACATTTATCGGCAAAATATTTGAAAGATTTTGTTAAAAATGTTTGTTCGCTTTATATAAATAATTGATTACAGTTGTCGAAGAATGAAAAAAAAACACGTCGAATGACTTATTAAAGGATTCGTTTAGGCGTATCAATTGGTATTCTCGCAAAATTATACGTTTAATCGAATAAAATGAAACACGTAACCATGTTTTAATCACTTTCGTAGTAATTTAAACGTAATGTAAAATTTGTAATTGAAATTATTATCGAATTCTATGAAACGATAGAGGAAATATCGATGGAATCGTCTTTGCAAGGATTTTCATTTAAAAATGTCCTTAAAATTTTCACGAGAAAACAAAAGTGTTGTGCTTTGACTTCTATCTATCTATATATATATGTGTGTGTGTGTGGTATATATATTAACGGAAAGCGGTAGAGAGAATATTAATCGCTCTCTCGTTACGCAATATCTCTACATTATCGGCACGAAGCGTCGTTTAGCATGTGAATATTTTTTATTACTTTCTCTCGTTTCCCTCTTTTTTGCTGTACTCGTAAACGAGATCGGTTGTCTCGAATACACATCTAATATGGCGTTTGGACGGACACGCGCTCTTGTATATCTTCTTCCGGGTGTAGCGAATGGGTGTAGGACGTTACCTTATCGATCGAGTGCACTTTCGGAACAAATTGTATTTGCCGCTGTAACTTTAATGACGTTAACGCGTTCGATTATAATTTACGTGCGGGGTTGAAGAATATCGCCGCGTTTGAATTCCAATCGACGCCGTACATAAAAATTTTCGTTCTGCCGATATTTTTAGAAATGTTATAAAACTTTCGAATTCGATTTTTTTATTGTTATTAATATTTTTTGTCAAATTGTACAGTTTACGGAAACACATTTTTGTCCATTGATTAATTACGATTAAAAAATTATTAACACGTTTTTGTTAAAGTAACATTATAAAAACTATTTTTTCTTGTAGTTACTAAATAAACGATAATTAAATATGTAAGTGTATTTAGTGAAGAAATACATAAATTAATTCGAACGAAATTATACAGTTATATCACACTACATACACATAATTTTATATACTTAAAACAATAAGCCCCTTATTAAGTAAAGAGGCTTCCAAAAATTGCATCGCAACGAGATACAAATTGTTTCTCGCGGATACGGTTTAAATTTTTAGGGTGACAGCATCAGTACCCTCACCATACGATCATCGAATACTATGCTCCCTCTAGACAAGGACGTCAAGATGTGTAATCCTTGCGCGAACTTATATAAACGCAGCGTCTGGATTCGTATATAGAGAGTTTTATACGGACATCCATCTAGCGGCGAAATTTACAAGTAATACAGGTGGTGGAAACGATTAAGCAAATTTTGTTTGGCTACTAAACGACATATAACCATGTTACATTCCTTCCTTTTAATTTTAATATTCTATTATAAGTGAAATACGTTATTTCAAAAATATATCATGTTGATATAACAGTATTGTGAATATATTTTATTTATCTTTTTATGTCGCAAAATTAAGTTGAATAGTAATATTTGCATCTCGTAGCCAGTAATAATTAATGTTAAAATATCTTCTTCTAATAAATATATTTTATTGTTGAAAAATATGTGAATTCAACATCAATTTATTAGAATATAGTATAATTATATAAATATCTTTAAGATATTTTTTTATTATTGTGTATTTACAGATAATTATAAAATTACCGTAAATATTCGATCAATTTTCTGGAAGGTTTTTTAGAATTTATACTTATTTTCAAATTTCAGAAATATTTAATTATATTAAATTGTTATTCAATATTTTACTTTTAACTGTAATAGTTATTCGTAAATATAAACATTATTTCGGAACTTGCAATAAAAGCTGTACGAATTTTTACAAAAGAGTATGTAGTTGCCAATTATATCACCTGGTTATTTAGGTCTTGTATTCTAACCATTTTACGAAAATATATACTGTCTAATAAATAACACTAGGTTTGTCTTCGGTATCATAAAATAAATGACGAAATATTTTTTTTTATTTAGATTAATTTATTAGTTTATATTATTTGTTATCGTTTACGTATTATATATTATTATATATACATATTTACGTATTTTTATTCAAAAATATAAAAAAAAAATTTTTTTTTATAATTGTATACATACAATGTTTTGCAATTTCGCTGAATACTAATTTATTATCTATCGCAGATATTTTATTCTCTAAAACTGAAATATTAAAAAGATATTTATATACTTTGCGTTTATTTGTATGTCGTCGTATTTTTAAACTTACTTAAAAAACAATTCCAGATTAAACAAAAGAGTTTAAATATGTGTATTTTTCTGTGCTTTTAATTTTTATTTAAAATAATTAATTTAAACGTTTAGAATAAATTTTTTTTTTTTTTCATTACATAAATCAAAATATATTACTTACCTATAGGATATATTTAAAAAATTTATATCCGATTTATTTTTATTATTTTCAAAAATTTAAAATCTCGATTAAAAATTAAGAGTTAATTTTAATAATAAATTATAAATATGTATAGCTGTTTAATCTATTAATTTCTTATAAATTAATGCACTTATCGGATTGCTAAATTGCATTTTTATTAATCATTAAATATGAAAATAAAATCAAAATCGATCGATGTCAAGTTCTTACGATAGATAATGGGACAGATAACAATATCATCGCGATATTGTTAACATCGTCGAAGAAAATCAAATAAATATATATAAATAAATATATATATATTCAATTTTCGATCAACGTTAAAAATATTGTAAGCACAAACGAAAATTTTTAGGGGTGATGTCCACGATCTCACTGATATCTTGTACACGCTCGAATTATTTGTTTGAAACAGCCAGAAACGGAATTTATGTCGTGTTCTAGAGAAAGCAGGCGGTATTATCGCTGCTCGCGTTATCGTGACGCATGTGTGCATTAACCCAAGATCTCGTCGTGAATAGGCCTTTTGCAGGTTGTTTGGTTCGAGTGAGTTTCATCTCAAGCTTGAGTGCTTTAAGTGTGTAATCGAACCACGTTTATTGGGAGTAAAATGATATGTGTGTCAAAACCTTTTCGAAATAATTGGACCTCGTTCGAGTACTCCTGCAACAAATTAATTTTTATAGCATTAAAGCTTATAATTTTTCTTTTCGTCGTGATTTTAATGTGATTTTATGAATTGTAAGAAGGAGTGTATTATTTAAAATATCATATGTTTCTACTCATCAACAATATGCGGAAAGTTAGACATATTCTTATCGGTATACTGTTTAATCTATCTACGCTTATTTTACATAACTTATTTAATATTTGGATGATTTGATTTCATTTCAATAAAATCTATATTATTAGTTGGTCCAAATATTACCTTAATATTTATAATTTTTATCCTATACATTATTTATATTATTTTAATTAATATATTTAAATGCTATATTTCAATATATTATAAATGTCGATCATTTAATAAAAAAAACTAGAAATATTTTAACTTGTGAATACAAATTGAATATATCACATATTTAAAATATTATTTGACACTTATTGTTATAAAAATTTATACTTATTAAAGTAGTACAATAAATTATGAAAGAAGTATAAGAAATTTTAATTTGATGACTATCCTTTTTATATTTATATTTATATCTTATCTTTTCTTATCTTCAAATAACTCAAGATCTACTACTATAGTATTAACACACCTAACAGAAGGTAGCTTTTCACAAAATAGATTTAAAATCCCAATAAATAAAATACTTATCTATACCAAATCGGATATAACGATATCGAATAGAATAACTTAAAAAATAATGTAAATAGATGAAAAATTATAGATGTAAAAGTTTTTTAAACTGGCATATTATTTTTCAATAGTCGCGTAATAAATTTCTTATCAATAAAAAAAAATTTAGAATTTGAAATATTCATAAAAATTATCATAAAAAATATTATTTAGTTACATAAAAAATTCGACTCTTCGTTACTATAATGATTTATTAGGTTACTTAAAATTACAGAACAGCATAATACTATGCATTTTCAGTACATTTGCAGTTACATAAATTTAACAAAAAGATCGTTATTCTTTATAACAATCATGAATTTACGAGATAATATAATTTTTAATATGACGAAAGTAATGTATGAGTTATATTTTCTTTATATAGTTTATTATTTAAAAATACTTTTTATTAAAAATTTAAAAACTCATGTTTTTTAATTATATGTAATGATGGATATTGGATATATATATTTAATTATAGCATAGACGAAGAAAATATTATAAAATATTTTATATTTAATTCCCAGTATATTGATTAATATGTTAAAAATAGTATACATGTTTGAATATGAATTTAGTAACTTAACATTCTTTTATATTTAAATTTTAAATAAATAATTAAAACATTCAAAAAATCTAATAAATTTATAATAATAATACGTTTTAATTAGCTTAGAAAGAAAAATATATTAGTCTAAAATTAATATAATAGGCTTTATATTTATTTTTAGATATTCATATATTTCTTCGTATACTTCATTAAGTTTATTTAGTTCAGTAAATATTATATATAAAACTATACATGAATCTTTTTATACATAAAATATTGAATTTCTTTTAGGTTTATTTACTAAAATATTCATTGCATTTCAATTTAAAATTAATTTACTTTTCAACCATTTTAGTTTACACTTTCTATATTATTTTTGATTCACAAATTTTTTTACACATATATATTTATACCTTAAAAATTATTTTTATATATTTAAAAAAGATTTTTAAATTTATGTAGAAATTTAAGCCCTAATAATTTTAATTGTATATAATACCGACTAATTAAGAACATTAAGTAATAATGTTATCCATATAATTTTGTTATGAAATTAACATAAAAAAATTTCAGTTTAACGTTATAAAATAAAGTAGGTAAAATAATCTATAAAAATAATCGTTATTCTAAAATTATATATATATATTGTTTTTATTATATAATACTTCTAAATTAAATATTTCTCTAAACAGAAATATAAGAAATTAAATTTTCATATTTTATCACATGCACCTTTTTTTAAATCTAATTTTATTTTATTTTACCTATAATCATTTTGTAATTAAAATCCATTACTTTTTACTATTTCCATTAAAATTTAATATTTCTTACCAATATTTTTTTAGTTACATTTTCCGCTCGTAAGAATATATATTTTTAGTTGACATTATAATAGTAAACTAAATAAAACTTTGTATCTGAGAATGATGTAAAATAGTATTATGTTTTTTCAACTATATATAACTGCATTTATTAAGTACTATTAAGAATTTATCTTTATGTATAAAAGTGAATAAGAGTTCAGTTACACAAAAAAGAGTGATACAGAGTATTCAAGTAATAGTAATTCTTTGCAAATATAAAAATATTATTAACATATATATTTTTTTTTAATTCATTTATAAATATTTATTTTAATAGTGAGATGGTTAATCGTTATTAATATTTTAATAATTAAAACACAATCTATCTTTATTTTTTATTTATAAAAATTCGACTGATATCTAAATATAAATTTTATACTTCAACTTTCAGATAAAAAAATTTTTTATTTTACAAATGTAATTGAATTTTATTTAATCATTTGAATTTAGAGATTAAACTAAATAAAATGTGTGTGTTAATCATATTAATTTTTGCGTTATAATTTAACTTAAAAACAGAAAATATTATAAAAAAAATCTTCGTATTAATACATATAAATTAAAATGCTCGAAAATAATGATTTACGTAAACGAAATATGATGTATAAGAAGCAAGGATAAAATAATTTATTTGTCGACAGCGCGCACAGGATCATAAATACTATCATAGTGTGTACAATCATCAATTCCAATACAAGAACTGTTAAATTACGTAAACATTCAAATACGTGTGTAACAAAACGAACGAAGTTTTTTTTTCTAGTTCAAATTTACCTACTATACGTGCTTGATATGAACTGGTTACGTCATTTAATCAGAATTTACCATCAAGGTAATATTATTTATAATAGGACTTTGAATTTTTCATACATTATGACTAAAACTCAAATAATGTTCAACGGAAATTGCAATAGTACATTATGTTTTATTTATATGAATATGATTTTAAATTATATATAAAAAGAATCCGGTATTAGCAAATAATAATTATTTTAATTCGTTACTTCGTATATATATATATATGTATATACATTGAAAAATATTTTATCAGTTTATTGTAACTTTAAAGTATTTATTTTAGAAAATCATTTTTAATTATTTTTTATTTAAAATTAAATGGTAAAATTAATATAAATTTTGAAACGATTCATTGTTTATATATATTTACTTATAGGAAATAAAACTTAATTTCAAAGTTAATTTGATAAAACGTGTATACAGAAAAATAAAAAATATAAAATTACTTGCTAAATTGATAAAAAGTGTAAGGCATTTTATAATCAATATTATTTTCTGATATAAATAAATTTCCGTTTTATAAACATTATTCAGTAATGATTTAAAAGTAAGTAGTAATTAATTTTAAGACAATTGTTTTGTTGTACATTCATATTTTAAAATTCATTTTTTGTAATTTCTATTTGTATTATATATTTTTTCGTATTATAACGCATAAACAGAAAATTATAGATAAGCCACTTTCTAATAAACAAAAAGAAGGTATCATATATATACATAAACAGAGAGAGAAAGAGAGTAATAAACAATTTTTATTTATATGTTTAATTCTACATTTTTTAAATGATTTAAATTGCTTTTTGAAATTAAGTTGATATAAACTTAAAGTAATCCATTATTTAATATTATTTTCTTTTATGAAATTGAAAATTTTATTTCCATTGAATATTTTTTTGTGATTGCAGCGATGTTTGCTGTTGTAAAGCAAAGATAACCTGTAATTTACGAAGAACAATATTCGAAGGCCAAGATAAGCTTCGTGAACCAGATATATATCGATTTTTTCATTACATAAATTTGGCTATTCATTCGTCCATTTCTTACGAATCATTTTCAATAAAGTTTTTCGTACAAGTAGAAGCTAAATCTCGATAAAGCGGACAATCGTTTTAACCATAAGCATTTATTCATATTTATAGTTTAAAATGTTCAACGGGTATTCGAACATTGTAAGACTGCCTTTTTCGAACTTCAAAATCCGGAAATGGAAGCGCTTCCGCGTTTCTAACATTCCGTGAACGATCTTTCGCACATTCCAACTAAATATACACACGACACAATCAGTCGAAGCAAAGAACTCTGATACCGGCCTTACTCGAGACACACACGTGCACGTACACGTACACGTACACGTACACGTACACGTACACGTAAACGCTCATATAACGAAAAAAATGAAAAAGTGTCTTCCCTGAAAACGAAAGCAATAATGAACGATAACGTTTGCTCGCTCGTACGAGAGAGGGGCATCTCTTATCTCTCGCAAGAGCAAGACAGCGAACGAGGTAATAACGTCTTATGCTGACTAGAAACTGCTCTTCCTCTATTCCCTTTGCCGAGCAGGTGTATGTTCAAAGTCGTTTCGTTTGCGGCATCAGTTGGAGATTGTAGCCTGAGTTGTCGAGCACTGGACAAAGATCTCCGTAAATATTTTTTTATCAGCTTTGCGAATAAATTTATCGAATCTAATAGATTTTATAAGTAAGTTTTGTTACTCTTCATTTAAGTTTTAAATGCGAACGCGTACATTTCTATGACTACGTTTGTGTATGTTGTGTCCATATTCGTCCATTTATATATCGCATCGCAAAGTTTTTAAGTATTCTTTCGTAAAGAGATAGAAAGAGCATTTGAATGTTGTTGCTGTAGTTTTTTGTATCGTCCGGCTCATCGAGGTGATTAATTACATGTGTGTGCTGCAATTGAGTTTTCTTTGGATCCCACTCGATGTCTTCTTTTAATGATCGTGATAACCTAGTATGAAATTGAATTGGGTATCTTTAAGCAAGATGTAATGTTAAAAATTTGATACTTCTTTTTTTATTATTTATTTTATATTTTTATAATGTAGTTCGAAGAAGGGCTTTACGAAAAATTTAGATTGCAAATTTTTAGACACTACAAAATTTAATGTGGACGTAAATTTTATAAATATGTACGAATACTACGCATATTATAAATATAAATGTATAAAAAAATCACCAATAATATAAATACCAAAAAATTTAATATTAATCTATAATTTAATTATAACTTTTAATTGCTATAAAATCATTTTAACACTTCTAACAATAAATTTTTATAAAACATTTTAATTTTAAATTAATTTGTCTACATTTTTAATTCATTTTTACATTCTTACAATGTATTTACTATAAAATACTATTAATGTAATTAATATTAATTTATTTAATTCAATTTATTTATATTATCGTAATATTGTTTCTATTGTAACCATAAATATTGTTTTTATTATGTAATACTTATAAATAAAATATTTCTCGAAGCAGAAATATAAGAAATTACATTTTCATATTTTATATTAAATATATTATAAATGGTTATTCACATCCACCTTCTTTTAAATTTAGTTTTATTTTATTTAATGCGTAATCATTTTGTACATTTAAATACATTACTTTTTACTATTTCCATTAAAATTTAGTATTTCTTACCAATATTTTTTTAGTTATATTTTCCGCTCGTAAGAATATATATTTTTAGTTGACATTATAATATTAAACTAAACATAGACTTTATATCTGAAAATGATGTAAAATAGTATCATGTTTTTTCAACTATATGTAACCGAATATATATTTTAGCTTTGTTTTTTCAAATATTTTACTTTTTCTTTCCATTATATAAGAACATATTATTAGAATATCTATAATATATTTTTCTAGAATTTATATATATATTAATAATACTCCATAATTTTTATATGGTATTACAAAGAATAAATATAAGTTACTTTAATTGAACTGTATTACAAATTTTTTGATACGTTATTGATATTATTTTTTATATTATGATTCTTCTCGATTTTTTAAATATTTTTTTAGAAATTTTAAATTAAACTTGTTATAATTTATTTATAACCTATTAGTATTAAATAACATAAAAAAAGGGAAAATTGTGAAAGTTTATGAAAATATTACTAGCGTTATTAGTGGTATGTGTTTTAACCGCTATGTAAGAAGTTAAAATAATGATGAATTCAAGAGACAAAAGCTTTACCAAGTAGCATGAAAGAGTGTTTGACCAAAATAGATACTAAATCCAACCACATCTTTTTATTTCCGACTTGTAGAAAGTAACAAAGTATGCAATATGCAATAATATTAACCCTACAGCGTAGGATTCCTTCGAAATGTATAAAAACAGATCAAAACTTTTTAACAGATTTTATATAATGTATGTAGCTGTTATTGTAGATATTTGTTCATGAAAGTATAAATTTTTATTGACATATAATTATAATGAATCGAGTCCTAACTACTGAACGAAAATTAAATAGTTTTTTTTTAATAACACTATTCGTTCGAACCATTAATTTCTTTTATAATTTTAAGTTTAATAATTAAAATTTTTTAACTAATGAAAGATAATTATATATATTATTTGATGTATTTAAATAAAAAAAACTTATTAATTATATACTGTAAATCCACAGAAATGTATTATTAAATAGTAATACAGAAGTTGACATAATAAAAAATAAAGTGTTGTTTTGAAAACATGTCATGATTTAATAATTCTAACTCCAAAATTTAATTTTTTAGATTTTATCAAAAATTTTTAAAATGGACTTCATTACTTTTGATTAATTTTAAAGTAGATTATATTTATTATTTCAAGTGGAAAAATAAGAACACCTTGAATAGAACGCGATTCCAATTATAAAGGTGCGATAAACACGCAAAATATACATCGTCTACTCACTTTTAGTGTTATTCGTTAAAAAGTTTGATATTTTTTTTATTTGCTAAATACTAAACCAACTTCCTAATTTTTCTGAGTAATGTTTTTTATTAGTAGTGATAGAAGGTTTAGAATGGACGTATTGAATGAAAGGTGACTGATTCACTTGTTCATTATACGGGACATATTATCAGTTACAATTTTGTCGATTTCAAAAAGCCTTACAAAGATAAAATATTAAATTAAATTAAATTGATTTTATAAATTAATTTTTAGTAAATATAAAACGACTAAGTAGTATTAAAATAGAATGCACTCATAAAAATTTGTATTTTATTTATCACAACAAAAAATTTGAAAATGCAAAAAATTTAAAGAAGGGCACGATTTTTTTACGTTTTTACTATACGATAAAAATTCTTTAAAATTCAAAGTGCTTTTTTCAGTTTAATACTAGTATATATATTTCTTTCAATTAACTTGTGTCTTTATGAGCGTCAATGTAAATGTTGAGCTCATTTTCTTATCTACATAGATCAGATAGAAGATAAGACAAGACATGCTCAGGCAAAAATTTATGTAATAATCTGTAGTTCAACATACAAGTTTTAAAAATGTTAAACGTAAATTGTTACATCTTAAGTATTCGATAGTGTACAACAATTACATAAAATGGAAATATAAAATGAAACTATTTATTATACTCTTATAATTATTCATTAATCTGCTTTAAGAATAGTTA
Source organism: Dolichoris vasculosae (assembly GCA_018907195.1). Taxonomy (NCBI): domain Eukaryota; kingdom Metazoa; phylum Arthropoda; class Insecta; order Hymenoptera; family Agaonidae; genus Dolichoris; species Dolichoris vasculosae. The sequence goes on along the minus strand of JACCHY010000002.1, from coordinate 15,240,288 downwards.
TTTTTAATTTAAGAAAACATTTTTTTTAAATATATGACATGTAATAAAAACCACATAATTATCGAGTTTTAAGTATTCTAAATATAGTTAATAGAAAGGATATAGGTTATAATATTATAACTACATCATTTATATTATATTAACTATTATTAAAAAAATTAAGAATATTATACTTTTATAAATATAATTGTTTAACAAACATCAAGAATTTAAAAATTTTTCAGATAACAAAATAAAAAATTTCTGATTCTCATAGTATATTATAATTTAGTAAAAAAATCTTTGTTTAACATAATAAATATAAATATTTGTCAATCTTTTTTTAAATATATCTTCATAAATATAGATTTATTTCTCTCCGAAAAATAAAAAAATACGTAAAATAAAAATGTTTTCAAGTTATTATTGATAATGATTAAATATCAATATATTTTTACTTAAGTAAATATTTCAATATAATTAATTGATTAACACATACTTATTTTTGAAAAGAGTATACATTGAATTGTATAAAATTGAATTATGTGCAACGTACAAAATACTGGAAGTAGTTGACACGAAATTTCAGGAAAACGCATTTACGATTTTTAAAATGTATATAATTAATTCATCGTCCAGAACTAATTCTTATTTACACTTTCTAGTTGAAGTAATGATTTTTCAAAATTTAACTTGATATTTATTAAATTGATATTTCTTTACTTTGATCTTTTGTTATTTTAAGTATATAAAAACTTTGGTATATTAGTTATATTGTGAATTTGAAGTTAGATTGCAATTCAGTCATTTTACTCCATTTATCATCGATTATTTGTAATAACCATATACTGTATAAACTGATAAACAAATTATAAATATATAGTAGAAAATCCATATAATCTTCATTTTGTATAAAACAATGCTTATATATAAATTCGAATAAGTATTTATGATGCATAAAATAAATATAATTTGATCAATCTAAGACAATAAAATATTCTTTCTTTTTACTTAGATTCATTATTTACTATTTAAGTAAAAATTATATTTTTATTTTCAATTTTAAATTGAACTAATGAACATATTAAAATGATGAAATAAAGGACATTCTTCATATACTTTTTAAATTGCTTAATGGAATCCTCAATATAATTTCATACAAAAATGTGTTTGAAACTTTCATTTACAGAGACATTATAAAATTTGAAAATATTTGATTTTAATTTTATATTATTTTCAACTAATAAAATTAAAATTATTAAGGTATAAAATTCTTTAAATTATTTTATGTAATTAATTTTCTATTATAAAATTGTGTATATAAATTTCTATACTTATTATTACGAATATGTACTTAAATAATATTATAAGTAAAGTTTGAAATAATAAATAGACTACCAACAACAATATTTAATATAATGAGAGACATATAGATAAATATTAAAATTAATATTTACATAAAATATAAATTAAATAAATGTAGTATTATTAAAACTAGATATAATATTTGATCTTTAACGTAATATTACTATATATTTCAAATATTTTTTTTATTACAATATTTTTAATATCTTATGATTTAATCATGTTTTGGTTTATACATTATTAATAAATAGTGTATTTTTTATTTTAATAATTTATATTTTATTATATTAAGTGTTTTATTTATTTTTGAATAGTATCCATAACTTACTTTTGAAATAGAAATAGCGTCATATTTACAATTGTAAATATAGTAATTATTATTAACTATGAGGTAGAAAATAATAGGTAAAGCAATATTTTATGTTTATTATTTATGAGAACAATCAATAAATAAGCTTAATAAATATTAGTATTGTTTTGCTACTATAAAAAATTATTATCGTGCAGTTATCAAATATGCTATAAAATAGGAAGTAATATTAACGATAGTTATTAACTTAAAATATTTTTGTTTTATTTTAAATTATTCTCGAATTTGAGTACTTGTAAAATAGTCTTTAAGATTGACCTTTTATAACCTTAAACCTATAAAATAATGAGCAAAAATGATAAGTATTTTCAAACTTGAAGTTATGATTTAAAATATTATACATGTAACTTTTAAAGCTAATTTGGTTAAATTGTTGGAGATAGAAAATATCAGAGAATATCGTTATTGTAATTTTAGTATAACTAGTGGTGCGTTTATGAATGTTATACGAGTTTATACGATTAAGTAATTTCTGGAAGAAAAAAAAACATTTCAGTACAAATTTAGATTAAAAACTTCTTAATTTTATTTTTAAAGAGTTATTAGAAATTCATATTTATAGTAATAAAATTATACGCGATAAATAATAATTTTGTTGAAACCAGTATATTCAAAATACCCTAAATTTACTATGTTAACAATAATATTCATACAAATTTGTAATAAATATCACAAATTATTCAATTAAATAAACATTTTTTAATACCAATTCAAATATATTTTAACTTACATCAACTTATATTGCCTTTCTTATCGATGATAATTTTTTCAAAAACTTTTATACTCGTAAATTAGAAATTGTTTATCAACGAAAAAATTAAATTTATAACAAATATTATATAGTTGAATTGAATTATTTTTATTTAGAAGTAAATAAGTAAACACGTAAAAATAAATATCATGGTACGATAAAATATATACATATTTAAGTTTATTTATTTAGCAAATGAAATTCAAGATTCAGCAACACGAGTATTTAATTATGTATCATACACATACTTTAACAGAAATTAGATCATGCTCGATAATAACACGTAATTAGAATTATAATTTCGTTTTTACGCTAATATATATATACATTTATTTACAGTTTATTGTATTGTTAACTATGTCAGTTATTATTATAAATGATTAAAAAAAATATATAAATTTAAATGATAAAGACTAGTATACTTTTTCGAATAGATAATTGAAATATTATATTATATTTAATACGAGTATAATATTACTATGTTAAAATTTACCACAATTGATGATATTTAAGAGCGTAAAAACGGATTTGAAAGTAACCATCCGAAGAATAAAAGTATAAAATAAAGTATAAAAATGTAGTTGATATTAATGTATAAATATAATTTGAGTAAACTGTAATATTATAATTTGTTTGTTTGATAATCTCGAGAAAAATGAACCGAAGCACTGAATTTTTACATTATATTTAGTCAGTATATAGCGAGAAAGAGTAAAAATACGACTTATCGCAAGATGTGTGAGATATTTAAAATTTAAATTTCCTTCTTTTATTTCCAGTAGCAGCGGAAAGGAATCTTGAGACCGTAACCCTCTGAAGATGGGGGCGTTATTCAGGAGCGAAGAGATGGCCTTGTGCCAGCTTTTCATTCAGCCGGAGGCTGCTTATCTCTCGGTGTCAGAGCTCGGGGAAACCGGTACCGTTCAATTTCGCGACGTAAGTATATACGATTACCTGCTTAATAAGTTTTTTCTCCTGATGGATTTTCCTATTACTCGTATATTTTAATCATAAACTTTTACTTTTAAAAGTCAAATCAGTTATTCTGAATCACTGTGATATATTGTCTTACTCAGAATTGTCTAATTTATAATTAATAAAATATTTGCGAGCGATAGTCGATCACTTTATTAATAACTTTATAGAACTTTATGTAAATTATATAGTTTTGTGATATGATATCATTATTAATATCTATTTTTTTCTCAAGTTTTTTATACCTATTATTTATAAAGAGTTATTATAATATGAAAATCACGAATAAATTTGTCTACTCTTGATAAAACTTGGTTATCAGTGTATTCTCGTAGAACTCTTAATTTTTTATACCCTAATCATTTTAGCGTTTTGCTTCATTATTGAATTTTTATATTTTATTTATTTTAAATAAATTTACTCTGAAAATTATTATTTCGTGTATAAATGTATCTATAAATATTTACGAAATAATAAAATTTTAAGAACCTTTTATTATTTCTTCTTATAGTCCACTGTATCTGTCCGAAGTCTAAGATACGTAAATAAATCAAATGATAGTACTACAAATAGTTTATCTGTACTACAATTATCTTTATAAGGCTTTTGCTATTTCGAAAAGAATTTACAATCAAATTCTTTAAAGTATTTATAAATTATACTTTCAAAAAAATTTTTAATGTTAATACTATTTTTAAAACATGAACTGTTATATTTTTAGGATGTATTCGATTTTCAATTTATTGATAACTGATATTATGAAGAATTGTAAATAAAAATTATTTTTACATTTTTGTAATCAGCGATGTACTTCTATTTTAACTTCTTCGTTATGTACTTCTTTTCAACGTTAATTAATTTTTTTTAATCAGTGCTCAAATAATGATTGTATATGATTTTGTTTACTACTAGAATATAATTATTTAACCATTTAAGTTATCATAATTCAAATAACAGAAAATTTATCTTAATTATGAAATTTTAAATCGAATAATAATTGCTAAATGAAAATAATATTATTTCTCAGAACTTTACTTTAATAATAATTCCTTTTAAAGGAACAATATTAATTACTATTAACAATAATATTTTTTAATCATTTTAACGATACTACAAATAATGCAAATATAATTATTTGTAGTTACAATGATAATAAATTCCATGATTTTTAGCTATTATAATAGTTATCATTGATATAAGAAAAATTTTTTTTTTCTTTTTTGTTATTGAAATTACAAACTTGTAATAAAGAATTGGTTTTTATTAATTTAAAAACGTTTATAAAAGTTATATATTAGTAGGATATCGGAATGAATTTCTAATTATAAAGTTCAGGTTATAACATAATAGTAATTATAATTATTTTGTGTATTTATCAAGTAATTAACAATACTTCGATTAAATTGTCTAATGGTCTTATACTCTAAGTGTATATTTATATCTAAACCATTATTTAAATGATTTAGTGAATGATATAAATACCAAGTACATAAAATTGAATAATCGTTTAAAGTTTCAATAATTTATTAACTTAATTGAAAATTGAATATTAATAATATCACGTTACTAAATTACGTTATTAAATTTTTTCTTATGGTAGGATACATTAATTATATTGACTTTTATAATAAAAAATTTTTAATTTCGAGAATAATAAATAAAATATTTTACTGATACTTTTTTGAGAAAAAGCAGACAGATAAATAGAATAAAAATTTTCCTCTCGTTCCTTTTATTTATCCAATTTACACTCATAACTATTTATTGTTTTGAAGAATTATAAAAAAAATACATTTTATTATATTAAATTATATAAGATTAATAATGAAATATCTTAAACATTTAATCTGTTTTTAAAAATTTTATTTTATAATACTCATAACTAATACATTATTCCATAAATAATAGATTTGATCGTTCAATAAAAAACATAGCGGATATTTTTTATAAAAATGCGCATTGATCGGAACAATAAATCTTTGCCAGAAGTATAATTATTCGGATCATATCTTAACCTACATTAACTAAATCGTTTGAATTTAAAATTTATGAAGATAATGATTCAGGACCATTTTATCTCATAAACTATGGATTCTCGTAAACGATATATATAGAAAACTTTTTCAAAACATAATATAAAAAGAATTGTCAATTATAAACTTTCAAAAAAGGTACGTTTCATGAAAGACATAAAATGGTCTTTCTATGAATGAGAGATTACATTATAAAAATTTTAAGGATTCAAGTAACTGGAGATAGTCCAGAAAATAATCTTACACGAACCAAACAGTGAATTTTTATTTGATTCATAACTGATTCAAAATTCAAACAACAGAGGCATTCATTATATAAATTATTGAAACGATCACTTTGCGATATAAATTTTGTAGCTGAACGGTGACGTCAACTACTTTCAACGAAAATTTGTCAATGAAGTACGACGATGCGACGAGATGGAGCGAAAACTGCGATATATTGAAGCCGAGGTCAAGAAAGATGGGGTGCCTATTGAGGACAATCTTACAGAGTTACCGCGTGCACCCAATCCAAGAGAGATCATTGACCTCGAGGTACAGCAATTATTATGATGTTTTAGATAATACATTTTTCTCCTTACTTTATAAGTATAAAAAACCATTGTTTTTTATACAAAGCTAATGTTTTGCTCAAAGATACGCTTATTATAATAACTTTCCTTAACTTATTTTCCTACTTCCGTATAAAACTGATTTTTAATATTATATATTCGATATCTAATTTAAATTTTCAAATTTCGTTAAAATATTATAAAACTTGAGTATAAAAATTTTTAGACTAAGTTTTATCTTCTATTTTTATTACATTTTATACTTGTATTAATTTAAAGTAAACAATAAAAGCAAAGTAACAACGTTTTTTATCATTTTTCTTATTCTTTAATATTATTATCGCTTATTAACGAAACATGTTTTGCAAAAAATAAACCCTGGATAAATTTATACTAAATCGATATTATTGAATAGTGATTTTTGTTTAATTTACTTATGACATAGGCACTCAAATATTTTCATTACGTAAATATTCTATCAGTCTCTTATAGACATTGTCCCTTATAAAATTATAGTGTGGTGTTTTGTATAAATTACAGCATGTAATATTGCAACCGTTTATTTATAATTTAGTGGTAATTAAGTAACAGAGAAAATATATGTAGTATTGAAAATGTATTGGTTAGAATAATCTTGTATATTTAAAATAACGACAATTTATTTATAAAAATATTATCGGTAAATTATATAAGGTTATATTTATCTGTATAGCGATAAATTAAAATTTTATTTTGCAAGAAATAACACTTTATCCTAAATCATACAGTTCCTCTTTTAAAAAGTCGCTTTATTTTATTATTGCTTTGTACAGATTTACGCCTAATTTAGCGCCTTAAATAAAATAGTAGAAAAGTTATATACGATAAAAAAATGTCTAACTGTAAAATTGTTTTGAAACAATGTTTCAGGCTCGGATAGAGAAAACGGAAAACGACATACTTGAATTGAGCCAGAATGCCGTGAACTTGAAAAGCAACTACCTCGAGCTCATGGAATTGCGTCACGTGCTGGAGAAGACTCAGGTCGTTTTTACGGAGGTAGCTAATTGTAGTTCGGCAGCTTTTTATTTAGTGCCAATCCCCTTCGTGTAATCGGTGCTCACGTTTTGTCGAAGAATCAAGGTTCGCTTCTTCTTCTGTACCAACAGGAAGAGGCTAACGACTCCATTACTCTTGCCCTTATCAACGAGGAGACCCAGATTCAGAACGCCACCGGACGCGGCCGCCTCGAGTAAGTTATGAGATGCGTATCCTTCCCCGCAACCGACTTCGGTCGCTCCGTGCGCCCAAAAGGGCTTGACCGAACAGCGAACCCGGAGAGAGATAACGAAAGCGAAAGGTCGGATACGTCGGGTAATAAATTCAGCGGACCGTCGAGGAACGCGATTTCCCTCGAAAACGAAAGTAATAACACGGAATGGAACTATGAAATCGTTCGAAACTAATCGAATAGTCGAGGGAGCAAATTTATTTTCTCCATTTTTTTTTTCAAAGCTTTATTCGCGTCGAGTTGCGTTTCGTGTTAATAACGCATAACTTTGCTTTCGATTACGTACAAAATATAAATATTAAGGACATCACGAAAATTCGACCTTCGTTATTTTTAAGACGAGTAAGAAATATTTTTAAGATATATATATAATAAGATAAATATCTTATTTTTTTTTAAACGAATACTTTTAAGTCACGCGAAAATTCAAAAACTTACGTCGCATAAATAATTAAAACGTAAAAAGCGTTAGAAAAAAAAATTTATGTAATGCTAAGTTAAAATTGATTTTCATCGCTTTAGTTTTACTACGTCATCGTGAATATTTTTCAATGAGTTTAAAAATTTGATGAATTCGTTCCTCGTAAACGCACGTAACGATAACTAATAATCTTGCAACGACGAAAAGATTATACTCTTAACGACGAATTTGAATGTAACTCGCGTAAGAGTGTAATTATGATATATAATAAATATAAATAAGGATAAATAAGGATAAATAAGGAAGTAGGCGAGATCTCTCCGAGGTTCGCGGTCAAAACGGGGTAATCAGAGAGAACGGGTTGGACGGAATGAGGGAAGAGCCGTCGCCTGGTGGAGAAAATGATATTCGGATGGCCGAAGATGACCCGTCGAAAGAGAAGAAGTTGGCGACTTGGGAGACTCGATGGAGATTGCGACTGCGTTGGAGATGCTTTGAACACTTTCGTATGTTCTCCTTTTCTATTTTAGATTCGTAGCCGGAGTGATCAATCGGGAACGCATGCCAGCCTTCGAGCGGATGCTTTGGCGAATTTCCCGCGGTAACGTCTTTCTGCGTCAGGCGAGCCTTGAAAAGCCCCTCGAGGATCCGAGCACGGTGCGTATGCGTCGTCTCCAACGCTCTCCAAAAACATATATTACATATTACGTATATTAGCTCGCCTACGATTCATTCTTTACCATTACGATTATGATTACGATTACGATTACGATTACGATTGCGATTACGATTACCATTCTTTAATCGTATTTAATTCCGTTTTCTATCTTTCCTACCGCAGCTCGTACATTTTATTTTTAAGTGGTTCCTACGCTAACGCGATTTCTCATTTATAATTATTATTAACAAATTTTCGAGATGAGTATTTTGGGAATACATTTCAGCGTCTATTCCATAATATATTATTTATGACCGAACGAACAAATTTTATAAATTACGTATATATTTTAACCGATTTAATAGATTTTAATTCAGCTTTGTCGCGTCAAATTATTCTTACGTTTATATTCAATTATACCGATATAACTTGCGTAATAAAATTATTTTTTATGTGTCAAAAGTAACGATCTACCGATAACCGAATACTAATTTATTTTATTTGCATTCGATACCTTATATTTCACTGCGCTAATAAATTATTATTATTATGCTTTCGTGCAAACTAAATTAGTCTGCAATAAATAAATCATTATAGATTTTGGGTTACACCATTTCAACATTGTACACACATTTCTAAAAAAAAATGACAAAATGTTTTATAAATATTTGTTAGAGTTGTAGAAACATTTCCTTTATTTCTATCAACGTTGATTAATTATTGGTTTACAGGGTAACGAAATTTACAAAACTGCTTTTGTAGCCTTTTTTCAAGGTGAACAATTGAAAAGTCGAATAAAAAAAGTTTGCAGTGGATTTCACGCTTCTCTCTATCCGTGTCCAAGTAGTCACACAGAACGTATGGATATGGTTAAAGGAGTTCGCACCCGACTCGAAGATTTAAATTTAGTAAATACCTTTTCTCTCACTAGTGTCGATAAAAAAGTTTTTATCACGATTATAAGTTTTCTAATTTATAAATATAATGATTTTCACAATTGTAGTAACGAGATATTTTATTTCTCGAGTAGAATAATATTAAAATAATTTTAAATTTCGGTGTTTATTTATATTTTGGAATTGACTCGTTGAAATAAAAAAATTATGTAACGAAAATGTTAGAATTTACGTGCTTTTAAATTATATGTAACAGTTATATTATTTAGGTATTGAATCAAACTCACGATCATCGTCAACGCGTTCTTCATAGTGTTGCTAAAGAATTGCCGAATTGGACAATTATGGTGCGTAAGATGAAAGCAATTTATCACACAATGAATCTTTTTAACATGGACGTATCAAAAAAATGCCTTATCGGAGAATGCTGGGTACCAATGGCCGATCTAACTATTGTACAAAATTGTTTAAGCGAAGGATCGGTATGTATCGCGCTATTAATATTGGCTTTATTATCATCGGATAAATATTAATATACAGAATTTTTTTAATTGTTTTTAAAACTGTCGAATGAATTCAAAATGTTTAAAAATTGTATTAACAACTTTATTAATTTAAAAAATAGATAAATTAAGTTTTAAAAAATAATATTTTTAGCGTCTTTGCGGCAACTCTATTCCTTCGTTTCTAAACGTAATTCATACGGACGAGGATCCGCCTACTTTTAACAGGACAAATCGATTCACGCGAGGTTTCCAAAATTTAATAGATGCCTACGGTGTTGCATCGTACCGCGAAGCAAATCCGGCACTTTACACTATTGTAACCTTTCCGTTTCTCTTCAGTATCATGTTTGGTGATGCTGGTCATGGTAAGTACGAAACACCTGTTACGATTTTATGAAAACAAATTTTTTCCCTAACGATATAAGTAATAAGAAGAAAAAAAGAGACCGAGTGGATTTTAAAGTGATATTTTTAATGGTTATTAATTTGCAAAGCACTCGTGTATATAAAGTATATACATTTTTATTTTAAAAAATTTATCTTTATATGAGGTCATTCAAATTCTTAATTACATAAAGTTCGTAACCAGATAAGTTACTACATATATACATATAGTAAATAACATTATTTGTTGATTTAAAAATAATCGCGAATAATGTAAAATTTTATGGGTTTTTAAATTTTCAAAAAAATCTATTTTTATGTTATTAAATACAAGATTTGATTATTCGTTAAAATAAAATAATGTTTAACTTTATATCTAGTGATTTTATACAGGATAAAACAGTGATTATTCAAAATATGTTTTTACCGTTTTTACAGGAATCATAATGTTTTTATTTGGAGCATACATGGTTGGATGGGAGAAGAAATTGTTAGCGAAAAGATCGACCAATGAAATTTGGAATATCTTTTTTGGTGGTCGTTATATCATACTGCTTATGGGCCTGTTTTCTATATATACAGGTATCATCTATAATGACGTGTTTTCCAAATCCGTAAACGTATTCAGATCAAATTGGTACGTCAACGATAATTACACCATGGAACTCATCCAAAAATCCAAAATGATAACTCTAGATCCAAAGGATTCTTACTTACAATATCCGTATCCAGTTGGAATGGATCCGGTTTGGATGTTAGCGGAAAACAAAATCATATTTTTGAATTCTTACAAAATGAAACTTTCCATAATATTTGGTGTTGTTCACATGATTTTTGGCGTTTGTATGAGCGTAGTTAATATTGTGTGAGTATAAATTTATTTATATTATAATATTATTAACATAATTTTTTAATTTTATGTAAATTCTAAAGAGAATATTTAAATATATTGTATTTTAAACATTTGAAATTTATTTGTAACGGTATTCATTAAAATAATCGTTAAAATAGTTGAGTATAAGAATATTTTATAAAATTTTAAATTATATATATATATAGTATATTTAGTTCAAGTTCAAACTATGAAATTAGTATTCCATCATTTTAATTTTAAATAGCTTGAAATATATCTTTACCATAATACTAAAAATAATTTATTTTATTGGACGATCTTAATATATTACAAGTAAATTATTAAGATAATATTTTTTTTACTTATTTTTTTTATTACCTGTTTCTTGAATAAAATATTTATTTATTTATCTGTTTTACAAGGCATTTCAAGAAATATGCAAGTTTCTTCCTGGAGTTCCTACCGCAATTGATATTCTTGCTGTTACTTTTTGCGTACTTGGTTTCTCTTATGTTTATCAAGTGGGTTCTATATAGCGCATCGAGTAAAGGTAGGAATTTAAATTATATTAATACAAGGTATTTTTTCATTGCCGAATATTGCTCTTATGTTATAATTTTGTTTAGTAATACAATAATCAGATAAAATAAATGATTCCAAACTAGTTTTTTAGATATTAATCTTGATCATAATCTATGTAATAATATAGTGTAATATATCAATTATTTTTCTTCCTTATTATCATCGATATAATATAATAATTATAATAATTTTCCTTGCATGTATACCTTGAAGCGATATTAATAATTTGTTGAAATTTGTCCCGATTCGAAGACGTAATCTAATAATGTTTTTCTTACAGGAAGGTATTCCGAAAGTTGCGCTCCATCGATTCTAATAACATTTATCAATATGATGCTCTTCGGAAGTTCCAAAGTAGCACCCGGCTGTGATGAATTTATGTTTAGCGGACAAGCCGTATTTCAAAAAGTCTGCGTTTTCTCGGCACTAGCGTGTATACCATTACTACTTTTAGGAAAACCACTGTTTGTTTTATGCACTAAAAAGAACGCCAAGGGCAAAGTTTACGTAAGTTGATATTTATAGTTCCTGTATTTTATTATTGACATGTGATAAACGTATTTTCTTTCTTATATTTACTTCCTTCAATGGCAAAGTAGAGTTTGCACGTAGATCTACTGGATTTTAGCACCTAAAAATAAAATTTAGTGCAATGTCTATAACAAGATTTGCAACGATCACTAATATTTTGATAATATATTCGCGATGAACTTGCTGTTTAATAATTATCCTATAATTCAATATTTATTTTACTTCGTACTTACAATTATGCAAGCTTTACATAATTGAATTTTTTTCTTAATAATATACGGATAATATTACCGAAAAATCTTACAAATTATTTTTATTTTTTTATCGTTTCAATATTTTTTAACGTTTAATGCAAAATTTATCGAGTTTTAAAAATTTTATAAACATATTTACAATTGATTGAATTCGTTTAAATTGTGAAATAGAATCGATAGAAATTTTGATGCTGTATTCGTAATTTGCTTGTATTTAAACATGTATAAATCTGAATCATAATTCTTTCGATATTGTCTCAAATTAAAACTAAAGTATTTTGAAAAATAAGTTTTTATCAACATGTGTTATTTATGAGTAAGACTTTTTACTTATATTATCGACTATATAATAATTTTTAGAATTTTATACAGAAAAAATTTCATTTTATCGCGCGTATTAAATATTGTTAATTTTTGATTAATTTTTGATCGATGAAACTTTGAACTTTTACAAAAATTTACTCTATAATAATTTTTGTAAATCGTTAAAATTTGTCGTATTATTTACTTTCAATAATTTGAATAACGTATCGGATTATGATATTCGGTGAAAAATGTGATCAGTCATTGTTCCCATAGACAAATGGCTCGGCCTCTCACCAAGACATCGAGCTCCAGACGAGTAACGGTGCTTCGAGTCCCAGCAATGCTGCTTCGACTGCACACGAGGATCACAACTCCTTCGGCGAAATAATGATTCATCAGGCGATCCACACGATTGAATACATTCTTTCAACGATCTCCCACACGGCCTCGTATCTAAGACTGTGGGCGTTGTCGCTCGCTCATGCCCAGCTTTCGGAGGTATTGTGGAAGATCCTCCGCTTTGGCCTCGGGGCTGAAGAAGACGACTGGACCAAATCTTTGTTCCTTTTTGTAGCTTTCGGAGCATGGGCATTTTTTACTCTCGCGATCCTCGTTATGATGGAGGGTTTGTCTGCCTTTCTTCATACACTGCGTCTTCATTGGTGAGTCTTTCATCTAGTTCCAACAATCTTTAAGAATACATTTTAAATGAAGAAAATTAATGGTTAATAGATTTTAGAGATTCAAAATATAGAGAGTAATAATCGTTAATAATAATAGTTTATATTTCTTTTCTTCAAAATCTGTTAGGTTTCACAATTCTAGAGCGCAAGAATCGATTGATTCTTATTTGATAATTTCATCGATATAACGACATAGATACAATAAAAAAGAAATAATTTAATAATTTTTAAGATTTTATATAGGAAGGATTAAATCTTTATAATATATTAAAAATTGTTAAAAACAAATCATGAAATTTATTGCTAATAACCGAATATTGAGTATATGAAATATAAATATCAAGAGACCAAAAGCATTGATTTTTTTATTAGTTGTTTTAAAGAAAATATAAATATTTCTATTAAAAAACTACACGTAATAAAATTATTATGTAATTAGTAAAGTTTTCAACAAATTTACTTTGAAATAATCTATCTCCTTAAAAATATAATTCCGTGAAAAAAAAATAATGTAAAAAAATCAGTCTTAAACATAAATAAGCATTTATTTCTATATTATGGTTTACATGTTTCTTTCACGATACTTCCTTGTATTATAAATATAAAAGTAGAAAATAATATTTTAGGGATTTTAAAAATATTAATTCAAGAATTAATTTATAAAATTTAAAGGATATTTATCATTATAAGAAATAAGTTCAAGAATAATAAATCTGTTTCATTTATCAAATCTTCAAAATCAAGGATTAAATAATTTTATTGAATTAAATAAAATTAACTTTTAAAAAAAAAGTATTAGTAGAGTTACGCATCGATAATCTATTTAAAATTTTATTATTAATATAAATAAAATATCGAAAACGTAAACCGAAGCAATCGACGAATGAGTGATCAAATTTTCATACATAAATTATTATTGGAAGTGTAGCGATTACTAATTATTTATTGACTTTAAAAATGTACATGATTTAATTAAAACATCCAAATACTAAAAATCGATAAAAGTAAAAAAAATATGAATAAATGAATATAAATACGTTTTAATAGCAATTATGACAGATACGAGTACAGAATAATTTTCGTTCGAGCGACGACGATAGCACGGTTGATTGTAGTGTTATCACAGCAGGTATCACTGGCTGAATTTGCTACATGCGACTCACGCTTGATTATAAATGCCTGCAAGGTAATAAGTTCTCCTTCTGGACAGCTTATAATAACCATAGTAATACTGCCATTTTCTTTGACTTTAAATAGTCGACGTATTACGTTACAAGACCTCTACCAAATTGATCGTCGGCATTTGATAGAAGCTGCTTGTACACATCAATTATCTTTACGTATGAGTTTAGAAGTTTGTACTCTTTTTAAATATGTCGGTCTGTCTTCATTTTTAAGACCATAAAAATTTAGTAAGTGAATCTGAATTTATGTTTCATTTTATCAATATTTTTCCAAACAGCAAATATCAATTTGTTCGCTAAATAGTTGTAATCGAATTATATCAATTTTATGTGTTTTTTAAATTATTATCGATTTCGATCGTTTTTTACTCTAAAATCTTTAATGATTAATATAAAGCTTCGAGTTAACTTCATTCGGCTTCATCTGATTTTTCAATGATCCAAATAATTTTGTTAAGATATTTCTAACATTATAAATATTAGAAAATTTGGACATAATATTGAAGTGAAACGTCTTATTTATTGAAATTTTTTTTTGCTTCATCCGATTTTTCAATGATCCAAAGAATTTTCTAATAAGTTCTCAAATAATTTTGTTAAGATATTTCTAATATTATAAATATTAGAAAATTTGAAACACAATATCGAAGCGAAACGTCTTATTTAGTGAAATATGTTTATCGAACCCTAGTGAATATAGAAATAATTAATTCTTTGGTGTTCGTAACTTCTTGTTTTTAACAAGATTTATAAAACTTACGTAATTGAGATGGTCGTTTACTCTAAAGTGTTGGTGATAGTGTTGTTGATCAGAGGGTTATCACGATCGATAATAATTATACGGTATGTTGATCCGCGTATAATTTCGTTTAATAACAGTGATAAACTGTGTAGTCAAAGATTCAAAAACTGAATGTAATGTATATTAGTATACGAGAAAAAAGACATTGAAATAAAAAAAATGTAGATGGATGTTCGATGCGTAAATTGACTTTAGATTACTTTGTAAAAATTAAACGTCTAAAATCTATTTCAAACTTAAATATATAAACGACAAATAGTATTGTGTAAAAATGAAAGAAAAAGATAATAAACTAGAGAATTTCACAGATATTGGAATTTGTAAAAGAGGGGTTAATTCGTAATCGTTAATAGAAAATAATTGCAGACATGAAATTTTTTGTTATTCTTTTCAGGGTCGAATTCATGAGCAAGTTTTACGAGGGGCAAGGATATGCTTTTCAACCATTCTGCTTCAAAACCATTCTGGATGCGGAAGATGCGCCGGATCAAGACTAAATGAAAATAAAATAAAAAAGGACAGAATACTTCTTTATTAAAGTTGTTGATGTCGACGAAGTTTCGAGCGTTAATTTTTTTCTCTTGAATAGTTACCGAAGATTCGGGCATTCGACAGACGTGTACACACGGCGTGTGCTTACTCGAAGAGACTGATTGTTTCCGGATTCTGCGCCAGTTTCCGATTGATCTTTTACATGAGATTTTTTTTATTCTTTTATTTAACGCGACTACAAATATTTTAGTAGATATTTTATTATATATTTTTGCGAATATCTAATATTTTTAAATACTACACAAAAACAATTTTATATTTATAATAATTCATCTAATTTAATTATTATAGCGCGAACAAATTTATTCCTCATTTTATTATTTAATTTGAATTTTAATTTTTTTAGGGTATATTTTAATTGTGAAAAAATATGTTTTTAATTTTACAAGCTAGTTTATAATAGTCAAATTAAGAAGAATAAGATTAACGATAATAAGAAAAATAGTTGAATAAGCGTTTCAAATTTGAAAAGGCAAGCAATAAGCAATATATTACATTAAAAATTTGAAAATTATTTTCATTTTAAATTGTTTATGAATTTAAAAGTATTTTTATACAGTAAAAAATTAAACCATATTATATTAAATTCTATACAAAATAAATTTTTTTTACGCAATGAAAACGTATAAAATTGATTTTATAATCGTGATAACCATCATACATAATAAATTTTCGGAAATTCTTTGTTATAATGGTATGACAATCACATTATGAAATTATTTTTTATTTCTATGAATATATTAGAAAAGATCTCATGTTGAAGTTCAATTCATCAAGCACAAATATTCATGTATTTTTTTAAACACAGACGTGTATCTTGTACTTTTACGATTCATATCAGTGCTTTCGATGTATCAGTGAGCATGACTACTCACAGTCATCTGGATTGTCTAGAAAAAAATATTTAAACACAAGTAAATGCAAAGGAAATTGTCTTCTTGTCTACGAATTTAGTGAAATGTTTAATGTATTTGTATGATATTGAGAGAACGTATTTTTATATTGCAAATGCACAAATCCCAGGGGTAAGCTGGTCGTGTGACAATTCGTTATTTTTCTATCTATATTATAAGTGTATATAAAATACATGTATACTTCTTCGAATGCACTGACGATAAAAAATCTATGACTGTTTACTCATTTCTTTGAAAACGTTATGTTTTACGTTTTTAATTAAAAAGAGAACGTGGCAATTCGATTAACGATTACAGACCAATTTTTTACTGTTTTTCGAACATTATAATATTAGTGAGTCAAAAAAAGATAAGAATAACGAAAATACCATTAAAAATGGTTTATAAGTATTTTATGTAAGAAATTAATGTTTCGTCTAAATTTAAAATTTAAAAATTAGCTTTGACGATGTATGATGATGATAATAGACAGTTTGTAATTAAAAATTTATTATGAAAGAATCAGCGACAATTTTTTATCATAAACAAAAAATAATTTATCAATATATAATTTTCAATATTAACCGGAGTAAATAAATTTTAAAATTTCTACCATTTAAGCAATCTTTTTTTTCTAAAACGTCTTTCAAGTAATTAAAGTAAGTAATAAGTAAATAACTTGTGTACAGTAATAATATTGTTAAATGGATCTATAAAATTAATAATATTTATTTATCATCTAATTTCTTTTAATTTAATATAACATTATAAAAATTTATTCTACAACATATCTCAAAAGTTATGATCTAATCATTATAGAAATTACATTATTAATGAGCTAATTTCCTAACTCTAAGTAACAAAATTTTGTTAATTATTTATAAATATAAATAATTTATAAATATAAGTTGTTTATTAAGTTTAATACTTTTATTATTACAAGTGTATCAATTTTGACTATTTTTTCTAAAAATTATTCGTATTTGGCGTACTTATCGATTCATTTAATTTTATAGTAATTCTGAATACCAAAAAAATAATTATTACTTCTATAACAAATTATATTAATTTTTTATATAACTAAATTGCATATTTTATTTATTTATTGCAAATATGTATATAGCGATATTTTTACTTACAAAGTAATCTAGTTTCAAAAATTTACCAAAATTTGCAAAAAAAAAATTGTTAGTTTTTTAATCATTGTTTCTTCATTTATAATAAAAATTTATTTAATTCATAAGATGAATTTGAATGAATTAACTGCAGTTCTAAGTTAATTAAGTTAGAACAATTAATTAATTTTAGTTAAATAATTAATTGTTCTAAGTTAAGTTTTAAGTAAAAATAAGTTATATTCAAAGAAATTTAAATTTAATTCAAATTAGAAAAAATTTTATTGTTTATTATATTCTCATTTTTTGACAAAAAGAGAAAAAGTGTTCAATATTAAATTTTTCTACTATCAAAAAAATCTATAATTACATCCAAAATCAATGTAAATAACTTTAGAATAAAAAAAGAAGCATAAGTAAATATAAATATTATACATATTAGATCAACTTAAATATTATTTGGAATATTTTGAATACTATAGTTGAAGATCCAACGAGGATAAAGTTGTAATCGATATTATGTATAATAAAATTAATAATATCGTAAACAATTAAATAATTAATTTCAAATATTTATAAAAACTTTTTTAATTTGCCATTATAAGTTCCTATACAAAGATGAATGAAGAACTGATGTGAATATCAATTATAGTTAATATTAGTTTTATAAATAAAGCATATACTTTAGAATGTTCTATACAGACATAAATTCATAGATAAAGTATCATAAAAACTCTAGTCTATTTGTTAAATGCAAAACTTTATATAGCTTTTTTTATCAAAATTAAAATTAAAAAAGTTGATTCAGAAAGGTAAAACGGAGTATAAATAAGATCAAAATTTGTGAATAGAAAGTTAAATCAATTTTATGAATTTTTAATATATCGGAAGCTACTACTCATAATTAATATTTATTTGATATATATTGATCGAAAGGTCATACAATTAAATAAAACTAATTTAATAAATTAAAAATATCATTTTAGAATATTAGTTAAATTAAATTTGTATAATAATATTTAATCGCAAACAGAACACTACTAAAGATTAATATTATTTTATATATATATTACCAACAATATTTATAATTTTAGAGAATCATTATTGCTTTATTTATTATTTTGTTTTGATTTCTTTAGATTTTTTGTGTTTACATTAATATGCATATTATAAGTTATTACATAATATTTTAAAAATTTTACATACATAGCTTTTTGACAAATAATATTTATAAAAAATTGCCACATAGTAACAATAATTAATAAGTATTTTTATTAGACTTATAACTTATAAATCCAAAAAGTTTCTGAATGTGAGAAGCCCATCATGATTTAGAATATACGAAGAAAATTTTAAAAAACAATTTTCAGTGAAATCAAAAAACTTAAAATCAAATAAATTGTTTTTATCAAAATTACAGTAATTTTATAAATATATGTATATTATAAAAGAAACATAAATTAAATTATATTATTCAATAAAACATTTTGAATTGTTATTTGATTAAATTATTGAAATTTTTTTTAATAAGTCGATAATTTAATAATTTTAAATCTAAATAAAAATTTTTACTGTAAATGTAAACCGATGTTCATTTCGAGATCATCTACATTTTATTTCTGCTTTTTTCATAATTTTCGTAGCAAAACATTTTTGGTTTAATAAATCATGTCCTAGTCTTGCTTAAATTTCATATTTCACATAAATTCTCTGCTATTCGTATAAATCCATGTAAAGATGATGTACATGCACAAATAATCGTGCTTTTACTCTATTAAGCAAAATAGGTCATTCTTATATATAACGCATTGAAAAATAGTTTCGTATTAACATACTTTATTTATAGTTAATACTTATTGGATATTATACAGTCATGCTTATAAATTATTGCTATAATTTATTAAGTTTAATACAAATATATTTTCATTGATTTCTTGTTATGTTCATTCTTTACAGTGTTTATACTTTATATATTTATATTAGTTGTAAATTTTCATCTTTAATAATTCATAAGTGTAATAATAAGTAAAATATTTTAATAAATTTCTTTTATATATAAACAATTTTATACACAATACCCTTGAATATAATTATGTATCATAAGAACATTATCTAATATGAAAAGGAATTAAGAAGAATTTTTTACTGAACTTGTACACAATGTTAATACAAAATATGATTAAAAACTATGTACTATAGCTTTTTAATATATCAGTTACCTATTCTTTAAAATAAAATAACGATTTATCTAGTTAAATAACTTATTACTTTAAAACAGAATTTTTTTAACCTAAACTTTTATTTAATTTTATATTTTACACGTAAAAATTTCAGCATGAAAACTGTGTTATTTTTTGAAATCAGAATTAAATATAATTTCATATAAAAAAACTATTTTATTAATACATTTATTACAAAACTGACCTTTTGTTTAAATAATATTTTTTTCGTTTATTTGAATAAGAAAAATCTTCTACTAAAGAAGAATGTTTTGAATAAAAAATATAATTGATTGTTATATGAAAAATTGTGCTATTAATTACAATTTTTCATAAAAAATGTATTTATCTATATTAAAATAATACTGTTTAAATATTAATTTATAAATTAAATTAATTCATAATTAAGCTAACATTTATTCAATGCATGACTTCTTTATAAGTAATTTTAAGATATAAATAATGAATCTCTGTTCTTAGTATTATATCTTTTTTAAAATTTTATAAATTATATCGAAAATTTTTAATATTTAAACTTCGAATTTTACATGATTTTTCGAAAATTTTTAGAAATTTTTCTAACTATTCACTTTAAGAATAATAGTAGAGTAAAGATTATATTCTTAAAAATATATGAAAATGTAAACATATTTTACTTTTTTAAAATCCTTATTAAATAAAAGTTTAAAAATAGATTACTTGTAATAAATAAAAAATAATCTATTTGTAATTTTTGAGTAATAGTACTTATTAATTTTCTTTAAGATTTATCTATCTTGTTTGATATTTTAAAAAATAAGAATTAATATCGAAGTAAATATAATTTCCTAATACAAACTATAATACATTTAAAAAGTATAAGAAAAAAATTCTTTTTTAATTTATATAATAGGAAATAATATAAAAAGTTGCAATTAATTTTTTGATTGTACGAAAAGTAAAATAAATTTGTAAGAAAGTAAAAAAATTTTTTCATTAACGTATGTATTTAAAAAAAACACATTTCGAGTAATATATGAAACTATTATATATATCAGCATTATAGAATTTTTTGTTTGGAGATAAAGATATATTTTTTACTCAACAAACTTATAACTCGTATTAAAATAATTTAAAAATATTCATAAATTGATAATTTAATAGCTGAAATACAGTAAACTAATTATATAAAATTAATCGATGAATTTTATTCGAAAGATTTCATTGCAGTAAAAAATATTGTTAAAAATAAAAGAAAGTTATCGAACGGCAAGTAAAAAAGTTACAATACGTATAATTTAATTGTCCGTAGCATTGACTTTTTTTATTTTGTACATCGCTGACACATTAATTGTACTTAAATACTAACATACTTGTAAAATTCTTGTAATATTTTCTGGAACGCGAATCACTAAAAATGTAAGCATAAAATTTAGCACTTACTCGAAATGTCAAAAATTCCGACAGCACCTTCTTTGAGATTCTTATCTTTCTTCTCACGAACCGAGTAGCCATGAAACAACTTGGCTCCTTCTGACACAGTATGTTGACGAAAAATGCAGAATAAATAAGCCGTCACCCACTCACCAAGTACCGACCGTGTCCGAAACTGTTTAAGTTCGGTGAATAAATGAAAATTAATTACCGCATTGTCCTACGATCCTACGATCGGTGACATTCGGTAAGCGCCTAATTTTTTATCTTTCTGTTGCGTGTCATTGAGTACGAAAGAGGCGCTGCTTAGTATTTAGCGCGATGCCTTGGCACACGTCAATGTTTATAAAATGTGCCTGCATACATTTTCAAAACGAAAGAACTGCGAACAAAGAGATGTAACTCTTTTTTTACCATGCAATCCTTATATCTTCCTTTTATTTTAAAAATAGTGTGTTGATAATTGTAAAAAATAATGCCAAGGAATGCTATACTTTATTCGTTCAAGATAGATATTTTTTTTATAAAAATACATATTCGTATACATTTTTTTACGCGTGAAATGTACTAAACGCATTACGTAATTATAGTAAATCGATAAAAAAGTTGAAGCATAGAATAAAAAATATTGAACCTAAAGTCATAATTATACCATATTTAAAATAATGTTTTAAAAATTTAATTGACTTTCATCATTTTTTACTAATATAATAAAAATTCATAAATTCGATAAAAATATGCAAAGTATATATAATGATTAAATAGACCTTTTAATGTGATATAATTCCGACGCAGCAATATATATAGCAAAAACAAAATACAATAAATGCTTGAATATCATTTATGAAAATAGCGTGTATTTCGATAAATTTATAACACGGTTAAAGAATATTTATATATATTTTATATTTCTTACTTATTATTATGTTGGAAAAATAGAATATCATTTCAATTTCACCACAATGAAACGATAAAGATTATTGCTTAAAATTAACGTTTAAAGTAAAAACAATATAATTTTTCGTCAAATGCATAATCATTTTAATATAGAAAGAAGTATTAGACTACTAAATATTATAATAAATTATGAAATAAAAATTATTTTTTCATTTTTTTAAGTTTAAAAATCATTAACGTATTCTTAAATTTTTAAATAAATTTAACTAAAATATTTTAGTTAGGGCTATTAGAGTAACGTTTAATAAACGATTATTAACAATTAATTTCTTATTATTACTATAAAATTTTTTTAAACTTCTGTAACCAAAATTTCAATTTATTAATATATGTTCTTATTTTTCTTGTTACAAATAACATATAAAATTTATCAGAAAAAATCAAAACGGATGAAATTTAAGATTGATTTCACTACATTTGTCGACATCAAACTTTATGTATCTCAATCATTTATACGCGAATTTTTCAACTTATTTCATTATTGTTTAAACGTTGTATTATCGATAACTCATATGAAGTACTCGAAAGATTAAAATTAGAAAATAATGTGATGCATATAATTTAAAAAAACGGAACGTGACGAATAATTCTATTGATTCTGTAAAAGAAAATTAAAAAAATTACGGTGCTTAAAGCAATACATGGAAACTTGGTTATATAATAGAGTGAAATTACATATATTATTGTTTTAAAATAAAAAAAAAGTAAAAGCAATAATAGGCTAAAAAATGAGTAAACAATGACACTAAATAACAAACTTATTGTAAAAATAATCGCATATTTAAGTTTAAATATTTTTATTGGAAGCCTACGATTGCTAAAAATTACTTTGTATGCTATGAGGATAGCTATTGTGCAAATATCTATATATAAGACAAAAAGTAAGGTAACACTTGGATGAGGACAAGTAGCAAGTGTACATAAAAAACGACGCAAAAGAATTTGCGATCGTCAAGAACAAATTATTTTAAGCCTAAAATGGTATTGAATAACTTACTTTTTAGGTTTGGACTAAATGACTTGTTGAATATAAAAATTTGATGTAAACTTAAATATTTACAATATTTTTAATACATACTTCTTAAATATAAATTCAAAATTTATTAGGGTAAAATTAATAAAAGCATAAAACTGTTTCTTACTCCTAAACTCATTAAATATAGAATAACCGTATTTATTACTCGATTTGATTGCTTTGACAAAAATTGATTTTCAGACCAATTTCGCATTTTCTCATACATTAATTTTTTCCTAATATAAATTATAAAATACAAAATAATTTATTAGGAACCTAAATATTTTTGTTTTTTATGTTTTGAATGACCAAAATTCACATAATACTTGACCTAGCAAAAAACCTTTTTTAAAAGCGCTTTTTATAATCTCTGATTGTTTCTTAAGTTAATGAAGCTTTTAATAATTTTAGTTATGATTTTTTATTCAATCTATTTAAATATATTTCATAGAAGTTCAAAGGAAAATACTAGAAAGAAACCAATTTCATCCTACTAACTAACTTTATCTTTATAAAAAATAAACTATAGAAGGATAAAAATGCTTCAAAAAAATATTATCTTTTAGAGTTAACATAAAAAGTCCTTTTAATTTACTTAGTAATATAAATTAAATTAAAAGTAAGATTCTATATTTATATTATTTTAGAAACAAATTAAAAGATATCATAATTTTATGTATTGAATATATTTTTATAGTTTGACGAAATTGTTAAATATATTAAAATTTATTACTCAACTGTAGAGAATTCTTCAATGTCGTAATATTAATAAATAATCATAGTCAATGAGTAAATGTGACGACTGAATAGCCATTCCATCTATATGAACTAACTTAGTTTTTGCTACTTACAACTTCTATGCTTTATTATGTGAATAAAAAGAAATATTAGATATAGCTAAATCAGATTTACTGTAACCAAAATGTTCGTATAATACAGTTTAAGATGAAGAAGAGAGAAGACAAAAGTAAGAAAAATATTCATGGAGTAAGGTAAAATAGAATTTAAATATTAAGAACAATATTCATCACATTTTTATGCAATGAAAGTTATTTTTTCTTTTAAATTTCATCTAAAACAGTTTGATTCTCTAGTGAATTTGAAAAAATACTTGAAATTCTTATCACGCTTTTCAAAATATCATTAATATTATATGAACAAAAATTTTATTTATTTAAAAAAGAAGGAATAGAATATTTATTATATATATATATATTTTGAATTTATTTAATATAAAATATTAATTGATATATAAGACCTGTACTCTAAAAATTTTTATGAACGATTGAGTATTAAGCTATTAATTATAATTTTTTCAAGTAAAAATGTATTACATAATTTTATAGAATTATAATGAATTTATAATCAATCATTTGCTTTTAAAAGATTTTATATCAGAGTAATTTAAATTTATATAAAATAATTATTTATAGTTTATAAAAATATACATTTTAATTTTTTCAAATGTTTAAGTTAAATAATATTATTAATGGATTAAATATGCGTTATTCACATTAAAATTAATGTCTGTATAAAAGTTGATACATAAAATCTTCCTATCGAATAAATGAAAATGTTCTTTTATTACAAAATAAAAAAAATTTATATTAGAAAATAATAATACATTTTACAACAGAAAAGTACTTTGATATGAAAAGATATGTATGTTTATAAGGAATATTATACAACTGCATAATCTTTTTGAAAATTTCAGAAACGTTTTTATTCCTAATTGTGGTTATAGTTTATTAAAAAAATACAATTTAACATTCATGTCTTTAATTTCAGATTATAAGTTTCTCTTTCATTTTTTATTTGCATTATTTGAATAGATTTTTTATATTTTTTAAGTCTAAACAGATTTTTCGATAAATTATCTTATTTATTTTAAGAATTTACCTAATTTTGTTAATCATATAAATATATTTTTTAATACATTCATATCATTATTCATTTATTTTGACAAAGATATTGGAAAATTTTAAATTAGTTTTTTTAAATATATATATGATACCTTGTGAAATGCATAAGTAAAGACAGATTATAAATCATTCATTACAAAAATATCATAGTTTATTTCTAAATAAGAATAAATTAGTTATTTTAAGTTCTTCTGCATATAATAGTTCCGTTAAAGTAAAATAAAATATAAAATGGAGCTATCTTAACGAGTTTTAACAAGATGTATTTGAAAAAGAAATAAACTAAGACTTAGGCAATTAATACGATAATAGTAAGTACGTAATAATTCAACTTTCAATATTCAGCTTTATTGTAAGTAAACTTTATACGGTGAGAGGAATATAAAGATAATATTTGATGAAATACCGAATGTCATTGGAAGAATTATTTATGATGAGATTCTTTATTTTATACAAAAAATATTAATAATCAAAAAAAAGTTTTCTTATTTCAATTTCATGTGCAAACTATTAAAATTAATAAAAAAGTGCTTTATATTCAAGAGTGAATTAATTCTTAAGAGCTAAGGTAAAGTATAGTTGAAAGTCTTAAAATACTTCGTTACTTTTCAAATTTATTGTAAAATAAATCTAAAAGTTACACAGCACAACATAAAATGCTTACAGTTTCTTGAGAACAAGTAAATTTTAGATGCATATAAACTAGGGAGATGTATTTTTAACATAATATCAATTTAAGAAATGTAATACTTCGATACACTAGAGAGATATACTAAACAGTTAAAAGTTATTTAATACTTTTTTCTTTATATTAATAATATTAAAAGACGAACGAGTATAGTAAAAAAAAAGAATGTAGTATTTGATAATATTGAATTATATAAATACGTTTTTATAAGTATTCACTGAATTTCTACAAATTTTGAAAAGCTGTGAAGTATGATTTTTCTATAATATTTCATTATTTTAAAAATAATTTTACTTTAAAAAGGTTTTTAAAAGGTAATAGTACATTAACTTTATATAATAATAGTATATGCATTATGATTCTAATGAACTATATATAAAAGATATAGAGACTTTTTGCTTTATAAAATTTTCATTCATGATAACGTTTAATGTAATATAATTATAATTATTGTAAAAATATATGTAATTAGTTGTAATATTAATATATTGAACATATAAATTAAGATTCTGTTAGTAAATAAAAAAAATTATTGTTAACGAATAATTTTCATTAATATAACATTAATTTAATTAGAATCATATAAGATAAAGCATTTTTTAAGTTTTGTTTAATTAATTTTAATAATAATAAGTTACATGATAAACATATTAAATACTTATTAGATAAGAATAAATATACGAATAAAATGAATTTTCATAAAATTTATACGATTGAATATTATATAAAGTCTTAATTTTAGAAAAGTATTTATTAGTTGTATTAATTATTAAAATAATAAATTCATATAAAAATAATATTATAATTATATATTATATAATGTGTTGATACAATAAAAATATTATACTGTGGGAAAAAAGATTTTTTTTCATTTGTGTTATTAAGATAAAAAACAAGTTATACTAGGTAAAATATATTTTATTTATTCACTAGAAAGTGTACTAATGAGAATCAGCACCTAAAAATGATATATTTATTTGCATATATATATAATTATACCACAGCACTTAATTAATAAATTAATAAGAAGTATATTGTGTACTTACAATATGAATATATTGCTTGAATAAAACTTTTTCATGTTCTAGCTTAGTAATCAGTAAATAACTGTTGAATTAATACTCATACATGTTATCGAGACTCATGAGTGAATAAAATTAATACATCATTTTTTAAATCATTTGATATTCATGAGAGATTAAAACAGGATAATGTTTTATTACATCTCTTAATCAATGTCACATTTTAAATTAATTTTCTAATATGCCTGTCTAATTTATTATAAAAAGTAGAAGGAGCGTATGTTTAGTATTGTAAATACATTATCTAATAATGATAATCTAGATTTTAACTACAGCATAATTAATTTGTAATTATAATTGTAGAACATCTGTAAAGAAGAAAAAATGATTACAAATAATTTAATTTATTAAAATTTTAAATACAACCTTAATTGTAAATACAAGAATATCTACTTTTTAATCTACATTATTTATTACTTAATTGATGGAAATAAATTATATATTAAAGTTATATTCAATTTGTAAACTCTGATTTCAATTCATTTTAATATATTATTTATGAAACTTTGGAAAATTGTTTCCATATATTTTTATAAATATATTTTAATAAAAATAATAATTTTTATAAAACCTTTTATTCTACCGTAACAAATTATATTCGTAATATTTAATTCCTTTAATATATTTGATTGAGATCTTATGATATAATGTATTTATTATGATATTTATATATTTATATATATATATATATATATATATATATATACCATTATACTAAACTATTATATTATAATATATATAATATATTATATCTTAATATTTTATGACTTAAAGAGCTGGCTTTAAATATATTTTTAATCTGACGTACGTTATAAGCCGAGTCAAAAAAATTGATTACTATATAAATTAAGTCATTTTCTCTGGTAAGAGATTTTTGTAATAAACTTTTAATTAAAGTTTTCTTTTATACAATATTTTTTTTTAATTACGGTAAAACAAATACAAGTGTCATGAATGAAAATTTATCTTTTAATTTCCTGAGATTATGACTCAACCTTGTCTTTTTATTACATTATGCTTCACTATGTACATTCTATATAAATGGTAATATCTCCGATTAAATTTAGAATATACATTAAAAATTTTATATAGATATATAAATGAATAGAATATATGAATAAATGGATGAAATTGAAAAAATTGTACCTAACCTGAATGTCTTTGACATATTAAAATTCTAAAAGTATTTGTATTCTTTTTCAATTGAATTGAGAAGTTAAATATTTAAAAATATTTAAAAACTAGTTCTTCATATAAATTTAGAATCTATTTATTTTTATAATATAAACCCATCTAAAATTAATAATACAATATTAAATCATTAAATTCTAATTAAAATATAAAATTTGTATATAGTTGAAACCACGTATTTATTTAAAAATTTAATAATTTATTTTTATTATTGATAATTTTAGTTTAATAATAATCAATTGAATAGAAGTATATTATAGCTCATACATTTTAGAATTTTATTATTTATAAAAAATAAAGATGTATTTTAAGTGTAAACAAAAATAAATTTTAAAATGTACATCGAGTAAAACAGTAAAATTTTCTATTATAATAAATAATATCAACTTGTATTAAATGTTTAAATTTAAGATTTTTAATTATACATAATATTATAATTTAATGTAATTGTATCATAATTATTTATTATTAACATCATAATGTTAACTATATTTCAATTGAAATTGTAAATTAAAATAGATGTTATTTTGTTGAATTATTTCTTGTATTTATTCAAAATATTTTAGTACGGTATATCATTTATATTACTTAACACTATACCTTACCATTCACGTAATTAACTTTCAAATTATCAGTTCAAAGAAGATTTTATGAATATACCTATTCTAATTATTTATTCTTTTTTGATACAAAATATTAATATTGACGGAATAGCAGAAGTAATGAATAAGATAAATCATTATTATGCTTTATAAAATTTGTATCAAATTTAACAGAATCACAAAATTGTTTCTAACATTTTTAATACATTCCTAAAGTATTTATTTACAAAATGTACGAATTGGTACCAGAAAAATTTTCAAAAGGTGTTTAATTATATATTTTTAAATGTTTTATACATAAAAATTATGAAAAAAACTTAAAAAATACAACATATATTCGATCATTCGTTTTTAAATAAATATTCAATAATAAAAAATAAAAAATGTAACTAAAACATAATACACTTTTTAAAATCTATTATGAAATTTAAAATTGATTTTCAATAATGTTAGTTTACAAGTCATTACCCTGTCACGAGTTTTTTCAATTTAAATTTAAATTCTTTATAATCAAACCTGCATAGAATGTAAATTTTAATAAATATGTTAATAAATATAAACAGAGGAAGAATGCATTAAAGAGAGAAAAGAATAACTATATACAATACAAGTGCAAATAATAGATAAAATATCTATAGTTACTTAAGAAGTACCAATTTATAATATTTATAATATTAGTTTTCAAAAATTTTAATTTTGATTTCAAGAAAGATAAAATATTAAAAAACTACATTAAGTCACGTATCGTAAAGTTATTGACTTTGATATTTAAAAAAAATATATTTTCTTATGTCAAATGTTATAACTTGGCAAAACATTTGTCAGTGTTAAAATTTATCTTTCTTAATCTTTAAAATGAATTTATTTATTCAATTTCTAAATTAATACATTTTTGTTTAGTAAAAAATCATATAAACTAAAATGATTGTAAATTTTATAAATATTAAAGTATTAAAAATGTAATATATCCAAACAAAAGTTATAATAATAAAATTGTATAGAATTCAAGTTACTGATCATTATTTAAATAGTAATATAATATATATAGAATATCAATTAAAAATAAAGAAAATATATTTATTTTAAGTACTTATAGTGCTGAAAGTAATTCTGTAATTGTAATAGGTATAAAAATGAAGTAATCATCTTTATGATAATCATTGAATTTAATTAAATAAAAAAAGAAAAGAAATTTAAAAAAGTATCCATAAATATATTTCAATATGATTTTGGTTTAAAAATTGTGTAAGACATATTAATTAAATAGTTATTTAATCAATATTGAAAATTAAACGACATATTTATACCAGTTATAATAAAATTAGAATAGTATAGTTTTAATAAATTAAAATAAAGTTCTAACAAAATGTAATATTTTTATAACTTTTATAAATGTAAATAAAAATATATGGAATTGTACGAAAGAGACATAACAATTATTCAAATAATAATGTATCGGTACATTCACATAAACTTGGAATTTAAAAACATACAACTAGTAGGTATAATATATAAAATATATTTTCATGTCGTAAAGTAATTCTATATTTCATGCAGTATTCTAGGACTAATAAAATAAAGATTAAGATTGGCCGATATGTTATTAAAATGAAAGAAAGTATCAAGAACGATTTTAGTAAAAAAAAAAGTAAACGTAAAAAATATTCGACTACGAAGATAATATTAAAATAAATCTAAAATAGTTTATAGTCAAGGACATTCATGAATTCCAAAATAGATAAGTACCAAGAGCGGATATATTTTATTGATTGTATTTATATTATTTATGAAATTTGTATATTAGCGAAATATATAGACTGTACATGTTTATAATAAGAAAACTTTCGTTCGTAAGCCGATAAATCTTATCCGAGAATTGTACTACCAAATTTTCTAACTTCAGATGCGCGATATAAGTTTCACTTAAGAAAAGTGTTGTAAAGAAAAAAATTTAGACTTATAAACTAAAACTTACACCGATATATTTAAAATTTTCAAAATTTTAGTTAAACTTTCGATTCGAACTTTATTACTCATACAAGAATATAATCTAAAAAATTAAGACAATAATTTTAAGAAAACTTGTATATAATTATATAAGTGTTTTCTTATAAGGAAAATGTGAGGAAATAAGTAATTGAAAATGAAAAAGGAAAAGTCGTACTAAATAAAATTTTCTTTTTGATAAAAATTTGATCCGAATGTCTTGTTTACGTCATAATCAGCGAGCAGTTCCGTCAGTCTAAAAACAAAAAAAAATAATATTTTGATCGAAGCGTTTTCATAATATATTATAATCTTGAAGGAATATAATACGGCACGTTTTAAAAAAATTGCAAGCGAACTGTATTTATGCGTCACCGATATCGGCTGTTTTCGAATTTTGGATATTTCCTAAAAAATTTGTAGTCACGAACAAATAGGAATAAGTTTTGACAATCTAGAACGCGAATAATATATTCGCAGCGGAGTATAATAAAGGAGAAAGGAAGGGTAGGAGCGACGGAGATCCACTCGATAAAGGGAAGATATGGGATAAAAAGAGGGATGAAACGATGGGCGAGGCGGGAACTCATTTTCGAGAGAATTTGCGCGCGTTCGGTGTTTTCAAGCCCGGTCCGCGTGCGCAAGTCCTCCTCTCTCGCTCTCTCTCGCTCTCTCTCGCTCTATCTTCTTTTCATTCTGTCGGTACACCTCTACAGCAGCTGTGCGAGTAGTCAGCGAAGCGCAATCGTCGCTGTAGCACGTAAACCGAGGCTCTTCTCTCTCTCTCGCTCTCTCTCTCGCTCTCTCTCCTTCTCTCTGTCTTTCCCTCTCGCACACTCTCTCTCTCTCTCTCTCTCTCTCTCGGTATCTCCTTCCTTATCATCCCGCGACCCTTTCGCTGTTCCGAGCAACCCTCTTCTCCCTCTTGCTCTTTCTTCTCGTCTACCCGCGTGTGTACACAGACTCTCGGTCGAGTACGAGAGCAGCAACAACGCGACGCGACCAGTGAATATTCAGCATCGCATGGCCGGCTCCTTGGACGTTGAGACAGGTGAGTCCGCGTGAGTTGAGTCGTTTGAAAATACTTTTATTTTTCGCGAGTTAAATTTCTTGGTTCGATGAGCAGAATGTAAGCGAGATACGAGTACCTAAGTATAACTTGTACAACCCGAACGAGGAAACAAAGGGGTTTTTGATTAATAGATCACCTTTTACTGCACGCGATAACTTGGGAAATTCTATGCCTACGTTCTCTTGAGCGCTTTCGATAAGTATCGGGATCGATTTTTCTTGATGAAAAGTTACATTTGTAAGGTTCGAAAGAAACCAAAATGAACAATAATTTACATATTAAATTTTATGCTATTTTTCTTTTTTCTTTTTTCTTATTTTAAATATCCGTGCAATTTTTATACAAATCCACTGTCCATTTCGGTATGTTGTTCCTTCTTTTCAATTCACTTAGGGAAAACCACGAATAACCGTATATCCGTTATCGGTATTTGTAACTCTCGGTTCTTAACCTTATTTTAAAACGGAATGAAAGAACTCCCAAAAATTAGACTATGGAATGTAGTGCAGGTCAAAAACTAGTTTGGTGCTTATCAGTATTGAAGTTATTACCAAAATATTTAGAAACTTCTATTTTAAACTCACTTTTGTTAAATACAAAGTATTGAAAAAATCATTCATAAAATTTTAACACGTACGAAAATCATTGCAATACATCGTTACAATATTACAATTTATGCTGGAAATAATTTTTTAAAAGAATTATATATAGTTAAATAATGGATTTTTTATATTAATTTAATAATAAGATACACGATATTTAATAAATCTAATTCATATTTCATGATCGATGTATACAATAAATGTGTTATCATTGCGCATTTACCCGTAACCGATGATAATTTAGATTCAGAATCTCCAATTTACTTGATTCATGAATATTTATATTTATTAATTATGAAATTGTTAAATTAAAAATTGTATATTTATCTATAATTAAAAATAAAATATAATATTTATTAAACGATTAATTTTATTTTTCTTTCAAAATTCTTTATTTAGAAGTAGGTGTTAAATAAAATTATATCGAATATATGATTAAATAAATTTATTTTGCTTACAAAAATTTTTATTTGAATTCATGATTTGCTTATAAAATATTTCGTTGCATGTGTCCGATATTTTCTTGTGATAAGTTTATTGACTCAAGTGATCCAATTAAACATTTTTATTACATAATTTTTTTTTAACAAGTAATTGTTAATTCATTATTGCTGTAATAAATAAATAATAATTGTATAATAAATAAAAAATAAATTACTTATGGGCTAACAAATAAAAACAGCTCATATATAATTTTAATATTTTATTATTAAGAAACAAATATATTACTAAACATTTAATATATTTTTTCATATTATTTTTATAATTTTCCGTCTGTTTATTTCTCATTAACGAAGTATATTCACATTGCAGAATATAAATAAAATTAAATTATCAAAATGTAACTGGATAAAATTATAAATATAAACAAGCTTAGGATTATGTTAATGCATATGTAATAAAAGTAATACAAAATCGAATGATTTAAAAATTTTTAGCATAAATATTTAATTATTATTTTTTTCTTCTAATTAGTTGAAAATAAATTTATAATGTGTATTTCGAGTTTCTTTACTCCGATAGTAAAAGATAGTAAATTATAACTTTGTTTTTAAAACTTTAATATTTAGCTATGTAAAAATTTTCTGATTCTCTAAAATTGTCTATCATATTCTGCTTTTATTAAATTTTTATTGATGTACAAATTTTATTTTAAGAACTCTGCAGTTTTACAAATAAACTTTGTTCACTTCAGTTATTGTAATCATATTTAAAGGAACTTACTATTTAAGCAAGTATTTTTTTAATTATTCATTTTATTAAATGTTATTGAATCGTAAAATATAAACATTTCAATTTATATTTAAAATTTTTAAACGACATATTAGAGATAAACTCTTCTTTGAATCGATTTATATGTTATTTATGCTTTTAATGAATATAGTATAATTTTATATGTTCACATAACCTCAGATATAATATTCAACAAAATTTTGCAGAATTAATCTTTGTTTTCGATTTAAAAAGTAATGCAAAGTTTAATATTAAACTATCAAATACTTGTTTAATAATATAATCATAGTCTATATTTAATAGAATATTGGAATTTTATAATAAAATAATCATTATTTCTATTAGAAAAAACTTTTTTGATAAAATTGAATTTAAAAAATATAATGACCTGTGTAAAAATTCTAACTTTGAATAGAAATAAAATTTATTCCTAAATTTCCTAAATCAACTAACGTAAATTTACTTAAAAACAAACAGATATGCATTA
Organism: Dolichoris vasculosae; assembly: GCA_018907195.1. Taxonomy (NCBI): domain Eukaryota; kingdom Metazoa; phylum Arthropoda; class Insecta; order Hymenoptera; family Agaonidae; genus Dolichoris; species Dolichoris vasculosae. The sequence continues at coordinate 15,205,902 of JACCHY010000002.1, read as the reverse complement.
TATTTTTGTATCTAATTTTTTGTAATATTTTCAATACAATAATTTAAACAAATAATTTACTTCTACATCGTGTTTATCATAAAATAATATATTTTATATAATTATTATTATATAATGATCTATTACATAATTTATTGTATAAATCAAAGTTTTATGAAATATTTGTGCTAATATATCTTATATAATTCGATAAGATTATACAATATATTGGTTACTAATATTTCACTATAAAAAAGGAAAATAATTGAAGAGCATTAATAATATAAATACACTTTTTTTATAATCCTGATTTCTTTAAATTCATTTTTCATTAATTATAAACAAAAATTTATACAAGAAACATTTTAAAGGATTATGATACATCATTTATTGAATAAAATTTCCAACTAAAGCAATGAATTCAATTGTAATTGATAAGAAGCATAAGAAATGTTAAGTATTATATTTGAATTAAAACAGTTATAATTTTTATAAATCGTGTTTATAAAAGTAAAATCATAATGAAACATAATGTAATAATATTTTAACGCCTTTTCTGTTAATTTGTATTCCTAAAAACACGTAAAAATTGCTAATAGGTGAATAATTGTAACTTTTATTTAAAATTTTTATAAAATCTTTGTACTAGTAAAAATTGTTTTTATAAAAATTTAATTGATGTTTTCAACAAAATATTTTTTCCTAGTAATTGTTAAATACAATTATATAAATAAATATCTTAATATAATTGTTAAATACATTAAAACTATTAAATACAATACATTAAAATTATACAGACTTTACCTAACTGAGATATGCAATTTTTAATTTATTGGATAATTATTTATTCTTATCTATTAGAAATTTGCATTATAGAAATCAACCTTTAAAAATCTGAATTTGTTGCACAATTATTTTTTAATTTATAGTAAATATCTTTGAGTGACTTAAATTTAAATTATTTATATATTTTTATGGATTAGATTTGTTTTATTGATATGTTGATGAGATTAATACTATTTTACTATTTACAAATACTAAATATTATGATTAAAAAGATACAACGAATAAAACAGACAAAATTGTTTATGCCATCTTAATTTTGCAAATATATATAGATCTGAGACACTTTAGAAAAATGTATTAAAAACCTCATATTTATAAATTTTATTTCCACAAACTTTTAGTTCGATTTTAAAATTGAAATTATTTCTTTAAGTTGTAAATTAAATATAAAAGTATAAATATTATCAAATTTGATGAACATATAATGTAATTTATTATATTAGACAACAGATAAAAAGATTTATATCGTATAATTCATAGCTAAAATTAATATACAAAACTTTATTTGTGATTATATTAATTACGTTATAACTATTATATTTGTTGATACTTACCTTGAACATATTCTAGCCACTCGTTATAAAATAAACCGAATAAAGACAATATTTTCTAAATGTCTGTAATTTAAAAGTGCGATGTAAAATATACATTTTTCTCCTTTTTCTAAATCGTAGTTTTATTTAATATTAATGATAATGAATTCTAAATCTTATATGCCATATTTTCCAATAGATTGTTTAAATTATTGAATATATCACATATTGTTATCACAGTAATATTTAAAATATTGATTTTGAAATGAAATAAGTTTTTTCAAACTCATTAGTTAATCTTACATAATGCTGGTAATTATTTTTTATACATCAAATGAATAATTGGACAAAGTATCGAAATAAATTAAACGGATTTAAGCGTAATATTTTAAAAACCCTTCCCTATAATTTTGACTCGCAAGCTTTACATGACAGTATGTAAAATATGTAAGTAGAAATATAAGTTCAAAACGAATGATTTCATAAACCATAGAATTTGTAAAAAAAACACTTAGAACTTTTCAAACATGTGTTAATATGAATATTAATATAATAGATAAGAAAGCGAGTTTAGTAAAGCTGTTTATGTATATCTGAAAAGATATTATACATATTGCGTGTTTTGCAACTCTATTTTCTTGAGTTTTCGGAAAAGTATATCTTTACTTTGTATATTAATTTTACCTTCGTGCTTATTATAATAGATAAATTCATAAAATCTTTAAATAATTGAATGTTATTTATTGATTGCTTATGAAAAAATATAACATTTTCTTAACAACGATAGTAATCGTATTAATTAACCCAAATAATCTACTTAAACTATATATGTATAATATATGTATAATAACTAATCTCATATTTCAATATTAACCCTGGAAAATTTACTGCTTATAAAAATATTGTTTTTATACTTATATATTTTTATTAGTAAATTTATAAAATAAATATTTAATCTGTGTGTATAAAATTAATTTCTAGTAAAATAAAGAAATCATTCGAATTGAAGTTGTATAATTGAATAATATGTATATGTATATATGCACATATATACACAAATATTTAATTTTTTTAAATTTTTCTTTTGTTCAGAAACCTAAAATTATACTTCATATTTTAATATAAAAAACAGACATCAGATATTCTCCAAATTAATTTTAATTGTTTTTTTTAAATAATTAAGTATATTATATATAAAATTTACACAAAAGAATTTAAATGTTATTAATAATAATAATATTATTAATAATTAAATTAAATAGGACTTATTTTACTTAAACATAAAATAGATTTTTCATGGTATAAAATCTAAAATTTGCCGACTTCATTCATGTATACCTTCGGATGATAATGCAGATATTCTAACATATTCACAAATGTTAAAATAATTAAAAATTTTATCTGTAACAGTTCATCCAAATAAAATATAATTTAATATTAAATCTGAAATAATATATTAGCTATAACTTTTATAATAACTAATTCAAATTCTAGCTGAGATACTATCCAAACAGATTTATATATAAAAATATTTAAATTTATCTATTTTTTTGCATACGTGCAAAGTTATAGATTTTTATACTATTTTCCTAATTAAAATATTTTAGAAAGTATGGTTATACTACAAACATTGTCTAAAATGTCGTTTCTTTTAATATTTTCTATGAATAAAATAAATTATAATGTTTAAAGAAAGAATACATTATTCAGGATTTCAAGAAACATACAAATTTTTTACGTTAAAATATAAATTGCAATATCTTCTAGTTTTGTATTATGTATTTAGTCTTTGTGAGATAAATCAAAAATAGTATTACAAATTTTATAAATTATTATACAAACTAAAAATATACGAACACAATAAAATTTGATGTGATTCTTAAATATAAAATAAGAAACGTGATATTTTTAAACTAAGGCTATTGATAATCATTCAAAAACTTATTTTCTTCTATCACTTTTTATATAAAGCTACATTTAAAAAAAATAATATTCTCACTTATTAAATATTGATATAAAAATTTTAATCTTGAAAAATAATATAATTATGAATATTAAAAAAAGCTGGAAGTAAATTGTAATTTGTTAAAAATAGTATTTTTACATTTTATCAAATTAAAAATAAGAATTTTAAATGTATCATAATTTTTAACCATTGCTATTTATAAAAAAATGATATACTTAGAAACAAGAAAGACAAAAATATTTACGTTATTATATTTATTTATAGTATTATAAATTATTTGATAAGTATATACATTTTATTTTATTTTATAATACATGACTTGATATTTTATTTTTGTATAATATATTTAGTTATTCCGTGTAAAAAAACTGATATAATTTTATATAATACAAAAAAAAATATACTGTCTTATTAAATTGAGCAAGAAAAGACATTTAATTATATTTTATATAATATAATAAAAAAATAATACACATTTAGCGATTAAAAATATTTTATTCGAGTAAATATTTTAATAAAAAATAGATTTTTACAATGCAGTTCTTCTACTTTTTACAAAAATTTTCTTAATTTACGTTGTAATACGATTTAGAAAATATATATTCATCATACAATTTTGTTATTCATCAGAACCATATTATTATTCATCGCGATTACATTTTTTATTTTTTTGTAATATTAAACATCACTTTGAGTACTATATGTTTTTTTTATTAAAAATGATTTTTATATAAAATATTTATTATAAATATAAGTTATTTAATAGAAAATTTATATTTATATCGAATATTAAAATTACATGAAAAATATATTATAATTCACAATGTATTGTTTTATTTAAAAAAATTATTATACTTCTACTTATAAAAATTTCGCTTTTCCATAAATGTATTTTAATACACTCTATAACAAGAGCATAATTTTTTTCTGAACGTATTAATTTGTATACACTGAAACTTCTTCGTGCATTAAAAACAATAAACAGGACATATTAATATTGCTTTCATTTTTTATGATGCGCCAATAAATCATTGATGTAATACAGTTATATAATGTGAATCATGATTTTTAAGGAAATTATATATCTGCAAACATATATATGTATATAAATTTATATATATATGAATTAATGTATGTTTGTATGCATGCGAGAAGGCATGCATTTATGTAAGTGCACAGCTTAGTATGATTGCCTATGTGTATGTTTCTATGCGTGTTACTTGTGTTTCTATATGTATAAGCACATTATTTTCTGCCTATCTGTTTCACGCAAGTTTTACCTCACATTTTTTATAACTCCGATTTAAAAATAGAATTCGATTTATATTTTATTATTGTATACAGAATAGCTTGTAATAATTCTATATTTTTATCGAATATTTTAAAATATTTACAAACATTAGAAAAAATATCAAAATTGATGTATTTTATTAATTACTTTTGTTAAAGATAACTTATAACGTAATATGTAAATTGTAAAACAAATCATAGATTGTATCGGTCCATATTCATAAAATCGGACCTTTATAAAAAATATAAGGTAATCGTTAAATTTTAATTATTTACGATTGGCGATTTTTATATACCAAACAATATATTTCTTCTATTCAGAATTGCACAGTTTATTAATAGTATACTATCATTTAATTTTTCTTTAACGAATAAAATGTTTAGAAATTCATACTAGTAACTTTCACGGATAAATTTGAATCATAAAATTACTTTTTCAAAACAGTTACTGAATTTGGTAACAAAATTTTTTTGCAAAAAGAAATACTGTAATCGGGAAAATTATCAATAATCTTTATCTTGTTCGTGATCGTCAATTTTTTGAAGCGCAACCTCGTACGGTTGCTTATTTTTTACTCTCCTATTATAACAGCTGGTAAAACATGTGTCACCTTTTCCAAAATTTTCCCCGTCCTCCAAAGTTTCTGGCAACGATTGATTTAGAGTTTCAGGTAAATGTAGGGACAAATATCCTGACAGTATTGAAATTATTCCAAACAACGTTGCAGGTATAATCGGATTCAATGAATCTAATAACATTATCATAGGTGTCAACATTCCACTGAGTCGAGCCGACATTGCACTGATACCCAGTGCTGTATTCCTTAAAACAGTGGGAAACAATTCACAAGTGTAATTATAAATACCAGCGAAAGATCCTGAAATACAAGCCTTGCCGAATAAAACAATTATAGTAATGATCGTTCCACTACCGGAAATACTTTTGGGAATAAAGACAGCAATAATGCAACCTAAACCACCAATTATCATTAGTGTACTAATTAGGCCTCGTCGTCCAGTTCGGTCCATAACCAACATAAGGAATATGTAACTTGGTATCTCGACTAGTCCACTGAGAAACATCATGAAAAAAGGATTCCCTACAAGACTGCCTGTATTCAAGGACAAACCATAATAAACAATAGAGTTAGCAAACCAATTAAAACAAACATTAAGCGTTCTCTTTCGTAAATTAGGTGTTCTGAAAAGATCCGTAGCATTGTATGCTCTTTTTACACTTATTTCTTGTCCTTTGACTTTCGAGGTATACTTTTGAACGTTTAAAATCACGGGTGTATTGTTTATACGTAAGGCCTTTTGAACGATTGCCAACGCCTCGGCTTTACGATTATGAGCCCAAAGCCATCTGGGCGATTCGTCCATTAACCACCAGTGACCTATGAGCAAAGCACTGTGCAATCCGTAAATGATCTGCAACCAAAATCTATCTTTGATGAAATAACCCCAGACCGACACCAGCATGAAACCGATCGCAAAACATAACTGAAAGATCACTCCGCAAACGGTCCTCTTGGATGCACCGATCAGTTCCATGGATAGCACGAAACCAGTTATGTAAGCTCCTGCGGAACCAAAGATTCCATAACAGAAACGAAATACGAGAAAGGTGTAATACTCCGGGATAAGAGCTACGGATACGCCAAAAAATAATTGTGCTATAGATGATATGTAAAATATGATCTTGCGACCGTATTTATCGGCCATGGATCCCAAACTAACAGCGCCACAGAAAACTCCGAACATGTACATCGACTGAGCCAAGGCTTTCATCCATCGTCTCGAGCAAACGAAATTCCATTCCATGCCACGCGACGATTTAAAATACGTAGTGTCGTAACTCCACGAAGTGCATTCTTGGATCTGATTTTTTGTATCCAAATAATAACAACTGTCGATCGGACGAGGTAGACTAGTGTTGCTAGTGAAACCTGGTACATCGCAGAAATGTGGAGGCACGGCTGCGACAGTGACGAGAGTCATCATGTGAAGTCCGGCGGTGAGAGCGCCAAGTATATGAAGTAAGAACTGCATCTTCTGGTATTTACCGAATTCGCCGAGGTGCGACATCACCTCGTCGATATCCGACAGATTTGGCGCCATTTTTCAACTTTTTTCTTACTTCGGTGACTGTAAGCGTCTTCGATGAGATCGATGCTCTCTGAAAAATTTACAAGGATTCTGAAGATAATTATTAAGCATATATTGGTTTTATAGAAAAATTTGAGTCACAGTGATGTTATTATTGCTCGATCTCTTTACTAACTAACGTATTTCTAACTAATGTATTTCTGGTAAAGGTAAGAAGCTAAAAACGCAGTGACTTTTCATAAAATATGATCATAAAATATGGCATAGATACTTTATGATAATATTCTTAAAATTTTTATAATAATTAGATAAATTATTTTATTAAAATTAAAAATATAAAATAATAAACCAATAAGATAAATTAATTTTATTAAAACTTGGATATGTATAATTCAATAATCTATTGGAATGTTGTAAATTTGGATATATGTATAAATGTTATTTTATAGTTTTTCACAATATTTTAATCAATATTTTTAATACAACATAATAGCATATCGAATATAATATTGATCTAAAGTTCGTATCTAATGTATTTTAAAGTTATTAACAGTTTTATAAATAATTTTAATTTTTATAAATAGTTTTAATTACTTGAAAAATGAGCAAAATTACTATTTAACGTATACTTAAATTAAATTCATTATAATTAATGTTGACTTCACATGAATCCTTTTGATATCTCATTATATAATTAGAAATATATTTAATTATTTCATTTTATCTAAGTTTGATATTATATTTTCGTATAAATATGTATATATAAACACTATATATAAAAAGTCAGTATACTTAAAATCATTCGGTCGTTCAATTAACTCACCTTATTTGAAAGATCAGAATTTACGTATAACTTCGTTTTTTGATTTTCTGAGATTGTCTCAATTAAACTTGTGTAACATCTATCTATCGAATTTTATAAACGAAGGATGTTACTGCTGTCAGATGTACTGCATATATTATGTATTTTAAATGATTAACCATATTCTGACTTCTAATGGTTTTCTAGATGCATATTTCGTGTTCTTGATATGTGCACTTTATCTTAATCTACAAAATATAAAGATTCTATATTATTTATATATAGAATTTATATTCTCGAGTACAAATTTATACAATAGATGAGAAAAGGTGAACAGAGAGAAAAGGAGATGTTGAAACTTTAAAAAGTTAGTGTCTACCTGATTGGCAATTAACGTAGAAATCACATATTTCGTCAAACTATTTATTTTTAAACACTCAAACATAAGTGAAAGTTTAAATTTTATAATGATATTTTATATTAAAGTGTAATTTTAATTGATCTCTGAAAACGAATAAAATAATTTCTAATTAATTATAATCTATGGAAAAAATTAAGAAAGTTAATATTGATATAAACTTATGATCAATTAAAAAAATTATCAGCTAATAAAATGGAAACGTTTTGTATATTATTAGGTTATGTAGTTAATATAATAATAAAAAAAAATGAAATTGAAGAAACGTTTTTCATTTTAATTCACAACTTCTACAAATTATATGTATAAAAGGAAGAAAAAAATAAAAATGCCAGTTTTCCATCGCATATAATATTATGTTTCTTACTTTTACCTCTAAGCTTAATTTATACTTCAAGTTGAAATTATACATGTAATTTTATTTAAATAATTACATTTAATAGATATTTCCAAGGCATAATTAAGAACTTAATAAAATAAAACTTAAAAAAGAAAAGTGTTTTTCTTAATTATATTTTAACCAAAACGATTGAAATAAAAATTTGAAACATAATCAAAATAAAAACATAAAAATATATATATAATTTCTTTACATAAAAAAACACTGTAAATTCCAGTGGCATGTTATCATCTACAAATAGAAGAAAAGGATATCATATTACTTTTATCAAATTTTGCAAAGTTAAATGCTTTCAAATTCTTCAAAATTGCAGGAATTTTATTTGCTACAATGAAAAGCTCACGCGAGATGAATTAATCTATATTTTGACCTGTAGGTCAAAGAATGCTTCTCATTGTCGCGATTGTGTCATTTTTGATCTCCTGGAATACAGCCAGAGACTTAACCGCTCGATTAAAAACGTTTACGTTAATAGAGCATTGAAGTTTCGCGTAATTGCATGCATCATTAATGTCATCTAAACTTAAGTAACTAATGAGTGGGCCAAGCGTGAGTTCACGTGATATTCTGGATAAGTTCGATAGATTAAAGTTGCTGAGAAAAATTATTTAATTTAAATAATTTTAATTTCGATTAATCTTGTAAATATAAATTATCGTGGATTATTTATTATCAATTCAATACTATTCTGAAATCAAATGATTTTCAGATATTTTTTATTTTAAGTTTTTAAGTAAAACTGTAACAAAATTTTTAATTTATTTTTAAAATTTGGATTACTGATACTTAAATAAAATTAATACTTAAAGCATGATGTGGTAAGATGGAAATATTTAGAGAGGAAAGTATTAGAACTATAAAAAAATTTTCATCATTGATAATGTTTCTAATCAAAATAAAATCCTTTCCTATATAATTTTAATACTTCTTTTTTAATTAAATATATTAATTCTTATAAAATATTATTTAACGAAATTCTTTTATTCTATCGAAGGTTTAAAAATAATTCTTCACGATTCATTAAATGTGTCGATAAACTCTCAATAATATAAATATTAAATCATTTCTAGTAAATTTATGATAAAAGATAATACAGTTAAATCTTACTATCAAATCTAATAATAGTATTATTAATAATATTCAAATATGCATGAGAAATAATATATTGTAATAGATATGAAATAAAATTATTATCGCGAACTCTTAATTATAATTACATTTGTTAACATTTTATTTAAAAAAATTAAAGTATATTTATTTACTTTAATACAAAATATCAATAACTATGGAACTAATCTTTGATTCTGCTAAGAAAATATAAGCTTATTACAAATGATCCTTAAGTTTAATATTTCCAAGTCAATCAGTTTTGTCACGCTTTAACTTTTTCATTTCGACTTTACTTCCTGTCAATTTCTACTATATTTATTATTACTAATTGATCATGTGCTGAAGTGTTACTAAATCTATTATTTCTTGATAATTAAATATTTCTTTAAATAATATAGCTGAGAAATATTTAATTATTATAAAGATCAATTGAATTTTACCGCTAGAATTAAAACACATTTAATTTAATATTTTTTTCATTGTAAAATTAGATTTCGATATAAGTAAAAAAAAGTTTTTTTTATACAATTAAATCAATTCATCATTCACGTATCAATTAAAATCTTAAATTTAACAAGCATGAAATTATTTATTTATTTGTTACAATTTATAAAATGTTACTAAAAATATTTTCTCATTTTAGTTATTTTATAACACAATCATAAAACTTAAAACATACAATATAAAAAATGTCGAGTAATAAAAAATTTTGCATACATTTGAAATAAGTGCTTAATTTGTAAATTATATTTTCTAAATTCAAGACACAATATGTAAATATGATACGATTAAAAATCTTATTCTCCATATAAATTATACATGTAATAAATTTGAAATAAATACAGGAGTCACGAGTTTATTTCTCGAAAGACACCACTGGTCTATCAAACGGTGGTAGTATAACTTGCGTGATAAGTACCGTTGGTGATCGGTTTATCAGTCGTGGACACATAATCGGCTATTGTATAGTTGCATATCACGGAAAGAACATTCACGCGACGGAGATTTTTACCACAAGGTCATCTTTGCAAACATTGGAACTCTGAAATCGGCTCGTGCACTTGGTCCCTATATAAGCCACGATAGAAAGGAATGCGTTTGCGTAGTCGAGTAGTCGAGTAAAGAATTTTATATTGTAATTATCCATTTCCCGACACTTTTTACCTTTTACATTTGTCCGAGAAAAATATCGCAATATCGCAACGAGATCATAAATTCAATATTTAGAAGTTCTAACGTTACATTAGGAAGGAAATCTGTGTTCTGTTTTATACTGTATATAAAAAGACTTAACATATATTAGTCGAATAAATATCTAAAATATAATTTATTTTTATCTCGTTCTCGTACAAAAACATAAAAATTCTCGATCTTCTGGTGTGACTACATTACTTAATAATACAAGATATATAAAAAGTATTTAGTACAGATTGAGATTTGGATGAGAGCGAATGGTTAAAATAATTATCGTTACTTATATAAATTTTCAGTAAATTACGTTAATTTCTGGATTTTGAGGATATAATAAAATACCGCGTTACGTATCTTCGAATATTTTTTTATTAAATTATTGATACCATGGTTTTGTCGGTCATTGCGATACGAGAGAATAAAATAAATACTCGTTCGTAAGAGCTTCAAGTTTAAGTCCCAAACGAAATAATTTATTGTTTTATTTTTGATATCGACTGCGCGAAGTTTATTATTATACCGAAAGACACGCGACAACTGCAATTAAATAAATTTTTTAACCGGTAAATTGAAATTTAAATGGATAATACATTCGCGTAAATCATATTATTTTGATAAAGCTTATTAAAAAAGAAGTCAACGAAAGTATTAACGATGAAAAAAAAAACAACTGTATTAATTTCGAAACGAGTATACTCATTAAAAAAATTTACATAATAAATTTATACGAAAACATAAATATTGATGAGAAATGGCATAATAAATGACTAAGAGAATGCATCGGGTACGCATAAATTTTAAATACATTGTCTACTGTCTTCGTATCACTCACTCGTGAAATTGGTTAAACAATCGGAAAGTAAAATCATAAGCTAAGAAAAAAATAATGCGCTTATACTTGATCGAATTATCGTACACTTATCGTTTAATCGTGTAAACTGTAACTCGCTGATTGACTCGCTAAGCGTAACTTGAGCTCCCGGGAACTAAAACCTACCGCAAAGCGAAAATGGAAATATCCCAGAGTAAAAGTGATAAAAGTGATAGGAGATACAAGAGTGATAAAAGCGAGCACTGGTTCTGGTTCAAGGAAGAACTGACCGGGGATCTTATCGATCACGAGCACATGATCCGCTTCTGTGGGTTTAAACAAATGAACTGCGTGGACCGCCGGTCGCGCGTTACTACTCACGTCTGTCTCAAACTGCGGTTACGTTCGCTCCTTCTGCTCCGGCTTTTGGAGCAGCGGCGGGGATCGCCTCGGTCGTACCGCGACGCTCCATTGCACAACGAATGCGCGCGATGTTCCTGAAAAAAAGAGGAAGGCCGTTGTGCCGTTGAACCCGCGAAGCCTACGGAATCCGCGGGTCTACGTAATCGAGGATGACTGCGTGGACTGCGTGGACTGCGTGGACTGCGTGGACTACGTAGACCACGTAGACTACGTAATCGCCGAAATGACAATCGGTCGCTTTCAGCTTCTCCGAGGCTCTTCTCCGAGGCTCTTCTCCGAGGCTCTTCGCTCTCGCTCGAAACCAGGACCGCATCCAGAGCGACGATTCGCCCCTTTCAGTTTCCGCGTTTTCAAATTATTTCGCTCCGGTTCCGATAACGTCTTGTTTGCTTTAGAATTTTTTCCGATAATTAGCGGCAATGTCAAACGTTTCGCCGGCGTTACGTTTTCCTATTAGGATTCATTGTCAAATTCGTCGCTATATTCTCTTTTTTAATCTTTCTTTATTCGATTATCTGCGGTTTCACTATAATTAGGAACGAAAACACGATTAACCGCGACACTCGCGCGAGAAGATTGATACCGTAATTATGTAATATTCTGAGAAGCATTTAATCTGTTTCGTACTTGGTATTAATGTAAGTATTGTTAACATTGGTATGCTGATAAAGACGGCCGATAAATTTGATACAGCGATAAAAGAATCAACGACATGGAATAGTATAAATTATTGTGAAAACTATAAATTATTTATCTGTGTTCGATCAAATTTTCAGTTTTCTTTTCTAGAAAAATTCAATCGCTGTTCGAATGTAAAATAGTCTTTGCAGACTGTTACATAAAAGATTACAATTCACGAATCGTTCATAAATGCATGATCGATTCTTATTGTACGTAACTTTTATTTTTAATTTTTAATTTTTAATTTTAAAATGAAGATCAGCAACGATTGTACTTTCAATTTCGATATTTTAAATATTTTTGAAATTATAATAAAATATTAAAATAAAATTTTTCTAATTATTTGCAAACAATTTATACATAATAAATCATTTTAATTTCAACTTATTCTTATTCGAATTATTATTTTTAGTTCTATTATTGTAATTGTTTATGCTGTTATTATTATTGTCATCAAATAAAAAAATTTGATTAAATTTTAATATATTCACCTAAATATTTAATGATACAGTGGTATTAAAACCTTAACGATAATTTTAACGTTTAAAAATTGTAAATTTTTGGATGTTGAGGCAGTAAAATATATATTAATTAAAGTAAAATAAATATATATTAATTATATTGACTTTCAATAATATCTTTTAAATTAGAAATACCTAAAATTTCGAAAAGCTTCAATTTATTTTCATAATCGTTTATAATGAAAATAATTCTAATAACTGTCTTTTTGGAAATTAATTATAATATTATTTACAAAGAAGTATTTAGATAATTTAAAAAATTCTTTTAAATGAAAAGTAAAGTTGAACAGAAATTAAAATAATTTAAATTCAAAATTTAATCCTTTTATGACATTATATAAATAATAAAACAAAAAAATATTTTTTTCACTTTTAAAATATTCATTAAAATATAACTAAGTAATTCATAATACTAAAGTTTAAAATTTTATTCAAATTTATTCCTAACATTGGCAAATTAAGAATATTTAGTTAAATCTTAAAATGCTTTAAGCGATAATCATAGTTATTGTATATTTTAAAAATCATTTTTAATCTATTTTTTTACTTGTAAATTGTCGATAAAAAAATGTTATGTTAAATTATTTGATTGACAATACTTATTTATTTATTGTAAAAATATTTTTTTCGCATAACTAATTAAGTTGATTACATTATTTTGAAAATATTACATCTAATTCAAATTTTAATGATTTCTAAAGTTTAATATAAAACTAGTTTTACGTTATTTGTTTCTTTATTAGATACTATAAATGTGTTGAATAATTTTAATTTAAATAAAATTTCTTTTTAATTAATACTAATTTTTATAGACTTGTCAATAAGATTTTAGAATAAGATATTAAAGTAATAAAAAAATAATTGTCACAATTTATGGTTCAAAATTTAATTTCTAAATAAACGAATCAAATTAATTCTTTTCAAAGTAATTAAAAATAAAAACTATTCTACTACATACAATATATTGAAGAAAAAATCATCGATACTACTCTAATTTAAATTAGTTTTTTTGTAATTTAATTTAATTTTTATAAACTTTAATTTGATTTCTAATGAAATTAATAAATAAATTTAGTCACCAAAGTAAAAAAATTAATAATAAATTAAATAATTTAATAAAAAAATGTAGTAATCAACAAAATAATAAATAATAAAATTATAAAATAAACATCCTTTTATAATATCTCCGTTGATTATAAATTGAGATTGAATTTTATGATTTTGCTATAATACTTATTTCAAGCTTATATTTTATATATATATACAAACATTAACAAAAGTTTAAAGGAGAATTTTTATAATGCCTCCATATAATTTAAGATAAAAATTTAACATTCAACTAGTGTTATAATATAAATTATGTAAAACTAAAACAATATATATTTTTTATATTATATTTATTTTAAATAAACGCGACATGAAAAGAATAATTAAATGTAATTTTTTTAAATACTTAAAACTTTGATATATTTTTTTAATTCATAATCATAAAAGTATTTTGAATTCTAGATAATTACTTGTTAAATTTTTGTTGAAGTTTTATTGAAAATCTTTAAAATGAAAAGAAGACTATTACAAATATTGATAAGATACTTTATCGAAAAAGGTAGTTTCTAATATAAAAAAAATTTGATTTATTTATTATTCATGTTACATTTTAAATTAAAGTTAATTTAATTCAATTTTAATATTTTAGAATTTATTTATAAAAATTGTATTAAATTTTTTAAATTCTTGCATTCATTTATTTAGAAATTTTCAGTTTACATATAAGATAAATATAATATATTGTGAAATTAAAATTTTATATTTTCTTGTAACTAAACATACATTTAAATTTTCTTTGAGAAAGTTTAATCATTTATAATATTAATAATAATCTCACAAAATATTTTATTCCAATGTAATATATATGCAATATTAATTTAGCTACGGTAAAAATGTTTTTTTTATGTTTTATAAATTATAAAATCATATAACTTTTGTATAAAGAAGAGGAATAATAAAATTAACTAAAATATTAAATAAAGCGATTCATAAATTTATCTTAATAAAGTTATCTTCAAAAGTTTTAATATTAGATAAAAATAAAAATATATTTTATTACATAATATTTTGATAAAGTAAAAATATTTTTATAATTATATGTCATATAAATATTCCTTACTTCACTAAATCGTAAAGTTTCTTTCACTTATAGATTACAAAATAATTATTTGAAGTTTCTTAATTAATGAATTGCGCAATATGAAATTGAGAAATATAGAATTGAATCAATAAAAAAAATCATAATTTTACAAATAATCTGAAAAATATTTTCAACGTAATTAGATATAATTAAATTTCTTTTATTTCTTTTATTTATTTATTGAGATAATTAAAGCTACAGTATCTTAATAATAAAAATAAAATTTTTGAAATACAACTTTTTCAGATTGGATTGAAGAAAATTTTATTTTTATAAAAAAGATTATTTATTTGAATTTCTAAAATATTAAATACGTACCAATTTTCATATTTTTTTTTATAGTAAAATTAATTTTATACTACCATCTATTTTTTCTTTATATATTTATCTCTAGATTTTATCGATGTTGTAAAATTATCTGTAAAATTAGAAATTCGAAACTAAGGTTCATTATAATATTAATATCAATTGACTTATAAAAAAATTATAAATTTCAAATTTGAATTTATCCGAAATAAAACGATTGATGAAATGTTTGGATTAGTAATTTTTTTTTAATTAATATATAATATATAATAAATAATCAAATTAGTTTAATTTTGAAAACAGTAATAATTTCATAAATTACTAAATATGCAGTTGATACTAAAATTTTGTAGTGATATAACTTCATCTGCTTTTCTATTTATTTTACGCGTTCGTCATCTCAGCATTTTAATTCAATACTATATCTTGATTTATATTTATTTACAAGATGTTATCTGCAATTTAATATAATAAATGAAAATAGTAATAAAAGCATGGTATCGAATTAAAGCAATTTAATTAACTTTTCGTCGATACTCAATGACTGGGTCTAATATAAATAAGACATTCACGCAAAATATTCTCCTCGTTATAACACTATTTAAAAGACGAATATTAAATAAATACATTATTGGAAAATGTATAATAGTACAATAATAATATATTCATCATCTAATTATTAGTCTAAAATCTACTTTTACTACATCTAATATATTAATATAACGTTTTAGGTTAGAGTTAAGATAGTATTTTTCATCGTTTATTAAGAGAATACATATTTTTCGTTTTTACCCGTAAAAATATATTTTCAATTGTATATAACTGTTTCATGATTAAACATTTTTAATAGTGTTCTTTATTATTTTTATATTTAGAATGATGATATAACCTAATACATATATTTTTTCAAATGAATAGATTTTTTAAATAGTTTATTGTACATAAATAATTTATCAATTAATCTCCTAAATTTTTCGATTTCAAATATAAAAGTTCTATTCGATTAATTCTTAAAATTCGTTCTTCTAATCTCTTGCAAAAAACAAGTTGAATTTAGAAATTTCATCCATATTTTTTTATATTGTTGTTTTTCAATTTATTTATTTCTGGGAAACTTCGAGTATCTCCGACATCGATTGATTCAAAGTTTCCAGTAAATTGAGTTATAAAAATCTTACCAGCATTGAAATTACTTCAAATAATATTCCACGTATCCTTGGATTCAAAGAATCTAATGATACAACTGTAGGGATTATTATACCACTAAAACCAGTGCATATTCATCCAATACCCAGTACCGATTTTCTAAGGACAGTTGGGAAAAGTTTACATGTATAATTATAAATAACAGCTGCGACAGTGACGAGAGTCATCATGCGAATTTGAACGGGTAGAAGACCAATTACACAAACTGAGAAATGCAACGTCCGATATTTACTAAACACTAAGGTGCAGAAACAACTCTTTAAAGTCGAAGTCAGTATTCATCAATTATGAAATTTATTTACTTTCTCATTTACTTTGTTAAACAGAAATGGTTTGTTCTTTGAACGATTCGATGTATGTTTTCAATACTGATGTTATCTAAAAATTCTACAAACATTGCGATCATAAAAATCAATGGTAGATTACTTTTATAGAAAATTTAATTTTATGGTCGCAATCTGATTTCAATTACTTTATAAAAATTTTTTCAACCGATTAAAGTTAAAAACTGTAAAAACTTTTGTAAATGTGAAATTTAAATAATATATTAAGAATAGAGTTTAAAAATCTGAGGGAAACATTACATATTAGCCTATTATTTGTTGGATTCCTTGTATTTGTATGCGAGCTATGCTATTTTCTAAAGTATGAAGTTATATTAAGAAACTAAAATATTATATATCATATTTACAATGCATTATTAATTAGAATCTTGTAATATTCTTAATACTTAACTATATATATATTCCAAGCTAAGTTATTTTGGTACACATATTTAGGAAAAATATGGTCTTATAAGTATATGTTGTGACAAACATTCTATATTATCTTTATGGTAAATAGATTATAAAAATCAGAAATGAAATCTGGTGTGAAAAACGAATTATTTCAAATACCCAAATTTATTTCCAACTCTATATATATAGAATATTATTCTAAATATTTCATTGTCTTAAAATACACAGAATGAAAAAAACGGTTTATACATTGATGTATGAGGACGAATACAAAACTGACGCTCGTAAAAACAAAGCAAATTCTCGACCTCGTAACGGTTTTCGTAAATGGTTCCGAGAATTCTCTCCCGAGTGTTTCGAAGTCCTGCAGAGTGAATAAACAGATACGTCGTATCGGTGGGGAGTTGTCCGTTCCAAGGAACCGACGGCACCCGGAGACGAAACCCTGGCACCGCGAGGAAGGGATGCATCCCCGAAATGCTTATAAAGGGAGCTTTCGAGCCGGAGTCGAGAAGCACGAGTCGAAAAGCACGAGTCGAGCCCCGACGAAGACGATAGACCCGGACGGAAGGAATGGGAAGAAAAGGGAGGGAAAGGGAAGGAAGGGAAAGTCGCCGGAGGAAGCGGATCGAACACTTCGATGCTGTGAGAAAATAGAAATCCAGAACTTGGAGGAAAAATCGAGGCCTCATTTTTGTCACTACAAACAAAATTTGTCTTTGAGAAGAAGACAGGAAACGACCTCAAGAAAGATCAAGGTTTGTCTTTTTTTCGCTCTGAACAAAATCTATTAAAAGAGGAATGGAGGAATAAACTTGAAAGAAAAATCGACGACTCTTTTTTATCGCTACGAGCAAAATTTGTCCTTGAAACGAATGGAACAAAGAGTTTGATAAAAGTCGAGTTTCCTTTCTTTTTTACTAAGAGCAAAATGGATCCTTCCATGGACAAACGAAAAAACGAATTTGAAAAAAAAAATCGCCCACTTTTTCTTTGCTACGTGCAAAAAATTTTCTTGAGGACGAGTAAACGAAAAAGCGTGAAACAAGCGGACTTAATAGTTTTCATTGCTACAAAATTGCATCCTTTTCTGGACGAAGAAAATAATTTACTCGAAGAGAAGATTAAAAGCTTCTTTTTCCGCTACGCGGAAAATCCATCCTTCTTAT
The DNA here is from genome assembly GCA_018907195.1 of Dolichoris vasculosae. Classification (NCBI taxonomy): domain Eukaryota; kingdom Metazoa; phylum Arthropoda; class Insecta; order Hymenoptera; family Agaonidae; genus Dolichoris; species Dolichoris vasculosae. The sequence goes on along the minus strand of JACCHY010000002.1, from coordinate 15,187,216 downwards.
GAAGAACGCAGAAAGAATGAAGAAACTCTATGAATTTAAAAATAACATAAAATAAAAAATTTTTAGCACTTGAAAAATTACTAGAAGCTTATGCAAATAAGTTTATACAAGAATAAATTTTGCTGTTCGGTAATAAATTGATACAACTTAATATTTATTAAATATATTATTCACTATTAGAATATTTGAATTATGAAAGTTGAACAAAGCATGAATGAATAGTAATATTTAATATAAAGTATTTATATTTGTAATAACGAAATACTTTTCATTAGGAACGTATTCGTGGCTTATACGATAGATAAGGTGTCATTTAATATTAAAAAAATTTCTAATACAAAATACTTAATTGCAAAACAGTTGCACTTGTTTCTTATATTCGATGTCCCAAAATATAAGTAAAAACAAGAGTAATTCGTTAAAATGGGTTACGATAATAAAGTATTATAGTTTCTCGTAATTGCACACAACACAACGTTAAGATTATTTTATTTAAACAAATATATCGAATGAAGCGTAAGCTTTTTTTATATACATTTAATAGAATTATATTGTATAAATTTTGAATAAATATTCTTAAATGCCGAATAGTGACTTATTCGATTTTATAATATAAAACTTCGATTTTCAAAGTAAATACTTAAAAATTATAAAAAATTCATTAGAATATTTATTAGTAAAATTTTTTATCTAAAACTTTAGCTGTTTGAAATTATATACATATATATATATATATATCTGTATTTAAAAAAAAATACTATGTTCCAATCTTGTTATTCTAAATAATTTATTGCCAGTTTTAATAATTGGTAAGATTAATTACAAGTCAAGTTGTCAAGAACGTCAATAACTAATGTATGATTCAAAAGTACCAAGGATTTAAAAAAATATAGGTCTTAGCGTGTTGTTGATTACTCCGCTATTCGTTTAAAGTTAACTCGAAAGGGATGTTGTCGCGCGCAATTATGGATAACTGAACATCCTCGTAAATATGAGTATATCGTGGTATGAGTGTGCTCGAGTATATAATTGACTTCAATTGAGCCTGACGATGTCATTTTAAATGTGTATTCCTATATGCACTACTATTTAAATACAGATTCCTTAGTAGTCGATTAGCTTTTGTGCAATACGAAATGAGATATGGTGTATATAACGTGGAACGCGTTTACACACACGACATTTACAAATATATCGAGGGCACAACTTCGTGCAACACCTAAATGACAATGAAAATCGGAATTACATAAGTGCGTACATTTGTGATTTTGTTCTAGTGAACTATTTTTTCACATTCGTGATTTGTCGTAACACTTTCTCTGTGCACTTGTGCTATTGTTCGTTTTAAAACGAATAGATTCTGGAATTGGAATTCAAATTGTATTCCATGAAATTCTTTTATACTTGATGATTTACGAAGAAAAAATATCGATTGCATTTTCTAAATTAATTATATAATATTATGACCAAACATCTAGTTATAAACAAAAAATACTGATTTTTAAGTATGAATACTACTTTTGTATTTTTTATTGTTTTTTAAATATTATGATATTCTAATTGCAATATCGCTTATTTAGAAGTAAACATGCTTTTAAAGTAAAAGTAATTTTATTAATATATAATCTTTTTAAAATAACAATATCTATACGTACTTAAAAAAGGAATTAATACCTGAAATTTTATGTGAAAAATGTATGCATTCGTGCCTTCTATTATTATAAAAAATAAAAAACATGTAAGTAAGAAAAAAGAAAAGTTTTGCTAATATAATTAAATAATTTAATATGTGATAAATTTATCATTGCGTTAACACAAACAATTCTATTTTGATTTACCGAATAAATTCAATTTATTTATAGTGTTTTAAATACAATAATAGAAATTTGCCTTTTTTAACTTCTACAAATCATGATTTAAACTATTCCTACAGTTTTATAAAGTAATGAACAACGTTATATACAAATCTATCCTCAAAATGAATTTCAAAAAATTAAATCAATAAATTATCATTTTATAAGAAACTAGTTAACTAGTAAAAAAACTAGTAAACTTTTGCATAAATAATTACTACACTGATATATTTCATATTGTATTTATAATAATACAATATATTTGATTTGATCAAGATTAATTATTGGAAAATCGTGTTTTTTTCATAATTTAACTTATTTATCTTCTTAATTCATTCATTATAAATATATACAAATTTTTTTATACAAATTCGTATATTTCTATAAATAAAATTATTTTACTATTGCTTGTACATGTATGATAAAAATATTGGAATACCAATTATAAAATTCAAAATTTAGTATTACTAATTAACTTAAACTATGATGATTTTTCTTCTTAATACAATTTTAAAAGTTGTAATTAAAAAAAACCAATATTTTTTAAAAATCAATTAAATGACGATGATAATTATTATTAGAATAAGAATATGTTGTTTTACATAATATTTTTAAATAGAATAAAAATTCATGCGAATATTGACTAATATTTACAGAATTAATAGAAATAACAGAATTTCATGCAATGTAAATAATATATATTAGGTTTCATTTTAAGTACTCGAGATAAACTCAAACCTTCTTTAATATAAATAGGTTTTAAATATTTACGTATAAAATGCGTATAAATAAAAAATAACATATCAAAAAAGTTTAAAACCTAAAATTTATTAAAATTACATTAAAAAATAAAACTCGTTTCTTCAATTTATTTTAAATATAATTTTTTCATCTAATTTAGAAAATTAAAATTACAATTTCTTAAAATATATAAATATGAATTTGTATGAAAAATTAATATATGAATAAATAATAGAATTATTTTTCCTTCAATAAAGTTCTATTTTTAAATTTCTTCATTACATATACTATTACTTTTATTATTAATAACTAAATTATAAAAAAAAAAGAAGAAAATATTGTCGTTCATTATATTCTGTGTATTCTTTCTTAATTTTGAATTTATATATTATTTGTGTATTAACTAATTTCTTAGATTTGTTTCTTGATTTAAAAACATCAAACAAAAATATTCTATTAAATATTTATAAATAGTTTCTTTTGTTCTTAAATGAATTAAAGAAAAAGAAATAATGGTTTAAGAAAATTCAGCGAATAAAATAACGAGTATACAATTTAAAATTAAAATTTTTCAACGACAAAGTTATATTTGGTAATGTGCTAGAACTTTTTAATATACCGTCTAAATATAATTTCAAAAAATAGTTTTCCAGTTTTTAATAGATAAATTAATTTTAGACATTCCTACTAATTATCTGAAAAATTAAGATAAATTAAATAATCAATTTTACTAGATGATATTAGAGAGTATGTATTTATATCTAAATTCAATTGTTGGAAAAATATTTATATCAATATTTTTTAATTCTAAGCATATATTTATACTCGTGAGATGACTGTGTAAATGTTTAAAATATAAAATAATATCCGGTAACATATTAGACACTATAAAAAGAAATGTAAATAATAAAATTTATATTAAGATTATATAACAACAAAATCCTCAAAAAGAAAATAAAGTCATGTTAACTATTTATTTCACATTTATTCATGCTTCTATAATCTACACCTTTTGTATACATTTGTGTCTAATGGAGCATGTAAACATATCACTATGAAATCTTATGCGTCATCCTATAAATAACGATATAATATAATCCAAGATTTGATTATCCACTTAAACATAAAAAACGTAAAGAGCTTCAATTTCAATAAATATCAAAATAATGGAATCGTATGAACTCCTAAATTTTTTAAGTATATAACAATAAAACATAATAGTTTAAGAATAAAATTTGTAAATAGTGTAAAAAATGCATAAAAGAATTTGATGTTCTTTATATATAAATTTTTATGTCAGCCTTTTATATACTTATAGACCAATAAAAGTGTAAACTCGAGAAAATTTGCATAAGTGTATGTACTGCATACAAAATATACATGTAAATCTAATATCATTTACAAAAGATTTATTTTCAAAAATGCTGGAAATTATTGTGATTTAAAAGACTATCGAGTATATAATTTAAAATTTAAAAACCAGAATCATAATAGCTTAGATATACAATAAATAAAAAATTGAAAATTTTTACAATTAAAAATAGAATAAATATTTAAAAATGTAAATGATACATGCTAATTAAATCACGTATGTCAATGAAATAATTTGGATACTTTCCTAAACAATTTCAGTGCGTAACGATGATACACAATTCAGATAATTAAAAAAAGGACAGGAAAAATGCATCTTCGTGTTAAAAAGATTAATTATAACAAAATTATAAATTTCTGCATTTCGTAACAATCGATATCCGTAGCACTGACTACATTGCAACGTTAAAAAGTCATTCTCGACATTCTCGATTCTGCTTACCCGGCGTTTATGCTCTCGACTTTCTTTTTTTTTACATCCAAGAAATGTCGGTTATTTTCGCATACGTTAATCTTGCACGCACCAACGAACCAATATCTAGAGAGAGAGAGAGAGAGTGAGAGAAAGAGAGAAAGAGAGAAAGAGTGACTGGACCGATTATAAATCACACGTTCTTGAAGTATCTAAAGATACTATTCTTTTTCTCTGTCTTCTTCATTTATATAAAAATGTGAAATTAGTTACAAATAGTCTGCAATATATTCACTTTTTTAATAAGGCGATGAAATTATTAAAAATAGATATTGACGTATAAATTATGAATCCTAAGATTGTTTAAAGTAGATTGAAAGATAATTTAAGTGATTTTATACTTCCACTATAGATATACGAATGTATTTTATAAAGCTTTTACCGATCGAAATTACATTTTTATTTGCGGTGCGATTTTTTATGTAAACTTATAAATTTTAAATTCAAAAATAAATAGAAAATTTTCTCTGTTCCGGGGATAGTTAATAATAACTACCGATTATGATTATGAAATAATTAATAATAAAATTGACATTATGTAGAAATAATTTTGAAAGATTTTAAAGATACACGATAATACACGATAAATAAAATATACTTTTTAACACTGACGAATTATTTTGCAATAAAAATAAAAAAAAAAGAAAATATAAATATAATACTATTTCTCGTAGTTATTAAAAAGACGATGAAACTGATAGGTATATCATTTACTTGGTAGATGTTAGCAGGCACAGAAGTATTCATGATGTTTCCGGATCGACTGTAGCAATGAACTAGTCAACAATCTCACTTTGAAATAAAAGAGAAAAGAGAAAAGAAAACACGTTTTTAAAGCTGAGTCTCGTGTGTCCTGTTAGCGTAAACGCGTAAATGCTGGATATTCTGCTCATATAATTTTCTTTTTCTCTTGAAATATAGTAGTAGGTGCAAATATATCTGCGCCTTGTTCACTCCTCATTCTAAATTCTATGCAGCTAATCTAATATGCTTAAATGGATTTGACAAAATGTCTTCTAGCTCACGGCCTTTGTGCAGGTCAGAAAAATTAGTTTACATCTCGTTTATGATATATGTTCAACAATATAAAAGCTTTTTTTTCATTTAGAAGAAAATTTTAAAATTTTTCGATTTTTAATACATATAACATTTTTAATGCGTATACTATCGGTATCTAAATTCAAAAAGCTAGAGAATCTCCGTTTAATATAAGATTTTAAAAATATAAATAATAATTGATTGCAATTATAAATTACATGTTAATTAAACTATAAATCGATTAAAATATAAATTAAGTACATTAGCAACAATTAAAATAATGAAAAAAAGAAATTACTCTGAAAAGATATTGAAAAATAACATTACTCCTAATGAAATTACCACTACATTTTTCTCCGTGCATTTGCACAAATTAAATTTATTAACTACATGTTGAAATTAAGCTAGCGTAGTTTCAGTTTAGTAATATAGAATTATAATTCTCATAAATATATTAATTATTTTTATCATTCGCTATAATAATAATGCGCGTATTAAATGAAATATTTCATTATATCTCGCGCATTTTTTAATTTATTCGAAGTAATTTTTTAGCTTAAAGTTGAAAATTTTTTCTTGGATTTGTTTCTTTAAAAATTATAAATGAAATAAAAAATTTTATGTTTAATCTTTTATTTGAGAAAATTTAAATTTGTTTCTGTTAAAAAACTAAAAAAAAAGAAAAGAATTATTTTCTAATATCAAAATATCTGAAATAAAGAACTATTATATATTTAAGCAGTTCTATGAAAACATGATCTGTTCTTTATTTGCTTATACTTTCATTGTACCAGTAATGAAATATCTACTAAATCATGAATGATAAAATATTATCGATGTATAATTATAAGTATAGATATTTTAAAACTGTATATAAATTCTTATTTGTATAAGTACATATTTCCGATTTTACTATTTCTTATTTCAAACTGGTTGAAAAAAATTATATGTCAAAGCAATACAATTGATTTTAAATTTGATTTTGCTGCTCACGGTTATAAAATTTTTAAATTAATCTATCTTATTGTTTCTGCTACTATATTGTAAAATGAAATATGATATAATTGTAAAATATTTATGTAAAATAATAAAAAGTATACGATTTTTTTATTATGACAAATATTATAAATGATTTTATTAGAATTGTGCACGAGAATTCGAATTTAAATATATTTCAAGGTGATAAGAGTTACATTTGTTAGTAGCGGATTAAAAGAAAAGAAAGAAATGGTAATTCACGTAGGATAATTAAAGCCTATGCTTTCAAGTAATTTAACAAAGAACATTTTTAAAAATATTTATCAATATTATAATGGAAAGAGAATTCATTTTTTCCTTCGGAGGGAAAAATTATTAAAAGTAATAAAATCAGAAATTTTCATGATCTATCGAATAAAAATATTATAAATAAATAATATCATTATAAATATGAAAAGGTAATAAATTAAATTGTTACAATATTTAAACTATTTAAAGTATTTAATTATTTTAAAAACGTATACGTTTGCTTAAATTGGAATTAAATAATAATTTAATTATACATAAAAAATTTTATACACCTTTAACATAAAATATTGCAGATTATTTAAGTCGATTAAAAGATCGTCAAAAATATAAATATATTTTTAGAATACTTTAATTCATTCTATTTTCGGATATATAAATAAAAATACATAACGTATAATGATTCAACGATCTATTTAAGAATAAAATTTTATCATTTATTGGAATCTTTTATTATAAGTATCTGATTTCACGATATTATAATTGATCGCAAATAGATTATTTCAAGCACTCGAAGATATTCATTATACATTGATCGAAATATCATATAATTAAAAATCTTACTAGTTGCATTCAGTAAAATAGTATTTGAATCTCGTGAATCACAGATCACTCCCAGTTCTTTGTATATGATACATAAACTATCCGATTATGAATGACATTAAATACGAATTGATAATTAAAGATTATAAGATGCGATTTGTAAGTAATTATACAGCCGTCTATCTAGGATCATATTTTTAAAAGCTCAAGGTTATCGAACGAATTTATTTTTGTGACGATAAACCTCTCGTCAAATTTTTGCTATTACACTTATGACTGGAATAAGTATGTAAGCGGCCCCGACCCGCTAAAACTGTTCCAAATTTCGCGCGCGACCTTATCGCTTCCCAGGAAGTTGAACGATCGGCACGAGTGCAGAGGAAACGCGAATGACTGTAAAGACATTGAAAACAGTTATGTGACAATTTCTGGCACATAACCATTGGGCTGGCTAATACCTTTCAGTGGTTAAATTTGCGTTGGCAGAATTAAACGTCTCACGAGTTGTATCTTGTGAATAACATTTTCCTTATTTTATTATTATCTTATTTTTCTTAAATTCATACAGGATACTTCAAATGAAACCAGTAGAAAATATGAATTATGTTCGTTTAAAAAGAAAATTAATCATATATTTAAAACTTAGGCGTTTCTATTGTATAGAGTAATAATGTAATTTTAATTGTATCTGTAATTATAATTTACAACACTAAAATACATTTATTCTGTATAAAATACAAAATTTGCAAACCAATTTTCAATGTTGCTTGTTCGTGCAATCGTATCGATATATCAAATTCTTATAAAATTATTTATACGAGCACATACCGATGAATTGTTCATGTCACAAGTATCGTTCAATTGAATAACGACTAAGACTTGTAGATGCGACTAGCGCGTCTTATTTTATGTGTCAATTTATGGTCACCCGAATAATAAATTACTTTATTACATGGAAAGTTGTTTTATTAAATTATGTACGTATACGAAGTAACGAAAATATTACATTACATACGTTAAAAGATAATTAATCCGATCGATGCATTAAAAACTTTAAATTATATTGTTACAATGTTTATTTTTAAATTAAAGATATTTAAAATTGTACGGTTAAATATTGAAGCACAAAAATGAGATGGATTTTTTTAGTTGATTGGTCGAACGATAAAAAATTCTAATTAATTAAACAAGAACGTACATATAATAATTAATAAATCATAACACTTTTGTGTAAAAAAAAAATTGTCGAGTCAAGATGATTTTACATTTACAATTTCGATAAAAATCGAAATTCATTATTAAAAATCTCAACTAAATCTAGAAATATATTGTTCAATAAAGTAAGAATATCTAAACAATCGCAATCGTGCACAAACATGCATTTTTAAACACGCACACACGTAAACATCATACAAGATTAATTTTTCACTAAAAGCGATAAAACTATATATTTATAGATTTTTAATCCTTTTCATTTTTAAATTTTAATTTATTTGATTTCTTAAAAAATACTTAATTTCATTACCAACTTTTGTAATTTCTTAATTACCTATACATTTTATTTGTGTTTATTTAACACAATATTCCAAAAATTTTGTATCTCGGAAATCGTAATCGAATAATGTATATTTGAAATTACAAATAATTAAGCAAACGTAAAGAATAATCTAAGTTCGAGTGGTTCCTTGAAGCTTACGTCTTCAAATAAATCTAAAATAGTTAAAAAATGGTAATATACCAATACATTATGTTATTATAAAATATTCTTATAAAAAGAAACGTAAACGCTATTTAGAAAAAAATTTGAAACCAGTAATATCGAAATATTTTTACGTAACTGATTCAATTTTCGATTAAAAAAGTTTACTTTACATAATAGCAATAGATCATAGCGATTATAAAAAAAAATTTGTCTCTGTAAAAGAATGTAAGGATTTTTGAAATTGAGAACGAAGGGCTCGAATGAACATCGTTACTCGAATGACAAGGAATTATCTCGAACAAAGTAAAAAATGTGCAAGCAAATGTAGTATAAAAGAAAACTCATAGAGGGCTCCCATTGTCGCATGTGGGACATGGGACTGGCCGCAACAAAACTTTCGAATAAAAAAAAAGTACTTAATATGGGAAATTCAAGACGTTTGCACCGTACCCATTGATCGATCGACGATCAAGTTACTAATAATGAATTTTCGTTGTTCACGCACCCGTATATTTTAATCTAGCATGTGAACTTCGCATTTGCGCCTTAAATTTTCGACAGCTCCAAGCGAATAGCTTATATGTGAGATCAGTGGTTCAGATGTTCGATCTCCCACGTATTTTAATAAAATATTTTTCCCGTGTAAAAAGAAAATATTAGAAATAAGACTAACGAAAATAGTAAGATAATTTAAAAAAAAAATTTTAAAGGGTTATTCGGGAAATTCGATTATTTTGCTTTTCTAATAATCCTAGTATATTTAATTTGGTTTATTTATAATCTTTTTCTAAAAGCCATAAAAAAAAATTTTTTTTTTCGCATGAATTATTACACATATATATAAATTGTTTTTTACATATTTTTAAATATGAACTTCTGTAAATTCTCGCACGCATACATCATTTTCAATATTAGATAAAAATTATTTTGAAATCATAATTTGAATGTTTATTTAAGCATTTATTTTGTAATTAATTTTTTTAAATACAATGACTTGTAAAAGAACGACTCGGTAAAATTATTTAATTCGAAATTAAAGTAACGAGAACTAAGAATTCGTTTACTTCATCTAGGAAAATCTTTTTACGATAAGTCAAATATATACTTTTATTAAACCGAGAAAGTGAAGGTATAAAGATAAATTTATACAAGCTTTTATATATTTTTTATATTTTTTAAAACTAATTTTATGTATTTCTAATTAAAATAAAATATATAAATTTATAACAACTCTTGTTGTTCGACAAAAATGTAATCAACTTATAAAATTGATTCATAAAATTTTTTTGTCAAGAAAGTACTCAATTTTTAATCGAAATTTTTTACTTTTGTAAAAGTAAATCAATCAAAGATCACGAATACGTTATTAAAAATTTATCTCTAATAATTTAGTATATGGAAATTATTTAAAAAAAGGTAAATAAAAATTCTAACGTTTATATTTAAAAAAAGTTAATATTTGAAATGATTTAAAATTTTTGCAAAAACTGTAAAACAAATATTTTTTGGTAAAAATTGAAAATTGCCCGGCTTTAATTAATATCAGTCTTATTCCCTCGATACATGTGATACATGTACGACAGGACGCGATCTAGTTTAAAAAGTTTGATACGGCGATGTCGTTTACTTCGATTTCAATCTCCATTTTACGTAATGCATTTTAATGATTCGTTCACTCGCTTACTCGTTCACCCTTTTGCGACGCGACCTAAAAAAGGGAAGAAAGATCGCGATAAGCTATGAAATCTACGAGTACAGGAAATCTTCTTTATGAAGTGGATAAGTCGAACGATTAGCATTCTTTAATCTTCTGATTTCTAATCACTCATTCTAAATGAAAGAGCTTAATAACTCTCAATCTTTAAAGTTGGTTTTTAAAATTGAAATAAAACTTTTAATGATATATTTCTTTTATACATAAAAAGGCCAGAAGTAAATTATTAACAATAGATACTGTAATTTTCAATAGTATTATTTGAAATAAGTAATTTATTATTTAAAATAAGCACTTGTTGGTACGTGTTTGTAGATATTTTTGTAATATTTTGGATAAACACTAATTATTTCTATCCATTATTTAGGTCTTTGATTATTCTATTTAAAAATTATGTTTATAAACTAATTACATTCTATCTGATATTTTTCCAATTACCTCTATTTTAAAATTCTAGTAAAATTCTACTCGAGTGATAAAAACAAAATTTGTACATACATTATGTAAAATTTCTTAATATTTTTCAAAAAATTTAAATTATTTATGAAATATTAAAGCTATATTTTGAAATATTCTTTACACGATATCTCAAAGAGTTATGTTAAAACTTTGAACCTTAAATCATTGTAAAATGATAAGTTTTAGCAGTACAGAAATTATATCATATTTTTTTGATTTATGACGAACAGTTGAATCATAATATATAATTATCTATATAAAATCTAAATATTTATATTTCGGGATATTGTAATAATATTGTTATTTAAATTATTCAAGTGATTTATTGTATATAAATATATATGATATACATGATTAATAGTTTAGGTAAAAGAGTAGTGAATAATAAAGGGTAATAAATTATAATTAAGTAAAGTCTAAAATATTCGCTATTTGTTTTTCTCGCGTTTTTAAATATATTTCATTTACGCTATCTAAGATTTATATTCTTTTATTGTATGACTGAACACAGAACTTACTTTGTCCGTAATATTACTTTAATATGAAACAAATTTACAAATGTAATAATTTAATGTATGATTATTTCAGATAAAGTACAATTACGTTATATATTTTGTATCAATGGTAAAATAAAGAAGGAAATAAAGTACAGGGAAAAGTCGTGCGAGAAAGTGCGAAAGAGGAAGAAAGAGGAAGAGAGAGGAAGAAAGAGGAAGAAAGAGTCAATAGCATATCGTGATTATCTACAGGTTATTGTTGTATTACTGTAATCTCTTACCGATATTAACGTGAATATGATAATTGTATCTGCCAAGTCTCATTACTATTACGTAACAGCTACAGGAGTTCCATTATATGACACAATTAAAAATTATGCGTAAGAACATACTGATATTACGCATAATTCCCTAAGTTGTAATTGTTAAGTGGCGCATTGCAAGGACATTAATTATAAAACTTTATTCGTTAAACACGAACTTTTTTATTTACATAGATTTATGATTACCATTTTTTATTAAATCATGAATAATTTTATAATCGGTAAATAATATTTAGTTAAAAATGTTTCATGATTTTAGGAAAATTTCAAACGTTTTAAATAAATGTAATTTAATACATACTTAGATGAAATAGTAAAATTTTATAGATATATTCTTTTTTACATTATTGTAAATTTATGTTATAGATCTCAGTAATTATCTTATAAATTTTTTGTTTCTACGAAGAGAATTCATCTAATAATGAATCCACAGTTAAAGTTTAATTATTTGGATATTTACAAAAATTATGATGTGTAACATTTTTCAGGTATTCATTAATACATAAAAATAAATTTATAAAATTCTAAATATTATTAATTGTAATTCAATACGTTTTTAATGTTTTACTTGTGATATTGCAATTATACTTTCAATTTATAAAAAGGTATACAAACTATTATCAATGATCTAAAATATATAAAACAATATTTTTTTAAAAAATGGAAAATGTCAAAATATAGTTACACCAGCTATAAAAATTTTTTTTACTCCAAATTTGCATTAATTTAACTGTATTTAAAGAAAATTTGTTTCAGTATAATTTCTTTTTATATTGCTAAAATATATGTGATCGAATAAAAGATTATATCAAAGGATTATTTATTTATAAATTTTATCTCACTCATCATCACAATGTTCAGTTTGTTGATAAATATTGTTATTTTAATGAATTAAAATTTATTTGTATATTTTAATGAATAATGAGTTACATTTAATTACTATTAAATATATTATTATGTATTAATATGATAATTTTCATATAAATTATTTTTTTGAAAGAAGTTTTTGTAATTTTATTTAAATATATTTAGTATAATTATTTTGATCAGATTTAATTCGATACATCACGTAAATATAAAATATGTAATATACGATATACCGTTAGCTATTCTGTAAGATAAATTTCATAATGTAAATAACATAAAAGAAACTCGATTTGTAAAGCGGTAATCTTTGAATGGTATAAATGCACAGGGTGATAAGAAAATATCAAGTATTAAATGTGTTTGTTAAATGAGAAAATAATTTTAATATGTAAGATATTATCTTGCGTTTAAATCAATCGATAGTTTTTCTATATTTCTCTGAATTAAAATGAATTTATATATATTTCAAGTATAAAACAAATCACTCGAATCTGTAAACTCTGGTTATTAAATTTATAAATTATTTATTATTGTATTAATTATGATGCAAACTATATAATTGTAAATAAAGAAACTAAATAAAATAAACAAATACAACAATACAACAATAAATTTAATTAGTTGATAGGTGATTACGAATATGTAATATTTTGTTTCACATTGTATAGAACTAACTGTTTTTAAGACTAATTGAGATGAATTCACAATCCGGTTTCGGCCAGCAAATCTGCTATAACTCGATGAAACTTTCATTCCATACGCATTATTCGAACATGCTTTAATTTTACGTAAAAATATAAATAAAGCATTATGTATAAATCAATTATATATTATGTATTAGTAGAAATATAATTGTATATTTCTCTATAGAAAGTATAAAAACAAAATGGATTTGTAATAAAACCATGTAAATATTATCCGAATAATAATTTCAGTCTTTTTAATAAGATATAAAAATAATTTAATATATTTTTAATAGAATTGAATTCTTTTATCATTTAATTTAATTATTTTGGAGTATATAATGTTAATTTAATATACATTTTCGTAAAAATAGACCGTGTAAAATTATGAAAATAGAAAAAATTCATAATGTAAATCTTTCTAAGATTAAGAATTATACTTACGTATTGTTTTTAATTAAAAAGATAAAAGAACAAACCATCTAATGCTGATTATTTAACTATTAAGCTAGAATTAATTACAAATAAAAATAATTTATCGCGCAATTTCTTTAGCAATATCGTAAAATATTACGTGGATATCAAATTATCATTCACAATTAACAATATAATTTCAGTGGAAAATAGAATAATAAAAAAATGAGACGACTTACCCTCTGTTTTAGGGTTTTTATAAGAACGCCAATTCAAATATGAATATATACCTGAATATAAGACAAATCATGAATAGCTAAGTTTATTGTCACGGTTTGATGCAATTAAATGTCCCGACTTTTTCTTTGCGATCAATTATACGCAAAAAAATAAGACCAGTTTTTAGACAATGGAGATAATTAATATAAATAAATACAATAAGATAATTAATAATCATTTTAATTATACATCATAAAATAAATATTTGAAAATAATCGAAATTAAAAAATATAAATAGTTTTTTTTATTGCTTTTTATTTTGGATTATATGAAAAAAGATATAATATGGATGCGTACGTGTATGTGTACGTATATGTTTATAATTTTAAAAAGTAAAATTAATATTTTTCTTTTTTATTCTTCTTTGAAGATAATATTTTATTTGCAACTTAAAAAAATGAAGCAATTAATCTTTTAGGGAATATAAAAATGGTTTTAACAAATATTACAAATTATTTATCGTCTAAACAGTTTTTAGATATTTTTTTATTTATAAATTATAAATATATTTATAAAATATAAATAGTAAAATATTAATCCACTTAAGCTATAAATAGCGTCAATTAAAATATATATTGTATATAGAAAATCTATACAGTCAAATAAGAAACGAAAGATCTTTAATTAATGTACGAAACAATTAATTCTTTTCATATTTCTTACGTAAGTCGGAGAGTAACAAAATAATAAAGTTATCGAAGATTAGATCAAAATTACGTATAGTTTTAAGCTTAAAAAATCATGTGATTACACGATATATACATTATTATATTATTAAATAATGTGAATAATTTCTATTGTATATTATTTATTAATATTCTGAATAAAGTTTTTAATATTAATTTTAAATACGTATAAACATTTTATTTTCTAATTTTAATAAATTTTGTTTAAAATAAAGTATATGTCAATATTTTTCTTTAAGTATTTATTACAAGATAACTTATGAATTTCATAAATGTTAAGAATGTCAAAAAGTGCCCTACATTATAAAATATGTATCTTTCTTATTCAGTCAAATAAAATATTTGTTTTTACAATCACTAACGTGTAAAACAGAATGTAGATTTTCGTATAAAATTTTTCGTTTTTGACAAAATGCCTACTTGTATATGAATTACTATGACGAAAATATTGATATATATATTGTAAATATCATTTAAATTTCAAATTCAGAAGTATCGATACTTTGATATTTATAATATATCAAGAAATAAAACCAATTAATCTAATTTATAATAAATCTGTTTATTTTTAATTATAAATTTAAGCTTATTCGGTATTTTAAGAGAAATAATTTTATATATGTTATAGAGGATTTAGCCTTTAAAATCAATACAAAAAAAAAGATTTGTATAAATTTGAGAACGTTGTATCCAAGTTGTATATTTTGTATCATTGAAATTTCAAATTCAGAAAGATCGTTTACAATTTCATATTTCTTATTTGTATTAGGATTCGTAGGAGTTGTAGTTTTTTTTCAATTTTCATTTATGGTGTTAATTTGATGAATATTGTAATTGATAGTCGTTATTATTATTATTATTATTACTATACGAAACCGTATCACGTGTATTTATGAAATTTGTTACGAGTATTTTATTTGTAACGCTTAACCAAATAATTTACGTATAGAAATTGTACGTGCAATAATAATAAATATTAAGCGATATTATACGTCGAAGAAAAATAAAAATTGATCGGAGCACAATTCAAAAAATGATCTCTTGGATAAACTAAAATAGTTATATAAAATGGTTTAAAATGAAAATAAATAGAATAGGCGAATCATCAGGGAGAATCGTCAAACAAATTCAAACGCAGCTGTCGTTGAATGATCCGAAAGATCTTGTGGAGGATGGAAAAAAAATACCAAATGTAAAAGAAAGTAGACGAATGATAGATGCGTGTTAGGTAACAGGAGGCGATAAAATAAAACGGGATTGTTGAGGAAGGTAGGTAGCAACCGAGTAAGGTACGAGAAAATGAGAGAGCGGGAGAGAGAGCGGGAGAGAGAGCGGGAGAGAGAGCGGGAGAGAGCGGGAGAGAGCGGGAGAGAGCGGGAGAGAGAGAGAGAGAGAGCGAGATGGAACGTTAGACGACGACAGCGACATGAAGAATTCAGGAGAGAGACGCTATACGGAAGGTTTAAGGATCGCACAGCCGCAGTCGTACCTCTGGCGTCAAGGAGCGCGGAGGTTTGCTTATTTCCGACTTGTGCACAGGTGCGAACAGGACGAAAACCGGCCGGTACGCTCACCCGAGCTTTCGAGCCTCCAGTTAGTAAACACCAAATTTATTTCCTATTCTTCTAGTAACCGGTTTCTCTATTTATACTTTTCCCAGTTATTTATTCCATTTCGTTGCACAAATACTCTATTCCCAATTTGCGATACATATTTATTTCCTTTATGTCCATCTTTATGTATTTTCTTTTATGATTTGGAGTTTCAATTTTCCTTTACATTATTTTACTCGATGCGTTCTTCTTATTTATTTGTAAAAACTGATTCGTTTTAGACGGATTGTGTATATATAAATAATATATTTAATTAGATACGAAGAGTAATTCATTGTGTTGTTTAAAATTAATTTTATATTAAATAGTTGT
The DNA here is from genome assembly GCA_018907195.1 of Dolichoris vasculosae. Classification (NCBI taxonomy): domain Eukaryota; kingdom Metazoa; phylum Arthropoda; class Insecta; order Hymenoptera; family Agaonidae; genus Dolichoris; species Dolichoris vasculosae. Next base: position 15,170,365 of record JACCHY010000002.1, on the reverse strand, counting down.
AAAAACTATGATTATTATTCAAATTTAGGCTGTTTTTTATGAACACCTGAATTCATTTAATTAGATATATATTCAATTTATGTATCTAAAATTTTAAATGTAGAATTAAAATATTTTATAACTTTGTTTATCTTATATACATGTGTGCATCTAATAATTAATTATATACTTTTCAGTCAAACTGATCTAGATTGCAAGTTTTGTATCTAATTCGAAAGCCATAATTAACGATAATGTCGATTTTATAATAAATCTTCTGTTTTTTTTTTAAATTAATAAATTTATATTGTTGTTTTTAAAAGTAGTATTATAGTAAGAAATAGCATATTGATTATTATTAAGTAAAAATACTAGAGATTATGCGCATAGTTACTTTATTCTTAATATTAGTACTTTGATTATAATGTGAACTATTTACGATCGAATGAATTTCCGTCTGAAGATTATTTATACTTGACAAACTTCGTACATAGAATTCTGATTTTCAAATAAAATGGTAACATCTTATATTATTTTAATCAAGCTGATAATAGTATTTTTTTATAAAAACGTACATAAGATTTTACGAATTTATAAAAATCAAGTATTTGATATAATGTATTCAAATTTTATTTTTTATTAAATTAGAAAATTACAAAAATTAATGAAGATAACTTACCTTGGATAATAATTATTACAGCTAACAGTTTTTTTATTATTTAGCTGATTAATATTTATATGTTTATAAATTATAATAAATATTACATAATAATTATCCCATGCAGATAATAGATATTAAATAACTATTATTATTAAAACTTCTCGTAATGTTGCATATATCACTTTACCATATTAATAGCCTCTCATTTAATACACAATATAGGTCTGAAAAGTATTTTAAAATTTATAGCTCCATTACTACTGTCAAAGTATGGCAAAATATTGTGCCAGAATTTATATTATTGCCACATGTATATTATTAAAATTTGCCCATAAATTAAATTATTAAAACTTATAGTTTTTTAATAACTCGATAATACAGATACTTCAAAAGTATTACCATGTAATGTAAAATTTCACGTTAGTTCATCTTCCCTTTTCACAAGAATATCCGACTACATATTATTTTTCATAGGTTGCATGAATTGACGTTATTTAAAAATACAAATCTTTTAAATAATCTTTGTTTATATTTCGTCGTATGCGCTGGTATTAAATCTAAATTCGAATAAAATAAATATGAATCTTATTGCATTATATTTTGATCGTCAAATAATAATATTATATGTATAAAAAATTTATCTATTAAATATTTTAATGTAATTACACAAAAGTTTTTTGGTATTTCATAATGCTTATCGTCCTTGTTTAGTAATAAAGATAAAATTTTTAACTGTGCCATGAAATAAAAAATATCAATGTGATTGTAATAATTACAGTTATAAATTAGGGAACAAATTTTAGGCTTGTCACATAGCTAACAAGTTTAATTAAAATAATCTTAGTTTTTTTTCGATAACTTACAAAAATAAATACTTTTTATAATTTGTTTAATATAATTATTAATTACTACGTTAAATATAAGATTGTGAAATATAAAATCGTATATATATATATATAAAGGGCTAAATGAAAAACTGTAAATCCTTAGAAAATAATATGTAAACGTGTATACAAAAAACTTATTAATCATAAATGAATAATATAAGATATAAAAAGGAAAATCTACGGTAAACCTTAGGAAGAGGATGTAAAAACAGGGTGAAAAAAATAACCAAAATACCAAACAGCTGCCTAAAAATTTACCAAGGCTCGAAGCAGCATAGAGAGAAAAATAGTGTTGAATACGGGCAACTAGAACTAGTCTCGGCAATTGTCCAATTTCGGGATTGGACCCGACACCTGCAACATATATACCATAGACAAACTCGATATACGCGGACGTACATTTGACGCATTCTTCGTTACAACGATGACGCGACAGGAAACGATTAACAAGAATTTCAATCGCTCAAGACCCGGATTCGCGCTATGTGTATGTACATATATATTTACAACGTACACATTTTAGAGACGATGATCATTGTGTTCAATGGTTCGCCATGAAAGCGCTTGCAAGTTAAGAAAGATGTGGAATAAACATACAACGAATGAGATTTCATATTGATTTAAATGTCAAATATATAATAAAATATGATTCATTGAACTCGCGTCTATTATAAATATAAATTTTTATGTACCGTTTATAATGTAGTTCTTTTCGTTATTTAATCAGAAAATGATACGAATTTTAGATTCAAAAATAAAATTTTGGTATTTAAGCAAAGTCGTATCGGAATTTATCGATTATTGATTTAATAAAATGTTATAAATCTACTAAAAATATATAAATACATTTACGATTGTGAAGTGATCGTCGCACAGAGCTTCTCTCGGTATATATTTACAATATATAATTCCATGATTTTATTAATTTTTTCCAGTATTTAATTTGATTTTTAATACTATATACAGAGAAATCGATTTTCATAATATTCCGAATTGACTACTCATTGATCATGTACCGCCCGATAATATCAGTATAACGTGACATCGATATATCAACAAAATTGTAATTATACTTGTACAACAACTTGAAATAATTACAAGCTTCTAGATATTTTTCAAATTGAGGTAGATTGTTATGATATTAAATAACCCATATTTGAGTGCTTGTACAATTTTTTTAATGCATTTTAAATATTTTTTTTAACCTAAGTTTTTATTCTTACGAATGAATTTTAATCTTTTCAGTTTGAAGTTTTTACAAATGTTATATTATATTTTGATTTTTTTCTTAAAATGCTCAAATTTAACATTCAGTTATATCATTTTTATTTTAAAATCAATATTAAATTAGTATTATTTTGTTAAATATCAATAGGAATTAACGTTACATTATTATTATTATTATTATTATTATTATTATTATTTAATTCGGGTATTTTATATAAAATACAAGTTATAAATCTTGGGATAACTTTCTAAAAGTTGTATAGAAAAGGATGCATGACAATGCAGTCAAACTTACTATTAACTGTCGTACATTTTATACGCATTGTAGACTAATTACGAATTGCTTATCTATGTAGATATATCATAATACAATATAAATTCTGAATTAACATTATAATACACGTATTAGTAACTTTAAGTGATTAGAAAAAATTTTGTTTGTTTGTATTTTATAGGAATAGTTGCTATTCTATAAAAAACAAAGTATTATCAAGTAATTGAGATATATTACCTTTAATATTTTATTAAAAACAAAATCGACAATCTAAGAAAGTATATAAATGTTTTACATAATTAAATGTTACAATTTAATAAAAAGATTTCATTTAATGAAGTGAAACGTATTATTATATATTGTTATGAGTGATAAATAAGAACATCAGAAATAATTAAAAATAATACTCGGTTAAAATAAACGATTATTTTTAAAATATTAGTACTCATTTAATACAATTTTAGTTTCCTTCTTAATCAAAATGATTTATTCAGTAAAATAGAAAATAGAAAATTTACATTATAATAAAAACAATATAATTATTTAATTAATAAATTGATTATCTATATCCATATTAAAATTATAAAATTTTGTTAGATCCAAAAACAAACTTCACATTAAATCCTTTTTAAATTTTAATATCTACTTAAATAATACGTTTAAATAAATAGATTTTATATTTAGAACGAATATTTAAACATAAAATGCGATTAATAATTAATAAATAATCATTAAATAGTATATATAATCATTGTTTAAATAATAAATTTGAGACACAATAAAAATTAATTCATAAATATATTTATGTCTTTTATAACAAAATCAAATTGAATTGTATAATTTTTTATGTAGCTATTAATAACATATGCTATTTATTTTATAGAACTTTATTATTCAATCAGTCTTTGATTTCTCTTAATATTAATCGATTGTATAATGGAAAGTATATATAATTTATAACTGCATAACTTTATTTTAATATTTATTTCCTTATTATCCTAAAAAAAATTTGTGAAATAAATTAAAATAGAAAATAGAGTTTTTTTATTTACGTAAACATGTATTCATATATAATGTGTTTTAGCAAAATTTGTATAAAATTAATGTGATTCGTCAAGGAAGTGCCATGAGTAATTAATATTACGTAACTTTTGTAAATCTTATTTCGTCCTTTGACACTTTTCGGATTTAATAGTCTTTCCTCTATCTCTTTCTTCCTTTCTGTCTTTTCCTTCAATGCCACATTTTCTCTCTCAATTTTTCTTTTGGTGCTGTTTGCTCGACTTTCTCGAACAACTTTATTATATTTAACGATCGAAACACGTGTTTATATATTCCACTACGGCTATCGCACTATTCTCAATTACATAAAGAAAGATCAAGAAAATATCTAAACGAAGATAGAAGGTAAAAGAGAAAAACAAAAAAAAAGAAAAATATAGAGAACGATAGTAAAAAAGGGTAACAGAAAAATACAGTGAACATGGATGGTAATTTTGATTCATTGCGTGTTGAAAGAACGTAACCATTTGGTGCCGATAAGCCAAATTAATTGAACAGTCTCTCTTTTTCTATTCTCTTTATTTTTCTACCGAGGCTCGTATATGAGGTTCGTATACGTTATTATATAAATTGTATGAAAATATTAGAAAAACTAACCAACTCACGGCCGTTAATCAACCTTCGGAACGACTTTCACTTTGTATTTTCGCACAATAATTTTTTGTTAGAGTAGTTATTCAAATGTCTTTAATTTTTAATATGTCTTTAATCTATGACTTCGTACATATTGTGAAATATAATGAACTTCTAAATTTGTATCTTCTTACGTGAATCTACATGCTATTTATGTATAATTAAAAAAATTTAAATATATCATATTCTTATAAAATAAAAAATTATAAAATTTCTTCTAGATTATGATATCTCTAAACTTAAAAATATATTATCATGTACGTGTTTTCTGTTGAAAATACTTTGCTATAATTAAAAAATGAAGAAATATTAATTCAAAAGGTTAATTCCAAAATTAAAATATAAGGAAAAGATTCGATTATATTACACTGATTTGTTATAAAAATACTTATTTTAATTTATAATATTTTTATTTTAAATGATTTTATTAAAATACTTATTGAGCGAATAATAATTGTTTATGAATATAAGCAATAAGATTTTTAAGTACATTTGTAATTACAAGTAGAGATCTAATAAGCAATGAAAACGTTAAGTAATAATTAATGTTTCAAGATAAAGTGAACCTTACATCAATATTTAGTTGTATGAGTAAGTAAATACACAAATACTGTGTATTTAAATGTATTTTTTATTTAATATTAATATTACGGCTTACATTTTTTATCCGTATTATTTTTGTCCAATTATTTCACAAAATGATGAGATTTTTCTCCCCTATTTAATATTTTCAGAAATTAAATTTAAGAGTTAAGACTTTATTTATTTTAAGACTTTTTAAATTTTGACTAACTTCCAGGTATTAAAGATTAATTAAAAATATATAATATAATAAATTTCGAAGTAATATATTACTAATAATTTAAAATAATTGTCCGATGTATGGAGTATATCATTTATTATATATAATATTTTATTATATAATTTAGCTTAAAAATATTATTTACATGTTACGGATTTTGTATTTTACTTATTTCGAGTTCTCTAAATACCTCCATAAATAGTCTACAAATTTTTTATTTATATCTTTAAATCATAACAATATATATCCTTATATGGTAAATAATGATATTCAATATAAATAGATTTATCATAAGACTAAATATTTAATGATTAAATAGTTTTAACACCTGTTATGTTGAATATCAAAAAGTATTTTCTATTTAACTATAGTACTTATATAAAATTAAATCATAAATAATTAAATAGATATATAATAAAAATATAAATAATATATTAGTTCCAAAACATTATTTTAATTTTTTATATAAATTTTTATAGAATCTATGAAATTAAAAATTATGTTTAATGCATGTATGTAACATTTTCATATTAAGAATATACTAAAACTTTTGAGATTTCGATTTATATAAAAAGTATTTACTATAATTTTTAAAAACAATTAGTATATTTAAATCTAAAAAAATTAAATTTGTTATTATAAATTTTAATGTATTAAAATTATTATTCACATAATAAGAATAATTGATAAAAATTATTTAAAAAAAAAATCTAAATTGATTAACGATAATATGTCTTTAAAATACTATATTTCCATATATATTATTATTCAGAGGGTAAAATTATTATTAAATACCATCATAAATTCAATTAAAAATTAAAAATACTTGTCGATTCATTTCAAAAATACTTCTTGTTATTCTTATGCTTCCATACGATATTTTCGATATTTAAAGGATCACTTCCGTTTTATACGAACTGATTGATTTCAATCTGATAATTAAATTTATTTATACTCTTTCTAAATCAATTCCTGTTATCCTGCGATTGTTGCACTATTCAATTATCTGTAAATCAATTTATTTTTCTCCCACATAATAAGAAATATTTCTTTAAGATTATGGTTGTGTAATGATTTAGTTTTACATTATTTGAAACCAAAAAAAGCAGAAAATAATTTATACTAAATTCGTTTGGATCGCAATATTAAAAAGAATCATATATACATTATGTTTTCAAAAATATAATTAATTTCTTAAGATATAATTATAAGCATTTCAATCAAAGATGGATAAAGTATTTTATATTTCATCCGATCGTTCAATTAAATATAAAACTTTTTAAATTGTGTTTTTTGAATACCAAGTTATACAAAAATTTATCTAAATATTAAATAAGAGTTTTATCATAATCAAATAAGTTATATCATATTAAAAAAGTTTTATCTAAATTTTAAATAAGAGGTATCTGAATAATTTTAAATATACACCTTCCTTATACATAAAAATTTTTAAATATTTACACCATTATATCGAACGAATAAACAATGCCACAACGATCATTTAAAAAAAAAACAATAGTGTTTTGTGAATTTTTCATTACTTTTATAAATTTGAAGTACAAATAAAAGAGAGTTACGTTCAAGCAAGTTTTACTTCGATACTAATAACTTTGGATAACGTTATATGTACGACAGATATTCGATATTTCAAACGTAATTAAATAATTAGCAAACGGAGGAAGGTGCGTGTAAAAAACGAGAATATAAAAATAAGTAAATACTATATAAAAATGAGTAGATAAATGAGTAAGGTAAATGATAAATGTAGTAAGGTTTTACATAATAAAAATACGAGTACGAGCGTCGCATTTAAATTCGAAACAATGGGTTTTCATCGGAGTCGACGCTTAGCGAATTATGAAAGTTCCGCTTAAGCGATGCCCACACCTGCTTAAAGAAAAAAAAGACATTGGTCAATGTAAAGACGTTCACAGATTCGCCGACGAGAGCATGAAAATCGCTGGCAGTCATGGGTATGGACGATCGCACGACGACCTTTGGCCGCAAGCGCTGCTGTACCATAACGCGATGCGGTGCTTTTGCGCTCGTACTTACGTTCGTCGGCAGCGTTGCTGTGACGGGAATCCTGGTATGTCACTTCGCACCCTGCGTCGACGGTAAGATCAATCAGCAGCGCGATCTCGTCGACTGGGAGGAGTCGTCGATGTTTAGGTCCGGAAGGAGCTTCGGTGGATCCAAAAAGAATCAGCTGAATGTTAGGCTACCGAGAGCCGTCCTACCCAAGAGCTACGATCTCAAGCTCATACCTTTCATCTGGGAAGGCAATTTCACCTTCAATGGCGAGGTATTACGCTACTTTTCACAATTTTAAATTAAGATCAATTTTTATTCTATTTAAGAATATGCTTTCCAAAAATAAAAAATAAAAAATCCAATAACTTTGTATTTTGAAAAATGTATAGTTCGAATTAATAAGTAACTCGATTCTTTAGCGATTTTAATTCAGTCACATTTGCGCAAAATTTCTTATACGTTGTTAGTTATTATGTAACGTTGCGGATAAATTTCACGCCACAATTTATTTTTTTACAAATTACGTCGGGTAATAATCTTCTTATTTTTAAAGAAAAATTATTCTTTATTTGAATAATGTTTCGTGTAATTATATTTATGTGTTGTTATTAAAATTTATAAAACAGGTAAAAATTCTCGTGAACGTTGTGGAGGATACGAATAATGTAACGTTACACGCGGTGGATATGGACATCGATGAAAAAGCTACAAGAGTAATGGAATATTCTTCTTCATCCCAGAATACTAAAATCGTAAAAATAAGTAAACAGTTTAACGATACGATTCGACAATTTCACGTTATACAGTTGATGAAATATCTGAAAGCTGGTAAACAGTATTTAATTAATTTGAAGTTTGTTGGAAAACTCAATGATTATCTCCAAGGATTCTACAGAAGTTCTTACATTGTAAACAATGAAACAAGGTTTGTTGGATATAACGAACCCTTAATACATTTTTATCTCACTTCGTTCCATTACACCTTTTTTTTCGAATACACTATTATTTACATAATTTGTATCGGTCGATCAATTCAACTATTGTAAAAGCAAACGTAGAAATTTTAAATTTCCACGTAGCCAATGACACTGCATAAATATTCTTAATAATTATGCACAAATAACTGCTTTCGTATAAATACTTGAGTAATAATATATATCTGAAAATTAATCGTATTAAAATCATCGAGGAGCGTCGAAGAGTCATAGTTTTTATCTGTATTCTTTGGAACGAACGTGATTATGTAGATTAACGAAATCGTGACTCGAATGTTTATAGATGGATCGCCACAACGCAGTTTCAACCGACTGATGCACGTCGAGCTTTTCCATGCTTCGATGAACCCGCACTTAAGGCTACATTTCAGATTAACATAGCTCGGCCTACCAATATGACTTCCATCTCCAATATGCCGAAAGAAAAAGAATCAAAACCAGTGTAAGTTTCTTTGCTATCGATGATCTAGTGTCAAAATTTATGATACGTAGACTATATTGAAACTTTTTTCTTTTTCTACTATACAGACGTTAATTATGTTTTGTGTAATTTATTCACTAACGAAAAATATATATTATTTAGATAGACGTAAAGTAATGCACATTATAGATATATATAAGTAAGAATATAATCGTAATATAATGAAATGAAATTATTATAATTTAATAGAAAAATAATATAAAATAATAAAAAAAATATAACACCTTTTGTTCAGTTCTTCATTTTTTCTATAAATTTCTCGTTTAACAAATTCAAAATTTAGACTACGTTTTGTACTTCCTTCAACATTTTAAAAATGATATCCAATATTATATGTCTTTATTAGACTTTCAAGATTACGAAAATTTCTCTCGCAACTAATTTCTATTTTTGCGTATGAAAAATATGAACAATAGCGATTTTTTCGTACCATAATAATACACGAGGCTATCGATTTATAAAAAGTAAAAATTATGCATACAATGAAATAAATTTGCATATAACTGAGGGACTAAATAAAATAGTTGCAAAATTTTAGACCGAATCTACCCACATACGTGTGGGATCACTTCCAGAAATCGGTACCGATGTCCACGTACTTAGTGGCCTTTGTCGTCGCCGATTTCGAGGCTCAACATTCAGACAGCCGTAACGTCAGTGTCTGGGCTCGGAAAGATGCATTGGAACAGTCTTCTTACAGTCTTAAAATTGGCCCCGAAGTCCTCAATTACTTCGAAAATTACTTTCAGATCACATTTCCGTTGCCAAAAATTGATATGATTGCTCTACCGGATTTTTCTGCCGGTGCTATGGAGAACTGGGGACTAATTACTTATAGGTATCTTATATTTTATTCCATAGTTTTTCTACTCTTTTATATATTTTTATAGCTAATTACGCTCGTAATTAATTATTTTCAGTAATTTTTAATTTTTTTAAATTTATTTAATTAATTTTTTAATACGTTGAAAAACCTTTTTGAAAGATAGAAAATTTCGAAATTATCGAAAATTCAAAATAAAATTCACATACGGATAAAAATATATTCATAAAGAAATATTAATGTATAATATGATTATATAAATCCATTTAATTTTTATTTATTTAAAAAATATTGAGAACTCGAGTATTTAATTCTTTAATTTTATTAATAATTTATGAATATCTAAAGAAAAAATATAGCGATTAATACATTATTGTATAAAAATCTGAAATTATTTTGTATTCAAAAGATTGTTTGTTAGATTCTAAACATTGCGCTATTTATGTATTTATTGAATTTCAGATTGTTCTTTTATAGTAAATATATTTAAATTTTGTGTTGTATAATAACGTTATTTATAGTAAGGATGAATTTTTATATTACTATAAAAATCATAGTTGATATAATTTTTATTATATACGTATTTTTCTATAATTGCAGAGAAACTGCTTTGTTATTTCAAGACGGAGTATCTACGGCTAGCAATAAACAACGAGTAGCAGCGGTAGTTTCTCATGAGCTTGCACATCAGTGGTTCGGGAATTTGGTAACTCCAAGTTGGTGGACCGATTTATGGCTTAACGAAGGTTTTGCTAGTTACGTCGAAAATATAGGAATCGATGCAGTAAGTGTAATTAAATATAAAAATATATTGTTTCAGTTATAAGAAAATATGAATTTTTAGAAATTTATTACTTTTATTCTACAATAAAGAATTAAATTATATTATTGTAATGAATTATATATTACAATGAAAAATATAATATTAGTAATTAATAATTAGAGACTATTTTGTTTTTATAGCATGTGGGAGACTGTTGCTATAAATTATAGTTTCCTGTCGATTTTATTTTTACCGCACAATAAAGATTTATAATTTAATAGAATATAATTATAATAAAAATACTGTTAAATGAAATTCTTTTTAATTTTAAAATTAATGTTGTAGTAATTTATTTTAATAATAAATTTTGCATCGTCGAGTGTGTTTAAAATTGTTTGTATAATTTTTAAATCAACAGCAATATAAGACTCAAGTTTGAAAAAAAGATTAATCTTTTTTTAAAATCTATGATATAGAATTTCATATTATAATACGATCTATAATACAAAAATAAAAAATAAACGTTTGAAACTCTATTTTTAAAGTCGGTACATTTAGTTTAAATGATATTTGTGTGCACATAATCAGTACATGACTATTCACTTAAATAATTTATATGTAACATTAAATTTAACATTTTTTGGTAAAATATGTGTTTCGTAAGTAAAAATAAATATTAAAATATTTAATCGAATAAATAAATGATCGTCTTATTTCACGAATAAAAAAAATCGATAAAATCACGAAAAAATGATACCAGTTAGTAATTTTTTAATAATAAAATTTATACAAATTTACATATTAAAAATTTCATAATTACGTATAGCATATTTCAAAATAAATAGATTTATCTTAAAAGTATTTCTGGATTTATTTTATTTCTTTATATCTGGTAATTTGCAGACTTATTTACGTCAATATAATTATAGACATCTAAACCATAAATTCCATTTTATTTTATTGTTTTTTATAAAAATATATACGAAGTAATTATGTATTTATATGAACGAGCTTATTATTCTTTAATTGAAATACAATTTAAATAAATACTTTCATCATTGAATAAATTTAAGTACCAATAGTGAGTCAATTTTCTCGTAAAAATTTTAATAACCAAAGTTTAAGCGCGTGACTTAATTTGTTGCTAGGTGGAGCCAACATGGAAGGCCTTAGAACAATTTGTTGTTCACGATATGCAAAACGTTTTCGGTCCAGATGCCCTCGAATCATCGCATCCTATATCGGTTGAAGTTCACAATCCAGATGAAATAAATGAAATATTCGATCGCATCTCGTATGCCAAAGGTGCCTCAATTATACGCATGATGGATCACTTTTTAACAACCGAGGTTTTCAAACAAGGTTTAACTAATTATCTCAATGGAAGGTAAGTTTAAAATTTTAGATGGAAATGTATTAAAATCTTTAAAATCGTCTCTTATATATTTCGTTTACCATTTAATATCTATTTATAATTTGCAACGATATATACAAAAATAATTGATAAAAGTATGTTGAAAGTATATAACGCAACATCGTACAATTATGAATTCACAGAGCGTACAAAAGCGCAGAGCAAGACGACCTATGGAACGCTTTGACGGAACAAGCGCACAAGGACTCGGTTCTTCAAAACGATGTGACTGTAAAAGAAATCATGGACACGTGGACATTGCAAACGGGATTTCCCGTCGTCACGGTCACTCGCAAATACGAGAGAAATACCGCTGTTATCAACCAAGTATATAATATTTTTAAATTATGTTTACAATATTCATCTTTGTTGCAAACGATAATATTGTTTGATAAATTTTAAAGCGATTCCTTAGTTTTTAGTTAAACTTTAGTTTTTTTCAATTAGTTGAGCTTTTTAATATTCAATTTTTACAAATATAGTTAATGCTGAATAAATATTTCATAATATTGCTTATTTTATACTCGTCTTATTTTTCGAAATACAAGATTATTTATTTAATTAATACGTTTTAGGATCGTTTTATGTTAAGAAATACTAATAAAACAGGAAAAAATCCTGTTTGGTGGATTCCCCTTACATATACAACGGCTAGAAAATTAGATTTTGAAAATACACAACCGCAATTATGGATGAAAGTTGAAAAAGCTATAGTGTTAAAAAATATTACTGCCACTAAAGACGATTGGATGATTTTCAATATATTGCAAACAGGTAAATATTCGTATACTTGTATAATCTACTTTGTATTTTATTAAATCTTTTCTGTTTTTAAATTTACGCAATATTTGAACATGCATTTATCTACAAAAATTTTAATATATACATTATTTAAAATATTCAAAAAAGAGTTCTATTTCGATACAATTTAATTATTTGATTAGTTTTAAAATTTTATTTTAATACTTAATTATTCCGCATCCATCGACATTTTCAAACGTTTGTACACATTTGTACGATTTTACACGTACATTAAAGAATACTGCATTTTATAAAAAAAATATATTACGGTTAATAGCCGTTGTATACGGACTTGTTAATCCAAGAGATAAATCTCAATTTAAACTTTGATCTAAATAATAATTATTTGACCACAATATCTAGTTTCACAATAATTAAACGAGGAATGTAAATTATTCCGATATTTTAACAAGCACTTACAATTTTACAGTTCGTAATTTTACTGGTAATTAGCAAATGAGATAATATTTCATAAACGATGCGCAATAAAAATATTTTGTGATTAGCTTTGTAAACAATGAACTTTTATGCGCTCTTAATGTAAATGCTCTATTATATTAGCGAGGTAAAGGCAAACTCGAGTAACATTATTTTTAACAATTCACGGAAACTAGGTTACTATAGAGTGAATTACGACCAAAATAATTGGCAGCTGATAATCAAACACTTGAATAGCGCGGACTACAAGGACATACCTACGATAAATCGGGCACAATTGGTAGACGATGCGCTGAATCTGGCCAGAGCTGGTCGACTCGATTACGGGACGGCCCTCGACGTGACTTCTTATCTCGCACACGAGACCGAATACCTGCCGTGGAAGGCGGCGATCACGGCCTTGACTTACCTCGACCATATGTTCGTCAATCTTGAGGGCTACGACAAGTTGAGGGTAATTTATCAATCGCCTCGGCCAAGTTCGATGCGCTGTTTTTTCTTTCGATTTCGTTTGCTGCACTGCCAATACGATAATTAGATTCGGTAATAAACTTAAGTAGCTTTCAAATCGGATGTCGTGGTTTTAAAGTAAATTGAATATTTTAGAAAATTTTTTATAATTTCACGATCTTGAATAGTTCTAAATTATTGGCTAAACGGTTTCGAATGGATCTTTTAATTAGATATATTTATATTTAAAATTAAAAATGATATGTTTCCATTTTAAGTATAAATATAATTTCCAACAAAAAATACATTCCACTTTTACCATTTTGTTTTTACCACCAACAGAGTCACTTCATAAATCTTCTCGATAATGTGTACCATAACGTCAGCTTCAAAGATGATGTGAACGATCCTCAACTAACGGTATTCACGCGTGTGGAAGTGCTTACGTGGGCCTGCGAACTTGGTCACGAAGACTGCATTAATAATGCTGTAAAACAGTTCGCACTCTGGAAAGACAGCCCGAATCCTAGCACCAACAATCCTATTTCACCGAATCTGAAGACCGTTGTTTATTGTACAGCGATTCGTATGGGTGCAGAAGCCGAATGGCAGTTCATGTGGCAGCGATATTTAGAAACGAACGTCGGCTCTGAAAAGGACTTGTTATTGTTTGCATTAGGTTGTACAAGAGAAACTTGGCTTTTAAGCAGATATCTTAATTGGGCCACGACTAGTAATTCGCATATTCGAAAGCAGGATCTTACAAGAGTCTTTGGATCTGTAGCGACTAATATTATTGGTCAGCCGATGACTTTTAATTACTTCAGAAATAATTGGGGACATTTGAGAGAATAGTAAGTGTCGATAAAATTTATTTATGATGTATAAAATAACTAATTAATTATGAGACAAATCGGTATATTTATACTATTTACTTATTAGTTCAATATATTACCAATTTTTATTATTTAGTAAAGTTGTAATCAGATAAATTAATTTGGATTCATAATTTGTTGATCTAAATCGCTATAACTCAAAATCTAAAAATTACTCGAGGTAAATATTTGTTCAGCGCTGAAAAATCTACTTTATATATACTTCTTAAATGATATTCAAATGATCTTATTCAAAATATATCGTCAAAAGTGTTTGAAAATTATTTTGCGCTTAAAATAATTACAAATTTAGAACTATTGAAACTGGATAACTATAATTTATTCGGTAATTTTAATTCATATAAATTTAATTTTATAGCTTAGGATCAGCGTTGAATAATGTCAACAGTATCATTAAATCTTCCACGAACCGGATCAACACTAAATACGAACTGAAAGATGTAAGTTCTCTCGTTTGGAAAAAATTCGTCTACTTGAAATTAGTATTTAATCATTGGCACTGTTTTTCCTTACGTATGATTACTATATTATAGACTAATAATTAAAATTTTTATTCTTCTTCCCTGCGTCTAGCTTATCGACTTCGTAAAAGAACATGCAGGAGATCTTGGAAGTGCATCTCGATCCGCGGAACAAGCGATAGAGAATGTAGAGGCGAATATTCATTGGATAGAAAAAAATTATAAACCTATTTATAACTGGCTCAAGAATAACAATATTAAGTAATGAAATCGTTAATTAAATACAAAATAGAGAGGCGAATATTTTAAGATATGGAATTGTTCATTAGATCCCGAACTTCTTGCTTCGATTGGAACGTTCTGATAATTAGTTATTACTTGGTTAAAAATTTTTATTTCTCTTTTTTGAAGCGACTTATAAGTATAAAATAGATATCTTTATAAAAAATTTATTTAGCGTTAGGTTATAAATTTTTTAATTTTTAAACAAAAAGATAGAATAAAGCATTTTTTACGTTCGAAAATACTCAATTATATATATATATATAATTATATATACATATATATAACCAAGTATGCTTTTTCTAAATAATAATTTTTTATAATAATTTGCTGATTTTTCTTATAAATTCTTAGCAGCATTTTTAACAATCAGTTCGTAAATTATTATTTTTTAATATTATATTCTGAACAGATATATTATATTATACTATATGAGAACTTTAAATTTGAAAGAATATTTATTTTGATATTTTTATAAATTGCAAACATTATTACATATAAATATTAAATTATTTGAAATATTTCTCTTTATTAAATTAGAAAAAAGCTCCCATTATAAAACGGACGAAATTCCACGAATACAAGATGTCAATTTAACGATATGTCAGTACTTTAATAAATTTTAATATAATTTAATAGAATTTACTCTCAATTTTTCTGCTCGTTAAAGCCATTACAAAATTTAATGTTAAAAGTTTTTAATTAAATATTTTTAATAAAATATTTATAATATTGTACTACATGATTGGCTATTTTTTATAATAAAATTAATACGTTACAAGACTTTATTTCATACATAATTCTATTTTAACCTTAAATAAGATATTCTTCATATACTACGATAATGTTTCAATTTTTTCATTTTATAAAATAATTCATCTATTACAAACTATGTTATGCGGAGACTTAATGTAGAGAAATATAACTAAATACCAACCGTTATTACTTTTTAAATTTTAATCCATTGAAATCATAATTGTGATTCAATGTAATAAAAAATTTGATATTATATTTATGTTATATATAAAGTTTAAATAAGTTATACATACATAAGTTTATAGGAAATATTTTTTCTAAATCAGAGAAAATATCTGTTTCTCATATATTAATTAAATATTTAAATATAACCATATGTCTTTTCGTAAATTATGTGTGTTAATTATACGTGAATCATTTCAAAACTTTGTAGCTGTAAATAATTTTACGATGGAACCTTTGTTCAAAAATTTTACAAAACATAGAAATATAGAAAATAAAAGGTACTCTTTTACATTTAATTCTAATCTTCTTATTCAGATATTTTATAAAAAAAAAAATACATTTAAGAGTATGGACTCACTGACTTGTAAAGTAAATACACATTTACTGAAATTGATGGAACTGTATAAGGTAAATAATTGCTACAGTTTTTCTGTGAAAATAAAAGTACTATGAAATTATATAAACATTATAAATAGTCATTAAAACGCAAAGTAAAGAAATAATATTATAGTAAAATAAAACAATAAAAAAATAACTACATTATATAATATTTTCTAAAATACTTTCTATATATATTAAATTTTAGAGATTTAGTGTAATAAATAAATGTGTTAAAAAAGTATAGCATATTCATATCTGCAGACTGCACGTTGTATTAATATTTATGTGAGATCAAAAATTAAGTACCTAATTAAAAATTTAAGTAATAATTTTTTAGATTTATTAATATAGATATAGAAAAATATTATAAATTATAAATAAGAACATAATATACATGTAAAATGGACACTGTCGATAATTTAAAAGAATGTATTTAGATAACACTAGAAATATGAAGTCACTTAATTTTATGAATACTAACTAATATTAAAATAGGTTAATGTTAGTAATATTTCAAATACTGAGTTATTATTTCAAAACAATACATTTATTTTTTTCGTTCAGTCTACATAATTTACTCAAATGCTGTAATATTCTGATTCATTATGTGTTTTTTATCACATATTTATTATTTCATAACAATCAAGTACCTTAAATTATAATATTTAAATGCATACTTTATAAAGTTTACTTACATACATAAAGATCATATAATTATTATATTCTTATAGATAGGTATTGAAATAATTATTATGCGTGTAAACCAAATACATTGGAATCTCATGTGTTAATATCAATCATAAAAACCATTATCAAATTTATACTTTGCTTGAATAAAAAAAACATTATTCATTGTATATGTAAATAAAAAATAATAGAAAATAGTATCTTTTAAATAATTGACAGTTTCCAATATGTTTTATTCCCAAAAGAAGTGTGGCCAAAAGTTTTAAATTGTCAATAAAAATGGAAGCAAGAATAATTTTATAATATGCTTCATTTTCTTAGAAAATTCTGAATAATGCAACAAATCTTAATTGTAATTTTTAATAGAATTTATTTATAACAATGTTGCTCATAAAAATACAATTAAATAAAGTGGTATTAATTTATTAAATAATTTTCTTTACTTTCCTTGCTAAACCGTTTTCAAGAGCAATCATCGTACAATTTCTTACATCGGTTTGCATGTCAACATTTATAAGATGTTTTATTACAAAAAATATCTCAGCTTGCGGAAAATTCTAAATCGCTGATTCTTCATAATATGATATAATACATTTCTCAAGTGTATATTCATTTTTATTTTACGATTATGATATTTAAACAATTTTAAAAATACGAATTGCAATTAGTTCATTCATTTCAAAATACGGCATACAATAAAATTTATATATTCATGTGAAAATAATTTTTCTATTAATTTTATAGTTCACACAGCATCGAAATTTATAATTTTCTATTATATACTACAATTAAATAAAACGATTAGTCTGTTTTATTATACTTTTGTATGATATAAAAGAGTAGATTTATATAAATTAAAATACTAAATTGGATCATAATGAGCCGAATATAGTTGATCTATTGTCTTAGAAATTACATAGATTTTACTTTGAAATTTCTTTTTCAGTTCCATAATTTTTAACAAGCCAAGCATAAATTTGGGAAGAATATTTGTCCATCCACTTTTTATTTTTCTTAGCTGTCTGTATTGCCGAGTTCAAAGAAGACCGAATATCTAATACATCGTGATTTTTCGCTAATTTTTCCAACTGAAATTTATAATATTACAATTATTGTACGATAATTTTTATGTATTAAATTTTTTTATTGACATTAAAATTCGTAACAAATTTCTTCTTTGATTTTTCAATTTTTTAATGAAATATTTTAGATAATAAATAATTTATAATCAGTAATATAAAAAAGACTTACATTTGTAATTTGTTCATCTGTCGTTATATAAGCAGCCAAGCTTTTGAAAATAGATCCAACTTCGTTCCAATTTCCAAAGCTACGATTTTCATAAAATTAAAACAAATTATATATATATATATGAATTCAAAGTAATAATTTGTTAATACAATTATTTCGAAAACTATTTTTTTTTAAATTTCTAAATATCAATAATTTATGAGTTTTTAAAGATTCATAGAAAATAAATGTATCGAATTATAAATAATAAATATAAAAATTAAAAAATTTTCAGACCTAACAATATTATATTTAATGGTACTATGAATGTATTATTCTCTAACAATAAGATTTATATTTTCATTTGAATAATATTACTTTATTTTTCATGGTTTATCTAATCCATTATACTGCAAAATCTCGGATTACTCTTTGATACGCGGAAAATCCAACAACTATTATTGAGCGGTACACTTTAATAGCATCCAATAAATATTTTATTTCATGCATACTCATTTATGCTCCCACGTTTTGAATGGATGCGTCATATACGTGTTTATCTTAGAATAATTCACATTCGTTACGATATACAAATATCGAGTGCATTAACTCGGTACGAATTTAAAACTTGGAATTTGAATTTAAGCAAATAAGTTGATGGAAAATTACTTCAGGCGAGTACTTTTATACTATAAGATAAGCCATCGTATTTTAGAAATTCATGACGCGTATATTATTTTTATTGTAAATAAAAATACTACTTTACATAATCTCGGAGTCTAATTCATACACTTATATAATATTCTTAGATTAATTCATAATTAAGTACTTACTAAGAATACAACTTCTTTAAGTTATTTGTAAAATAATTAATTGCTGTTTCCAAACCAGTTTGACTAGACGAGTAAACAGCGGAGAAGGCAAGTGATATATCTTGTCTACGAATATTCGATTTATCTTCTATGGCAAGATCCAAGAATCTATATTAAAAGAAATATGATATATTGCAAATGTAACCATATTTTGAATATTTTAAAGTTCTACCTTTGGAGAAGCGTGCTATTCTTTGAACAACCAAGACCTTTAAGAATCGCTAATCTATCCGTTATAAGCGTTGCATTCAAGTACTTATTCCATAAGATGTTCCAGTCATTCGATGTCCCGTGTTTAATCGATGTACAGTAAACTGCATTTGCTATATTAGGTGTAATTCTAAAATAGGACAATCAATTAAAGCAATAAAAACACTCACGTAGAATTTTGTGGAAATAATTCGTGCTTATAAATTCGTATGCATAATTAACAGTCACTAATCTTGTCTGATACTTCTAATTTAAATTTATAAATATTAAGAAATTTCATTTATTTCATTTAATAAAAGTAAGAAAATTATATTGCATTTTAAAGCGATGAAATTATTAGTTAAAATTTTGGAAAATAATGCATACATAATTTAAAATTTTTTTTTAATGTTTAATTTCGACAATTGATGTAATTATTTTAATATCAAAGCATGTAATATAATCGAATAAATTTTGTCTATAAATAATTACATCGGATGAAATAGTTCACCTCGCTTATTCTAATTTCCCGAATATACTGTTTAAATAAATTTCATTGACATTATTACCTTGAACTATCGAAGTAAGCTCTAGATTGTTTTAGACAGTCTGCATAATTATAATTACAAGCTGTTGCCAAAACAAGTTCCCTATTGAGTTGATCCAGTAAGTCATCCGTTTCCATGTTCTCCTCGAATCCGAGTTTATGGTAAATATCGACTAATATTGTCAACATATGTTTATCGTAAAAATGTTTAATATCTGGTCGACCCTCGACTCTTTGTCCGAGGTACAACATCGCGTTAAAGTATGCTTTCCATGGGAGGTAATTCGACTCTCTGGCGATATATTTCGTGAGGTCAAGAGCGGTATCGTAATCGAGATAACCAGCTCTAGCCAAATTAAGAGAGTCGTCTACTATCTGTGCACGATTCACTTCATCAATAACAGTAAATTGATCACTCTTCAAAACTTGAGCCAATCGTTTCCAGGATTCCAAATCATAATTAACCCGATAGAAGCCAATTTCTTGAATGTTCAAGATAAACCATGTATCATTTGTTTGTAATTCTATTTGTTTAGATTGCTTTCCAAACCAGAATCGAGGTGCCGTATTTTTAAAATCAAGCTCATTCTCGGTTGTGTATGTAATAGGAATCCAGTACGTTCGATTCTTTTCAGAAGCGTTGGTTGGTGGTAGAAGAAATCTTTCCTAAATATAAAAAATTATATTAATTTATATTGATTTTACTGTTTTTTTTTTAAATTGAAATAATTTAAATATTATAATATTTATAGTTAAATCAATAATAATTGTTCGATTATTGGTATAATTGACGACCTTATTTATAATATTTAAAAAAAAATGTGCTATAATTACCTAAATACAGAATTTAATTATATGTATTTAAATCCATTAAATATTTAAACCATTTATCAAAATTTTTTACTTAAATTTAATCTTTAACTAAAATTATAAACAATTTATTATTATGTAAATAATAAATTGTATTAATAAATAACAGTCATCATTTTAATTAATTTGACTAATATGCACTCGCTTGATAGAATGATATTTAATACATATTATATAAACAGTAGCACAATGAAAGTAAGTGTATAAATGAATGTTTGTATACCTGAGAAAGATAGACCGTAGTTCCAGAACGAGTGGCATTAACAACTGGATATCCTGGTTGTGTCGTCCAGCTGCTTATGACGGTAGTAACGTTTACTTCTGGATCTCCCGGTAGTTTCTTTTCCTCCTTGTCTACCCGAGCTTGAATCGCAGCATTAAGACATTCCGGTCGCGCGTTCGCATATTTGTGTTTGTTTAGATAGTTTTGCACCGCTTCAAAGAAAATCTCGTGACCGAAGCTGTGGTCAAACATTCTCAACACGCTCGAAGCTGCAATCGATAGATCATTTCGCGGATTGGAAATCATTTCATCGAGAATAGTATACCGTATTAATTGTGTGGAAACGAAGAAGCAAAATTTACAATAAACGCATTATTTTATATTCGGGGATCTAGGTCAATTATTTCGATATGTATAATTTGATCGTAATTGCAACATACATCGATAAAATATATGTTTTCGATATTTTATTTAATTTTTTAGTACGGTAAAAATAAGTAATTTAATTTATATATTTATAGTATCGTACGCTAAAAATCTATTTAATTAAAGTATCTAACTTCGTTACGCTAATTTATTGTTTTTGAAATTATTTTCAAAACTCGATTCATATTCGTTAATACTGTTTCTTTACGCCTCGTTATTCGTACAAAATTAGGCATTTCAAATTTCACAAGGTATATTTTAAATTTTATACACAGATTTACTTTAGTGTGCGACTATTAAAGAAAAATCATTATAATAAAATAAACAAGATTAGAGGGAAAAAAATTAAATTTAACAAGTATTTTCAATTTAAGATATCTCAAATTTAAGAAATATTTATAACTAGTTTAGTTTTAATCTAAATTTTAGCGAAAACAATTATGTAATATAAAAAAATATTTACTTTATATCTAGATATATTCTTAAATATTTCTAAATCGATAGTCATATTATTATTTTTAATTGATAAAGATTTTAATTTTTGTCTTTTATCTAAATTTATATACTCTATATAATATATAATATTTCAAATATATGAATTCAAAAGACTATACCAAAATTAAATTAAATAAATCGTTAATAAGCAGATACAAATGTAAATAAATGTAACAGATTTTCTGTTATCTTCTTAATTGAGAGTTAAAATTTACTTTTTTAAATGATAAATAATTATTTTTGAATATCGAATAATCAATATTATTTTAACCTTTCTATTTTTAGCACAAGATTGATAAAAAACAGTCAATACTATGATTTATAACGTAAATTTATAATATAAATAATATAAACTGGACAGTGGTTTACGATGTTTATGAAATATTAAAAAAATATTAAAACTAGATGTAAATCAAATGTCTTACATTTTGCATAAGCAATTTTATCGAATGCATCCTCCGCTTCGGTAGGCGTAACAACCTTATTATTCATGGGATGTGAAGATTCGGATGAATCAACTCCAAATGCAACTTGCAAGTTAACAAGCACAAATTGCTTTAATAAAGACCAACGCGGTTCCAACTACGTACATAAAAATCGAATTTTCACGTTCGTATATTCAATATAGTCGAATATATATAAAATTGTTAAAAAAGGTAAAATAATAAAGTTGGTTTACCGAGTCACTGACTATGTGTGAAAAGTATTCGGCAAAGCCTTCGTTCAACCATGTATAATCCCACCATTCCAAAGTAACCAAATTGCCAAACCACATATGAGCCAATTCGTGAGAAATCACGGTATTAACGTATCTTTTGAACGAAGCCGATATTGCGAAAGTATCGTACGTAAGACCGTATTCTCTAAAAAGGAAATTATTATTTTTTATTTATTAAAGCATCGTTGACTTCAAATATTATAAATAAATTTCTTTTCACCTATATTAACATACGTTCATTATATATTTATTATAAAACGAACGAGTGAAAGTTAAATATTAGAATAATTGATTCGATAACGTGAAATAAGAATAATATTATGATAAAATAAGGAAGATACTTTAAAAATTTATATGATCAACTTTAAAAACGTAAATAGGAATTAATTCGTATTTTTTATTTTGGAACAAATAGTACAATATAATTTAGTATAAATAATAATATACGTTTAAATAAAATATATTATTATTAGTAAATATTTATATAACTAAATTTTTAAGTATTTTCTTTAATTTTAAATATTAGCATAATTCTTTTTATAATAAACCATACCTATATGTAACAAGACCCCAGTTCTCCATTGCTCCCATATCAAAATCAGGTACAGCAACGAAGTTAATTTCATTCAGCGGATACGAAATTTTTGTTAAATTTTCTAAAATACTCAAAGCTTCCTGACCCGCGATAAATGAATAATTCATATAATTTATCAATTGTGGTCTAGCCCACACCGATAGTTTCGAAGGGGTTTCGGGAAATTTGTTGAATTCGAAGACTATAAAAGCCAAAACGTAAGACGACATAAAAATACTTGTTTCGTAATCATCCCAAAGTTGATTGTCAGCGCTGAAAATATAAAAGAAATTTATTCGTCTTTTTTATATATATGAATATTATTAGATTAATATGTATTTATTTATGTATTTAGTCATTTGGATTATTAAAATTATTGTAGATAATTATATTTTTAATACATATGCAACAATGTAACTTTTTAAAAGTCATATAAATTTATATAATATGGCATTTAACTCTTTTATTTTTAAGTAAGTTTATATTTTTAATTCATATTTATCGTACTTTTATAACACTGTAAAATTAGATAATTAAGTATGCTCACGACTTATTACACGTAAAAATAAAAATATAATATTGAGAAACATTAAATAATTCTATTTATCTCTGTATATGAGATAAAAATTTGTATTCAGAATATATCTTCTTAAAGTTTTCAATATTTTACTCGTTTATCGTCTATTATTTAGCCATTTATTTCAAATTTTATGATAAAACTTCTATATATTCTTTTTTGTTTTTTTTACACGAATGTAAAGATAATTTTATGAATAAAAATTCTAATGAATGAATTTATTTAATCTATCTTCAGCTTATGTTATCCGTATACCATACAATTAATATTAAAATAATATATAATCTAAATATTTTTGCTATACTCGTACTTCAACTACATAGATATACAGATTATACTAACTTTATAAAATGTAAAAGCATAATAGCATAATTAGTATAATTTAAGATTTTAATGCTTTGAAAAATCTTAAATTAATATCGTATGTTTTATTTAATTTGTTCGCCAATAAATATATTGTAAATTTTATTTATTGTTAAGCATGCGTATATTTTCTTCAAGCGAATAAATAGGTTAATAAAGAAAACTCACTCGATTCGTTCTTTAGGAGATGATCCCATATTGCTAAGAGTACGATAACCCTTTGGCTTTGCAATGTGTATCGTAAAGTTTGCTTTGAAAGAAGGTTCATCGAAGCAAGGAAAAGCCGTTCTTGCAAACGTTGGTTCAAATTGTGTACTCGCTAACCACCTTAACAATAAAAAAAATAGCATTCAAAGTAAATATTTTCTTTTATAGTATACGATTAAAATATTTGAAATAAAATTTTTCAAAAAAAAAAAAATTTTTTCTGAAATATTTTTTCATTGGTTCATTTTAATTGAATTTAAATTATTTTTTATACTGACTGTATAACTTATAAACTAATGTATTTCTATGAAACTAACTTTTATTAACGTTAAAATGATTAATTGTAAGAAAATAACTTAAGAAGAAATTAAAATATAAATCAATCTTATAAAATTATATTTTTATTGTGTTTGTTTAATATTTATACTAAACATTTTAAACTATCTGCTATGATCTCGATTAGAAATATATATAAAAAGTAAAACAGTTTTTAGTTGTGTGTGTGTATGTTATTATAGTTTTTAACATGTGATATATTACATAATAAAAATAAGTTGTTAAAATCTAAGGAATTATTTAAATTATTTAAAAGGTCATCACATAAATTAATTTATTTACTCACTTTATGTTTCCTTCCATATCCGTATAAGAACTTCTATAAAATCCTTTCATATCATTTCGCAGAATACCTGTATACTCAAAGTTTAATCGAAGCTTCCTTCCAGCAAGCATTAATTTTCCGATATAAAAATAAAACATATTTGTTTGAATATTGTACTTTTCTAACAAAATTTCGTATGATTTATCGCTGAAATATACTTTTGTTATATTTATATTATGGGCATGAACAACAATTATGCAAGTATTCATTTCAATCTGCATATCAATGGAGACATTTCCTTCAAAAGTAAAATTCCGCTCTTCAAAATACGGTTTAAGATAAATATCGTAAGCTAACGGCTTGACATGAGGAGGCAGGCGATATTGGAGTTTTGTATCATTTTTATGTAAGTTCATAAAAATTTTCGGAACTTGTTCATTGTACCAATTTAATTCATACTTGGCACGCTTCAGTGAAGATTGAAGAGACTTTTCCATATTTGGTACATTTTTAGTGAAGTTTGATGCAAAATTTTCGAACTAAAAAAACAAAAAATTTTTAATTTTGGAATTGTTTTGATAACAAATGTATATTAATTTATAATAATACAAAATGATTCGGTTAAATATATATATATATTTTTTTTGAAAACTTAATAATTCAAATTATTCGTTTATAACAAAAAAAAATCAAGCTAGTAGAAAAGTTTGATACTCGAATAATAAAAATTCAAAAACTTTAAAATAAATTCATCATACCTGTTCAACCATTTCACTAGTTGGTAATTTTTTTGAAATAGTACTCAGGATACTTTTAACTGTACCATCGTCGTTGAAACTAAATAAAAAGGGTATGTTGTTAATTAGTTTTAAATTTAATCTCAATTTATATATAACAATTAAATCAATTAATCAATAATTAGCAGAAAATTCGCTTAAATTAAACTAAAATTGCATCGAATATAGATAAATAATTTTATTAATTAGAAAACTTACTATTTTTGGATTGTGGCGTAATTAGATAAAATAAAGTTTAAAGTTGTGCGCACGCCGATAACACTATTATCGACAACATTCGTAAATACTCTTTTCGCATCTTGAAGTTTTATTTCGGTATCGGTTGTAATTGAATCATATAAAAGTCTGAAAGAATTAGAATTTTATTTTTTTCCTTTTATTTTAAGTTGATTACAAAAACTTTCATCGAATTTGTAATCTTTCGTCGAATATATACCTTTCTAAATTAGTTGAATTTTTAGAGCAAGTTAGTGCTGATAAAATACTTAATTTTTCTATCGCGTAATTTGATTGCTCAAATTTCTCGAACATATAATTCCAATCTTCAACTGTTCCATGCCTAATCGCAGTACAATATACAAAGTTACGCTGATTCGACTGTACACTGAAACTAAATAACGAAGAAACCATATATTACTACTCAACGTCGATTTATCTATTCAATGAAGTCTTCTAATCAAAAGTTTGTTAATCATTATCATTTGTACATAAATGATTGCAATATTAAAGGGCGAATAATTTGTAGTAACATAGTTTCTAATAACATGTAATGAAGTACTCGTTGATCAATTACGTACATTATGAAAATATGCGTGATAATAAGAAAGCAAAAGGTTATTCGTTAACACGGATAAAAAATAAAATTTAATACAAACTGAATTTATAATTCACTAAATATTAAAACTGTTTATTATTTACATTTATAGAAACATAAATTTAAATAAACTAGAATAAAAGGAAACGAAAAATCGATAAATAAAAGAACAAGTATGTTTTAAAAGTGGTATATTATACAAAAATCGTCGTGATAAATACGTATTTTTAAAAAGCATCTTACCTCGCATTGGACTGCTCATTTTTGAAAAGCCTAATGCTCTCGTTAACGCATTCCGAATAATCAAGGCTACATAACCATTCGAGTATCAGTTTCCTTAAAAGTATGTCCGAGTGCTCTTCTCCGATTACTTCATTAAAGCCTAATCTTTTAAAATTCGGCTTCAGTAGTTTCAGCGCAAACGCCTTAAAACAATTCACGCTCCATTAGATTATTATCGATGATACGAAATGAATACTAAATAAATCGCTTACTCTGTATATATCATAAATCTCGGGATGTCCGAGGAAGCGTTGAGTCAGGTAATAGAAACCGTGTGCAGCAGCTTTCCAAGGTCCGTAGGCAGTTTCATTTTGAAGGTACAGAATACCTTCAAAAATAACATCGTAGTCTAAAAGACCTGCACGTCCAAGATTTAACATATCATCGATGAACGATGCTCGATTTATCTCGTGAATTAGAACACGTTCCTTGGAATTTAGGGCAGCGATAATCCGACGCCACATTGTTTTGTCGTAATTTACCCTGTAGTAACCTATGACATTTTTAAAGGTATCTTTTATAAGATTTTGCATTATAAGTTAAATTGATTGTAAGAATAATATATTTTATTAAATTTTTTACATGAAAATACTACGCATGAATAAAAAAAATCAAATACTTATTTTCTCATTATGCAAGTTACCGAAAATCTATTTGAAAATATACTATTTGGAGATAGACATAACTAATTTACAGAAGTCTGTAATTGGTTTCGAGAAATAGATGTTTACGGAAAGTATACTCAAATAGATTTCACAGTATAATGAGAAAAATATATTGCTGCAACATAAACTAATTTCCTAAACATTCTTCTCTAGAAAATAGATTAGTAAAAGAACTCGAAATTTGATTAACAATAATGTATGTACGTGTATATAATATCTATATATATATCGCAAGTAGCTTTACTTTACATACAAATTTTAGAATATAAGGAGAAAATGTCGAAAAATGCAAAGTCAACTAATTGCATTTTGAATTATAGAGCTATTGTGAATATCGAGTTATTCTAGTATTAAATGCAATTACATAGCGGTATAATTTTAGAAAAGACTTCAATGAATTCAAAGAAATAAAATGTAAATATTTTAGCATTTCATACTATAAATTTTCTTTCCTTATCGTTTAAAAATAATAATTGCAACAACAACAGTAAAAACGCTAGTAATAACCATAGTAATAATAAAACATTTATGTACTATTTCTACAAACATTATTCTAAAATGGTATTGTACGTGTACATATTAAATAAAGTATCTGATTAATCGTAAATAAAATTATAGTGCAATCTGTCACATTTAGAAGTTACGAGTATGATTCTATTAAAATTTACTTTTTCTTTCTTTTTTGTGAATAATATAAATATCGAAATAAAATTTTGTACGATTAAATTAAAATAAGCGAATATATCTACATTTACAAAAATTAAGAAAATTATCGAAAGAATACAATATATTTATTTTATTAGAATGTTGATTATTTAAATGTGTTTCAAATTCATAAAAATAAAAGAATATTCGTTAATTTTGCGCAATAAATTTATTTCTTACTTAATGAAAATGTATTTTTAGTTCACCTGTTTGTTGAATATTGAAAATTATCCAGTCGTCCGACAAATTCTTTATTTCAACGGTTTTTAATTTCTTTTCTAACCAAATAACTTTATTTGTATTGTTGAAATTTGGGTTGCTACGAGTAGCCCAATTAATCGGTACAATCCATGTAGATTTGCTAGTTTCATTTTTCTGCGGCCGTAAATTGAATTTCATTTGCGTGAATGTCGCAATATTATTTTTGAAAACAACGTTTACGACAGGAAAACCTGATTGCCTAGTCCAACTATTCATAACTTTAGTTACATTAAATTTTATACTTTTATCGGATTGTATTTCATCCTGTAAAGAAGCAAATAATGCTTCGGGAGTACCTGTAGAATATTGACTGAAAAAAATATTCGAAAATTTAATAATTCTTCCATTTATATTATTTTTATTTTAAATACATTTAATTTATAACGTTTAATTTATAACGTAAAATTTTTATAATGTTTTATTTACAATTAATGAAAATAATTAAACATCGGAACAGTGAAAGTAACGTTTTATAATATTTATATTCGTGTAATTACTAAATACACAAAATAATCATTTACAGCGATCTTTACAGGTTTCATGAATGTCAAAAATGTTTTAAATTCATAATTGAGTAAGATTTTTTATGAAAACAATATTAAAACAAAAGTGCAATGAATCTCGTTATAAAATATATAATTTTTATGAAATGTACATACCATTCTTGAAGGTAATTATATAAAGCATTGTAAAATGCATTTGTTTTTATTAATTTTTCAATCATTCTAATTAAACTTGCAGCTTTGGCATATGATATTTTGTCGAATAGAGCTCTGATTTCGGTGGGGCTGTAGACTCTATGGGTAACCGGATGAGTACTCGTCGATGCATCGGTTGAAAATGATGTTTGCAAGTGATCAACAACGAATTGCATTTCCAAATTCCACGGAGTTTCAACCTAGCAAACATATATTTGAAACATATTACAAGCACATAGCGCTAAAGTTTTAATCGAAAATTCGCGTTAAATACGAATCAATAAAAATACATTATTTCATGAAACTATCAATTTATAAATATTTTTTAAATTCAAAAAATCTTTAAGCAATAATTTTACTAAATACTCCTACAAAATTATAAACTTATATATAATTTAAAAATTATTTCTGTATTGTATCAAATATATTTTTTAAATTAATTGAATTATAAATAGAATTATAAATTTGAACGTTACAATTTTTTTTAAATTTGAAATAATTTTTAGCTGCTATAAAGTAAAACGTTGGGATATTTTTATATCTTAGGAATAACGGATATATACAAAACGTAACATCCGCGGATAGGCCATTGCAATCCCAGGAAACACAAGCAAATTCTATCTTATCTTATTGCCATTGAAATACGAGTGAAGAAGGAAATAGCGGTAAATATAAAATTGTTTCTTGCATATTAAAGATTTGCCGATAATTTGTTCTTTTACTTATTTATATCGAACCTCGAATATACCCGAAATAGATGTATCTCCTATAATTTTAAACGATCTATAATTATTACATGGGTACACTACAAACTCGAAAAGACCGTTTTTTCTAAAATATTAATCTTTGATGGAATAATTTAATCTTTTGTGCAATAAGTTCAGAATTTTTAACTTTTCGTGCTTTAATAAATTAGAAATATTATACCTATATAATTTATAAATCAACATACTTGTGACTTTTATTAGTAGTTTTAATGACATTTGTATGAAGCACAAAAAGTCGTTATATTTAAAAAGATATAGTATATTATTAAATAAAATTATAATGATCATGGAAAGATAAAGATACGAAGAAACATTTTTTTATTTTATTATAGTAATGATGAAAACAAATATTCCAAATCTAATAAACACTAATATTCTTTAACTTATAGAATTTTATCTATAAATTAATTAAAAAACTCAATATTTTAAAAATATATTATTTGACTACATTATTATAATAAATAAAAACTAATATATCATCATCTATCTATCAGGTAATATAAAATCTACTGAAAGCTTTTTGTATAATGTTTTCTTAAGAAATATTTCACGAATATAAAGTAATTATTTATTCATCTCCTTATATTCGTTAATAAATTATTCATAAAATCTAATTCAGAAAGAAAATACTTCATTTCCAGAATTCTGTATGATAATTATATAAAATAATTATTCGAACAGTATCATACAATAATATGCGACAACCTTTTTTAATAAACATAGCACTTTCAATCAGGAAGAATAAATATTAATCCAATAACTAAACTATTCTACTAAAAGTTTTATTTTAAGCAATATTAATTTATAATAGATTTCAAGGACTACTAAAATCTTTTTATCCCTCTTAATTCACTTAACTTCCAACATTTTATAACGCTAAATAGTAATTTTTGTGAATTTTATTTTTTTTAAATAAACCTTGTCTAAAGAAAATTTAATGTACTTTAATTACTGGACCATATATATTTTGAAAATTTACATAAATTTGCTTCATTCTAAAAACAATCATTTTGAAACAGACGGTAAAATTTTTATTGTTTTTCTAAATGCCATAATTTATAATTATCGGTCTTTATATTTACATATTTGTTTTCTCATCGTTTATTCGCAATTGTTGATTTTGATACGATACATATGTAAACATTAATACGCGTTAAAAATAAATAATAACGTTAATGGTTCGAGTTTATTGTATTTACGTTGTTGGATTAAAATAAATTTCTCTTCAATACTTAATTACCGATGAATGTATTTTTTATTAATCCTACTAAAAAGAATATAAAAATTGTAATTTTCATAATTATAATTATTTGATAAGTATACCTCAGTGTATGCGAAGTATTGAAAGTACCTAGCGAAGCCTTCGCTGAGCCATAGATAATCCCAACGTAACGGGCTGACCAGATTACCAAACCATTGGTGGGCAATCTCATGGGCAATGACATTTCGTATTGCCTGCTTTACAATGATGCTCGATATTTTTCCATTGTCGTACAACATATTCGTCTCGCGATATACGAGTAAGCCCCAATTCTCCATTGCACCTGACGCGAAATCGGGTAATGCAATCATGTCCAGTTTAGGAAGAGCATAAGAAATGCGTAAATGCGATTCATAGAAATCTATGAGCGGCGACATAAGATCGAGCACATAGGACAAATGCTGGACCATCGTTGGATTTGCCCAAACGCTGTACGTCCGATTGTTGATAATAACTGACCGTGATTCAAAGTCACTTACAACTACGGCTACTAAATACGTTGACATAACCGGAGTTCGATAAAACTCCCAAAGGCCGCTAAAATAAAAGCCCATGAGTTTTTTTATAATTTTTGTACCATTTTAACATATTTATAAATATATCTTTTTTTGCTACTTAAAGCATATTGAAAAAAATATTTCATTTTGTTTTATAATTTAGCTAAATTAAGTACTTTTGAAAAAACGGAGTTTCATTTTTAAATGAATTCTTATGAGATTTTAGTTTATTACATTATTAAAGTTATATATCGTTTTTAAAATTTTTATCGATAATATTTGCTTTTTCAATTTATATATGGTATTTTTATTAAATAAGTAGTAATGATTATAAAAATAACAAAAAAAATAGAAA
Source organism: Dolichoris vasculosae (assembly GCA_018907195.1). Taxonomy (NCBI): domain Eukaryota; kingdom Metazoa; phylum Arthropoda; class Insecta; order Hymenoptera; family Agaonidae; genus Dolichoris; species Dolichoris vasculosae. The sequence goes on along the minus strand of JACCHY010000002.1, from coordinate 15,137,959 downwards.
AATTTATATTGAATTTTGTTAAATATTTATTAAATAGTATAATAAAGTTAAGTTTTATTTTTAGATAAAAAAATATTTTTAAATAAAAATTTTAAATGCTTTGAAATTATTATATATATGATTTAAGGGTTTTATACTAGTACTAATTAGAAAATAATACATTAAATAATTTTTATCTCTTTTGCTTTATCATAAACTAATTATGAGAAATTTCTAAAGCTGAAATTAAAAACAATTTTTTATTTTAAAATTCGTCGAATTTCGAAAAATTAAAAATGTCGAATTTACAACGTATTGTTTATATTCTCAAAACAACGTAGAAAAGTCTCGAAATTTTATTTAATTAAAAACTTTGCAGAATTTAAAAACAAAAAAGATACTCACCCTGGTGACTGAGATTTAACATTCATATTACTGATTGCAGTATAATTTTCTGGTACATCCACGCTTATATCAAAAGTGGCTTTTAAAGTGGGCTCATCAAAACATGGGAAAAGCTTTCGTGCACCGACTGGCTCTAAATGCGTTGCAGCTAACCATCTAAATAAAAAAGATAATTACATCTCAATATAATTGCTGTATAAGCAATTAAGAATTTACATCTACTTTTGAAAAATATCAATAAAATCGTATCGCATTGTTTAGTGTGATTTCAATACTTAAATTTATCTTAATGTGTTATATACGCTGAATTTCTTAAATTTAAAAAGTAATTAATCACGATTACTTTGAATATCTTTGCAAATTCAGTTTTAAGATACTAAAATGATTTATATCAAGTAATTACTGAAAACTGATGGAACAATTTGGTTTATTTTTTGTTTTAAGATTATTGTTATTCGTTTCAATAAAAATTCAAATATGATGCAATAAATTTTTTTAAAAAATGAAGTTAAAAGGAATCTACTGATTTATTTTAAACAAATTTATAATTTAAAACTCTTGATGTTTAAATAGAAGAAAAAATTACTTATTAAAAATATTGTGTTATACCTAACTTAAATTTAATCTTTTTAAGAAATACACTGGAATATTCCAAATTTTTTAGATACTAATATAAGAAGTATTTATGTATAAAGCTTATTATATACAAAAGAAATATTATTGAAATATTTTAGATATATACGTATATCTATTATTCTAGAAAACGGTTTTTAACGAAATACATTAAAAAGATATATGAATAATATAATAAAAATTTAAAAACTATTTTTATTTTAATAAGCGTAAATCACAGAATATTGTTGAATGAGTTTAAAATTGAGAAAAAAAATATATAATATTAGTTTGGCTCGAAAAATTGTTTCATATGCATGTAATAAAATGCATGCAAATTAATTATAATATAAACTATATCCATTTTTTTTCAAAAATTGTATACCTTGTTTCGTTGTTGATTTTATATGAACTTCTATAAAATCCTCTCATTTCGGTATTCAATGTTCCTGTATATAATATTTTAATGCTTATATTTGTACCAGCTTTGATAGGCGATTCCATAATGATATTCAGAAAATGATATTTTTCAGTTTCCGTCCAATTTTTTACAAGTAATTCAGTTTTGAAGTCATTTTTTTCAGTATATTGCATAACTGTTACGTTATGGATCGTTATTTGATCGGCGTGTAGTACAATTTTTTTTGTGTTTTTAGTTACGGTAGTATCGATCGTGACATCACCATTAAACGTAAAATTTTTTGGAATGATAAAAGGCGTAAGATGAATGCTATATGCAATAGGAATTACGTTATCAGGTAAACGATAAGCCGTAGTATTTTCATTCGAAACGATCCAATTGATTATGACGGGGGATTGCTTATGGAACCAATCCAGTTCAAAATTTGCAACTTTCAAACTCTTTTCCAGTGTAGGAATCATAGAATGAATATGAGACTCATTTCTCTTTATCAGATTCTCTACTTTATTTATTATATTTTTTGTTGGATACCACTGCAAGGCTTCCTTAATATATTTTTCAATTTCATTATAATTACCATAACTGAAACATATTTATTAGTTAGTATTTTGTTTTAGAATTATTAAAATAAAATACACTAAATTACCAGCATATATAATATAAAAAAAATATAATGTTAAAATTCATTTAATTCATTTATATTCAAATGAGAATAGTTTTTATATTTATGTATATCAAATATTGTTTTTATAAAAATAATTTAATTCTAATATTAAGAAACTACAAAGAAAGTAATTTATTCAAAATAATACTTAGTTTAGTAAATTAAATTATGCAGATAATGTTCGAATTATCATCATATACATTTATAATTATAAATAATAATATAGTAAATGATATATGTATGAATTAAAGAAATAACTACCTAATTAATTATCCAAAATTATTTTAATTATTTCGGAATGGATAATTTTCATTTTAATGTTCTATTGCGTTATTTGATAATTTTTAATACAAGAGTGTTCGTATAAATTTATAAAATTTAAATAAATTTCACTATAATCGATATTTTCTTTCTAAATAAACTATGATTAAAATTTCAAGATACGAATACCTTATAATACATATATAATACGTAATTATAATATACGTATACAACTAGTATTAAGATTATTTTACTTACTATTTGAAAATGATATCAGAGTGATTATTAATAAAATCAAGAAGGAATTCTGCTCCTTCTTCATTTTTCGAATAAACTGTACTGAAAATATATGCAATATCTTGTTTACGAACGTGACTCTCATGATACAGTTTCATTGACATTACGATGTATCTAAAAGATTTTATAAATGATACAATTGTAAAACATTGATGTTCTTAATTTCGTATTACTAACCTTTTAATAATTGTAACATCTTCAGAACATGCAAGTGCTCTTAAGATAGCTACTTGCTCTACTGCTACGTTGGAGTATTTGTATTGTTCCCACAAAAATTCCCAATCCGATGGGGTTCCATACTTTATTGCAGTACAATATGCAATCGATCTTCGGTTCTTAGGAATACTATTTTATAACATATTTTATAACAATATATTTCATTTGTGCAAATTTAATTAAGAAAATTAATAACTTAAGTTTAATATTAAAAATTGTACTTGAATTTTCAAAGCTATTTTATAACATAAAATTTTTAAAATGTAAAGTGATTATTGTACAACAAAGTTTATACGTCAGATTTTTAAGTAATAAAGTTATGTTTCAAAAAATTTTAAACGATCAAGATATTTTTCATCGTATCAAGTATATTTTTTAAATAATTAATATTATATAAAAAATTTTACGATATAATTAAACTATTACTTTAAAAATTTATTGAAATAAATCTTTTATTTCTTACGCTTTTTGTTTGTTTCTCCAATCGGAAAAGTATTTTTTGGATTTAGAAATGCACGCAGTGTCTTCAAGTTTACAGGCTATATTATTAATTGTTTGACGTAATAAAATTGTAAATGTATCATCTCCTGGATTATCATCGTAACCTAATTTTTCGTATATATTCGCATATAAGGATTTCACATATTCCTAAAAACATGATTTTTATTATAGAATTAAGAATTAACAACGATTTTTTGTATATGAATTGTAGTTACAAATTTCAAATTCAAATATAATAATCCTAAAATTATAAATTAGGAATATCAAAATTTCAATATTCAAAACTAAATTTAAACATTTTGACTAATAAAATCGTTATATATATAAGTGCATTATTTAAGAAAAATTTCTTACTTTGAAAATATCGTAATCAGTGCTGCTTCTGAATTTTCTAATCAAATAATTTAAAGCAGTAAAGGCAGACTTAAAAGGCAAATAATTTGTTTCTCGTTTAAGGTATTGAATTCCTCGAAGAGCAGTTTCATAGTCAAGTAATCCGGCTCTAGCGAGATTTAACAAATCATCTACTATAGCTGCTCGATTTAATTCATGAATCCTTTCAAAGTTATCGCTCATCAAGACTTTGATAATTTTGTTCCAAGAATCTTTATCATACTGCACTCGATAAAAACCTAAATTGATGTTTCAATCAATATTTCATCCGTGAGGAAAATGTATACATACTTTTTTAGCATAACACAAGTTCATTACCAACCCGTAGATTGCACATTGATAATTATCCAGTCGTCGTCTTTATTTTCATTCGGTACCTCAGCATTCCTCTGGGAGAGCCAGTAAACTGGTTTGGTAAAATTACTGGTACTGTTAACCTGTCCGGAAGACGTCCAGGTTATTGGCACCCACCAAGTTGAATCTGTAGGTATAGTGTTCGAATTTCGAAGTAAGAATCTTTCCTGGCTGAACGTAATATAATCCGGTTTAATGGTCACTGATATGTATGGAAAACCAGGTTGTTCGGTCCAAGTCTTCATAACTGTAGCGACGGATACATTAAGCGTTGAATTTTGAGTAGCATCGACAACCTTTTGAAGTGCTTCCCACAAATCATCGGGTACTGCTGATTTATATTTTCTACGCAAATATTTGCATTTTTTATTATTTTAACATAAGCGTTGTAAATTTATAAAAAAAATTACCTTTATTAATTTTTGATTTTATCGGTTTTTTTCAATTTTTCAATTTTTTACTTTTCCACACTTTAAATTTGATTTTCGATTTAAATTTATTGAATCAATAAATTATTGGTACATATAAAAAGTTAAAAGTTTGGTAGTATTTTAAAGAAACTGAATATATTGTGTATATATAAAAAAACTTAAACTCTTATGAATAGGTTCTTTGTTCAAATAATTTTTCAATGATATAATAAATATAGAAATGAATAGTTTTAAGAAATAATATAGAATATATTTTTTCTTATATTTTATGATATATTATATGATATTAATTTTTAAAAATATTAAAAAATTTTATGAATGTACAGATTAAAATAAATAATAAATATTAAATACACTGTTTAATTACTTTTTAAGATTGCATTAAATTTCAACAAATATTTATAGTAAAATAAATATAGAAGTAAGAAATAAGTCCCTACCTAAAAACATATAATTACGAATTTTTAATTTAATTCATGTACCTATTTTTTATATAATTACGTAGTGCTGCATTAAATACGTCAGATCCAAAAGTATTTTCCATCATTCGTATGATACTTGCTCCTTTAGAATAAGTTATAGTACCTCCCATTTTTGCAATATCTTTCTGAGTAATTGCATCTCGAGTCATTGATACAGAATTTTCTAATCCGTCGACGTTTAAAGCATCTTGAAAATGGTCTACCACAAACTGTTGATCCATCTTCCAACTTGGTTCTATCTATTATATTATTACGAAAAATTATATTTCAAAACGTAATAAAACATAAAACTTTATCTTTTCATGCTTAATTTGTATTTATGTATATATCTATTTTAATTAAATATATCATAAAATGAAGTATTTGCCGTTAGATAAATTCTTTCAAGACATACTGTTTATTAATTTGTAAATAAACTTTTCTTATTATTTACAAGTATATAACCATCGCCGTCTCGGATAATAAATATTTTAATAATAAATAACTTTTTGCGCTAACGTTCTCGAGTAAAAATAAAAATGTAAACTTTCTAATCGATATTAATTTGTTTTTAGAAAAACTTGTATAATGACAAATAAAATTATAGTTAAAATTATTTTTATTTTTAATTCAAATGATTTATATTTAAGTTCTGAAATATTTGTTTTGCTCTTATTTTCAAATAAAATAGCAAACAGGAAATAAGTTTTTGGCTAATTTTATTTGCAAATGCATTATTTATAATTACTTATTTTTAAATCAAAAATTAAAATTGCTGCGAATTAAAAACAGAACGTATGAATTTACATATTCTATATATTGAAGCGAACGAATAAGATAATATTAAATTGCATTCGAAATGAACGATTAATAATATAGCGTACCGAATCAATTAACAATGTACAGAGAAAAATTTGATTTATTAATATATTTGATGAAATAATGTAGATGTATGTATCATCTGCATTTATGAATGGAACGAAATCTAAAACGCTGTATTTACGGTTTAAAATAAGTATACAGGTTTCTAACAAAAGAATATCGAGTCTATAATTATAATACAACCTCGAGTAAATTTCAACTATTTGCATGCGTTTGCAAAAAATGATACTAGGGCTAAGCAGTTACGTGATTAGCAATTCAATGGAAGAAAACATAAAGCATATCGTACCTTGTTCGTGGCCATGTACTCGTAATACCTGGCAAAACCCTCGCTCAACCAGAGATAACTCCACCATTCGGGCGTGACGAGATTCCCGAACCACATGTGACTACACTCGTGAACAATAACAGAGCCAATTGCTTGTTGAGATGTGTCTGGGGTATCGACTTCGTCGTACAACAGCGCAGTTTCACGGTAAGTGATCAGACCCCAATTTTCCATGGCACCGCTAGAAAAGTCCGGTACCGCGACCATATCCATTTTCGACAGCTGATAAGGTTCATCGAAAAGACGCTCGAAGTAAGCAAGGGCTGCGACACCAATGTCAAAACTGTACTGTGTCTGTTTTAAGGCATTGGGACGGGACCAGACCTTAAGATACGAGTCGGATCTCTGCAACGTTGCGAAATCTGATACGATGAAGGCCACTGAATAAGTTGGCATTCGAAGGGACTCTCTAAATATGCACCAGTTTCTGTAAAAGTTGCAACAAATTCTGATAAAAATCTGCTCGTTTCATCTTATTTGCACGTCTATAATTTATGTTTCATTTTTACATAAAAATGATTCGTATACAAATAGCATTTCTTCGATATACCATGAAATGATAAGAATATTCATATATAATTATATCCAAATGGCTATTCGTATCAATGTAGCTATTATGGAACTTTATCGAACGTGTAAACGATATTAAGAAAAATTCATTAATAAACTTAGTTACAAGCTGTCATAAGTTTACTGTTAAGTAATCGAATATTTATGTTATCGTGAAAATGAATATTCTAACAAGCTTATAAACATGGAAAATAAGAATAAATACGTGTATAATTATCATTCGTGCGTAATTAAATCTAATAAAATATTATTGAAAACAAATTATCTACTCAATTAGTATCTCATTTAAATTCCTATAATTTTTAAATTATCTCATTTGTATGAATAAGAATATACATATCGCAAGATTTGAATTTTACAAATTCCATTTTTATCTTTTAAGCAATTTAAATAACTTTATAGTAAACGAAATAAAAAAAATCTTTAGAAATATTTAAAGAATTCTAATAAATAAAGCTCAAACTATTTATAACGCTATAAAAAATTATTTTTGCTTCGAAGATTAATACGAATGCGATCGGTAAATCTTCTATTTCGCAAGAAAATGAGAAAAAATGGAGTAATCATTCGTTTATTTAAAATAAATTAAATTAATGAACCAATACCCTTGAATTGTTGATACCGTGTTGCCTAAACATCCATAATCTTTGGGTAGAAAAATACTTATGTTAAATATAGATTTCATAGCAGGTTCATCGAAGCATGGAAAAGCATGTCTTGCGTGAGTGCTTTCAAATTGCGTTGCTGCTAACCATCTGAAATAAAATTCGAACAATGAGTGGATTTTATTGGTTTCAGCAATATAACAATGATAATTATATGTAAACCTACTTTTCTTCTCCTCGTTCGTTGATATAAGAACTTTTATAAAATCCGATCATGTCGTTTCGCAACGTGCCATTGAAATTTAGTTGAATACTAACGTATTCCGATGCTTTTAAATTATCTTGCAATATAATGCGGAATGTTTCAGTTGTTTCATTGTACGCTGTATTAGAAATCGTTAATCGTTTGTTCTCCTGAGTATTATTTACAGATTTTACATAAACCGTCAAATTTCCTTTATGCAGCACAATCTCCTTAGTTTCTTCTATAACTTGTGCATTTATTTCGACTGTACCTTCGTAGGTAAAACTTGAGAAATCTACTTTTGATATTTTAAGATTGTAGGCTATGGGTATGACTGATTTTGGAAGTCGATATTCGCTGCTTGTCTTTAATTCTTTATTTTCATATTTGTCGTTATCTTTTACTTCTATGAAATTTTGCGTATTACTAAAAGTCGATTCAGCAAATGTCACCAGTAAGACAAATGCTAAAAATCTCTTCGAAATGCCCGACATTGTCGGTCCTATCGAAAAATTATATATAATAGAAATTAATCGTAACGAATAAGTTTCTTCAAAATTTTTTATACGAAATAATTATGAACAAAATACATAGATGAAGAAATAAAATACCTAAATTTATAGTTAGATTGGAAAGTTTATATAAAAGGTACGCTAACGAATCAATTACATTTGTCGTTTAAATAACTTCTAATGATTACTATGTTTTGTCAATGTTGTAACATCGCTTAAAACGTATTAGTAAAAATAAAGAGAATAAGTTCGTTTAAGCGATGATAGAAGGGTCATTGACTTTTCAAAAGTTGAACGACGGATAAGTCTTCAAGATAAACTTTCAAATTATAATAAAAAAGAAATTAAAATCTATACGATCAAAGTCAAATTAAAATCATATAAAAAATTATATTTTTTATGAATATAATTACAGAAAGAAAAATATAACTCGATTTCTCTTTTTATGAAATAATTTATAAGCTGTATCCTTACGCTGCGATATTATTATCTACTGATAAACAGAGCTAAAAGTATTCTTTCACCTAGAATCATTTTTAAATTGTATAAGTTTTTAGTTTTTTTAATAGTATAACAGTCTATATTAATTATATATATATATATATATATATAAAATTTAATACAGTTATTTTTTTATTTATCTTTATTCTTTTATCTCTATTACATAGATTCATTTTCTATTACATATTGGAAAAAATTTTCTTTAAATACTGTTCAATAATTTAATATCTTTTAATCGTGTGACTATACATAAATTAAATAGACCGATACTAAAATTTTTTTATTAAAATATACAACTAAAATAAAAATATATCTGTTGTAAATCGATTATTTATAATACACTTTAAAATTAATTATTTGAAGATAAAACTTATAATAAAGTGCAATAATTCTCAGATTATATGACAATATAAATTGCTTAAATCTACTTAAAATATATACACAAGAAGTAAATAATTGTATATATATATATAAAAATAATCATATATATTTTACAGAAAATTATTAAATAATAGAAAATGCAAAGCCATTCACATGTAATTGACATTGCAATTATTAATACACGTTGCAATGCCAATGCCATTGCAATTATTAATACACGTTACAATGCCATTGCCATTGCAATTATCAAGACACGTTTTCATAATTTTTTAAACAAAATTAAATCTGTCAAAATAAATGAAGATTATCTCAGTTAATTATCGTTATTAAATGAAATATAGCTCATATAAACTGATTTATAATCGATTCTACAATAGTATCAATAGTTATTAATTTTTAAATTTAACTTGTAGATAAAAATATTTTTGTCAATAATATTATTTCTCGTTTATATTTTAAATAATTATTTTAACGATATATCAATATAATATTAACAAATATACTTATATATTATATTTAGCAAAACTAATTAATACATAATAATAATTAATAACGTTAAAGGAGAGCTTAATTGTTATATAACATGAAATAAATTATAATAAAAATCTATATCGGGAAATAACGTAACGACAATGTTAATAATTCACAATCGAATAACACAAGCAAAAGTACTAAAAGAGTTTTAATGCATTTGATAAAACCATTTAATAGGATGTTATCGTGTGTACATTAAAAAAACATGGATACAATTAGCAAATATAAATGAATCATATAATTTCTTAAGGATTATTGAAAAAATAGGAAATACTTACCGATTCGAATTACAGGAATGGAATTCTCTCGTGGAATGAGATAATCTCATCAGCGCTATTATTGTAGATCTGTAGTAAAATAGAAACGGAACGTTTTACGCGATCGCACCGCTTGGAGGCTCCTCTTCTTCCCCTGGCGAACGAGCGAGAGATTCTGCTCTGCCTCGAAACAGTCCCTAAGAAGTCATCCGAGTCGAGCGCCGTTTTCTCTCACACAATCTTAGTTGGCCGCTGGTGCGTACAGGTGCTTACTGCCACGGCTACTAGCCATTTATCGCTGTGAAAGCCTCGCGAGCTTGCCTTGTATTTTTGTATACGCAAAAACCGAAAATGGCCAGTTAGACTTTATCGACCAGTTAGACGGTGCGACGATGTTTCCACGATGTTTCCACGATCTTTCGACGATGTTTCGACAATGTTCTTTCGAGGCATCTTCTTCTCTATCGTTTTAGATGAATGCGTGTTCTGACGAACAACCGATATTCTATGCTACTTCTTCCTACCACGAGGAAAATATTTTTAATCGACAACTTTATGCGAGTTTCGTCTACGCGAATAATGGAAATGTTATATTGATCGAAAAGAGCTTGATGCTATTCATTAATTATGATAAACGATAAAGAATGTACTTGTGTGTACTAAGTATGACGATAAAATTAACTCATTCGAGGACTTTCGTCTAATTTATTTTTACCTTACTTTTCTTCAAAATTATATTTCATTTCTACAATAAATACAATAGACACACCTACTTATTTATGAAATTTAACTACCGAGTAATTATTACATTTTTTATTTTTAAAAATTATCTACAACAGATTCATTTCTACAAAATCACTATGATTTATATATCATATAGCAAAATTTAAATACTAAATTTTTTGTCGAGTATTATTTACGATTTATAAGTAAAGCGTACATTCAAAAATACGATATTGTTTGTGTATTATTGAATTTATTAGTAAATTTAATTTAATCAATGATTAAAATTAGGAACCGATTGTATTAAATTAATTTTTTATAATTGGTAAAAAGTTATATATATATATATATGTGTGTGTGTATATTTGTATTGATTTAATTATTTTTATATTCGTGTAATATTGTATGATTTATAGACACTTTGAGTTTGATATAATTAAAATATTAATTATGAAAAGATTATAACTTCATGAATTTTAATAATTCATTTACTGTATAATATTCAATACATCAAATAAATTACAAATTAATTGTATATTTTTGGGAAATGCATTAAATTGGTAAATTATTTTCTATTACATTTTGCTTAATTTACGAATATTATTTTCCCATATTATAACTATGTACGTGTTATTAATATTTTTATATCAATAATCTTCTTTCATAAATGCATTTACTTGAATGATAAAATAAAACAGGTTTACTCAGTATCTATATCAATACCTATATTTATTTTATATATAATTCTATCCATATACGTAAAAAAGTTTATTTTATACACCATAATTCTGTTAAAGTTGATATAAATACGTTACCGTTATGTAAACTAATGATAACTTGGTCATTTGTAAACTGATCTTATCAATCAATTGTCGAGTCCGCTTAGCTTTACATATTATCTTAAAGGTTAAATGATACGAAAACTTTTATATAACATTGTTCAAAATCGAGTTTCTATAAAGGTAGGTGGAAAATATAATCATTTGATAACAAATTGTTTTGTTTTAATTAATTTTCAATTATTAATCAAAAATAAAATAAAATTCTAACTATAGAAAAGAAGGAGAAATCAAAACCAATCGTTATGAGGAAACATCCATGTATACGATATCTATGATTAATTAATAAGCTTTTATCGTTACATTTTCTTTAAAAGTTTCTAATAATATAAAAACATGGTATGAAAAATTATCACATGTTTATTTATTAATTACACTGAATAGAAACTCTAATAATTTAATATTTAAAAGTACACACTCAATCCTGTGCAAAAAAAGATAAGAAAAAGAGAGAAAGAGAGCGAAAAATGGACAATATATTGCTATTAATCTAATTTATTATTTATCAAATATTTAGATATTTGATAACCAATTATTAAAACTGTTTCTATTTTCTTTCGCTAATAATAGCGATTCAATAGTTTATATTTTTAATATTTTTTCTAAATCTAAATCAAATTATACACTAAATAACATTACAATTTTAAATAATACTACAAGATACTAATTATAGAAAGCAATAAAATAAAAGTATTGTAAAAAATACTACTGTATTATATTATATATAAATTGGTTCGGATTAACTAATAAATTCCAATTATTGTTTATCATGAATTAATAAGAAAAACATTAAAATATCACATTTAAAATATTACTTTCCTATTACAACTTATTTTAAATTTAGAGAAATATAATATTAACAAATATTAATTTCTTTCATGAATAATACCGAAACAATACGATATAAAATAATTACAATAAAACAATTTTTATTTTTCCTATAAATTCAGTTACTTATTACTATTTTTGATAATTTTGCATGATTTTGATTATTTTTTATTATATGTATATGATGAAAAAATGAAATAATATTTATTCAAAAAATAAATCGTCAGTTCTTATACAAAAACAATTTATCATTGATAGATAACTTAGAAAAAAAAATCAGAAACCTTGACATATTCGTTTACTTTCAACGTGGAAAGTCACAATATTTTCAAGGAAATATTGAGTAATCTACGGAACTGTATTCTAATATCTTTGTGAAACAAATTTATTTCGTCTAAACAATTTATTTTGATACTCTTCAGATTATGTAAAATAATTTAGTATTAAAATTTCCTTTATATAACTGATAAAGTTCAATAATCTATAAGTGATTAATATCTACTAATTTCTACAACCATCACCGTATATTAAACTTTTATCGTGAGTAATAAATCATACATTTTGATAGGATATGTAGAAATTTATGACTTACAATTTAAAAATAAATTGAAATAGCATTTCAGCTAATAAATAATTATGAAAAAAATTCAAATTAAATACATGTATAATCATAACAAAAACAAAAACTTATATTATTAAAATCATTTTTAAAGAGAATTAAAAAAAATTCTTATTTTAAATATTTTTATTTTTTAATATTTAGTTTTCAGTTTTCTTAATTATTTAATTTTTTATCATCTCTATTAATATTAAATAATCATATGTATTCAAAGAAATTTCATGATTATAAATTACTTGAAATTACTTTAAGTATAAATTACAATGTTACAAAGTGCAGTACCAAATATGTTCTCCTTTGACTCTGAATATTGCATTTAACAAACTTTACATATTACAGAACTTCATATGATAATAACTACATGATTTAAATAAACTCCTACATTTTCTTTTACTATATTATCTGCTATTGATAGGCAATAATATAATATTTCATAATAGCATATTTTTATATACTTTATTTATATTATATATTATATTGTATATGTTAAATATATTAAATATTTAGATTATTTATACAATATATTATATAAAAGTCAAAATATTTACCGTTAAACAATAATAAAAATATAATACTTAAATAGAAAATTACAATATTCTAAATTCAAAAATAAAATTTTATTTTTCAATATAGTTTTTTATTCTCGTGCCATTCGTGTATATGTTTAATTTTTAACTGAAAATATACTAATATCTTACAAATTCTTTTAACATTACGAAATAATTTCTTGTCTTAAAATACATTAAATTTTTCTTTTTCTTTTACAAATTCTATTTTTATTGTTTTTTAGTTTGACGAATTTTTATATTCTAATATTCAGTTTTTACATTTACTCTGAAAAGTGTTCCTTTACCATTTCACGTAATTTTTTATTCTTATAAATATATAATTGTAATATTTTGTAGAATACTATTATTTTATACACGTCTTTTTAACGAAAATGTCAAATATCTTACTATAACTATAATATCAATAATGTAATGTCTATAACTTAATCCAAATATGTACATATTCGTAAAATAAATGTATTGGATAAATTTTGTGTGCCTTTCCGACACATATTTTTAAAAAGTTTCAACCATTTTTGATAAATAAAATTATATTTTAATATATTAATATTATTATCTGTTATAAAATGTTAACATTTTACACTGGTATAAATTATTAAGTTTCTTTATATACTTTCAAAATTCAACGAGTTTGATTATATGTAGTTACTTTTTATTAATCGTTTAAAAAATAATATACATATTTGTATATGTATTATAAGACGTAGATTGAAAATTGTCTTTACGTAAACTAATGTCTGTATATTCTAGGCAGCTAAAGACAGTAGATATACACCGCTTGTGTTAAGCCTCGATGCATTTTAATTTCTTGCTTAGTACGTGAGTATACCCACTGCGACATTTCAACCTTTGGAAATATAACTTTCCATCGTAAACGTGTCTTATATATAAGCGCAAAGAAAAGAACGTAAAGCAAAACTCAAACGAATGGAAAGAAAACGGAAGAAAAAGAAAACAGAAAGAGAGAAAAAGAGTTAGAGACAGTAAATTATAAAATCAATATGAAAAAAAAGAAATGAATCTATTCGATTCGTGTAGCTCAACTATATGCAAGAGAATAAAAATGACGAGTAGAAAAGTATACGAGGAGACAATCACCGACACCGACGCTGATATCGACAAGAAGCCACTAACGGACTCTTGGAAGTCCCTTACGATCGTCATCTCTGCAACAACCAGCCAAGTGTCATCACCAGAATCAATGCCACCGTAGCTTTTAGTTGGAATACCTCCATCTCAGGTCGGTCTAACAATACCGTTGTCTTCTTTCCCCAAGCTGCGATTCGCCCCAAACATATTGTCTGCTTTAATTGATATAACCATCTTTTTCAAAAAGACATTTTTTACAAATGCTCCTGCATCTGATTTTCGTTTTTCTCTTTGTAGTAATCCATTACATTATGTCATTACAGATATCATATTTGGAACATGGAATATATACCTTATTAGATACGTAAAAAATATCATCCTATCATTTTATTTGATAAATTCTTTATAAAGCGATTTGAGTACTTTACAAATTAGATTTTGCAAATATTCTAAAATTTATTGATATATCATAATCACATAAAAACATATCTAAAATAAAATAACACACAAAAGATTATAGAGAAAGTGAATTTTTACTTTTTTAAATATATATAATTTTTTATTGTTTAAATACATAAATTTACATAAATAATAAATATAAGTAAAGTTATTAAAATAAAGCTTTTATATAAATAATTGAAAGTAATATTTACAATTTCAATTTATCTTTTTTATTAACTTACAGTTTACAGTTTTTATGATTTAAATAAAAAATGTAGAATATTATTAAAATGAAAATTCAACAAATATTTATTGAAAAATATGTTTTTTCTTTCTTCTATATGTATAGTATAGAGAAAACGTATTAAGCATATTAAATATATTAAATATTTAAACATTTATACAAATATATAGATATTATATATAGATTTAAAATTTTGATTTTGGTAAGAAAGAAAAAAAATCATATTTTATATTTTAATTTTTTAGGAATTACTTTAAGTAACACGAAGATAAAGAATACAATTCAATTCTTCAAATTATTGTCTTTTATTAATTTGGGTAAATTACTAGTGATGAGAAAAAACTCTTTAATGCTGTTGTTATCCATTATTTTTTCACAACGTTGATACCATGCCGTAACGTTTTCATATCTACCGATATCAAAGCCGAACGCCTAACAAAATACAAAAGCAATCATTAATGTGAAATTTAATCTCTATTTTATAATTTTTATGGAATAATTTTTTCATATAATGTTTAATAGAAGTAAATTTTTCACCATTTTATTTAAAAAATATTCTACTTTTTCTTAATCAACTGATAATCAAACAGAAATAATTTTATTTCAAAGCGAGTTCTTTTCCTCTGTACATACTTTATAAGCATCATTTATAGATAATCTTAAAATAGCCTTATCTTTTTTATATTTTATATTCATATCAAATTCAAATTCGCGATTAACAAACACTTATTTTTAACATTAATTTACGCTATAACCAATTTTATCGTTTAATGGAATTAAATATTTTTCTATAAACTCGGGGCCTATAAACGAATATATATTTACAAAAAATATTTTATGAATTTGTATATCATAAATTGTGAATTTTGTTTTTTACTATTATTTATATTTAATACATAACTTCTATTACTTAATATTTTTTCAATAAAATCATTAATAAACATTATTGTAAACAATTTATTTATTTTAAATATTAACGAGTTATTTGATTTAGTTTTATAAATAAAATTTAGAATATATTGCAACTACTATGACAGTATCAAACGAATTTTGTATAAATATAATTCAAAAAATAACTTTCAGATAAATAAATGATTATCCACAAATTTGAATAGTATTTTTTATCTTAACTATCCCAGAGAATTTGATTTATAAAAATATAAAATAATTTATACTATCGAAGAATTAAATCTCTAGAAATAAAACTGTTCCATATAATACTTTGATTTTATGTCATTATGAATAAAATACTGAATATAAAATCTGATTATATATATATATAATCTACATATGTAAAAAACTGAACTATTTAAAAGAATAAAAACCTTTTTTTAACAAGTTTCATTTGTTTCTATATAATAAATTTGTTCTATATAAAACATAACAATGAATATAGATTTACCTTTGCTGCACAGACGGTAGTTAAGAAACTAAAATCAGCTATAGTCAAATCATTGCCAGCAGAAAATTTATTACCTTCTAAATATTTATCTAAAGTTCCAAAAACTCTTTCCAATGGTAATAAATGTTTTATCGATAGAGATTTCTCACAAAATATTGTTATATACTGAAAATTAATACATAATCAATAATTACATCTATTTCAAAATCTAATAATACATTAAATCAAGAAATTAGAAAATTTTCGTTACTTCAAACAAATGAAATTATTCTTTTGTACAATTCATAATTTTGCAAATTAGTAATACAATCAGAATTTTTTTGTTTAAATCGAGTGATAAAACTGTTCAGTTAAATTTAATGTCTTTTTTAATTATAATTGGCGTAAGAAAACAAATTTGACGAATCATTAATTTAAACAAATATATTACTCGTTTACCACTTCAATACAAAATATAATTTTGAGAGAAAAATTACAATTAAATTAGATTCTAATACAATATACGATATTATGTATATATATATATATATATATATATACATATTATGTGAAAGACTAAGAAAAGGTGAACCTCTTTGATATGTCTCATAAAAACCAAGTAAGCGGATAACCGCGGCTACATAACAGCTTTGATACTCGAACTATTATTAAGCATTTTTTAATAAATAGATATTTGTATTAATGTTGAAGAAAAGAACCACTCATAATTTTGATATTAAATATTTAATTTGATGAAAAGGTCTTAAAGAGTTTCTTCCTTTTCACCGACGTTTGTTCCTCCCTTGCTCCAACAATGTCAAATTATTCCTCGTATCAAAAAGAGGCCCCGATCTTCCCCTCAAGTTCTGGATTTCTATTTTCTCGCAGCATCGAAGTGTTCGATCCGCTTCCTCCGGCGACTTTCCCTTCCTTCCCTTTCCCTCCCTTTTCTTCCCATTCCTTCCGTCCGGGTCTATCGTCTTCGTCGGGGCTCGACTCGTGCTTTTCGACTCGTGCTTCTCGACTCCGGCTCGAAAACTCCCTTTATAAGCATTTCGGGGATGCATCCCTTCCTCGCGGTGCCAGGGTTTCGTCTCCGGGTGCCGTCGGTTCCTTGGAACGGACAACTCCCCACCGATACGACGTATCTGTTTATTCACTCTGCAGGACTTCGAAACACTCGGGAGAGAATTCTCGGAACCGTTCCCAAAAACCGTTACGAAGTCGAGAATTCGCTTTGTTTTGACGGCTATAAATTTTTCATGAATCTCCTGACACGTGTCAAGCTATTATGTATTGCTTACGAGTTCTGTATTTAACGGTTATTTTCAAAAAACTAGTTCATATTTTTTTCTTCGATATTGATTGAAAACAATTTTCTTAGCCATAAAATATCTGGAAGTCTTAAATATTCCGCATAATTATTTATACTAAACTATTCGTTATTCTTTTGGCTTCGTAATTTTGAATAAGATAAGAGTTTTTAACTCCTCTTAACAGTAATCTACTAACTAGTTTCATTAGATGTAATATTTAGAACATCATCTTGTGTAATTCCTTTCTTCTTAAGCTTTCCTTTATTAATACTGCATATGCCAATCTGAACCTCGGAACTTGTTTACAAATTTACATAACAGGATTCATTTTTAGACAAAAGTTGATTTGAATCGTTTACCAACTTTACCGAATGATAATCATAAATCAAGTTTATTAACGGTTAAAATTAATTTATAGGATGTTTTAAAAAAATTTTTAAATCGTACAAATTTAACGCTTCTGCTGCCTAAAATATTAATTTATCTAATCTTTTCGCTTCCTTTTCGTTTAATTTATTTCTTCTTCAAATGTATGCATAAACTATTTTTACTAGGATACGCGTCAACGATATTACGTATATAACAGTATATAAGACAACGAATATCGTTGCCTTTAGGGTTTGGTTATCCTTGATTTACTAAAATCATGATTTCTTTTACATTAGAAATTATACGTACAGTTTTACGTGCGTATCATATTAATTAATAAATGTATAATAAATGAAATTATTTCAAAATAAATAAAACTTTTTGCAAGCAGATTAAGGTTTTCTTTATGCTATTTATTTCTTGATAATAAAAAATTTCATGTATAAAATATATTATGGAATTTGTTTCGTTCGAATTCAAAATATGGATGACACGAACTCAAATATACGATAAGATCAAGTTATGGTTACTTCGGGTATCCTCTTTTAATTAAAGCAAATTGATAATTTTCTAAGTATGAAAAACCAACGATATAACTGTTTTCTCGATTCATAATAATATATCTTTTTTAAAATCCTTGTACTATATATAGAAACAGGATGCAAGAAAATTGCTTTGCGAGAAAATAGGAAAATGTTCATATGTTCGATAGTACATAAAATTATCGATATAGTTCGTAAATAATGTTTTATATTTTAAAAAATCGTTATAAAATTATTAATCTTTCCTAATATATAATTGTTAAAGATTCAAAAAAATAATATTTTCGATATATTTACATTGTCAAATATAAATAAAATTGGATATCGATTTTATATTCAACAATATTTTGAACTAGAGCTAATTATAAAACTTCCGAAAAAATTTAAGAATTAATATTCTTCTTAATTATTCTAAATTATTAATACTAAAGTATCGTAAAAGTATCGTATTAATGATTAATTACATTCGCTTAAAAGTATTTTCATATTTAATTTGTTGTTTTCTTTATAGTAATAAAAATGTTTAAAGTGTAATAATTTTACCTAATCTCTATTAACTTATTAATTATTCCATTGTTCTTTACGCGTATAAACTTTTGTTTTCAAATATTAAAATACATTTAAACTTACGTAATACTCTAGAATATTCTTTGAGAATGTTCCAAGGTCGTATTGTAGTCGATTCTCAACTATCCCCCGTTTTTTCGGATCCCTAGGATAAAGCGAGTCATTTTTTGCGTACTTCATTACTAAGTATGCCATAATCGATCGACTACAATGAAAATAATAGACAAAGTTTTTCACCTTTAAACTTTTATTTGCATACTGTCGCGCTTACATTATTTATATACTTACCTTTCACACAAGATAAAACCATTATCATTGATGGTCGGAACTGTATGTTGAGGATTAATCTATAAAATGAAGTTCATTTAGAACGGATTTTAAAAGATGACACACGTTGCTGTTTTTTCGAGCAAAAAATTTTATTCGTCAGCTTTACATTATTCGATCAGTCCGATTTTCAATTTTTTAAAATCTTTTTTTTGTAATGAAAACTTGTAATAAATCATTATTTTCGTAAAATACCGATATACATATTTGGACGTTAATTAAGTATTTATAATATCTATAGAAAATTATGTGTTAAAAAATTTAAAAAAAAAAATTTTTTAATTTAAATAAATTATAAAAAAAGTTATAATAAATATTTTGAAAAAATAAATTCAATACCGTCGAATTACTTTTTCTAATGAAAAAAGTTTAATGTCGTTTGTACCTTCCTAAATGAACCTTTCAATTGTTCACCCTTCGTAATATCAACGAACTTGAGATTCAAATGAACTCCAATATGCTTAGCCAAAAGTATAACGGATCTACTCGGTGGACTTGTCGGATAATAATAAAGGTCGATCGTCATTTTAATATTTTATCAATCGATCGATTTTTTTGTAATCTTTCTTCTTTTTAAAAATAAATAGCTATAAAAATTAAATACTATTATTATTGACAAGAGTTTCTGAAAAAGAAGACATTTATAACAAAACATTAAATGCATTAAAATAACGCCTTGGATATCAGAACCTATATTTAAGAAAAATAATAAATGTATCGAATATATTTCTGTTCAATTTATTTTGAATAATATATTTACGGTTCAACGTTACAAGAATTGCAGTCCAAAAAAATATATATATAAATTTGTATTTTATATTATAAAATTAATTAATTCTTCACCCGAATGTGTCTTCAATTATTTTTGCAAATATATATTTAAAACGAATCTTTTGCTTATTTTTAAAGTATTTAGAAAGTTTCGATTATCCATATCATTCGATATACACTTTGTATAGCGAAAAGAATATTGATTAAAATTATTATAAGTTTATTTAACAAAGAGTTAACAAACAATTACAAACATGTAACCATTACATCAAGATACTCGTTTAATATAACTGACTATATTAATCACTTATTAAATTTAAAAGTATACTTTATTGTAATTAATTATTCTAATATATAGAAGTACTTTCTTGTTTAATAATATATTTTTTGAATCAATCACTATTAGTTCAAATTTTATTTGTAGGTATTTAAATATTAATAAATCTTCATTATGAAAATTAATATATACGATATAAGAATATTCATCTTAATACAGATCTTATTAATAGTTAATAAATATAATTGCGGATAGAATTATTGACTTGTTTATCCGAAAAATATATCTTACGTATAATTTTGATATTTGTGTCTTTTTGAAAGAAATAAAATTGTGAAAAATGTATTATATTAATTATTATATTTATATGTAACGTACTTTTTAGTTAATTACAACTAATAAGAATTAGCTATTACAACAATACTTACATTAAATATAAAAAATTTGAATTTAGTTCGTTTGCATCGAGTATATTTAAAAAAAACATAAATGAAAATATACGAAACAGTTTTAAAAATTAAAAACTACAAAATATTTTTGTATTATATATATACTTAATTTGAATTTTTTAATTATTCAGATTATATACATAATTATCATTTATATTTCACTATAGAATAAAATAATATTAACAAAAAGATAAAAAACATTTTTATATAAATTGATAAAATTGATATATGTGAAATAAATCCTTAAACGCGTAAATTATTTGAAAATCATCCAGAAAATTTATATTCTTTTTTACATTCTTTATTATTTCTAAATACATAAAATATTGACGTATTACATGAAAACTTACAAATTAAAATTTTGTTCGATATACAAATTAAATCTACGGAAGTTCTATTTTAAACAAATAACTATTAATATAGTTAAATCATTATGTATAAATTTATGTGTATGTGTATTAGAGTATATTGGCATAAGAGACAATGATGTACCAACTTACAATAGGCGTAATGTAACTTTCAACCGAATCGGGAAGTCCCTGACTTAATTCGTTCTCTTGTTAGTAACAACCGAAAATCTCTCGGTTACTTATTACAGACCGAAGACAATAATAGTTCGCGTAGAACTGTCAGTTAACGAACACACGTTAATAGTATACTGCGCAGCTCAGTTGCTATGGTTATGCTAACAAACAACACATATTCCAATGTATTCGATAGTATTGTTTTGCAAAACAATTTAAGGGTAAAGGGTAAACAATTTCTTTTCATACTTATTTTTTTTCTTTTTCTTATCAATATTGTAATAGTAAATCACCCAGTTTGCGGCTATTTTGCTACCTTTCTTCATTTAAATCGTACAGGTTAGATTTACTTTTAGATATATCGTTTTAGAATTTCAAATTGAATTAACCGAGTATTCTAAATGAAATTTATTCATTGATATAATAAATCTGCAAAATTTTCAAATTTAAAAGTTTCCTAAATTAATTATAAATTTATAAATAAAATTCAAGTCTACTATTATATAAGTTATATAGATTTATCGTTGGTATCAACCCATTTTCATCGTCAATTTATAAAAATTTTTTTAAACAGTTTTTATTAAGCTTTTTTATTATTCTTTTTATTATTTTTTTTAATTTTTACAGAATGAAAAAAATTACTTTCAATTCATACATTTAATGAAACTTAAATAAGAATTATTGTAGAAAGTGAATTTATTATATGAGTAAATACTCCTCTTAGAAGAAAAATGAAAATTTTAAATGATTATATCGCTTTAAAATAAAACGATTATTATTCCTGATTTTACATAAATATTGTAATTTTTTTTGCGAATTAAAAATTTATATTTATCAACCTCGTTGTAATTATACGTAATTGATATTGTCAAAAAATACTGTTCTGTATAAGGAATTAATATAAAAATAATTGATTGATTTAAAAACTTTTTTTTAAAAATCTTATGTTGGATAAAGATTATAAAATAAATTAACAAACTGATTTTTTATGAAATTTATTATGAATTTACAAAAGAATTTTACAAATATAATATAGAAATATATTAAAATAATAAATGAATTAAAAAATAAATAGCTTTACAAACGAATTCTAAACACAGAAATTTATTACAAAAAGCAGTGGATCATTTATAATATTATATAATATTCTGATTAATGTATTTTGTGATTATAAATTATGATATTTTCGCTGGTAGACAGATATTGACTTTTTATCGGTCGGGTTACTTTCTATCCATCTTATCTACAAGAAATTTTATTACCTTTTACTGTATATTTCTTACTCATACGTTTCTTCGTATATTTTCTTGATATATCAACATTCTTACTTGAAAATCGATTGCAACTCAAATATGCTTTGAATCTTATATTCTTATTTTGTTTCAAATACTTGCATCATTGAATCACTTGTTTTATACATGGCAACCGTACAATTTGAAAAAGGTAAAGCGAGATGAAAAAGAAATAATGATATTAGATAAGTATCAATGTATTCATAGTTTTCTAATTATGAATGAAAATTATTAAAAAATGTATTTTTAAATATGATATTTAATTATATGAATAATGAAGTTTCTGAAATAAATTTATTATTAACTCACAATGTTCCCATATTTTTCGTTTCATTTTTATTCTGTCTGTTTATTGATAGATATTAATTTTTCTTTTATTATCAAATTATCCACCTACAATTATAATTATTTAATAAAATTATAAAAAAAATATATACAATAATAAATATTACATACATTTTTAGTAGCAGCTATTCATAATGATTTACAATTAAATTTTAATATGAATTACAATTATAAATCAATAAATTAATATATACTATTTGAAGAATACATAATACAGATATTATATTATACAAATCGTCGAATATAATTACTTTTTTAAACTATTTTATGTTTGGTGAAATAAAAGTATAATATTTATAAACGTATATTGCACTATTCAAACAACCAATAAGTTGCTATTTTTATAGTAATGAAAATTTTAGTTTGAGCTCCGGAAAATTAACCGGAAATTCTAGCTTATGATTTGTTTCTATATTTAAATACATCTGCGAATTCACATAGTTATAAACTTAAATTTTATTCGATAAAGTGCCTGGCTGAGGTTTTTAGAGTAATTCTCATTAATTATATTATTTGTCGAATGAAATTCTTGCAATACAAATGGCTAGGCTTCGATTGCTCCATCAATTGCTCATTTACCTCTTTGTTAATCCTCATTCTGACCATCATGAATAATGCCTTGAGCGCATTAGTAATCCAATTCTGCATTGTTTGTAGCGACTCTAAGTGGATTTATTTTTGGTATATTCATAAAATTATAAATTTGTTATCACTTACAAAGTTATTCGATTTCATTCTCATACTTTCTTTTTTTTAAATTCTGATGACAATTACGTTCTATAGTAAACCAAATTCATTGGTATTATTATATCTGATTTTATTACATATATATATATTTATTTATTTATTTATACGAAGTTAAGAAGTTGTTTCTTGAGATTTTTAATCTTTCTATATCATTATGTATTATTATGATCATTCTTAAGTAAATGTTTGAATAAAGAAATAAGCTTTCTTATCTTACTTAATATTTGTACAATAAAAGTATCAATAAAATGATATTTAATACTAAAAAATAAAAACATTTATAACACCGTTGTGTAATACTTCATGTTATAGTTTAAATTAGCTTTATTTAAATATTTAAACGAATATAAAGTTAATTTAAAAATAGAAATTATATAAAAAATACTATTTTTCATATATTCTTCATATAATATCATAAATTTTTTTATTCCACATATCAATCAATAAAATGTATTAATTATTGTAACATCGAAGCATGAATATTTAATTCAAAATTTATTTGATTAATTTTCATATAATTATATTTTTATACAAATAAATAATTATAATTGTATGAGTATCCCAATTTTAAACGTGAACATAATTTTTTATATTGTATTTGTTATAAAACAAATATTGATTAGTGTACTTTCATATCATTTCGGTAATTCATTATGTGGAAAGGTAATATATGAAATAAAATTGAATTGAGGATTAAATAATTAATTCGGAAATAAAGAATTTTTATAAAATTATTTTCAGTTTTATTCATTGTTCAATTATAATTTTATCGAACAATCAGTATACAAATTGTTTAATATGTTAAAAATGAATAATTAGTTTCAGTAAAAATAACAGTAAATTTTATTCTAAATTTTGTTTGTTTTGTAAAAATTTATCTATAAAGTAATAAAATAGATAGCTAAAATTAATAATATATCATAGAATTCATAAAATTTTATGAAATTATGTTTATCTATGCAAATGATTACTTTATTAACTTAATACTATTATATTATTTTCAATTACATTACACATGAAGTTTAAAGTTTAAGTTAATTTGAATTTAAATATATATTTTTAAATATTTTTCTGGTTTATGAACATTAGTCAAATATTTTATTGTTTTATGTGAAATAATATACATAAAATTTGTATGTATTATTTTCAGATTTATCATTATTCAATCAAACTTATATATTTATTTATATTTTTTATTTATAATACAAATAAAATAAATTAGAAATGATATTTTTAATTTAAAATATAATGTGAATAAGAAAATTATCTAAATTATCTATTAAAATTTATATTCCTTTAGATAGCAAATAATATTAGCAAATGAGATTTGATAAATATTATCAAATATTTATTACAACATTAATTAATAAATATATACTTATTTTACAGTTTATTGATAAAGATTATAAATTTAGATATATGAATACATTTTGCAGGTTATAAAAAATGCAAAAGTTTTCATGTCAAGATTGTATTAAAAATATAAGAGTTTTGTGAGAAAACAGTTTTCAAATAGTTTTTGAAAAAAGTCAGGAAAAAAATAAAAATGCTATTTCAATTTTTACTAGTCAAATATCACTAGTTCATCGAAATTTAATCGGAAAACTAAAAACAAAAATTTAAAAACTATGTATGAAAGATTCAATCGTAGTTTCATTTTATATTTATAGAATCTTTTACCTGTTTTCTTTTTGTACACTTGAAGATTTTCAATATATTGATAAATTTTTTTTATGTGACTATTCTTATGTGAGATGATATTTTCTAAATAAAACTTTATTCATACTTTTATCAAATTTGCATATTTTTATAAATTATTGAAGTTTCTTTCTCATCTTTAGAATTTAATTTACTACAATACCAGTTAAATTTTTACATAAAACAATTTAATATAAACAAATTTTTAAATTAATCTGCAATATACATATATAAGATTTTTGTCACACATTGATAATTCAAGTATGATAATTTATTAATATTATCCGAAAATCTATTTCCACATATTTAAGTATAAGTCTTAAATAACCTTAAATGGTTTATGTTCTTAATTTTTTCAACGTAATAAATATTATAAATAATTAAATACTTGAAAATTAATTATCTATGAACTATATAAAAAAGAAATATATTTAGATATAAAATAGACCGTATAAATATTATAAAAATCTACTTTACTTTTATTTATATTTAATAATAACCATTAAAATTAAAATTTACTTTTTTTTAAAAGAAATATTTTAATCTCTTGTTTTTCTACCTCCAGAATAATATAAAAAGAAATGGTTTTAATTATTTTACAGCATTTCAATTGCTAAGATTCCTATTAAATTTTTTTGAATTTATATAAAAATATAAATTTTTTTATTAGGAATTAACATAATTTCTATATATTATTAAAAGTAATTCTTAAATAATTTTATTATACATTGAATATATACTTATATTTTAGCTTGAATATTTATATATTTTAATAAGATCGTTATAAAATTACTTTTTAATTTATAAAAAAATGTAATTTTCTAGAATTATATAAATTTGACTTATTGAATATTCTTTAAAATTAATAATAGAAATTAAAAAGATATACGGATATAATGATATACATACACATTTATTTGAAATATTTTCTCTTAAAATGTATAAATCAATATAAACGTAATAGTTTCATTATACTCGTGAAACATATACGTACTCGAAAAGTATCGGATATTTTGTTGGCGTTTTTGTGCCAGATGACACTTTTAATCGGAGCTCCAAGTGGCGATCAACGAACGCATTTTATTAGTAAGATCATTTCGGACGCTTGTGCATTAGTATCAATACTACCAAGAGAAGAAAAAATAGATCTATAAACAGAAATAATGCACATATGTTACCAATTTTCAATGCAACACTCCATCACGATTGTTTATTTCGTATTATGTTATCAACATCTACGTTCAGAAACAATTAAAAAGATTTTTTTGCTTCACCTTTAAATCTATATTAAATATATAATTCATTATGTAATTGCTTAATTTATATTGTATCATATACTTCGTACAAAAGTACACATAGTGATAAAAATCTCAAGATAAATTGAGAAATTTGTCGCAATTATATTATTAAGATTACTTATTAAATATTTAAAATCAAACCATAAAAAAATAATATCATTAAAAGTATGTCTGTAAAAAATCTAAAATTCTAAATTAAATAAATATTTTAATATATACAAAAACTAATACGATTAATATCTACATAATTATGATTTATATGTAAAAATTGAAAAAAAATTTCATCAATGAAATATATTTGATGTATACTCTAAATATTCAAAGTTCAAACATTAAAATTAAAAAAAACATGCATATTGGAGCAAATTAAGAAATTTTATTTCTTTTAAAGAATTTATCATAACAATTACCTAATTTAGTATATTTGCTTTTGTAAATTAGAACCAATATGTAATTTATGAGTTAAGAAGAAGTACTGATTCAAATGAAAAACGTCAAAGTAAACGAATTACATTCATATTGTAATAATTATTTTAAAAATTTCCTTTTAAAAAAGTACTATTAAAAACATTACTATTTAAATAAAATATTTTTATAGTATTTCTGCTAATTCGTATCGATTTAAAATTATACTTGAACCTTTTTAAATAACAAGCAATAAAGAATTATAAACATACATGAAAATAAAAGGGATACATGTGACATAGACTGCGTTAACTTTAAAACATAGTAATAGAAGAAAATATGTGTATTATTATTTTTATTTTCTTCAACGACTCAGTTTAAAAGTGTTTAGTTAAAATTAATTTATTCCATTATATTTTTAATGAATTTAAATTATATACTTTACATATATAATATGTATAATAATACGATCTTTTTACAAAAGTTTCAATACAATTCATACAAATATTAGAATATTTTGTCGTTTTAAAAATAGATAAAATTTAAAATAATACTCGTAGTGCACGATTTTTTTAAAAAATTGATAACTACACATATTTAAATTGTAAAAATTTCTTTTCCTAAAGTAGCTGAATTCTGGTACACTCGTACGACCATTTTTAACGATGTTTATTTTTCAAATAAAAATTAGCACGTTTTTATATAAAATATAATTTTTTGAAATATATTATATTGATATATTATATTGATATCAGATGTATATAATAAAACTATGTAAGAATTTAGAAATAAAGTATTACTATATGCAATTAGAAAAACTAATAAAATAAAAAAAATTACGTGTAATAAATTTATTGTAAATAATTAAAAAAAAAGAAATTTTAAATAAAATGTAATACCTAAATCAAGATAATCAAATGATAAATACAATTTTTTTTATGTTATAGAGTAAAAGTAAAAAATTAGTTTTTCATTAAGAATAATAATATCATGCTGTATCGTTAAATTAATCAATAGTTAAAAGTGGATTTTTTAAATAAGAAGCAAATATAATAGATCATTAGTTTCAGCTACAAAGATATTCTATAATAGCACTGATATTTGATTCTTTTTCCAAACTTAGGTAAACTCGAGGAAGAGAAACGGAGATCGTGGATTTCGGTTACGTTCAATCATATTTCTCCATTATTAATTAAGACTTCCTGAATGATTGGAACGTTGGAATACTCAGTTTCTAAAGGTAGATTCCCTGATAAGGGAATTAGTTTTATGCTATTGTAAGTTGAATATAGTTGTTCTAATTAAAAATGAAATTTCGATTTATAAAAATAAATACTTGATCTACGAAATATATTTTAATATTAAATAATTAAGTTAAGATTTAGCCTCTTTTTGTATAATATTATAAACAATAATCCAAAAGACTTTTGTTTTAGTATTTTAAAAAATTTTAAATTCTAATGTAACGTTTGAAAAATCTTTTTCAGAATTATTTTTATTCTGTGAATTTTAATTTACATTTTGAACCGCTGCACTTTTTTACTTGTTTCATTTTTATTTCTATTGATCATAGCTTTTTAACGTATGAGTTAACTCAAATTTATTAAACTAGTAATTTACATTATCAATTATTAAGAATTTCTAAGAAAATTCTTGTAAAAATATAAAGTTAATTCTAAAATCTTGGTCAATAACTAAGATAAAGTAGATGGTTCGAATACAATATGAGAGTATGAAACTCATAAAGCTGATTACACTGAATCTTATAATAACCTTTAATTTCACGGAAATTGAAGGATTTATCAAAATTATCTTAATTCAGAAATACAATAACAAAATTATGACATAAATTTGTTAATAAACAAATTTTTATTTTGACTATCAACAGAAACTTTTTTAAAAAATGATTTGATAATATAACATGGAAACTTAGCAAAATTAAAATATTATAGATATTACAGTTTTAAAGAAAATATTCTTTTAGCATTACAATATACTTGTATATTTTTTTATAGTCTTCAAACTATTTTAATTTATAATACATTGTTTTGATAAAAATAAGACAATAATTGTACTAAAGTACAATTAGAGTTTACTAAATAAATATCATTATTATAGTTGTACCGATAAAGAAAATATAAAAAGAAGGTAGTAATACTATAATCTCATGTACGAATGCAATAAGAGAACAGTCAAAATAAAGATGCGAGTTTAAAAAATAAACTGAAAATAATCATAAAAAGAATGATATAAACTTAAAAAGAATTGATTTCTACTTTAAAATGAGTATCAATGACAATTAAGAGCAAATTAATTTAAGCTTATTAATAATATTGGTAATAAATAGATCGTAGAAAAAATAATTTATATAGTTTTAATTAAAAAGAAGTTACTATGAATGAATAATAATTAATTTTGTTATATTTTATTTTTATTGACTTTTAGTACAATAATAAATATTATTGCAAAAACATAAAGTTTCTTTTGATATTTCATATTCTATAGGATCAATGTTAATAATCCGATTATTAAATTTCTATAGATTTCTTGAAAACATTCTATTGCAAATAAATTATTTCAACAAAGTTTTAATTAATATCAAAAACTTTATATTTAAACTTTTGTTTTCTTATTTTCTTTTATATCTACAAAAGTAGAAAAATTTATATTTAATATATATGTTTACGTAAATAAATAAAAGAAACGATGTATAATTATTTATGTCACACATTCGGAATGTTGCCATTATTATAAATATATAAAAATATACGTTTATATATGCATTAATAGTAAATATTATTGCGAGTAAAGTTATAAAGCAAAAGTTATTTATATAAATATATCGTTTTTATAATAACATGTTGTACACGTTTTCGAATAAAAGTCTAAAGAAATTAAAGTAATCAGCAATCTATGGAATACTGCACATAAAATCCGAGACGCACATCGAACGCTGAAGATCATAAAAACTCAGTGAACTAGACTCGTTAATAAGAATAATTTGACCTATTAATTTTTATTGTATATTAATTGCTATGTAAATTGATACTCATTAAATTAGTTATAGATCCTATTTAAATAAAAATTTATCTTTTGTCATTTAATAACCTAAAAATATTACTTTTAAATATGAATTGAAATGAAATAAATATAACTACTATAATAATAAAATCTGTATTTTTTATCAAAGGAAATTAAAAAATTGCCTTTTTACTAAATCTAACTTTTAAAATTTGGTTCGAAATAAATTATGTCTATTTTTTTTTAAAAAAGTATGTATAACATATATACAAACAAGTTTTATAAAAGGATGATCATAATTTTATTTATTTATTACAAGAAATATATTTTAGATATAAAAAGTTCATGGATTCGTAATTAATATAAGCATGAAATAAAACTGTTATATTTCTTTCATTGCTTAAGTACAGAAGAAATTATAAAATTATTTAAGTAAATAATAATTCATTTTTCAACGGTTAGTTATGATTAAATAAAACTGAAACAAAAATTATGATCAGAGAAACAAATCTTATATAAAATTTTTTATAATTTTTGAATAATAATTATTGTCTGATAATTAGTAAACAGCAAATAATCGAATTTGAAGTACAATTATTGATAATTATTATAAATTAAAGATATTATGATAAAATTTTATGAAGAATTCTTTAGATTATTATAAGAGTATTATTTACGAAATTATACAGATATAATAATAATTTATAGATTTATCTAATCAAATCAAAAACATTTATTCGTACAGGCAGAAAGTACACTATTTTTTTACGATACCTTTTTTATAAATAATAATTTTATTAATAAATAATTTATTCTTCATAATTTTTTCATATTATTTTTGGTATAGAATGAAATTCTGAATTTATCGTTGAATCTCTAAAGAAAAAAACAGTGATTTTCTTTATTGAAATATTGATAATACCCTTATACAAAATTAGAATTTGTCTATTCCTGGAAAATCGCTAAGGTATCGAAATGTAAAATAACTAATTATAATAGTTATAAATAATTTAATGTTTAAAAATACACAATGTATTTGGCTTCAAGATAATCGAAAATTAAATTCTACTAATAGGGTTAATAATCTTCTACTAATATACGTTTAAAATAAAGTATATTTTTGAAATTTAAAATAAAGCTGTAATGCACTTTTATTAAAACAAGTACGATTCGATAAATTAAATTTATATCCTATCAAATGTTATCGTAAAAAGACTAATATATAATCTGAAACTGGAATTTTTATTTATTCATAAAGCTCACTTTATAAATCGGATACGTATATATTATAATAAAAATTCAATCATTATTATGAATGTATTAAGAATTTTACAATTTTCATAAATTACTTTAAATAAAAATATATACCGATAATACTGTCTTGTGCCAAATTTAGATTTTATATTTTAGAAGTTTTATTGCATACATTCGATATCCAATTTCATGCTATGTAACATTTTATGAAAAATTAAAACAAAGGATATTCGTCAGCTTATCGTAAAGAAGTGAAATAAAAAATTCATCACATTTTAATAAATGAATTTTTAACGATTGCATTTTATAAATATTTTCATCTGTTTTAATTATACTCATAAAGTTTATATTTCTGACTAATATCATCCGATCCAAGTTTTTCTTAGATTCAAAAGGGAGGTTTGAATGCGACTTCTGTTGTGAAAAGAAATGCACGAGATGATGCTACGGTAAAATTAGAAGCTATTGTAAAGCAACGTGAAAAGATCCAATAACAACCAATGACTGACTAAAAAAAATAGACCGAAAAGTGAATAGTATCACGTTAATTTTAGCTTGGTTAGTATTGATCTATGATTCAAAATCATCGTCAATTGTACTTTCAAGCAAAGATGAATGTGATAGCAATATAAGTCAAAAATTAAAAATTTAAATCATACGAGACGAGGCGAACTGTGACTTTTACTATATAAAATATTATTACCGAATCCTTGTATTTATCTTTAAATGTAGACAAAATAAAACACATTGCTTATATAAATATTATCTTACCTACCCTCGTTTAATTGACATAATTATTACTAAGTTGTTTCATATCAGAATTTTTAATTGAAAAACTTTTCGTAGATTAACTTATGAAAAATAAATAAGAATTGTAGGAAATATTCATTATAAATATGTATAAAAACAAAATTTCTGAACACGATAAAAAAGTTATAAAAGTTGGTTTACCTTCGATTTTTTTATATTATTTAATATAAGATTTAATACTTAATGGAATACAATCTTTATTCTTCAGGTATTGCAATAATTAAAAAGAAATATCCGTAACAACTGTTTTTTGAATATCGATGAGTATAATATTTATAAAAATGTTCAAGGATAAAGAAATCAGAATAATTTTTAAAATAATTCATGAATTTAAAAATATATAGATTAAAATAAGTTCAATTGTTCATTTTTTTATAAAATATAAAAATGAAAATTTTCCTAAACAATTAAGTTTAGTAACATATAAGTATTATGTATTTTACAAGAAAATTTATGAAAAAAGTTTTTCGTTAAAGTATATTATATAATATATGTGGAAAATTAAGCTGTATTTAATTTTATAAATTTCTAGATAATTCTTGTAATTTTTCAAAACTCGCGTTACGAGCAAAAATTATTATACATTTTTCTACATTTTATTTAGTGTAATACAAGAATGTACTAGTATATCATACGTATTATAGTATAATATAACCAGTACATTAATGTAGCTTTGATAAATATTTAAAAACTTCATACATATAAATTTAATATTTAAATTCTTACGAAAGTAAATAAATTTTAAAGATTTATATTAAAATATTATTCAATTAAATAAATTTACAAATTATAATTTTTTCGTTATTAAATTCATATAATATGATTTAATGTATTTTAGATATTTATTTTATAATATCCGTTTTCCTTAATTTGTAGTTCTAAAATAATGCTCCAAATAACTTCTTAAATAATTTAGAAAATTTAAGATATTGATGAATATCCGATTTAATTTTAAATATAATGGATAAATAATCACAATTTTCGTTAATACATTTAAAAATTGTTCAATCAATCAAACTAATAATATTTATATTTAACAAAATTAATAATTTAAGTCAAAACTAATTCGGGACCATAAAATGACATTTTTGTAAAACCCGAGCTTTCTAAATATTAAAATATATATTTGTTTGTATTATAATTAGTCTAATTCGAATTTTATTATACTTATATATAAAATTATCGACACAACCATATCACATTATATACTATTTTAAATTCCTTCAAACGCATATCGGTGGAATAATTAATAAAATAAATTACGAAACCGAATAAATTTCGATATAAAATTATTGTTTTTAGCATAAGTATTAATACTTAAAAATTTCCAATGTTAATAAGAAAGTTTTAATTAGTTCTGCATCGTAATTTCGTGCGATCGTCTCCATACGTATATATCGTATATTTTTAGTATTTATAAAATAATTTTATTACGCAAAGTATGTTCCCTATTTAGAATAAGGATTTAGAATAATACGCGAGCACAAACTTAAAAATGTCTTTATTATATCGGACAGGTTTTTATTATATTTTTTGGACGAAAGTCGCCCTGGATGAAAATACAAGTAACGTACATAAATGTTAATCAGCTTTTACGAAAATACATAAGAACGTAGGTGCGAACGGCAAATAAAAAATAATTTGAGGAAGGAACGACGAGAAAAATAAATAGTCGCTAAAATTTACTTTGGCAAATGTCATAGTTGGAAAAGGTATTAGTATTAGTACCGGTCGCACCTCGTGAGAAACGCAAAAGGTGCAAAAGGTGCAAAAGGTGCAAAAGGAAAAAGAGACATCGATGAAGGGCGCAGTCGCCAGGAAGCGGTAACCAACTTCCCCACCACCTGTTATTTTGACATTTTTCGATACTAGAGTAGCGAGTCAAATGACAGGGAGAAGGGTTTGGAAAGGACGAGAGAGCGAGCGAGCGAGAGAGAGAGAGAGAGAGAGAGCGAGAGAGAGTGAGAGAGAGAGAGAAGGAGAGGGGTGAGAACAAGAGTAGTGTCGGTGTCGGGGTACGCGCAGGTCAGTTCTTCGTCGGCTGTCGTCGCAGGAGAACGTTTCTACGACACTCTCATTCGCTCGTGCATGTCACACTTTTATCCGAAGGAAGATGAAAATATTTGTGCTCCTTCCGTCGCATCATCGCGTGTGCATTTAAATAGTGTGTCGCTCGTGATAAAACGCGATACATTTTTCGAGTACCGCATGCGTCTTTCAGGTATATATAATACATACACAGGCACGAACAACCGTTAATAATTGGCCGAGAGCGGCTCGAGCGGCTCGAGCGACTCGAGCTTTGTATCTCGAATATCGAGCCCGGTATTCAGCCGATTAAATTTTACGCTATCTTGGCAACCCTTATCCGACGAGGACTCCCGGTCCGTAGGTTCGAATAGTTTGCGCATCGAAGGCGTGGCGAACGATTTCACCTACCTTTTCACCTACCTTATCGCTTTTCTCATCTTTCGCGAGCAACGAGGTGTTCAACGCTTCTACGCAGCTTCCACGGATCAAATTTTACGCGCTCGCTATCCGATATTGAACGTTTCAAACCTTTTACCAACGATGCTCCTTTAAAGTTCAATTTACGTTCGTAAGCATCCCGACCAAATTTAGCGAGATTGCTTACCTTTAAATCCTTTAAATTCGCTACCGTTTACGACGAGTTTCAAGGCCGAATTATGAACGACGTTTACCCGCGAACGCGTAAAAAGCGCTTACTTGACGAAACCTGCTTTCGATACACATAAAAACTTAACGAATTTAGTTTATTCGGAATCGAGGAATGACTCGCAAACTGGAATGATATCTAATTTTACGCTTGTCTAATCCGATACGTATTAAGGAAAGTAACGTCGCGTTCGAAACGGTAATTAATGCGATGAAACTATATTTTTAAAACTTGTAAACTTTGATCAATGGTATTATACTATATTATACGATCGTCTGACGTTAAATATATGTCGCATTATGAACTTATGTCGCATTATGAGTGCTACTGTCCTAAATGTCAATTTTATTCTGGATACTTAACCATCCGCTACTTCTCTTAAGTCCCATATCGTATTATCTTCCCATTTTATTCTTGTCTACTCCACAGACTTACTTTTTGATTTTTTTACTCGAGTTCTACGCCTCGTACCTTTTATCTTCGATATCCTGAGCCCCGCGTTCGATATACGTACTTCAATTAAGTTCACGATATAGAAAAATATACTACATTTATTTTACGCGCGATGTATCATTTTTATACATCGTTCGAAATTGAAAATTATCTAAGAAAATTATTTAAGAAAATTATTTTTTTTTTTAATATATTTGATACTTACGTTAATGTTAATACGTTTTCTACTCTGCATTTAAATCCAAATAACGATATCCTAAATTCACTTGTTTATTAGTAATACAATTAAATCCCAATTCTTAAAATAAACGTATTAATTTTCATTCCAGTCTTTTTCCATCGTTTAATCTTGTACTATAATTCAGGCTAATACTCATTTTATTGAATGCTTTTTAAATAAGATGCCTTATAAATTTAGTCGGAAAAAAATATTTAATTATTTTTATGATTTTTTATATAAATTTCAAAATTATAATCAAAATATTGTTACAACCTCTTCTTAATTAAATATTGAGCTCGATTAATATTTAGCGAGATATAAACTTAAATCAATTTTCGTTGCTAATATTCAATAAAATTCCTCCTACCTTTGAGTGCTTTTATAGAACTGATTAATTTTAAGATAATTTGAAATTTTTGACATCCAGTTTACATAAATTTTTTATTACTACAAGTTACCTATGCACATTCGATAACTCTTTTAACAAGTTATAACTTATTTGATTCTACAAAATTTTATTCTATTTAACAATAATATTAAATAATTAATGTTATGTAAAAACAAATTGTATTTTAAACCTTTGTATGTGTTTTTTGTTATATCGTTATTGTCAAGACAATATATTATTTTGAAATACTTTTAGCTTGCTCTTAATATTATTCTTTTTATAATAATAAATATTATCTTCTTACTGATAAACTAAGCACCAGGTGTCCTTTATAGAGAAAAAAAATTCCTAAGCCCTGTTCATTCTTCTTCCGTTACATGAAGTTTAGCTAACTAAAATATCTATCGATACGAAATCCACCTCCTCGTTTTGTTTAGTAAATTTATGTGAAAAACTTTTTAGATTATAAACAAATTTTAATTATTTATTATCAATTTCATTATGAATTTATAAAGATAGAAATTTTTTAATTAAGTATATGGTTGTTATTATTAACAATGAACCATTTTCAAAAATACATAATGAGATATTATCATTTGAATTTAAAAATTTAATATAATACAATATAATAAATAAAGATTTTTCTATTCTAAGAGAATATATTAAATATCGAAATACTTTGTATTCATAATTTAGCCAATAATTTTAAAGATTTTCTTAATATTTTCAAATTTATGATTATCAATTCAAAATATAAAATTTTTATTTATTACAATTGTATTATGATTTTATAATGTAACATTTTCTTAACTTATTCGATATAAATCTAAATTATTTACTTTCATATAATAAACGTCAAATAATTTAGTTTTTCAAATCAAGTATAAAAAAAAAATCATCCGTGATAAATATGCCTTCTTTTAAAATATTTGAATAGTTTTAATAGTCGCAAAATAGTTTCAATGTATCATTTATTGATATTTTTAAAAATACTTAATTTTGTTTTTTTTTCATTAAATAAAAAGAAAGAATTGAATACAGAAAATAAACTCTGCAACGCTTATAGAAAAAAATCTCGAATTACTGATAGAGAACGATGTTTTTTTGTTTTTACCAATGCATGTTTTTTAAAACATATTTATTCAAGAAATGCTAACCTATGATGTTCATTATTTTATATTCTGTATATGAAAAAATATTTCACTTGAAATGAAAAGGGTAATTTCAAATTATTCTTTTTTAATGAATTTTCATTTAAACTATTGGAAAACATTTTTTAAAACAATTCCAAACTTTTAAAGTAATTGAATCACAATAATTATAATTTTATATAAAAGGTTTTTAAGAAATAATTCAGATGTCCTAAATATCAATGATTGAGGTATCACAAATATAATATTAATAATTTACGTAATAATAAAGCCATAAATATTAAAACGTTATCATTGTTATAAAAACATGTATTCAAATGATTATTATTTTCAATAGGTTAAAAATAAAAAATATCAATTTTATTGTAAATAATAAATTTCGTTGTTAAATAAAATTAATTTTTCTAAACATTAAATATATTAATTTAAACATTTAATCATTTTTGTAAATATATATTATAAATTTAAAAAGAATGGAATTTATATCTTACATATTTAAAAATCTTTCATTTGTCATATCGGATGTTAGATTATATGATTATAGCCAATATATATTAACTATAGACGTCTAATTTTTTATTTTGACCAATCTCTTCAAATTATAGTACTACAAATTACATATACATTAAAAGCGATTATGAGATATAAATATTTCCATATAAATTTAAGTTGATACAAAATTATTAAAAGTCTTTCTGAATTTTACAATCACTAAATAAGCGAATGAGTCTGTCAACAAATGCTAATCCTGTCTTGTATTCTATTCATGACCAAAGTTTTTATTTATAATGACTTTATTGTCAGACAGTTCATTACCTTCTTTGTTTTTATTCCTTCCAGGTTCTTTGCTAACTTTATTTAACTCTGTCATATTCAGTGAAAAAAATGAGAATGAGATAGAGAAAGACAAAAAGATGCAGATAGAAGGTAAAGGGATGGATAAAAGATAAGAGTGACATAAAAAAGATACCAGAGCCGGAATAATAGTACGTTTGAACAATGTAATATAAAGTAACATTAAAAATACAATTTTATTGTTTTAACTAAATATTATTAACATTAAATTTGAAAGGTCTATTTCTCTAATTTTCCTACATATTATTACGCAAAGTGTACATAACTTATAAAATTATGTAAATATTGTTTTATTCTATATATGCTTCAACTAAAGATACTTTTAGTTAACATTTTTAATCAATATGAATGGTTTATGAATAATTTAAAATAGTCAATTGTACGATATGTCGAAAGAAAGAAATTATAAAAGAGTAGATAAATAAAGAGAAAAGGAAAACGAAAAAACTTATTTATTTAATTCAAGAGTTTATTCGTTTAACAATGAAAACACGAGTCTTTTTAAAAATAAAGAAAAATGGAAATTTAAAAGGTAAGAAAATTTATAAATGTCGTAAAATAAATAAATGAATTTGTTATTAACAATTAATTTTTTTTATTTAAAATAAAAAATTATAACATACATTTAAATCCTTCTATATTTTTACTTATTCTAATCTTCAATCTTATTTAATTTATAAATTTGTATGTGCATTTGGAGAAGATAATCATTTTACAAACATTTTTAAAAAACATTATTTGCAATATAATTCACGTCTATCACATATAATAAATAAATATAAAATAAAATATATTTATAAAAGTTTTAATGAATGAGTTTATGTTATAGTGTATCGGCTATTTTGTAGAATATAACCATTTATAAAAATTTTAGTATTTCAAGAGTTAATTTCTTAAATTTAAGTTCACTTATTTCACGCGATTAATATTAAAAAATATTTCGGAATTATTGATAAATCTATGTAAGTTCTATAAGATTTATATATCTCATAAACATAAGTTACGCTTAAAATAAATTTAAATTAATAAATATAATAAAATTGAGAACACGAAAATATGAATATTTATATTAAAAATTTATTTTATTATCTACAAATACAAATGAATATTTCAGTAATCTTGATTATAACTTGTTTATATTTATTATGTAATTGCACGATTGACTAATTCATAAAAGTTCGCAGCCTTAATTACAAAAATTTGAATATCAAATACAATTAAATGTAAATATTTTTTAACATATGGAACATTATCTGAAAATATACTTTCGAAATTTCTGAAAGAAATTATTACATTTAATAATATGTAAACAAATTTGATATTTTTATCTACTTGAATTCATTAATGAGATTCAAATTAATATTATATTAATATTATATTAATATTTTATAATATTTTGTAATAATCACGTAAAACACTTATTATTCGCATATGTATCAAATATTTATAGATCTTTATAAGCTCTTATATAATTTGGAATTAAAATGTTAATTAGATATTAAAGATAACAATATTATTGCTAATAAAATATTAAAAAAAAGTTTTATTTAAATTATATCCAGTTTACTTTAAAATTAGCGTTTGTATAAATTATTTTATTATGCTTTCATTAAATTAAAAAATTAGTTACTTTAAGATAATTTTGTACAAGTGTATATCTGACAAGCTTATCTACTTCTTAATGAATTATCACTTTCACAACATATATATTTACACGTAAAATAGATACAGAAAGATATATAATAATACATTTAACGAATTAATATATTTTGAATGTAATTATAGTATAATTATAATTGGGGTTAAAATAAATGCTCGCACTCTTATTTTTTATCACAATGTTTTGCATTACAAGCGGTTGACTTTCGAAACACAATGTTTTGCGTACAAGTCTCGATGTCGCGTATATTTCGATTCCGATGGATGTTTATAAGGAGCTGCGTTCGACAATTCGATGTCGTCGATCCAGTCGAAGAATCTGCCTGTGAGTAATGATGGGTCCGTGTACATATCGTTGATTATCAATTGCTTTTCCACGTACAGTCGATTCTCGGTTGACCGTACATAGCATCCGAGTCACTCTCAACCTCCCCGAATATGATTTTCTCGCGATACTTTTCGTTTCTGCCTCCTCCATCGGTGGCACGTGTATTCCTTGAACGACTCCTCGCGATCTATTCTATATTCCCCCCTGCAAGGATTTTGAGTTCCGAGGGGCGAATTTGTTTATTCGGTCTCTTAGTGGCTACGGACGTCCCCACGCCACGTGTTTGAGTTTTGGAGGCGAGTAATTCGTTGTCCGTCGCTCGACTGGGTTTGGGTAACTTTACTCGCGTCGTTAATGATTGTTTTTTCTTGTTTTTTCTTGTTGTTTCTTGTCGCCGTTCGAAACTTCTTCGCTAGACTCAATTTTCCTGAGGTTTTCTACTCTCAACAATGAATATAATTCAATTCTTGTAATAAAATTAAATTATTCTTCTTCATATTTATACGTATATTACAGTTTAAAAAGATTTTTTTGTTAACGAATTATTTGTTTTATTATAACAGTATTCTTATTCATTTTTATTATTGTCATATTTAATGTACATTAACTTTATTAATAACGGTTGGTCTTTGCCAAATATAATGTAATAAATAGAATCTTATACACATCGCATACGCAAACTCATATTTACAAAATTATTCTAATTATGATATCTGCATTTGAAAGCAAATAACATCTGTTTTATAAATATAATATACATATATAATTGAAAATTCGCATAATATTATATTTCTAAATATAAATATAAAATTAAAATTTACACCAGAAATTCAGTTATCGTATTCGTTTAATCTCGTTAAAAAGTAATTATTCGATTAATTGTATCAAAATAATGTATAAAATTTATAATTTATTTTTCAATTAGTAAAGTTATACATTAATATTAATGTTTTACTTATTACAAAAGAATTACAATCTATCGCAACATATTCGTATGTATCGTCGTTATTATTTACCTGTTACACTATTCTACACCTAATTCCAGAGTATTTATGTGCGCTTGTTGTCCACTGTACAATAGTATAGATCTATATTATACTCGAGACTAATTTAATTAACAACTCAGAGTCCACTTGTTTGATTTTACTTCTTCAAGCCGTCGTATGCATAGACTCGTAATTCACTTATCCAACAATTCTGAAATCAGTGCGTTGAATACTACATTGCTGGTTTCTCGTTCATATTCTCATACATATAATTTTGCCGGTAAAAAAATGATCCGAATCATGAACCATTAAAATAGAAATTTACCTTGTGAATTTTCTTTTATTCGTACAATAATTTAATTAATAATTACAAAAATCTGTATTATCCTGCGATACAAAAACTTTGTTTTTACAATAGTTTCATCTCGTGTGTTCGGTTGCGCGATTTCGGATACCCAAATTATCCACTCGAATCGTTTGAAACCGTTCCTTTCGATATATCGCTGCACTCGCGCCAAGTTCAGATAAACGAAAACCGATGTTTTTTATATAATAAAAAAGTTAAAGTAGAATGGTAAAGATGTTGTATCAGGGTTAGTTTACGGTTTACAGCAAGATTAATATCTCTTTGGACCAAGATTCTAGCACACGGCAGTTAGTAAACCTGAAATTGCAGTACTTGCTTACCAGTCCCTTCTCGCAAATACTCGTGCGTTTGGTCTCTCTCGCTCTCTGTCCCTCTCTCTCCCTCTCTCTCCCTCTCTCTCCATCTACATCTGTCTCTCACATTCATTCACTCTAATGCATCTTACTTGGCAGCGTACACTTTGTAAAATGAATTGTGAAAATATGTATACGGAGACTTCGGATATACGTGGATCTATATATGTGTCGCTTAATTAAATTTCAACTGGATGATAAATTACGTTTGTCTGGATCTTACAGCCCTGATTT
The DNA here is from genome assembly GCA_018907195.1 of Dolichoris vasculosae. Classification (NCBI taxonomy): domain Eukaryota; kingdom Metazoa; phylum Arthropoda; class Insecta; order Hymenoptera; family Agaonidae; genus Dolichoris; species Dolichoris vasculosae. The sequence continues at coordinate 15,095,734 of JACCHY010000002.1, read as the reverse complement.
TACATGTTAACTAAAATTATGAAAACTAACTTTCGTTTAAACTCTGAATTTATTCGATTATTTCAAAGAATTTAAAACACAAAAAAAGATTGATTTCTATTAGTTTTTATCACCGAAGACAATTTTTAATTCTTTTTTTTCACGTACTTCTTATAATAAAAATAAAAATTTAGATCCTATTTTTTACTACTGTCGTAAGTATAAGTTTATTTTTTCCTATTTTTATCTTAAGCTTATTTTTATTATAAAATGCTATAAATTTATACTCTATTTAGTATCTAAATATTCATAAAACTTGGTGAATAAAACAATTTAATTAAAACATAGAAACTTTAAAGGGTTTAATATAGTATTATAAACAAACTTTGATCTTTTATTGTTATAAATTATTTATGATATTAAATTAATACATAGTATTTTTAGTGGAAACAAGAATCTAATTAATTTTTAGTATTTGAAGTAGTAGGGAAGTTCTCTACTTTGGTAGCGAAAATTTTTCAAGTATGACCTTTTTTAAATGATTCTTAGTATCGAATTAGTTATTTTTATATAAAAATTTACTATTCAATCAGTAAATATAAAAGCTATTGGTACATTTATTTATGTTAATAGTATATTTAATATATTTAAATTATTCATTGTGTATAAATGTTAGTTTCAAAAAATTCATGGAATAAATTAATTCAAAATATTTTTTTTATATTTATATCTATTTATAAAAAAAATATTTTTCGAAACCATTGTCAATATAAAACTTAATTATTCACAAGAATTAATTATGATAACTTAAAAATATACACTGTAAACTATACTAAGAATATATGAAGACGAGTAATTTAATCTTTTAATTTACTTTACATATTTTTGAATAATTCTTTAGTGGAGATTCATCTCTATATTTCTACATCTTTTTTACTTTATATTTAAATATTAAATAAAATACTTCATATCAATTACACTATAAAATTGTATAAATATTTTTATAAATAAAATATACAATTTTGCTTACGATAAGAAATTATTGTTATTATCTCTTTAATTACGAAAAATCTTTTTATAGCTTTCGCATAAAAACGTTTAATTTTTAATTTTTATGAATAAATTACTATAAAATACTTTATTTGAAAAGAATAAACACCAAATATTATAGAATTTTCTTTTCAAATAATGCGCTACATTTTTTCTAGTATATAATAAATGCACAAATACGTATTAGACTACAACTATAAAGTTACATATAAAAGTAAATATTAGTTTTAAAGTTCTTTTTGAATTTTTCAAAGAGTCATTACTATTTCTATATGTAAAACATTAAAGTTACGGTTTTGTATGAATGAAAAAAACGAAATAGAGCGAGAAAATCCATATTTTTCTCTTTAAAGACAAGAGGAAATTACGATTAAATGACATCCAGAAAAAATATGATTATTCAATCATTACAGTTCACTGGTTAAATCTGTTAAATCCGATTTTAAAATCGAGTCATTTATTTTATTGAGATCAATATTATTCGAACTCATCGAAAACTTATCATGTATTTGATCAACTATTATACAAGTTTTTAAATTATAGAATTATTATTTTCTCTTAATAAATGGAAGAAGATGTAACCTTATGATAATTGACAAGTTTCGAATGCTTGTGTCAATATGCATACCTTATTTTTATCTAAAATCAATTCGTTTATATTTATATTTTCATATGCAGGATATTTTCGAAGATTTGAATGTTAAAAAATTCAAAATAAAATGCAAAAGAAGATCAATAGAGACTTAATATATATTAAGTATCAATTGAACCAACAGTAATTATGTTGAGATATATTTCTGAGGATATTCGTTTTAAAATTTATGAAATAATAATTTCAATAATATATCATAGTCCAGTGATTCAATTATCTACTGTTATTGATTTTTCGGAAAATATGTTATTCAATAGGTTTCTTCCACTGATTAATATTTATCATTCTGAGTTTTAACCATTTTTCGATATATTTTTAATTATCGCAAATACTCGAATATACGATAATTTTTATAAAGTTTCAATTATTTCAATTATTATATTTTTTACGATTATTTATTCGAAAATGTATAATAAAAATATAATTTTGTTGCAATTTAGGTTTATGTATATAATTTTCAAAATAATTTATTATAGATTAAAACTAGCTATTCTTATTTCTTTTAAAAAGTAAAAAGATATTAAACTATTACAGGTACATATACTTTGCATTACTTATATCTTATAAATATTAGAATATAAATTTTGTTGTAAAATTTTATGAATTAAAAATATAAATTTTATAAAAATAGATACATATCATAATTCAATACGATACTTTATAAAATACCTTTATAACAAATTATTTCATATAAATTATCGTTAAATTTGGAAATATTCAATTGTCATCTGTATTTAACACTTATTGAAAATTATTTTAAAAATAACACTTATTTTAAAAATATTGATAAAATTCTATAAAAAGCATATTTATTGAACTTTACTTATTTAAATATTTCAATAAATATTTTTTCACTAGCTAAAAATATCAGAATTCTTTCCGAGTATATTTAATTTAAAACATATTTAATTTATATATCAATATATTGGTTTATTTTTATTTAAAATTTTTAATAATACATATATAATAAGATTAATTTTTCTGTTTATTTATACTCTAACCGGAATTTATTTGAAATATTTACTGGATTAAAAAAAATGAAAATATAAATAAAGTTCCATCCATAAAATTTTTCAATTTTTTTATTTAGTATAAGAAATATTAAAATATATGCCAATTAGAAAATATTTAAAATAATATTTCAATTGAATTTTAAAATACTTTATACTAAACATTATTAAATGACATATTTTCTTATATAGATCTGGACAATTTTTAAACAAAAAAAATTATGTGTCATATTAGTATTCTGATATATAAATATTTTATCAAAACATTTCAGAATTTTCGAATCTTTATTCGTATCGTATAAGAGTTAAAATTATTATTTATAAAATATCTTGACATCTTGGAATAATTTCGTAATTTATAGAATTTTTATTTATTTTTAAAGAAATATAAGCTGATATGATATTATAATCAATAATTTTACGTATTTTATAAATTATCTAAATATTTAAAAATTACATATTCAAATTATATATATATATATATATCAAATTAATGTAGACGAAAATTAATAGTATTTTAAATAATAATGAAAAAATATGAAATTGTATATTTATGTTATTTCTGTGATAATTTAAATATCTTATTAAATATATATTATGATAAATTTTTCTTTTGATATTAATTAATATTAAAATATATTAAACGTTGTAAATTCTATATATAAACTATACAGTGAATATTAATTTTAGAAGTCTTCTATCAATATAAAGATATATTCTATTAATACAAGTTATAATAACATATATAAATAATATTCTAATATACCATTAAAACGAATATACATCCAATTAACATTTAAAAAATTTCAAAATATTCATAAATATTAACGATCATTTAAATTTATAACTGCTTTTATAAAGTAAATAATTTTCAAAGTATTTCTTTAATTTAAATATTTTTTAAATATATTTATACTTTATGAAATTAAATATGTAAATAAAATTTAAAATGTTTAATAATTTAAATTATTTTAAAAATAATTAATTTAAAATCAAAGTAATTTTAATTGGTTTATTATCAAGTATTTGTGAAATAAATATTATTGCCGATAATTTATATAATTGTTCTCTATAAAATATTACTCGTTATAAATTAATTATTTTATTTAAAAATATTATTTCAATAATCATAATTAAATATTGATATTATATTTATTTAATACGAATACATATTATTTACGGATTATTTTTATTTCGATGTAAGAATAAAATTATAAATTTGTTTACATAAGAAATCAATAAAATTAAAAAAATTTAAGTTATACATCTTCGAAGCCACTTTAAATTCTACCAAAGAATCGACAGAGTTGTTTAAAATAAAAATTTTTTAAATACCTGCAATATTCTATGAAAGCCAATCAAGGTGATTTAAAATATAATCATATAGAGTATTTTATTTAATTAATTTATATACATGCTTATAGCGTTCAATACCATTTATTGTGCTCACATTTTTTACAAAATCAATGTTAAGCGCGTAAAATCACGTTAACTCTTTTCATTAAACAAAATACTAATCATAACTAATTATACGATTCCATTAAATATAATTGTAATAACGGAACGATCGTTCCATGCCGAGTCTTTCGTCCGTGCTCGTTTCATTAAAACACAGACTACATGCAAGTGTTCCTCGAACTTAGCAGGCGGTAAACTTCCGAAAACTTAAGCACCGGCTGCTACGAACACGCGCCAAAAATTGCCATTTGACGCGCCTGTGGAGGTATTGCCATTCGGGGAACGAGTATCGCTTGTTTTCATGCTTAGAATATAAAAGAGCACGATAGAATGATAAAATATCAATTTATTGAATGATAAAATATTATGATACGATGTGCATCGATACCAAGCTAAAAACCCACCACCGTTTGTTATTAGTGTACAAATACGATGATCGCGTACTACTACTGTACCAATGTTACCGCAAAATAAATACGATAAGACAAAATTGTACAAACACTACAAAGCATAATTAATTGAGTTCGGTTCCAATTTTCCTTCTCTTTCATTGTTCTTCCTTTGTTACAGGATGATCCACAACCGGAATCGTTCTTGGTCAGTGGCTCGAATTACTCTCTTTCGCACAACATTGAGATCCTCGAAGTAATTGACCCCTAGAGTCATCGCGTTGCACCTGTGTTCCTCGAGTGCACTCTCAAGAGTACATAGATATAAATTTAGTCGAATTTATCGTGACGTTTTTGAAATCTATCGCATCTAATCCGAGCATTTTGGCGATTCATGACCAACTGTTTCATTACTTTTCCCCTAATTTCTCTAGGTACGAACTTATTCTCTTTCTTAAATACAAAATATATTACGATACAATTTTTTGTATTGTAGAGAAGCTTGCTTCTCTTAGCCTTAGCCTTAGCCTATCGATAAATAGATACAAACGTGTACCCGTTATTATCAACATTATTCAAAAAATATAAATTATATAATACATGAATATTATCTATGCAAAAAAATATTTTAAACATTATGAAGCGCATATAAATATATTTAAAAATTTATATACTTTTTGAACTTAGATATCTAAGGAGATCGAGTATGTACGAAAGTTGAAGCGTAAAAATTTGTATACGCAACTTTATAAATTTTTCATTAAATTTTATTTAAAAATACTAACTATATATTTATCATTATTAGAATAAAAAATAAAAATTTGATATTAATATATAGATATGAGTACTTGCTTTAATAAATTCCTTCTTGAAAGAATAAGAAATTCGCAGGCGAAAATCCTATCAATTTCATAAACAAAAAACTCTATAACGACAGCTCTTTTTCATTTTCAATATTCAATAATCTTTTTCCTTCTCCGCGTATATTATATCGTCCAATTTAGTTATGATAAATGCTCGACTCTATAGTTTTTCCGAATGTTTGTACAATTTTTCCATCTAACCTAGTTTTATGCTCCTAAACCACTTTGCGTTATAAAAGTAGCCCAACATGATTAAGTATATGCTTTTTCCCTGTCTGCACCAACGGTATATTTAGCACTTGCCTACTATTAAAGGAATAAGAATGTAACTACATAAATGCGATTGTACACGTACAATTACATTTTCTACGAGTAATCAGGGAAATTTTCAATTCCGTGAACTTCTTTCCCATTTTCTTCAATTACATTTACAATAACTTTAATTCAAATACATTTATATCATCTAGTTTAATTATTAATTATTTAATTATAATTTAAAATTGTAAATCTATTGATTTATAAAATTCAAGCGGAGTACATATTTCTAATGCATTTACTGTAATAACTAAAGTCGATTATTATGTACTAAAAGCTTACTTCATAATTATTTTATTTCTTCTACAAAGTTATAAAATTTTCTGTTATAAAACTTATATTAAGATTATATTTTAATGATTCTTTTACAAATATTTTTAATAAAACTTCAAAATATTTGTAGTTTTAAAAGCATTTTAATTATTTCATTTTATATCGAAATTATAAAATAATGCTTAAGACATAAAACACTTTACATTTATGAATATGAAAAATAAAGTTTTTAATACTTATTTTATAAAAAGATTCTTAATTCTAACTTTTAAATGTTCGTTATTTCATACTTTTAATATATTTTTAATTTTTTATCAAATATATACCGACAGAAAAAAGTAATTAATTTAATAAATACATTATATTTGGAAAGTAAAATCTTGAAAATAATTCTTTGTAACAATTTAGCTTGCTAAAAATTATACAAAATTATATTTATTTTTTGAAAAAGTAAGAATACGCATACTACAATTTACAAAGCACATACAAATTTTATGTTTATTTCCATAATCTTTATCCAACTAAAAGTATACGATGTTAACGGTCATAGTCAGATTTTTTGCTAACATAGAAGTATACTTGCTAATTGTCTATATAAAACTATTGTTGTTTCACTTAAATATAAAAAAAATTTACGTATATAATATATTCTTATTAAACTTTTACTATTTTTATTGTACATTGTATTAATTAATTTTCCTAATGCTTTTAAATAATTTTAACAATGATGTATGACAATCGAATCACGCCTTTCTAATTTTTAAGCTGTAATTTTTTTATCTTCAAAAGAAACAACTTATATAAAATGACAAAAAATAAATTTTAATTATTTTTCATACAATATTCTATTTCAATAAATAATTGTGTTTTACTATTTGAATACATTTATAGCATTGTATTCAAAATTAAACTTCTTTATATTAATGGTTCTTTTTATATACAAAACATATTTTAATTTAGTGCATAAATTTTAACATTTCAGAAGTTCTATAAACAATAGATTAAATTTCTATTGTCACAAAACAAAGCTCCTGTGATACTCAAAAGCCATGGACTTGAAGAAAAATCTGGTAGCTTAATAGAATGTAAGATTTGTTCAACTGTGATACGTTTATACAGGTCTTATATGGCTACGCATGTGCATGTGTTTTAACATATTATGTATGAGGATTCAGGAACAGTTTGCGAGAAAGGCTGTGCATGAATTTTTCATTTTACACGTATAAACTGATGAAAACTTTATTAGAAAATTTAAGGTTGATAAAGATTTGATGGTGCTATATTTACTTATTAGAATCTGCGTATATCAATATAATTTTATTTATTTAAACAATATGTAAATAAATATCTAAGCAAATTTATAAATAATATTTGAAAAAATACCGTATTCAAGATTGTTATATTTCACGATAAAAATACTTCCGATTGGCTGCAATAGTAAAGCACATCTACAATCATACAAAGCTAATGTGCTCACCAAGAATAACTTCACACGCGATTGAGTTCCATTCGATCGAGTTCGATCACACAAAATAATATCCAAATTATATTGGAACATTTTCTATCTTTTGAATGGTATACCATCATAAATCATATATTGCAATATTTATTCTGTAATACTAAATTTTACTGAAATAAACTAAAACACGCAAATGAATAAAAATTATTTTAATGCATACAATTAATGAAATTCGTTTAAAAGAACTGCTTTGGTAAACAATAAATAAGTAGCAAATAAATATACTAAATAAATTTTTTTTGTTATTCATAATTAATACCATTTATAAAATTAATTCTCTAACAGAAAATGTTAGATGTATAGTGTGTACAACAGTTTTTACAGAAATTAACGATTTAAATAATATAATAAATTAGAGCAAGATTATACAATAAATGATATAATAGTATCGGATAAATGAATAAACATTGACAGTTATATATTGGGTAATCAAACAGGTAGTTGAATACTAAATAAAATGAATTTTATAGCGAATATAAAAATAAAAAAAAATTAATTAGCTTTACGAGAATATGTGCTGTATATAAAACGTAAAATTAAGTGCAAAAAAATATCGTTAGATTGAAAAGTGGATAAATGTAAATGTTTGTTATAAAAAATATTTTAAATATATTTTTAAAAAATAGAATTTTTTAGATACATTTTTATAGTTAGAAATCGACGTAAAAATTTTAGATCGAATAGGGTTAAAATTAAATAATAGATAATAGTTATAATATGTCACCATTAACTATCTTCACTGAGTATTATAAAATGCAAAATAAGAATATTTTACTATGTCATCGAGTATATTAAAATAAATTCGTACATAATAATTATATATAATTATATAAGAACAACTAATAAACTTAGTCTCCTTGAATCTTTCAGATTTAAAATATATGGTGAATTATTATTAAATCTACATTTAATTTAAAATAATTTTTTACCAATTTCATAAGAAAGTGCATAAATTTATATTCAAACTATTTGTAATCTCTATTACGTAAAATCTAATATTTATAAAAAAGGCTATAAAAAAAATTTTTTTTTTCCAATTTTTATTATATTTACGATAATATTTTGAATAATGATTCTGTAACAGTATATTTTTATAGCAAATAAAATGCAATCAGATCATTTCTGTAAGAAATTAAAAAATATAATTATAACTAGAAATATAACTATATATAACTATATGAAAATAGATATGCTAAATGCTATTTATTTGAAAGATCAAGAATAGCAGTTCAAGAAGCTATTATTATTGGAGCTGCATTAAATATCTCGTTATCGATTAAATTTTACTCTCGAGTTTCATCTAATCCATTACAGTACTTGCAAGCAATAACTATGAAACCTTGGAATGTTGTACATATACAAAATTTAATAAACTGATTTTGATTCTTGAGAAGCTGACAGTCTTAAAATATTAAATATTATACATAAGAAAATAAATTAATAATAGCTAGATACAGCAATTATTTTAAATATAAAATCAAACTGAATTAGCTATACATTAGTATAAAATAATATTTATTTTTATAAATTATATGTTGATATAATTTTATCAATTATTTATAACAAAAAATTAAAAGACGTAAATATTCTTTATTATGTAAATAAAAACTTTTTATTGTAATTCAATTTTCAAAAAAAACTTATTATTTCAATAGTTTAAATTTATTTTATTTGATCTAAAAAATTATTCACTTTAATCTATTTATATTTTTATTTATTATGAATTTAAAAAAACGAAGAAAAATAAAATTTATAACAATTGATGTATTTAAATAACCTTTTACATGTAATGGATACACATATTTTTTCAATATTGTCAAATAAAAATATAGTAAAAATATGTATAACAGTAATATAGTAATAATAATATAAAATCTTTAATGACAGAAGAATGTTCTATAAACCATATGTTATATACAAATAACAGCACATTTAGATCATAAAATTTTTTAATTTATAAATTATAATGTAATTTTTAATAAAGTATTTTGAACTACATTTTTTTAAGTTATTGTGTTCAATTTTTTTTACGTATTGTTTTTATGTTGTATAATTTCGTAGGTATAAACGATTATTAATGAATAAGTAGATTTAATATGCAAATTGACTAATCTTAAAATTATAGAAAAATTTAATAACATATATATATTGTTTAAATTGTATCTTTGAAACTGTACCATGATATCATAAAATCAGTAAAAGAAATTTTCAAGTATTTTCAATTTAACAACTATCAAGTAATAATTGGGTTAGAAAATGTTTAAATTCGTTCAATAATATTTTAAGTAACTTTTCACAAAATACTTGACTATTTGCTATTCAAAAGTTTACTAATAAAGTGTATGATATATATTCAAAATTTAATGAATATATAATAGAAATAATCTTCTATTTTAATAACTAAAATACTAATAGCTAGAACTAAATGAATTAAAGAAATAAACTTAATTAACAAGAAAAGTTCTTAAATATAATTTATTGATTTATTAATAAAAAAATAACAATTAACTGATGAGATGTTGATTACTTTCAACTTTGATCGTTTCAAATAAATATTTAAATATGAATTCATACATTTTAATGAACAATGAATTCTAGAACATCTTCAAACCGAGTATAATATATATTCAAATTGATTAAATATATTGACTCCAGTTTAGATCATATTTAATATATAATGAGTAATACTACTAAATATCTTTAAATGTATGCTAACTTATGAATTTTAAAACAGTTTCTTCAGTTCAATTAATATAAATATATTTCTTGCATATTCTATATTTATAAATAAAATAATTATATATTATTAATAACAAAGTAAATTATAAATCAAAAGTATTTATTTTTTCCTTATAGAAAATTTAATATAAAATTATAAATGAAAATCATCACACTATTTATAAATTAATAATATTCTCAAACCTAAAAGTAGTGTTAGAAGAAATTCATATAAAATATATTATTTGTACGATGAAACATTTTAAAAATCTTGAAAAAGTCGATCACCTAATTTTATTAAATGCATATACGTATCTGAACAGAAAAGGTCATGTAACTCTAATTAAGTCAACTTGAAAGCATTTTAACTTTGATTTTTTCAAGAAACACTCACGTATATAAGAGAAATTAATATACTCTAAAATCTAGATTCAAAGAATAAAGAAGTACTTATAGATATGACATTAGCTTTGCTAATGGCAGATATTAAACTTTAATTATATTACTTTTTAAATAATTATTTATACAGTTAAACCAATGTTTAAGATGTTGTAAAATATCTACAAAAATTATAATGAGTTTAGTGAATTATTTTATTCATGATTTTATTAATCTAAGATTTAAATAATTTTTAATGCTATATTATTATCAATATGTATTATATATAACTTACATAGTTTTATTTATGAATGATATAGATAAAATATTTGCGTAATTTTTATTTTAATATAAAAAAGTATAATTATAATTTTTATTTAATACTAGAAAGAATTTTTTGAATAGCTTGTGCATTATAAATGTTTTCACTTAATTGATAAAAATTAAAATATAAAAAAAAAGACTTTCATTGAAAAGTGCTAAAAATATATATACAGAGATCATCATATTTAATAATATAAAAATGGTGGTAAAAATCAAAAGCAATTTGTTAATTATTTGAAATGATGTAAACCCAAATATTTTCAAATAAAGCAACAATATAGTTTTAAAATATAGAGAAATATATATTTGAATAAAAATTCTTACAATTTAAAAATTAGATTGAAATTTTATTAGATGATTACCTAAGAATCTTGATAAAAACAACCATTTTTTTTATAAAATGTAAGTAGTAGATGGATAAATATAAACAATCTTTAGACAATGATTGTTTAAATAAGGCATGAAATTGTTTTATGAGAAATATCTTTTATACTTGCACTGCTATACTAAAACCTTTATATGTTAATAATAAATAAAAAAAATAATAAATTTATACGTTGAAATTATTTGAACTTCGCAAGAAGATTCCGTGTATTGGAAATATATTCCTTTCCATAAAAAAAGAACCACCAGTCTTTGATTAACTGTCAGTCACTTCATACAAGGAAAGAGCAATCGATTTTATTTAATGCTGTAGAAAAGTATAAGAATTTTTCTTTGTATCAATTATTAATTTATTTCTTTTACAAGTTATCAAAGCTTCTTAATTAATATTTTTGTATTACTTATTGTATTTTTAAAACAAAAACATATTATTTTTCAATTATGATACAACCTTAATTTATATACAAGCATATATTCAAAAATTTATTATATAATAATTCAAATAATAAATATAACTGGATATTTTATAACACATAACTAAATTTGATAAGTGGAAAAAAGTAAACTTTTTTATTATTCGAAGTAATGCATTATTCAGCTTACAGAAATATAAATCGTAGTACAGCAATATTGATTCTATTACGATTATTTAATTATAAGATTATTGGAGAAATAATTAGCAACGAGAGATTCTTTGTAAAAATTATACTCGAATTATACTTTACAAAAAAATTTGTTATAATTTCTTCTGTACTATAAAATCAGTGTAAAAAAGTCTAAAATCTCCATAAATATTGTTAAAAAATGTACATTTATGAGAAATATATTCAGGAATGAAAAGAATGTAAATTTATAGAATATAAAAGAAGCGGCTTTTGAATGGAATGAATCACAGTATACACAAGAAATTATAATGCTCATATTGTGAACCGTATAAAAATGTATCAAAAAGTATATATTATTGGTATTAGTTGATAGCCTCTTTTGAAATTCAAGAAATTCCATAATTGATCAACTGTTTATATATGATTATTAATTATTCTGTAAAAATAATATTTGAATATAAACTGATTAAAAAACGCTTGTGAAAATAATGAAAATTAAATAAAATTATATTATAATAAATGTATTATAGTTACACTAGAACATTTTTTATTATCTACATTAAACGCGTACTTTTGTATAAGCGTATGAATTAAAACTATTGCAGTATGCTTGAAAAGGAAAGAGATCAATAGAAATCATTGATAGTAAGGACGCGAAGATGATTCGAGATTACATTATCCTTTTGTCATGGCTCTGCACCGTTAGCGGTAAAGAAGGTAAGATACAACAATAATTGTTATAATATAATGTTTTACTACTTCTATCACATAATTCATGATTTTAAAAATAAATTTCTGGTTCTAGGATATTTTTGGCATATCAGTGACATACATTATGATCCAAATTATTCAATTCAGGGTAATAGCGAAGGACGTGAGTAAATTATATTTCATTTTATGTTTATTGCAACGATTATAATTCATTGAAATTTTTTATATTAAAAGTTTTATAAATTTTATAAACATAATTATTAGATAACAAATTTTGAGCAATAGTAAATTAATCTTATGGTATGTAAAAATATAACACTTTGATAGATCAATTAAAGAATTAATTACTTTCTGATATAGAAGAATATAAAGTAAAATTGAAATTATGAATAATGAGATGCTCTTGTTCTTTTATACAAATATTTTACATAAAAATAAATATTTAAAATAACATTATAATATTTTGTTTTTTTAAAAATTTTTATAAAAACAAATTAAGTCACCATCAAAAATATTGAAAATTTAAATAAGAAATTATTTTTGTTATTATCTGTTTAATACATTTAGTTTATGTTCTTATTTGTTTACAAAATTTAAAACAAATACAAGTCCATTGTATTTAAATATATCTAAACAACGTATTCTATAAATAACTAAAAAATTTACATAAATTTCTTATTTAAACATTTGATTTTTAGTGTTCAAAAAATTTTAATGAAAATTCTTTTTATAAATTTATTTTAAGAGGTGATTTAATTAATTAATATTTGGTTTATGAGATGCTATTTTCTAATTTATTATTTACATTCGAAATTAATGTAACTAGAACTATTATAATAGCAAAGTTTGGAAGCATGTGTTATTGGATTTTCAGAATTAATACAATGTAAATTTTTTATCTGAAATATTTTATTTTAAATATAATTGTATTGAATTTAAAGTACGTAAATAGAAGTTTAGTTAAATTAATTTGTAACATATAAATATTTTAATTATTATGTATTTACTATATTATAGTTTTATTATTATAATGTAAAGATAAATATAATTTTTCTTTACGTGTACTTTAAATATTTGAATCGAATTTTAATATCTTTTGTATTGTAATTATCTATTTTAATATTAAAATTTTCTAATAATTGATAATTTTTTAAAGAAATAAATCGAATGTAATAACTGAATATATTTATAATATAATGGATACAAAATATATTTTAAATTTTTTATTGTAATATTGTATGAAAATGTTAGATCGGTTCAATTATATTTTAATGAGTATTTCGTTGTTTGTCTTTCTTGCATTAACATTTAAAACTAATTAGTAATAATTCTTTAACTGATATAAAAGTTTTTTATATAATTTAATTTACGTAAAATTTACGTATGAAACCTTAAATAATAATAGTTTGTTAGTACCTGTTAAACGAATACTATGAAAACATATATAAATGCTTTTGAACCAGATTCCGATTAATTTTTTTTTATTAATTAATTAATTGTTGGTTGTCATGGTAGAATTTTAATTTCATCCAGTTTTATCAACGTATTTATTTTGTATATCTAAATCATTGAAAGATTTGTAAGTACTATTGTAAATATTTAATTAATCGTATAGATTTTTTAATTCATTAATAACATTGTTGTAATTATTTATGATTTGAGCATAACAGGACTTATGCATTGTTACGAATAAGTTATTTCCGTCTCTTTTTTTCTTATGTGTTAAATCTTCTAAACAGTATCAACAAATTACGTTTATTTTTAAATTTAAACAATTTTTCAATAATCGATAATCACAACGATGGATTTAATTATTCAATAATTATATATTACAAGTTAGATTTTTATAACGGTAATTGTACTCTTGTATAAAATCGTTCTACTAAGATCACTAATAAAAACTTCGAAGATTCTGGCTCGAGAATATCTATTTGATATATGTATTAGTAAAGTTTGATTAAATGAACCAGAAATCGTATACCGTAACTTCTCTCTTAATTACATACATGCATACATATATATATATATATATATATATATATATATATATATTCTTTCTCTAGGATGCTGGAATACAAAAAATGCTGATATTAATCATGTGAGGCTAAATGACAAAATGCCTAGTCCCGGTAGTTATGGACATTATAATTGTGATTCACCCTGGCTTCTCATAGAGTCAGCGGCCAAAGCTATGAAGGCAAATCGCGACGACGGCATTGAATTCGTCCTATGGACTGGGTATGTATAAATATTTAATACATATTTATCTATATGTTTATATTTTCAATATTCTCAAAATACGTATGCATAAGAAGCTATCGAATTCTCGAAATATTGAGACGAGATTTTGAAAGCGTTACAATCCCAATCCGTCCCTGAATAAAAATGAAATATTCTTATATATTCAAAAGTACGTAATACTGATACGATACATTTTTTTTTAAATCTAATTTGAGGAAAGTAATTAAAACTATTTATATTATATAAAACACGTTTACCTTTAATTTGTCTAAATGAATTTCCTTTTTTTGTCAGTATTTTAATTTTATAGATACTTTTTTGAAATAATATATAAATATACATATACAACATATTTTACATGTATATAAATAAATTGATTTCTTTTATAAAGGAATTGTATACTGAATTCTATTTTACAAAAGTCTAATAAAAACTCAAATAATATTATATTTTTCATATATAAAAAGATAAAGGAAATTTCTTAAAAAGAAGTCGTATTATATTTTGTCGGATAAAATCATAAAATATTGATTATTATTCTATTAATAATACAAAATTTAAGTCTGGATTGCTTTACATAAAAAAATCCTGTATGAACTTTTTATAAATAATATAAAATTATTAAAATAAAATCTACTTTTTAAAGTCAAATTCTATTGCAAAGTATATCGAGCGCTTTGAATTTCAAATACGAAATTTAAGTTAGTAAAAGTTTAATATCGTAAATTCCAAACATGAAAAGATTGCTCAATAATAATGAGAGTTTAAGAAGAAGAAAAAAAATTCTTTACGCAGTCAATTATAAACTTATTTGGATAATAAAAACATTTTGGTTAACCATTTAAATTTTGAATTGCGAAAATATTTCTAATTACGAATTTTATTAGACGTACTGATATGCAATTCGAGTAAAATATTTTTAAAAACTTGGATTACAGAATCAAAAATATATTTGTAATTAAGTTAAAATGAACAATTATCCAGCGAATTTTCATGGATGAAAAAAAAATAAATTGCACGTTTAAATTATTGTTTTTCAAAGTAATATAGAAATAATTTAATAAGAGTATTTACTATCGTTCCTACGAGTCTTAAGTGTTAACTCTATAACGATGAATTAAAGTCTTCTACTTAAGAAAAATGAGATTTGAGCTTTAAAATTTTATTAATATTTGATAAGTGTGATACAAGATTTATACCTTCATCCTTTTTTATCGACCATACGTATGAAATAAATAACATTTTCATGTCTATAATAAGGCATAGGGTTATAAAATTTCTTGAAAGTTTTACGGATTTATGAATATACAAAATCTTTTACACAAAAGAACTTACGAATTATTTATGAATATATACAAATATAAATATGCTTGTATTTTAATAGTGATCGGTAAGGTTTTTTCTAAAGCAATAAATGAAAAAATAGCAGTAAATTATAAATGAGTATTAACGATCATAATAAATTAAAAATTAAAAATTAATAAATTAAACGGTTTCAAGTAATGAGTAATTAAAAAATTAGACTTTTTTTCTTTATATAGTTTAGTTTCGATTGTAGAATATTATTAGTATGAATGAAATACTTGATATTCGTTTAAAAAGTGTATTGAAAAATAATACGCATAATAAAAAGAAATCCGCTCATTTGAATGCTTAAAAAATCATATAGGATCACTTGAAAAACTGGAAGTAAATTTAATAATAGAAATTTTCAAATGTTCATTGAAACTTTCCCCTGTAATGTACACCAACTATATCGGAAATTTCTCTTCTGAACGTTATTCATTATAAAAGTACTAGAAAAGAATGCATCGATCATGTTAAAAAATGAGTGGGCAATATATTAATCGAGATAAAAAAAACTCACTTGAAATAGGAAATTGAAGAATATAATACCAAATAAATCTACTGTTTATTATTAGTTATCGATATAACTTGGTACAAAACATAAAATAAGTCTAAGCAAAAAATGATCGTTTTGGTTAAAAAATGAACTCTACCAACTTTGCCTTAATGGAAAAGGTCATGTGACACTGAACTTATACATAGTACAAAATAAAAATAAATAATAAATAAATGTGTAAACGAATGTAATATCTTACAACTATATGTTCAAAAAATTGTAAGTCGAATTTGCATAGATTTAGATAAAATAGTACCATTGTAACGATATATCGGTCAATGTTCTCAGATTAATGTCAGCTTATACAGACGCCTGAATATTTAATAAAGAATTAATGACATACTTGCAAATAGTAATCGAGATGGGACTCAAATGTAGGAAAAAATCCGTATGACCCTATAATTGAAGAGAACTTAAACGTGTTAACAACATTGAGCGTCGAATACATTTTAATACAAAAAATAGCAAAATGAACATAAATGGAATATAATAGTTTATCTAGAATTTATTTCGATATCAAAAAAGTTATCGTATATCCTCGGATTAAATGATCTGATTCAATGTGAAAATTAATTTTTTTTAATGATTTCATTTTTTTAATGATGAAGATCACTATAATTCTTTGAAATCTAAGAAAAAAATATTCAAAAAATATTATGCGCTTATTCTCTCTCTCTCTCACTCTCTGTATATATAATATAAAAAATAAATAAATAACAATTGCAATGAAAATTTATAAATTTTTGTCTAATAGTAGTATTTTTTTCATAAAATCAATATTATGGGTTCGTTAAATATTGTTTTTTTTTTATTTTTTCAATATCAGAAAAGTTAAATATTATTACTTTATTTTTTATAGAAGATTCCATTTTAAAACTTCTCGGTCACATTGAACGCCTTAAAAATGTTATCTGAATGAAGAGCCTCTTATTCTTTTCTTAATTTGTATTTAATAAACTATTAAATTATGTATTAAAATTATGTTATATATACGTATACAGAATAATACGTATACAGAACAATTAAAAAATGTAGAATGAAATCATACTCAATTTTAGATAAATCACTATTTGTTAAACTTTTAACTAGGTATAACAATTTTTTTTACAATTGAAAACCTTAGTTTAGTAAACATATAATTTAATTTTATTCGAGTATAAATTGTTGAAATAATTAAATATTATACAAGGAAGATATTATAAGAACGACACTTTTAGTCTCTTTTTTAAGAATAAAATGTTCGAAAAACGTAAAATCTTATTTGAAGCTGACCAGTGTACGGCAAGGAGTTCGCTACGAAACATCCACACTGCTCCAGAGTTTTCCGCTTCGCTTGTGCTCTTTACGCTTCTTAATACAACTAGTTAGTATGCAGAACTAAGAGCAACTTGGTCTATTAACTAAACTAACTAACTAGTTTCTAAACTTTACTCAATCCATGTACAAATACAAAACCGCAAAAAATGTTTCTTTTCAAACAGGTGCGAAGATGAACATTGAATTACTCGCATGCATACCGAGAAGTTAAGAAACAATAAACGTTTCGTAGCTTAACCAAAAATTTACTTACAAAGTTAAATGTAATATATCCGTTTGTATATTATTATACATTCCAGGAAACTTTCTATAACTCTTTTTCGTTATTGTCTTTGCTCGTGAAGAACTTAATCTTATCCGCTTAAACAATTAAAGAAAAAATCGTATTGCAATTCATTTCTACTTTAATTATTTCAGAAAAAGCTGAACTAACACGAATGGAAAAATTTGTTTTTCTTCGTTATTTACATTTATACAAAAAACAATCTTGCTATAAACGCAATTTGCGCTTGTTATCGATAAGTTAAAAATAAGAAAAGAATCCTTTTTAAAATATTTATGAAAAACCGTAACTTAAGGTGTAGCCAAAATAATATAAAATACATAATATTCTATTAATTATTATGAACTAATGGAAACTTTTGGCTTGATAAATTTTAAAGAATAATAGAATAAATGGAAGTAACAAATAAATTTTTACATGAAATTTTACAGAAAATAAAAAATAATAATAAACAGCTATTTTATGTTTTTATTGATCCTAATTATTTTAATAAAATGATTATTTATAGTAATATATATAGTAACAATATTGGTATTAGAAGAAACGACATCTTAATTTTAATTCAGATAGAAATTTAGAAATAGATTTTTACGAAAAATGCACTACAAATTACTATATTTACAATGATAAATGTCGTTTAAAATACGAAAAAACTTAAAATGCTTAATACATTTTTTACGTGAATTTTTCTGAATAATCATCTGTCGTATTCCAGTACGGATCTTAACAAGCTCACATTTTTGTAACGCCAGACTCGAGGATTTTTCCTTATTTTCTCAGCTAAATTAATTTAAGTTTATTTCAATAAGCTCGAATGGATACTCAACCAATCACTGAGGAAACAACCCACGAGTTCTCGCTATTTCGTAGCCGAGGATCTCTCGAGTACCTCTAAATTGCATACACTCGGTCTTCAATATCCATAATCCAACATCCGCTTTTTTTCAACCTAGTGCAAGTCTATTTATTTTCGTGCATCTTATGCCAGTATTTTTTATGCTTTCTCCAGGATACATTTTGCAGCTTTATCGGCGTGTTCGCATATTTCGAGCTATGATTTTCCCCTTCTACCTTAGTCTCACACGCCGTACCACTTCTTTATTTTCTACGTGCCAAAGGCCATTTCCGGAGTCTTATCTCGCCTATCGTACTCTAAGTTCCGCGCATGCTTATGCGAATCCTCCCGATCGCATTTGGCAATATTGCTGCTTCGTCATTCTCGACATAAGTTTGAGACGATGCCACAATCGTACCACGAGTCTCTTCGCTCGTCGCCTCCATTCCATGCCGTGTCCTATTCTTAGTTCGCTTCGTGCTCTTATTCGCCATTCGTCTACGAATCCATGTTCGCCAGAGTTTATTGCACGATGACCATTGTAGATGTTACGCTACACGTTTACCGTTCTTGTTGATTCCTTATCCTCCCCAAGCTTCGCACTCAACATAGAAAATCTTATTGCCGTCGATGTGGTTTCTGTATTTTGTTAATTTTTCATCATTGACGTATTCGCGGATAATACATATTATTTTATAATCTCTATCATTTATATTAAATTACTATTGAATAAAGAAATAATTAATAATATCAATATTTAAAAATAATTAATTATTTTTACATTTTCGATAGATTTTATTTATATTCTCAAAATACTAAACCGTCGATAAATCCAATACAAATTGAATGTATTGTATCTTTTGATAATTTACAATTTTTCGATTTAACTTGAAAAGTTTAATTTACAGATATTTTATATATAAATCTATCAAAAAATTAAATTATATAAATAAATAGTATAAATTGTTCTTTTTGATGAAATTAATTGCGTTTAGCCTGTGAGACTAATTACACAATATCTTATTATACTTAAATAATTGTTTTATTTATCATATTTTAAGAAAATTCATCGATTGTAATACTTTTCAGAAATCAATAAAGTATCGACGCTATATTAAAATATATCGATTATAAATAAAAAATTGTCTCTAGCCTAAAATAATTATATCATGTAATTAAAAAATAAATACAAATATAATATAAAATATGAATATAAATTTTTTAATAAATCATTACAGAGATGCTCTATCGCGACATGAAAGCATGTCAGCAGAATCTCGAGTGCAGTTCCTGAAAAACATTACTGATCTTCTATCGCACACGTTCACAGGCCAATTTATATTTCCTGTGTTGGGTCATGAAGATATCGGTTTAAATTATTCGCAGATTGCCAACCTCTGGAGTAATTGGTTACCCGATGAAGCACTTGTTACGTTCAGAGAAAGTGAGTACCATTTCAGAAAAGTATTTTAAAAAATATTAGTTTTAATGGTAAATGTACTTTACATCGTTTAAGATTAATATCAAATTCGAATTATTTTATATATAAATTAAAATTATATTGAAATCTATACTTTAAATAAAATTTTATCACAAAATAAATGATGGATAATTTGTTTTTATTTACATTTCGATCATAATTAAAGTAATTATAAATGAATTTGCTCACATAAATATTTTTATAATATTATTTCTTTTTGATATGAATTTATTGAATTCATTTTTTACATAATACCAAACAATTTACTTATGAAATTATTAATTTGAACAATATCGTATGTTTTAAAATTATTTAATTAAGAATTTCTATCATTGCAAATATTTTTTCTGTTAGAAATTAATAATACTTTAGGCACAATCCAAACTAAATTAAGACTAAAATAATTCACGACTCCGTGAAAAATAAAAAATGAGATAAAAAAGTATAGTACTCATCTTTTTTATTTAATCGTTTAAATAAATTATAGTACTTATAAATTTTCCTTCGGAATTTGTTTTCATAAATTCGTTGAACTTAACTTAATATTTTAATCAATCTGTTATTGAAAAATAGTAAAAATGTATTTATGTTAGAAATACAAAAGGAATAAAATTAAGATTTCTAATTAAACTTCGTAATTAATTTGTTCGTACGAATATTTAATAAAATACTTAACATGGATATTTTTTTATTTCAAAAGTATATATTTTCAAAATTGCAATAGAGAAACTCGCGTAGTGCTTCTAAGATCCTTGTATCGAACATAAAATTTTTAGTAGTTAGTTGATAACCAGAGCCCATTAGAGCCACGTCTAATTTCGTAAATTGATACTCTTCGAGTGCTTCGAAAAATCGATCGCTGTTTCCATTTTTTTTCGAAAAAAATAACGATAAGTGGTTTTAAAATGTCGATTAAAATTCATACTAGAATATAACTTTCAAAAGTATCGCGAATCTCATTTAAATCTTTTTACAATAGGTATGTAATTAAATTCAAATTTATACGGTTCATAACTATTGATGCAAACAGTGTTAACACGATGAATACATCTACTTGAATATCCTTTGATTCCGAGAATAGAATTTTCATTGCGCTTAACCAAAAATTTCATTATTTCAAATGTATTTTAGTTTAACATCGAAAGAACTTTTATTTAAAAACAATATGTAACGTTGAATCAGAAATCAAGGGTCTTGATACATTTACCGTTACAAGTTTTCCAGCCGTATTCAAATATTTAACAGAAAAATTTATAGTTATAAAAATTCAAATGTAATATCAACGATAATATTTTTCTTAATTTAATTTATGTTTAAATTATCTCTTCTCATCTAAATCGATGAAAATACTGATGAACTCGGAAAATATCATTGTAATTAAAATAAATACGATATAGCGACTTCTGATTCAATGCCCTCGAGTGTGAATAAAATGTTCGCACAAAAGCATGAAAGAGATTCGCAAGTTTTATTGCAGCTGACTAACTGGTGCACCAGAAGTAGAAAGTAAAAGTTTAAATATTGTGAAGCCTTCGTGAAAAAAATTTACGTGCAGAGACTTGGAAGAATAGTATTTTTATCGATGGTGGAACGGTAGTTTTATAGACGCGCTATCTAAAATATTTATTACGGATTCCGTTCGAATAGCGATCCAACTTTAGACTATTCCTACGCAGCAGTATACGGTAATTATTGCACTTGGTGTTTTCATCCGTTTCTATTTCCTTTGGAAAGCGTGGCTTTGCAAATTAATTATAATACGCGATAAAAGATTAAAAATTAGAGTCAAATAACGAGGGTGAAATATTTTATTCGAGGCGATTAATGTTTTTAATACGATCAAACTCGATAGCACTTTCGAAAAAGACTGTACATATTATTTTTAAAATTTTAACGATCGACAAATCGACAATAAACAAATTTATTATTTCTAATTTTTCTACTTATAGCTACTTGATACATCAATGTATCGATAATTAATAACATTTTTGCGTATTGGACTCTGCGA
Organism: Dolichoris vasculosae; assembly: GCA_018907195.1. Classification (NCBI taxonomy): domain Eukaryota; kingdom Metazoa; phylum Arthropoda; class Insecta; order Hymenoptera; family Agaonidae; genus Dolichoris; species Dolichoris vasculosae. Next base: position 15,073,039 of record JACCHY010000002.1, on the reverse strand, counting down.
ACAATTATTCGTTAGATAATTAAGGAACGTATACCAATGTTAATAAAATATCACCTAAATAGATGAAGAACTAAACAGAAGCGTTACAAATGCGTAATATCCGTGAGCTTTGAGAAAGGAAAAACAAAGTAATATAATTTTCATTGGAAAGCCGTTGTTAGACGGAAACCACTACATTTTGTCCGGATTTCATTAGACTTGTCCGCTGGTTCGTGGTGTTCCTACCACAATTAATATCCATTTGATATTGGCGAATAAAAATTTTTTTAATAAATCCGAGGTAAATGCTTTCTTCTACCGTTTGAAATATTCGTGCAACTACTGTATTACTGTATTGTTGTTTTTAAATAGTAATGTTGAAGTGATATAATTTAATACATTTTTTAAAGAATTAATAACCACATTTAACGTTAATATACACATTTTAACGTTTTACGACAATTTTCTTAAACAGTCTGTTAAATATTTACATAAAGGTTAGTTAAATTGTTTAAAGTAGTAAATTTTCTTTGATATACCGTATTGGATTTTTCTTTCTTATAATTAGAAAATAATTAGAAATTCATTAGATTCGAAATAAATTGCAATATATATTTGGGATTTTCTTTCTATTTTTAAGGAATCAATAAATTTTTGAATTATTTTCTACTACTTTAACCAATCCTAGATATTTTATCTTATCATGACTATCTCTTATAACATTATTTTCCATTACTCGAGGCACGTAAAAGAGTAATCTGTGTGATTTATCTTATTTATATACTGACCCATCTCCTAATTCAACAAATTTATTTTCCGATTTTTCTAATTGATGCGTATCATTTTAATTTCCTTTATCTCGTTTTTTCAAATCTCGAGCGTTTACTCATCCGTAGTTTCCTATATTACAACAATATTGTAAAATTTATTAAATGCATCAACGTGATATTCTTGTATTTACATTTTTGTTACTGAATTTGTTTTACTTAGTGTTAATGTCGTTTAGTTAAAATAAAAAATGGGTTTACAATTCCATCCTTTTACTTTTTAAACAAAATAACATCAAGTATATCCTTACTCTTTTTACAATGCACTTTATTTTCGACTCTTCTATATATTGTGATAAATATATCGTTATTATTAGCGATGTAACTAAATTATTGTGTAACATATTAAAACTTTCTAGTTCATTTTCTTGGTTTTAAAACAATTATTTTTCTTCATTTCGAATAATTTTTAAAAACTCGCTGATTCTATTATATTTTGTAATTCTTTTGCATTTCTCAGTAGAGGAAAAATTTTTATCACAATGATATTTACACTGCTTAATTAATAAATTTCATTTTTATTCGTATGGTATTCTAAATAATCCGTTTCATTTTTTATAAATTAAAGATTACATTCACTATCCAATTTGAAAACTTTTTATAATATTTCTATATACTTCTTTTTAATGTTATTAATATTTCGTTACAATATGACAAAATAAATTTTTTACAAATAAGTAAAGCAAAAATTTATCTCAAAAACTTTGGATCTATTTTTTTAAAGAAAGAAATTAAATATACAAACTAACCAATGGAGTTACAAAAGAAGTATATTTTATCGATGATGCGAGAGTTTTTATACGATGAAATCTATGTTCTACGACAAGTGATATAAAAAATTTTTAGCTTTCAATCAATATTATTATACTTTATTAACCGAATTCGGAAAATTATTTTTGACGGTAATTTTGCTCGCCTCGCGGTAATCTAACCATAATCGAATATCTTCACTTTTTATATATAAGTGTAAAAGGAATACCATAAAATTATTCGCTCGTAGAAAGTTAAAACATAGAAAGTTTTAATCTTTTATAACTTTTTAAAGTTTTCTTTATCTGTAAAAACTAAACATCTCGGTCTTAGGTTATTTATAATTTTGTTAGTGTAATTGTTTAAACGTTCTCATTCGTAGAGTTTGCTTTGGTTCGACGTTTCAACGGCGCAGGCGGAGATGAAATGAAGCTAGAGATCGAGCGAATAAGAATGAGAGAGACAGATTGAGGTGGCTCATATACTATTACTTGTACATTGTGTGTGATCAGCAAACACATCGAGAGACAAACGATAGTCTCCCTTTGCCGAGGCATCGCTCGAGTCAACCGCATTATTTACATCGCATTCTCTACCCTCCTTCTAACATGTACCCATCGTATAATTTAATAATTCTACTGTTTTCCTACATTTTTATAGTATATGTAGCAATGCGGATAAGATTTATTCGAAATTTTATTAATTCATTCGTTTTTCTGTATTTAGATTCGAAAGTCGTCCCATCTGAAAAAGCTGCACAAAGCGGTAATAAAATAATCAATCCCGCGCTAATAAGAACATTATCGGCTTCTGCTATTGATCCAAAAAATTCAAATTTACAATTAGGATTTGCAAATTTATCTGACCACTGAAAATATTTATACATTTCACAGTTGTTAAGATTTATTATTCGCTTTTTAAAAGACAATCGATAATTAGCTATTGTTATATAATTATTTGACAATCGATACGTTATATATTTCATTGAGATTTGAGAATTAATCGTATATTCCGTATATTCCGTATATTATCGACAATATCGATACGAAGTCGATTATTATAAAAATCAAAAGCAATTTTATGAATTAATAATTCAAAAATGTTGATATTGTAGAGTAATTGTACGTATTGTATGAATATTATCACATATGTATTCCTAATGTACAGTAGTACATAAATGTGAACACATATATGCGTGCGTGAGTGCGTGAGTGAGTGCGTGAGTGAGTGCGTGAGTGCGCGCGTGTCATTCTCATATGTTACTCGAATAGCGTTATAATTATTATTAATGCCTTTACCGTATCAACTAAATCATCATCTTTGATCTTTATATATATAAAAATAACGTTAAACCATCGTCTCGATTTTACAAATTGTTTAGTTGTTTAATTCTTATACCATTCGCTTTATATCTTCGGAAATATCATCGTGTTCAAAGACGCGTGAACTTATCGGATAATATAAAACTAGGTAATCCGGTAGACAAAAACTTTCTTCCGAACTTGATTATATAATTTAAAAAAAATGATCATCCGATGAGAACGAATGTAAATAAAATAGTATTTTCAATTTTGCTAAAAATTAAAATCAAATTTCCCAGTTTTGAATTTGAAAATAAACTTATCGTTTAAAAGCGGTATAAGAACGTATTTACATTTTCGCGAAATAATAAACGTCAATATGTATATATGTATGTATGTACCCATAAATTTGCAGCTCGCGTAAAAAAATATTTTTAAATTAATCCGTAAAATGAAACAAAATGGCTGGTGCGCATAAAAAACATTGTAAACGCTAAACGCAAAAAAGAATATTAAATTAAAAAGTAACCACATCCGATTGTTTTTCCATTCGTTCAGATGGTTATTACACGATCGAACAGCGCTCCAAGAATTACCAGATTATATCCTTGAATACGAATCTCTGGCTCAGCACAGGGTCCAATGTCGACAATCGTTCGCCCATCCAACGACCCACAGGCAATGGTGTTAGCGTCACGGCAGCAACGCCACTTTTTAGCGACTCTAAACCAGCCGACCAATGGCAGTGGTTCAGCTCGACACTCAATAAGGCTCGAAAAAAAGGAAAAACCGTAAGTTATTATTATATTCTTTTTTTATGTGTGTTCTGTTTTTCTAAATTATTTTTAAAATACGATTTCAACTGATATCGACATTTGTTTACGATTTACTATATATACTACTGTGTATTGAACATAATTTTAGTTGTTTAAAAAAATTCCTTTGTTAACGAAACTCCAAATAAAAACCATTTGGTATTATTTATTAAAGTTTTAAATACGTTTATCATTTATGCATATAATGCATAAGGATAAAAAATTGTAGATTAAAAAACTATAATATAACGTTTTCTAATATTTTTTTAATATCGAATTATTTTCGTAAAAAATCGTAGTGAAATATGTAGATCTGTGTGTAGTTTATTGAATCAATTTTCTCGATGCTTTATATATAATAAAAATATTGTTTATAGTTACAAATGATAGATAAATAATTTGTAAAAGTTAAATTCTATGTGAAACGACGAAATAAAACTTGTATTACCAGTTTAAATCGACGATTGGACTTTTATTCGTAACATTTGAATAATTAGTGGATTTCGGTTTTTTTCAATTTGTTGTAAAGAATAATTTTAAGTCCTAGACTTTAATTTGTGATTTAGGTAAAACTACGTTGTTTTCATACTCTGTGTACGTGATTATTTATTAATTATTAATCTATTGATAAACCGATAACCAAATATGTTACTCGCTTGTATATCGTAACTTTTTTCTGTAATTAAGTCACATTTGAGTCATAAAGATTTTCACGATTTATGCTTCGATCTAGGGTATTTTAACAAAGATTTGGTATAATATATTTATCACTTATGATATGTAGTAATTTATAAATAGTGTTGACTTTTATTAATTATTTTAAAAAATCCTAAAATAAAAAACTTAGTAACTAGAATATCTAAAATGGAAGTAGCTATAATAAATAAAGTAATCCAAAGAATTGCAGTAAAATTCATTTGATCGATGAAGATGGTATAAGTATCACTTTAATATTGTCTACGTACTTTAGAATTTGAGCCGTTTATACTACGAATCTTTGACACTGAAATGTTTCGATCTCATCCCTTCGGATGTTTCACTTGCGCTCCCGATGAAAAGTTTCAGTTCCTCGTCAGTTAGACATTCAATTTTATCGATGAAGCTTATAAACTTAAAATTTAATTTTAAAACGAAAAAAAGTACTAACGATTATTACAAAATATTTTTTAAATTGAAAAGCCGAACAAATTTTCATATAACTTAGAAATAATATTATTTAAATATTTATATTAATTATCGTACTTTTTTATATAAAAAAAATATCAACAGTTTTTACAGTTCGTGTGTGAAACTTATTAAACAAAGTTACTTAAAACAGTATGTAATAATCTGCGAGACTATTAGACTAAGATACGTTCAAAGATATACTCCAGTATTACATTCAGTTTTCTAATTTTCTTACAAACATTTTTTTCTATAAAATTTTATCGATTATTGTTAAGATCTTAAAGTATTAAAAAAAGAATCCGACTATTTATTTACAATAAACCATACGATGGAAATTAATAATACAAATTAGCAAAGAAGATAATTATAGATCACACTTTCTATTTTTGAAAAATAAAGTATAAGCTTATTAATTATAACTTTGACATTATTGAAGAATTTCAATTTGAAAAAAGAATTTAATTATTGAGAGTTTTAATTTGAAAAGCGTAACACTGTAAAAAAGAAATAATCGAGACATAGGACATAGATACCTACAGTTTTTCGATGTAGAGATGATTCCAAAAAATATAAACAACGGTAACGGAATAATATCGCTGGGTTAATCAATCCTCTCAATTAAAAACAAACAATCAAAGTAAAAGCCTGCAATCGAACAAATCTTTGTTACAGTCACAGATTCGAATGCTCACAAACGAAATAATAAAAACCACTACTAGCGACTGAAACATAAGCTAGTTATTTACTATCGGAATAAATAATATACAAAATTTCTTTTTAAAATTGATGGTAAAAGATAGACGAAATCTGATAAAATTGAAAATATAAATCTTTACTACTATAACATTTTTTATTAGTTTAGGAATAATTCTATTATTATATTGTTTTTCAAAAAATTATTTAAAGAACCCATTCGATTTTAAATAAGTTTTTTTATTATATTTTTTTATAAAACGACTTTTTATAAATATAATAATATTACTTATATATTAAGACTGAACATTATTGAAACTACATTAGAAAAGGTGAAGCGGCAGATTAATTTGATTTCGTTTGGTCACGGATATCAAGACGTCAATTCTTAGATAGAATTTAAGACTGTCTAGACATAAAACATTTGTACAAAATATTTTTAAAAAAATTTGCTGTGCTAAAAATTTTTACGTTTACAAGCATTTATTAATTTTATAAAATTTCTTTTAACTTTGGACCGTTAAGACGAATGGGTAGGACACAAACAAAAACATTACGTAATTGACTTTTGAACTGAATAAAATTTCCAGTTATCGACGGAAAGCAAAATTTGTTAAATAAAAAAGTAATTGGATTAATTAGATAAACATTACACGATGTTAATATCTAATAACGGTGATCTAAAGAATTAAACATATAATCATGGTTGTTTTTTTTTCCTTAAATGCTTGATCGAAACAACTTTTATCGCCGTAATATTCGTCGAATGTAATTGAATATTTAAAGAACGTAAAAAGATGCAAACATCAAAATAATTAATTATATATAACTATAAATTTGAGATTAAACGTAAATTATATTATATTCTCTATTTATAAACATTTCTCTACTGAAAATCTTATCCTAAATTATGTACATACAAGGCGATATATCCTAAATATAAACGAAAATTTTAGAAATGAATAATTTAATTTTAAAGACGATTTAAAAAAACTTTCCACTATGAAATAATAGAAATCGAAACAATTCTGTGAAAACTTCAGTTATTTATAAAAAAAAATTCATAAGTAGAGAATTTTTAGAGTTCTAGCATTCTTATTCATTAGAAATATATTATTAAAAAATTTAACAAAATATCGAATCTTGAAAAATATTGAACAATCCTGGAGACTGTATACACTAAAATCGAAAAATTCGTTCAAATATTTCATAGAATCGCCAACGATTCAATAGAGTAAAAATAGATTTTTGAAAAATTCTTTTAAATTTTTTTTATTATATTTTAATTAAATAAAAAAATATATATATCTTAATATTATTAAATTTAGAAAAATTGAAATATAATTTAAAATTATAAAATGGATTTATAATTCTAATAGCTAAAAGCTTTGAAATAAAAAAGCGACCAAAAATGTGAAAAACATTGTAACATTTTTAAAATATATTTTTTATTTTCAAACTATTTCATTTAAAAAAAACATTTTTATTATAAAATGACACTTATATTTTTATATTTTACCTTTAAAATTTCAAATAAGCATAAAGTACAAAACATACATTATTTCAGAATATATTCTACTAGATATCATTTTTAACCCAACCTTATTTGCCTATTATTCGTACGACATTCTTTTGCTTCAATAGATTTTTATAAACCAAATAACATTGTATACGAAAATAATATTGATTTCTAAAAACGAAATATAAATTTGAGTTTTTAATCGGTAATAGTTCGATTTATGTTACTTGAAATAAAAATTCGAAATACTTTTAAAGTTTATTATCTAAATATTTAATTTCACGAACTTTTAAGAAATCTAAAATAATTATTATCGTAAATAAAAATTTTTAAACACCATGCGAAGAAAACTAACGTTATTAAATTTCTTCGAAACCTCCTTTTTGTCTATACTTAAGGTTGACGTGTGTGGGACTGGGGATAAAGGCGAATTGTATTATTTATACCACCCGTCAAAACAAAGCGAACTTTCGACTTCGTAACGGTTTTAACGGTTTTTGGGAACGGTTCCGAGAATTCTCTCCCGAGTGTTTCGAAGTCCTGCAGAGTGAATAAACAGATACGTCGTATCGGTGGGGAGTTGTCCGTTCCAAGGAACCGACGGCACCCGGAGACGAAACCCTGGCACCGCGAGGAAGGGATGCATCCCCGAAATGCTTATAAAGGGAGCTTTCGAGCCGGAGTCGAGAAGCACGAGTCGAAAAGCACGAGTCGAGCCCCGACGAAGACGATAGACCCGGACGGAAGGAATGGGAAGGGATGGAAAGGGTAGGAAGGGAAAGTCGCCGGAGGAAGCGGATCGAACACTTCGATGCCGCGAGAAAATAGAAAATAGAAAAAATAAAACTTGGAGGGAAAATAGAGGCTTCACTTTTTTCACTATAAACAAAGTTTGTTCTTGGGACGAAGCAAGGAAACAAACCTGAAGAAAGATCGAGGTTTGTCTTTTTCACTACGGACAAAATCCGTCTAGAGGACGAACGAAGGAACAAACTCGGAGGGAAGATCGAAGACTCCTTTCTCTCGCTACGAGCAAAATTTGTCCTCGGGACGAATGAGCCAAGAGTTTGATAAAAGTCGAGGCTCTTTCCTTTTTTTTCCTTTTAAGAGCAAAATCGGTCCTTCCGAGGATGAGCGGAGGAAGAAACTTGGGATAAAGATTCAGGCTCGTTTTTTTTTTGCTTGGAGAAACTTGCTTGATGAAAAGGCCCCGTCCATTTTAAAGCTAATAAAATTATCCGTAGCATCGCTTAAAGGACAGTTTGCCGACTTATCTCTTCACTTATCTCTGGCGCGTGAGCTTTTACCGGGGTAAAACGACTTTGACCTGAGGGGGTCAAGGGGGTTTACTCGGTCAGGTGCCATATTTTTCGTTCGAATCGGTCCATTGGATCCACTGATCACCTTACACTAGAATCTCTCAAGAGCGGCACTCGATCGTACCGCCGTTTCACGATCTTCGCGATCCTTGCAACGGATATCTTCGCCGTATCAAGTTTTGCGAGGACGGCTACAGGATAAACTCAGCTTACAGAAGCCGGTGTATCGTCTGAGCTTATTTCATCGATCTCGATTCTCTCGTTCTCGTTTCACCGGATAAGCTCGTGACTAGCTCGGAACCGACTTCATCTTAGTCTAAATACTATGGTGTTCTTGTTCTTGTTCTTGAATTCGATGTTTCGTAGAATATTTAATACGCTCGATGTACGGTTTATACCCTCATCGATTCGTGGTCTGGTGTGCATTATCGAAAATATAATTGTAAGGTAACGATTTCCACGGTTGTAACCGATGCCGTTGATTCCGCTGAATAGTCGCGGGAGTAAATGGACTAACCGTCCAGTTACGTACGGTGATACGTATGGTTCGTAGAGGTTGTGGTTCGCGGGGTCGACAGGCCTTCGAATATACCCGCAAGGATGTCTTGAATATGAATTGCTGTCTTTCGAATACGTAACCGTCGTTATTAATTTACAGTACTCGGTTATAGGCGCAAAAGTTTGCGCGTTTAGACATGTCCGAGTTTAGATTCACCGGAGACTCTTCGTCTGCGAAAACCTATCCTTGGCATTTTGTGCGAGGATGTGATCTATTGTTACAGCGTTTGGAATATTGGACTACGTATGCTGAAAGGCACGAAGGGCATTTCGCGTCTTATCCTCGCTATTTCGAGATTGTGAAATATTCGCTCTATCGAGATTGGGTACGTACCAAATTCGTTTTTAATCGAATTCCGTAATTTCTTGGAGACGAGCGAAGGAACCAACCTTGATGTCAAGGTCAAATCTCCACGAAGCCCTTTTCGACGAGTTTCTATAATAAATGGTTTCTTAAATTGATAATAAAATAAAAATTAAATATACGTTTTGCATGTACCATTTTCAATAAATTATACTTAAATGTTTTTTCGTGTACAAGGACATTTTTTTATAATTAATACCAAAAATATTTTAATCTGTTAAATTTTCTCTAAAATTCTAAAGTTTAGATTAATTATTTTATAAAATATTCCGTTATAGTAAACTGAAAATGATCGAGTTTTTAAATTCTATCAAGATTTTTATCCGTAAATATATTAACATGCTTATAATATTAGGCACTTTTGGAGAAATATTGTATTTATTTCACTTTGACAATTTTTATAATAAACGTTTCATTTATAAAAAATAATTTCTTGAAAAAAAGGATTTTATATAATTCTTATTTTTTATTTTATCTAGTTATATTTTTAATGTAATTCAAAGTATTTTGAAAATATGTTCCAACGTATCTAAATTCATTACATTGGTATATATAATAAAAAGAAAATTTATATTTGTAAATACGAAATTGAAATTACTCCGTTATTTGAAGCGTATTATACATATATTATAGAAGTTTTTGTAACAATCAAATTATATTATTTATAAAAAACAGAATAAATATTTTTTTGTAACTTGATATTATCGAATATTTATAAATTTATATCAAATACTAATTAGTATATTTCCCAATAGTTAAAATTCATAAAATGATGTTCAAACAAATTTCTCAAATTTTTCTGTTTCATGTAAAATTCTTGACATAAATTCTAATTTTGTAAATTTCTATTTAAACAATTTATTTAAATAACATATTTTACATTTGTATAGAAGCAGTTTAATTCATGAGATTATAGACTGCATTTTAATTTACGAATAAAGTTTTAATTTCATTCAAATACTTTTTATGAATAATATTTTAATAATTTGTTAATTATAAATATGATATACGATATTTTTACAATTAGAAGACATATAAGCACTACTTTTACGTTAGAGTTATGTTATTGATTAAACGTTGAATAATTAAATAAAATTTTTATTTGGATTATTTTAATTTCTTTTAATAATATACTAAATTAAATATATAAAAATGTAAATATATATTGTTTAAAAGATACTTATGTTAAAATTTTATATTCATTAAATTTTATTTTCAATCTGTAGTTTAAATAAATAAAACAATATAATTAAGTATTCAAAAATGTATTAAAAAAATAAAACCATGATATTTAAAAATTAAACAAATTTAATCTTTATAACTTTATTTTTATCACCATGAACATTGGATATAAATAATATATATTTATATAACATTGTAGAATATTAAAAATTATTCTATATTATCATAATAAAAGTGTACTTGAAAATTAATGTTGAAATATTTTAATTTATTATATTTCCATCGATTCTACATTAACTTAAAGTAAATAATTAACTTTATATAAAAATATGGTTACTGTTAATTGATTCGCATGATAGAATGTTTTTATAACAATCAAAGCAATTCTTTAAAGTTTCAAAGAATAATATCTTTAAAATCCTGTGACAAATAAAATAAATTTGATTTTAAAAGGTGAAACATGTAGAATTTTGTACAAAAATGTATAAAAATTTTTTTACAAAGTTACATAGTATTTTTATACTAATATATCGTGTAAAAATTACAACAAGTCTTTATTTATATGACTTTATCCAAAAAATCTATGCTAGGTATAAGATTAAATCTTACGTGCGCGCAAATCGCCGACTTAAACATTATGCTAATTTTCAGAATATTAAATTACTGATATTATTTGTATTTCTTGTTAATATCAATATGATTTATTACTTATACTTAATAACTTTTTAATAGAATTTAAACTAATTAAATTATTTCGATGAAAAGATTTTATTATTAGATATTTACGAAATTCTCAATTCTTTAATAATAAAAAAGATTTTAAAAATATTTTTAGAATTTCTTTTTTAAAAAATTAATTAAATAACGGTGAATATTTGATTAGATAAAATGAAATATTATATAAATGAACATCGAATAAAATTTCATTTTAAGAAAATTTCATTGTTTTTAAAATATTGATTTATTTACAAAAAATAATAAAAAATAAAAATGCATTGTAGTCCACTTTTCAATTTATTTAAATGTTTTAAATTAAAGAATACACACACACACACACCCACACACATATATATATATTTTTTTTTTTTACATGAATAAAAGAGACAATAACTCTGAGAATATCTGATTTATTTTTTCCCGTTTCTATTTGCAGGTTTATATCGTAGGTCATACTCCTCCAGGCGTCGATGACCACGAAGTTGGCATCGGTGGTTTGGCTGAGGAACATAATGCTCGGTATTTACAAATAATCCGTCAATATGCAGACATGATACGAGGCCAATTTTTCGGACATTGGCATTCCGATACCTTCAGAATTATATATAACGACAATGGTTAGTATCCTTATTTATATTTTAATATAGAGTATGACTTTTTTAATTTAATATTTAATAAATTTTAATTACTAATTATTTATATTCTTTATATTTATTTTTTAATACTTTATTATTTTAAAGGAATCAAAGTTGAAATTGTACGTAATATTAAACACATTTATATCGATATAAGTATAAAAATAAATTGAAAAGAGAATATCTATGTTTATATGTATAATATATAATTACAATATTACTATACAATTGCTAAATTTATTCATGAAATGATGTAAAGTGTTCAAAAGAATAGTGGAATAATACGAAATAATTCTTTTCATCGCACAAATCTATTTTCATTTCGAATAATTTTATAAATATTTTAATTTTTAATTCCATCCAATATCGTTAATTTATATTTTTAAATTTAATATCAAGTTTAAATATTTTCTCTCCTGATTTTTCTTTAAACATTTTTATGTTCAATAAAATATAATTATTTGTTCTAAGAAATAAATCAAATTGAATATAATTAAAATATACGGTATAACCGTAATTTTAAGTAATTGTAAACGTGTAAATTAAAAGAAATAAAATTATTTGAAACACATAGTATAAATAAAAAATATGGAAAATGTTTAAATTGTTGACTTGAAAAGAATATGAAATTTATATTTTTATTTTTAACATTTCTGAATATTGTATACGAAAAGTCATATGCGTTATTAGTATTATTATAATTACACGTCAGTCATTATTAAAGAAATTGTAGATATTGCGAAATAATTAAATTCCAATTGTAAAATTTCTTGAACAGTTTTTTAGGAAGTTCTATGGTCACATAGAACGTAAACTAAATAAAAGCAAAGTTCTTCGATAGACCTATGAAAATATATTTAGAATTTGTGTATTTTTCAATAAATAATCAATTTTAAAACAGGATATAATTTTAAAAAATATTAAAATTAGCATATATTTTTTATTTATAACGTTACTGATTTCTTTTATTTTTGTCTTGTTCGTGATAAGCCCAAAGCAATTGTATTAATAGATAAATCACATATGTGACAGGTCAAAGGAAAACAGAACATCAGATAGTCAGATGCAGTTGTAAAAATTAAATTAAAAGGAAACTTTAAGAGAAAGATACGCCTTCGCCATTATCCTGATAAAACTGAGGAATCAAAAAAAAGTTAAAAATGTACCAAGAAGAAAGGATAGTCGTCATATCTATTCTAGTTAAAAGATAGAAAAAACTTAAGATCCTAGGATCACTGGGTATTAAGTATACAAAATCCCAGTTTCCATCCTTGCAGTGCTTCTGAAATGGTGTCGTTATTTTTGTTTGTACGTAAAAAAAACGAGGTCGGAGTAAAAAAGGCCGAGTGTATGGTAAGCGAAACAAAGTATGACTGGGAAACGCCCCAATTAGCAGAACTTTTTCATTCCCGTTTCTTCGATCACTGCGGAATCTGGGTGCAGTGGTTTCAGATATCTAACTACTGTGTCAGGCTTTGTAGTTATCTAGAGGAGGATAACCTATCCACGTGTATATTATATCGTAGGTGAACATTTTTTGTTTCTTTCATTCTTTCTTTATTTCATATACAATATTACTCGGTTCTTAAGCTTCTTCTTTTTCTTTCTAATTGTATATAACTTTATCCAAATATCGATAAGTTTGAGTCTTTGTAAGCTGAACCTTCACATTTGGTAATAATAAAAATATTAGCCCAGTAACGAACGTCTCCGGGTAAGGTACACCTTTTTTATAATACTCGTTAAGTAGCTTAAATATTCATTAATATTTGATATGTATACGTTTTTTTAAGAACAAATATATCTTTTTTATATATATATTCTATTATAATTCATATTTCGGTAAGCATATTCTGAGAATAAATAACAATCACAATGTTTAATTCGCTAACAGTTTATATTTTTCACAAAGATGTCGGATTCACACCCGACGCATCGAATTTCGCAAACTGAAACTATTAACTTACTCTATTCCTATATACATCTGTGATGGGCTTACCTTAATCTATGTACAACTTCTACAATATGTTTAACTCTTTTCTGTATCTATAACTATTTTAACATTTAATTTAATTTTCAGGTATACATTTTTTAGTTGACTATCTAATTTATAATATTATCCAATAATACTCAATATTATCATAGTACTTATTTTATAATATCGATGAGATATATAAAAAGTAATAAAAAATAAATCAATAATAAAAATAATTTAATACTTCGATTCGTAGATGTTCGAAATTCCTTAACGCGTTTATCAAGCTTTAAATAGAGAATAAAAAGAAATATTCTATCTTTCTCAAACACGTCTTTTCGTTCGTTCGTTTCCAAACGCATTTATTTGCTTGTTTTTTAGATGAACCAGTATCTTGGGTAATGGTTGCGCCGAGTATAACACCGCATAGAATAGGTGGATCAAACAATCCCGGTCTAAGACTCTACAAATTTGATAACGACACTGGTCAGGTATTCTGAATGTTGAAAATTGCATCACTATACTATAATATTATATATAAATTTCATTTTGGCTAAGTTTTGTAACTTAAATTATGCAATAAAAATGTGAAGCAAAAAAAAAATAAAAGTCGCAAATAAAATTAATATGAATTCTTCATCATCGTTTATTCAATGCAATGTAGCGAACGTTTTAGAAAAGCCTTCACTATATTATAATATTATCTTTATATTTCATTTTTGGCTCAGCATTTCGTATTTAATGTCACGCGATAAAAATATTTCACAAAACTGGAATTAAAGCTCTATTAGTTTCATAATTTCAAGCAATAAAAAGAGTTTAATTAAACTTACATATTTTTTATCTAACGCTACATTCGTGTAACAGCAAATATTATTTTTTGCTTACTTCGTTATTTTCATTCTTTATTCAAAGATATATTTTGATATAATAATAATTAACAATTGATTTAAATTTATATAGAGAAACTTATATAATGTCAAATTATTTTTTCTTGCAATAATCAAAATTATAAATTTTCAGTATTCATCGATTTTTTTAATTAAAAAAGTAGATTAAATTAAAATTCCAGATTTTTTTAATTTAATATCTCCAAAAAATATTATTAATAATTCTTCAGCATTTAAGCATTCGATTCTTAAACTATTTTACTTTTTCTAAAGATGTAACTAAAAATTTTTAAGAAACATTTCCTTATCGTTAAATATTTCATAAAAGTGATTATAATTTTAATGAAAAATTTAAATATTGTGTTTTAAATCTATGTGCAATCATAAATATACGAAAATTCATAATAAATTTAAAAGTTTTAATTTTAGATACAGTTAAAACAGGTACAATTAAAGTTTATAGCATAATTTCAGTATATTGAGTAGATCCACGCAAAGAATGCAAATTAGTTAAATGGAATGCAACTACTTACATTATATAAATACTGTCTAAACTATCTCTTGAACTTTAACCCAACTACTTTTTAGCACATAATGTTATAAAGATAATAACGCTTCCTCATTTAATACTTTTTTTATACTTGACAAAAAATGAGTTCGTAGTCCACATTATTAGTGTAATATTGTTAAATCGATATAATAATTAGGCTTTTAAAATTTCCTTCAAAATTCTATGAATTAAATATATTGAAATTAAATATTTAGGTAAAAAATATTATATTTTATTTTTACTAAATCAGAAACTAATAAATAATATATTAATCAAAATAATATATAACAATAAAATATAATTAAATTCATAAATTTTCATTTCCATCTTAATAAAGAGAATAAACTATGTTAAAAACACTATTACTCGATAAATAATTTTAGATAAATAAAGTTATAATAAATAAGTTCACGTCTTATCCTTAGAAATGTGTTAAAAGAACAATTTGCACCGTTTGTTGTAAAATTAATGAAATAAAATATGCTTCTGATTATTACACGAAATTATGCGAGAAAAATGCCAAGCGTAAGTTTTCATTTTTCGTTTAAATCAGCTCTTTTGTCTTACTCACATCGAATATACATTTCATACTATAGATTCTCGATTACGCTCAGTATTACTTGAACCTGCTGGAGGCTAATTTAGGTAAACGTGCCAATTGGCACTTGGAGTACAACTTAAGGGAGTACTACGAGCTCAACGAAATAACGGCTGCAAGTCTTCACGACCTTGCCGATCGATTCACACAACCGAAGCATAATGCATTCGTCAGGTAAGAGAAATAAATTTAAGCAACTGCAATAAACTTTAAGCATGCGAAGAATAATTTTCATTCTTTTAACTTTTAAATTTTTTAACCTAACCTGTCACAGGATAATCATATGTCATTATTTTCTTTTTGCTTTCTGTTCCGTTATCTCAATCTCTATATTATTCAATGAAATGACTGGGCATGTAGTCGCATATGCATCAATTGTGTTTCATATTTGCACATACGTGGTTATTTTACTGTTCGGAAAGTAGTAGAATATTGATTTGTATCGAACAAAATAAGATATGAACGTTCATTTTATTATAATGAATCGATTACTTTTATTTATCGTTACATCATAAGTATAATTGTGAAAATATTCTTCATTGTAATCACTCGAAAAATTAATTATAAAAATATATTATGCTTATTTTTTTGTTTTTATTGATAAAATAATTTAAGTTTTCACTCATGTATGTCCATATTTTATAGAATTCCTAAGAACTATAATGTGATTTCAATAAAGTAAAAAAATTTTTTAGAAATATTAATTTTCGATTTTTACTTAACAATATATTTTCTTAAAGCTATTTAAAGAAAATTAATAATAAAACAACAATAAAATACCTTAATTTTATTAAGAATTTTTAATTTACTCTTCATAATTATTTATTATATATTAACTTATATTTACAAGGCAATAATACATAAGATATAACGCTATATATACATATATGAACATATCCTTATATACGTATATATATATATATATACGTATATATATATAGTTTACATGAATTGATGATACATATACATTTACAGAATAATAATGTGATTTATATGTTATAAAATGTTATTAAAACTTAACAAAATGTATTAAAATATCTTAGTATTATCAATTCTAGATAATACATTCATATTTAGAAAACTGAAATAAAAAGTAATTTTTGAAATTTTATTTATCACTTATTAAATAATAAATATATATATAATCCGTAGTAAAGTCATTTACAAATATTTAAACTTACGCGATAAACGAAAAGTAATGAATGACTCAATAATTTTTAGGACATAAAATCTTAAAATCTTTTATATTTGATATTTCAATTGAATTTTATAATTTTGATCAGGGAAATACAATAATAATATTGTAATATTATTTACCTTAGTACGTTTTCATATACCACATTTAATTAATAAAATTAAAGAATAAATAAAAAATTCATTTAATTACTCTTCGTATTTTTATATTCATCAGAAATTAAACGGTAACGAGTTAATTTATGTACAGTTTTTTAATATAAAAATATCTTACTGAATTTTTAATGTTAATTAATAATATAATTGATATTTCAAAACTTTATTTTAATCAGTGGGTATCTTCTACTCAGATTTCATAATAATCTCGTTTAGTTAAGCTGTAACTGAAGATAGGTCAGAAAATAAGGGAATTACGTTTGAATTTCCTAAATGAATCAAGTTTTCATTAATTACGCTAGTAACGCTCATATCTAACAAAATAATTACATTAACCAAAATCTTGTTTTTCCCCTCTTTCTGTCACTATTTCCCATTTTCTTCCTCTCTCACTGTCAATCTCTGTTTTTCTGTCTTTTACTTTCTTGAAATAATAAAGTCATTTAAATTTAAAGCGTTCTAATTTGTTTTGGTAATTTGTAAAGTTCAGCATAACTATATATATTTAACATGATTGTATCAATGTATAAGTCAAAAAATGTTATCAATAAAAGGATATTTGAGTTATAAATTATATTTCGAAAATACTTTGAAAATGTATACATTCATTATATTTTTTATTTCTCATTTAAAAAGACAAAAATTCAAAACTAAAAAGTATTATATTATATTATAATTGCATTCTATATAAATATAAATAAAATATTCTAAAGATAAAATTACTCCGCATTTAAACGAAAAGAAAATAAATATACAAATAGAAAATGTTTGGAAGTAAATAAATCTTGAACATTTTAGAATTTTTTTTTCAAATTCTATCTTACGAATTTTTTTTCAATATAATTTATTTTTTATCTTTTAAAATAATCAAAATCTTGATTCATTAGTAGGGTTATGAATATAAATTAATAAAAAATTAATTATAATATTTAAGCCATTTCAAATGAATAACTATAAATTGTGATTAAAAATAAATATAAAAAATATAACTTTAAGACATTAATATTTTCGAAGACGATATCTAATATAATGTATTAAAGTCATATTGAACAATTTTAATAATTTTATTTTTGGATTAATAGTACGGAAATAAATGACTTACTATTTTGCATTCTGTTCATTTGTTATTTAGTACTTATAGTGTAAGCAGTTTTATCGATGTATAGATACAGTAAATACAGTTAATTTCATTGCTGCAATCATATTATAAAGAAACTGATTATGATTAAATCGTGTATATAAAAAAAATTCTTTACATTCAAAGATTTATAAAAATTACAAAGTCTATGTTCAGAAGAATTAGATGATAGATATAAGACACAATTAGATACAAAAATTAGTTAAAGGAACATTACCTTTTCGCATTAAAAAGGCACTGTAACTTCCTTTAAGGAAAACAGAAACTCAAGACAAACACAGAAGAAAGAATAATCATAAAAATGTAGAAATAGAGCTCCAATATAATTCAATTATTTTAAATAAAAATACTTTAATATTTTTTTCTAATAAAATATAAAACTACTTTTTTTATTAAACAAACAAAAAATATTAAAATATAATTCTTTCTTATATTATAATAAATATTCAATTAAAAATATTTAGAAGACAATTTATTAAATAATCTTAAATATTTTAATAGTATAACAAATAGATTATGTAACATATGTATGATTTATAATAAAAATTGGATAAATTTGATAGAATTTATAGAATAAAAAATTTAATTAATGAATTGAAAAATTTATCTTTTGAAAAATTTCATAGCTATGTGACTGTTTAAACAAAATAAATCAAATATCATATATATAAAATTATCTATAAAACATCTACTAAATATTATTTTCAACACTAAAAAACGTTTAAAAAATTACTTTGCGTAAAATATAACATCTCATAATTTGAAAAGTTATTAATTTTTAAGATTGATATTATTGGGTATCTTAAAAAAATTTTTTTTAGTATTTTTAAAATTTTTATTGTATAAAACAGAAATTACAAAAGATATGATAGAATTAAATAAAAGAAATGTAATCGAAAGCTTTCTATTTTATTTTTATATACCACGATTATATGTTTATTCTGAAATAAAAATGTGTCGATAATCTTTATCTTTTGAAGACAGTCGAGATTAAAAGTAGAAATCTTAGACAACATTCGCATAAAGAAAACGCTTCATTTGATTTTCTTGGAGTTCGTCAGCCTATGTAATTATTATAACTGCATAGTTCAATAGTGATACTTAACAACGCCATAATCCTCATAATATTACACAACCCATCATTAAAAATAAAAAGTACAACGTCAATAGTTCCATCGAATACGATAATAACGTTTGAAATATTTTTGCGTTCCAGAATCCGGATTATAGCGTTAAAACTTTCGTTACTATTTTCATTATATTTTTTTTAATAACTGTTCAATTTATTAAAATATTACATCTAAATAATTTTATTTTTTAAAAATAGTATTTATACTGCACACAGAATTTAATATTTATTATAAAATAAAACCCTTAAAACTCAACATCTCAATTCTGTTTATCCTTTTATATAAATAATTAAGATATTTTGATATCTTTTTAGCTTAATATACTTTTTATCTATTCATGACATATATTAAAAAAATTTATCAGAATAATTTTTAAAAGATCTTCAAAATTGAAAAATGTATACTCTTTAAAATCAATTGTTGTATCAATATTTAGACTAAACTATGGTATCATGATTTATATTAAATATATTACTAATATATTGTACAATTTTTTGAAAAATTTTATCATTTAAAAATATTTTATCTAGATACTTATATATATGCGTATATGATTAGTAAAGATGCATTCACTAGAGCTCTGAAAATTAAATTTTATACTTTAGAATAAATTCTGAAAACTTTAAAATTATTTGGTACTTTTTGTAAAATATTAAATTATTATTAAAGGGAATAAATGTTTTAAATATCCTAAATTTCAAATTTGTAGAGTAGTGTAATCTTCTAATAAACTCTTAATGTAAAAATATGTTTTCGAGCAGAACTTTTCAATTACCTAGAATATTTTATTCGTACGAATTAAAAATTAAAAAAATATCATATACATTTATATTTTCTACAATCTTGTATCTTCCGTCAAAGTTGTATTTTAAAAATCTTGTTATTCTCTAACGAAACAATTTGATTTTCACAAACAGAAATTTTTGTGAAACGTGAAAGATACTTCAAATAGAAAGTGTAATTCATAAATGTCGAAAATCGTAAAATATAAGGTGTTTATAAATAGATGGTGACTAAAGTTTCTAAAACGAGTTAAAAAAAATAAAAAAAATCTTTAAAAGTTCACAAAGCAAAGCAAAATGATCCCTTGGATAAACCCACCTTAGTTGAACCAAAGACCCGTTTCTCTCTATTCGCCTATCCGTCTGACCACAGATACTACGAAGCAAACAAGGTGTCACTGCCCCGCGAGGTCGAGGAGATTTGGGGTTGCGGTGGTGCTCTTAACGGACTCTGTGCCCTGCAACATTATTGCGCTGTCACGAGGTTGACGACACGTGCATATAGCAGCTGCGTTTCCTCGTACGCCTACGCACTTGCCTCAGCCGCCGCGGACAGCCGAACTTCGGGATCTCTCAATTCTATTCTGGTAATGTTTGCGTTATTGATCTGTCGGTAGGAATGTCCGATGCCGCAGCGAATACGTATGACTGTGTTCTAAAGATAATTGTTAATTGTTTTAATTGTCATGTAGATAGGCAGCCGTGTCCAAAACTGGATGCGAGTAATATAGATCTTTAATATAGACGTGAGCTTGTGTTACATTTATAAGGTCTTGAAACATTTTCAACCGAGTCTTGAAAGCTTCGTGTTTTCTTCGTGTTTTATTTTAAAAAATATATTATATTTGACATCGCGTTATTTTTTACATTTTAAATAAATTGCTTGTTAGAGCAAAATGATTTAAATGTATAAGAAAAGGGTTGATATATTTTAAAACGTAAACACCGTATTATGACAACTTACTTTTTTGTTAACGCGTAACCTGCATTTTTATACTTTATTATTATTATTTATTATTTATCATTTAGTATTTATCATTATTAATTAAGTCACCAAGCCAACTTTTTTATAATTTCACAAAATATGGAAAAGCTACTTTATCATCAATTCGAGGAAAATGCAAGAAATAATATATTTATTCTTTAGCTTGATAAAAAGAATATCAGCGAACTTAAATTCTATCTAAATAATACCGAGGATGAGGAGACCATAAATTTTATTTTTTAATATTTTCAAAGAAGTTTCAATTATACAGCTCTCTAGACTACATAAAATATTCATGTATACTTTAGCTGTAGAATATTCGTTAAAATACTTTTGAAATAAAATATGTAAAAAAATAATTTTAACATTAAAATTAAGTTTCGATAAAAGATGTTTTTAAATTAAATGTAAAATTTTATTGATTCTAAAATAACTGTAAAAAATTTTAATTATTTATCTAAAAGATTATTAACTATATATATATTAATTTATAAAAAGTTTAATTTTTTTATTATAGTAAGTCTGTATTCGTTTATTGATCATAATAGGTTTAAGTAATAAATCAAAATTGATTAAATCCCTAAGTCTACTTAATTGGTCTCAATTAAACTACTAAAATGTTTAACATAAAATATACAATAGATTTTATTAATATCAATTACTTTATTTATTTTTTACATATATATGTGTATTAATTTTCTAAAAATTATATGATTATTATTTTACAAAATATACAACATCGAGTAATGAATATATAGTGATCTGAAAATATTGTTTTCTTATTTTATAGCTACCTATAAAATTAAAAAATTCATGGATAAGATTATTTTTACCTTACTAATATTTAAATATATTTTGATTATTTTATGGCAAGTGCAAAAACCTAAAAGAAAAATAAAAAAAATTTTCTATACCATTCGTAGAGAGTTTTTAAAATACTTTCGTATAAAAATATGTGTATTTTAAAGAAATTACGAAAAAATTACAAAGATTGAGTTTTTTTATCAAAACTGATCATTTTTTAAATTGTTGGTTTTAAATGTTTTAAAATAATTATATATAATATTGTATTTCATCTTAATTCGATACAAATGCTTTATAAATTTTTATAACATTTTTATAAAAGTTTTATAAATTCTCCGATGTAAATAACATCGATACGGAATAGTAGTTTTATTTTGAAAACTTATGATAGTCCTTTTTCTAGCTTTGAAATAAGTAAAATACGGGGAACGTTTCCTTTGACACATTGAATACTTCATATCTCACTGAAACATACCATATGGAGATTACTATTTACTTTTTAAAATAATATAAAATTAATTCTTATTTTATGCAAATTATTTAAGAAAAATAATTTTTTATGATTGTGCCAAAAAATGTGATACTTTATCAATATCTTTAGAACTGTAAATTCAATATTTGCTCGATCTATTTCAAATTATTTTATATACAGATTACTCTATTAATGCATATGTATGTGTGTGTGTGTTTTAAAATTATCAGAATATCTCATTTTAAAATATAAAAAATTGTCACTAATGAGATCAATTATATACTTGGTGAATAGAACGGAACTCTTCATACGTCTACGTCCGTATTTGCATTTATTATAAAAATATTGATCTGATGTTGAATGCAGTAAATATACAAGAAATGACTGATATTAATGTTTAGCCTATTATCATAAATCATGTTGCATTGTAAAAGATTATATATAGTAATTTAATTTGAGAATTATATCTTGATAAATTTTAGTTTTTTTCAAGCTCGGTTAATTAAAAAGTTTAATGTTTTAAAACATTTACGTTCGTATATGATAATATTTTCATACAAAATTCATAATATATTAAATAAATAATGAATTTGCGATTTTTAAATTATTATTATAGGTCATCACCTTTCTTTTTATAATAATACAAAAATTATTTTTTCTTAAATAATTTATATAAAATTAGAAATAATTTGATATAATTTAAAAAAAATAAATAAACTTATAGGTAATTTTTTGATTGACTTGTGAAGTATTGAATGTTACCAAAGAGAAGGTCCCGGATTATAGATATTTCTAAGCCAATAAAGGAAATGTTATAAG
The DNA here is from genome assembly GCA_018907195.1 of Dolichoris vasculosae. Lineage (NCBI taxonomy): Eukaryota > Metazoa > Arthropoda > Insecta > Hymenoptera > Agaonidae > Dolichoris > Dolichoris vasculosae. Next base: position 15,049,720 of record JACCHY010000002.1, on the reverse strand, counting down.
TTTTCGATTAAAATTGCTTTTTTATATCGATGTTATTTCAATTCCAAAATTTATCTAATCTATATAAAATTAATATAAAATATATTAATATATTATATATTAAATAAAATTTTTACAAAATATTTACAAAATTTTAATAATAAAAACTCAATTTTATAAAAACAATATTTAAAAATATTTTTCGCGTAACGGTATTATAATAAAAATTTTGTGTTGAAAGAAAAATATGTAGCGATGTTTGGTAAATTCTCAACTTTTACTATTCATCTCAAATTAAAGGTAGAGTATCGTATTATTTTAGTCCTTATAAAACACAAATCAAAAAATACATTTCAGAAAACCATGTTTTTAAGGAAGAATATACGACATATAAGAATACATTTATTTTTAAAGTCTTTGAATTTCAAATAACACTTTATATTTCAAATGCAATTTTTACATCTAATTTATCCTTCGAAAGAAAAATAAATTTTGAAATTAATTATTCATCCGAAGAATAATTTTCTTTTATTTAGAAAAGATTTAGAATAGTTTATATATGAAATTTTTTAATTTTAAGAGAAGAACAATATCAAAATTTATTTATAAAATCCATTATTAGAACACATACATAATTTTTATATGTCAATATTGCATCTAAGAAGTTATATAAATATAAGTATTGTAATATTATTATTAATAAATATAGAAATATATTTGAGTAAAATAGAAATTTCAAAAAATAAAATTGTAAAAGAATAGCGAACTTTTTTTAAAAAGCTATTTTTTAATTACAAAAGTGCGTGTTTTTATATATTTTTTAATCAAAATAAACACTAAAATACTTAATTTGAAATTTACTTTAATTAATATGTTCTACTTTACCAATAGATTAATTAATTCTTCTGAAAAAAAATAGAGTAAGACACTTTTTATAAAGATTCTTTCGTTTAAGTATGTTACCATATATAAAAGTATTTTATGATATATACACTGATTTTAAATAATATTATTAACACTAATTTTATTATTAATAATAATATTAATATTAAATAATATTATAAACATATTATTCAAAGTTTATACATTCTTTATAATAGAATATATCTTTGTATTATTACTAATAATTATTTATTTTAAATTAAATGAAGGGTATGAGATTATCTATATATAAAAGTTGCGTATAGATTTTTGTCTCATAAGCAGAAAATAATATTTATCGCAAATAATGAGTTCATGTTATAACTGTATTATATTAATAAATATAATATAAATTATTGCAACAATGATTTGATCATTAAATTAATTAGGTTGATTAAAAATTATAAATACTTGTAAATATCTTAATTATTTATAGGATCAAGATCACATTTAAATCAAAGTACATGGTCATGAATATTTATTAGATATTTTGAAATTAAATTAAGTTTTAATACACAATATTTTACTCATAAATGGGCACTATAACAAAATATATTTACAGTTTCCTTTTCAACAACATTTTATTTAATATTAAAAAAACGACTGAACAATTTTATAAAAAAACAATAATTTTAAAAGTATACGAAACCCTTCTCTTATTCTACTTAAGATATTATATTATTATGAAACTCCATAATACTATATTATGTTTCCTTTTATTTACATTTTAAAAACACAGCTTACGTCAGACCATGTTTTAAGCGAACAGTTTTATTCGGAATTATAAATTGTTTATAATAAAGATGTATTTATAATTAATACTAATAATAATTATTATTATTAAAACAAATTAAATATATATTTTCCATTTCATTAATGTAATTACGGAAAATCATAGACCATTAATTACATGTAATCATGCATGAACTGAACAAAAAGAAAGTAAAAATCAGCCAATGGAAATTGAATAGTTAACTAAATACGAAGAATCAAAGATACTATATCTATAAGACTATAAATTTATTGATTAAACATATCAAAAATCTCAATTTGAATAATGTTAAATAAAAAGTAGATGAAGAAGCACAAATCCTTAACAAGAATGAATTAAAATGAACGTATAAGAAATTCATGAAACAAAAGTATACAATAACTAATCCATTTCTAAAGCCTATTACTGGATATGTCGAAAAAAAGATAACTTGTATCAGTGGGTAAAAAATGATATATACCCATTTATTAATCTTATCGTTGTGAATCGTAGTATTTTCGATGTGCATTTAAATTACATACCATAATCTGTATATAAGTTAATTATAATTAACAAATATATCTAAAAATATAATAAATTATAAAATTCGCATATCTACAACCAAATAAAAATACTAATAGTTCTAAGAATTTGACTATACAATTCTACAATATCAATTTGTGTTTATGAACAAAGAGAGAAAAAGAGCGAGAAACGAATGAAAGTGTACGTACACGTATTAAAAATTTGTCCCTTCTAGTACATATATCTATTAGATAAAAGATAAAAATATAATATAAGTAACATAGACCATAAATAAAAGCTATTAAAAAATGATCAATAATGTGAAATGAAAATATCATAGTTACGATACAATTAGTAAATACATTAGTTAAAAAATAAAAGAATAACTCTAATAACCTTGAAAAAAATTAGCGATACAAGGTGTTTTTGCTGTTACTAATTTATATTGTATTGTAGTAGATAATAAATTGTAAACTATTAATATCTCACATTTGAAAGAAAATACTTACATTTTTTTAAATTATTCATGCGTACATTAGATATTAGTTATCAAATATAGTTATTTGATTCAATTTTTAAACAATAGTATTGCTTGAATATAACAATTTCGATTTTTGAAAAATAATGTAAAAGAAATTGAATAGTAATAATCAAGTATTACTATTCATTTCTTATAACAAACGTATGATTGAATAGAATGCCTTTAAATGATTGTATAATTCTACATTTAAATTAAAATAGATTCAAATAAATTAGTTTTTTTTTAATTTTTGATATATGATATTTTTTGTAATTTTATAAATATTTAATTTTTATTTCTAATTCGATCATTTTTATATTATTAATATTTCATATAAATATATTATATTCTTTTTTACTTTCTGTTTATAACATCAATCATTCTGAAAGTTACAAAAATTACATGAGTCTGTTTTGAAAGTAAATATATAATAAAATTTAGAATACAAAAATAATGATGAAATTCGTATAGTATATTTTCATGTAAATTTGTTCTTGACAAATTTTAATATATCTTAAATAACTTTGAATATGTAAACGTTTGTTACAATTTGAAATACTTTTAAGAAATTAAAATTAAGTTACCTAAATGTGTATATAATTGTAATCGATGTATTCGAACATAAATAAAAATCTATTACTTTAATAAATATATAATTAAAACTGACATATTTTATTTATCATTCAATAAAAATACTTTATTATTATATTACATAATTATAAAATAATTTAAAAAAGATTCATATAACATTCTGAATTTTTAATTGAGAAAGTTTTTAAAATTTTTTAATTTGAAAAAATTGAATTTGATATTAAAAATAAAAAAGTATAATTTTGTTAAATCCACTATTTCAGATAAATTTATGTTTTAAATTCTTCTGTAATTTTAATAGATTCAATATTTTCTGAAACTAAATTCACTTTTATTTTAATAAATAATGTTTTATTTCATAATATAAAGTTACTATAATTGAAAAGAAAAATATTGTACCAGAATTATATATTTAAAAGTTTTAAATCTCTATATTTTAGTTCTTATCTATATTGTTTTACTTGTTTTAATTTTATTAAATCTTACCATTACAGTTGAATGCTTCTGCTTCGATCGAATGAAGCTAACAAACAAAAATCTTTATCGTTTCGTACATTCTTCATTCGGGCAATTAAAATCACTATTTATTTATGCTTTTTTATGTCCAAATATATTGAAATAATGTGCAATTGCCATTGTCATACATCGAAATTGAAAAGTTGATTTTTTTTATTACATGAATTATAAATAGCATTTATTCATACGACGAACAAATATTATAATAATGCATGGGTAACTAAATTTGGTCAAAAATTTTTGATAATTGTACAATATTTAAAAAAAGAATTTACCTTTATTAATTTATACGTAATAGTCAATGCGTAAAAAGATTGTATTGATATACTTGTATATAAAATTCTCTTTCATTCTGATTATGACATCGTTATTATTACTACTTCTATAAATAATATCAACTTTAATTTTTCCATATATTTATATGAAAGAATAAAGCATGTAAGAAAAACAGATGTTATATTGATATTTTAATAATAATTAGTTTTGAAACAATTACTAATGCACGTAGAAACACAAATTAAAAATCTGTATATAAAAATTAAAATACAATTAATTGTACAAATGATATATTTATAAAAATAGATAACAATTAAAAAAATTATGAATATTAAGATTTATTTTTATAAAAAGTTATTAGATGGATTATCAGTACTATGATTTAAAAGATATTTTAAAACTTTTATTAAAAATATTTTACTTAAGGTAAGTAAACATTTTATCGATGGTATATATTTTATTCAAAATATAATTCCATAAATTTAAATTTAATATGCTTGAATATTATAACTAAATTTGTATGTGACGTAATTTTATAGCATAAACGATTAAAAAAATTAATGAAACAATTTTAAGTATCATAAGTAGAAAATATGCATTATTAATAAAATAATTATCAACAAAAATACTTTACAGATAACAGAAGTTTTAAAAATTGAGTTACTTTATATTTAGAAAATATTCGACGCAAATGCTTTATAAAAACAACTAAAATATTGGACCTATTTTTATAAAATACTTTTTATAAAAATCGAAGGGACAAAGGTTACCACAAAATTACGCTTGCAATTTTAAATTATTCTGTCTACAGATTTAAAGTTAATTAATTTGTAAACAATAATTATAATAAATTAAAAATACAATAATAATTTATAAAGTTGTTCGAATATACTTTAATTATTATAATTTTAAGATTTATTAAATTTGGTTTTATTACGTCCACGGAAACCGAGGAATAATTTTCATGCAGATACTTTTGTCTATAATTTCCCAAGGTTCAGTTTTCCCTATTTTTATTACTTGATTTACTACAGGCTTAAAAAATACTTTTCATTCTTTTATTTTATTACGCAAATTCATTAAATGAATATAATGCTGTGTTCATACTATAATTTTTTCATGTTTAAAATGAATTGATTATATACTTATTGATAGGTAAGTAGAAATAAATTGAAAGAAAAATTAATAGTTAAATACTTTAAGCTTTTTGACAATTTAAGTGCATTTATTACCAAATATTTTAGAGTCTTAAACTTATTTTATTTGATATTATTCTTAATCTTATCAATGAATTATATATTTGGTTACTCTTAAAAAAGATAAAATAAAGATAAAGTAAATATTTATTGTTTATTATCGAATTGATAGCGTAAATGAATTGTATTGGGTAAAAAATTTTAAATAGTTTTGTACATAGTTTTGTAAATAGTTTTTAAATAAATAACTTGTAATATAGACATATCTTATTATTACAATAAATTATTTATACGATATGATAATTAAAGTCTAAAATATATGAAAATAAAAATAAAATAATTTTTCTCGTTTATAGTAATGTAAGGATTGGTATAAAAAGATTGGCGAATGTACCGACTAAATCCGCATAAGTTATTCTCCGAAATCGGAGAAAAATAGTAGAAATAACCGCAAAAAAGCAGATAAAGAGACAAATGAAAATAAACGAAAGACAATACCAACTAGAAAATGTATAGGAATCACGTATGCATTGTAACCTGAATAGGTAGGGATAGGTAGGGATAGGTAGGGAATATGCACATGAATGGCTAATGTACATACAACGAGGTAGAACATCCGCTGCATTGCAATGGCCGTCATCTAACTATTGTGAGTACCACCGTAAGATAAAGCCTCATGCACTGATTCACTGTCAAACACCGAACACAAGTACTAATAAAGCTCGCTTCCAGTAAATCTTGAGCAATGGAATCATTTCTACATCCACGTTCATTTTTCTCTTTTTATTAAGTTTTCCTTTGAAACGCGTTTACACGATAGATCGAACTTAAATTTATACAAATATTACAGTTTCCGATAATTTATTTTTTTAAAAGAAAAATTTAACCTACACGTTGATATGATTTTAAGGACACAGGTAAATTTCAAAATTGCAATTATTTAAATAATACTTCTTAAATTATTTAAAAATTTTAAATAATCCTGAATAATTTCTATTTAAAAATATTTTCATTTTATGGAAAATGTATTCAAATTATAATTTTTTTATGTTTTAATGGCTCATACTTACTCGTTAAGAGTTAACTTATTTAAATAATATTGTTCTAATTTTAAGTTAATACGCTTTATAAAGTAATTTTTTATTAAAGTATTATCGTATTCGAATAATAAGATTATATTAGTAAATATAAAAAAAAGAGAAATATTTTCCATAACGTACAATTATAAAAGCAATTTTCTCTTTCAAAAAAACTATTTTGATTAAAACAACTATATTTTCTCGTATAATTATAAAACGCTCCAAACTTATTCTGTAATTGGATTACAATAAAATTAAAATTTAATTTTAACATTTTATCTTTAATACTTTTTTATTTTTAATCAAAAAAGATGTTTATTATATAAACGTGATCTTAGAGTTCCAAACTAAGACTCAATTAAATTATCGAGAAGGGTAAAGGAATTAAATAGAGAACAAGAACGATGTAGTTGATTACACGTTTATTTAAACTATATCCGAGCAGAGCGTTTACCAAACTATCCCTTTTACCCTCGTCGCATCTATTCGAGAACGAAAACTTGGTCAGACCCTATCATAAATCTGCTACTCGACACCAAAATGACGCAATCCGCCACCTAAAACCGCTCGATTCCTTTACGACGCCGTTCAACATTTTCAATGAAAATACTCGAATTTAATATTAGTAAAGACTCGATACTTATAATATATATTTTGCATAAAAGACAATACACTTTCTTAATGCGTATTATAGTATAGTTGAGAATAAATTACTTAATGTTTAAATTACTTAAAGTTTAATTAGACAAATTAAATATATAGGATTCAGTCATTTTTTAAATTCATTTTAAATAAATCTTTTACTTAGACTTTTCAATTTTGAAAACAAGAAATATTATTATTTAATTTAGATCGATGTATTTTCCTTACTAGTTTCGAATATTTTTATTTATTAAAATAATCTTAAGTTCGTTTGGATAGACATTTTTAGTGATATAGAAAAAAAACATAAAATTAGTAAATATATATAAATAAGTATTAAATATGAAATAAAATAAAATATTAATTTTGATATAACTATAAATTATAATTAATTATAATTTTTGAGATATTAAAAGTTAATCACGTACAAACATTTTATTGAAATATTATACATATGAAAATTTAAAGATAATATAGGTTATAAATAATTATTACATAATTTAGAAACTAATCTAAAATAATTTTTTAACATAATATTATTTTAAACAAAGGTTAAAGTAAAGTTACTATATGATTACAAAGTATTTTTTCTTATCTCTTTTAAAATTTACCAAGATTATAGTTCGTTATTAAAATAGCTTTTATTTGCGTATTTGATAAATTTTGAAATATGTAAGCCGGTTTAAAAGATTATAATATGAAGTGTTTGAAACGAAATAAAACAGAAATGCCGACACTCAAAGAAATAAGTAGTTGATGCAAAATAGAATATAAGTTACAAACTTCAGTTTAATTTATAAAAAATGAAATGGTATATTTATCAACAAACTCGAAATGTTTTGATACAATTTTAACTATTAAATAATGTTTAAAGCAGTGGCTATTGTCTGACGCATAAGAACTGGAATCGTAATCTTGCAGAATTTAATTTGACGCATGAGAAATGCAAAAAGAAACTTTCTGTAATCGCTAAAAGAAAAAACTTAAAGGTAAATTTGTAAATTTAACTCAAAAGTAAAATAAAAATAAAATTTAATTGAAATGTTTAAAGGGATACAAACTGCTTTTAAGAATTTAAAAAATATCGAATATAAAGACTTAAAAGGTCAGAAATTTCCGATACGGAATAATACACTTAAAAATAAATTATTAGAAGCTAAATTAATATCTTAATTTAAATTTTAAATTCTGTTTACTGAAATATTTTAATTCAACAAAAAAAAATTTTGGATCACCGTACATTGAGATTTAACAAAAAATTTTGATCTAATATGACATATATTTTTTATCTTGTATATATACACCTAACACTAATTAATCAAATTCAGATTAATAATATTAAGTATTAATTAAAATTGACAGGGTTTGTTAAAAATATACTATTAATAAGAAATTGCATTCCAAATTTACATAAATATTGTAATTACACATTCAAAGTTCTTTGATTAAAAATTTTAAATAGTTTTGTACCAAGATAAAATAATAATAATGATAACAATAATAATAGATAACTTTATATACACATTATTTGTACCTATGTATTTTAACGACTACTACATTTTAAATAAATAATTCCAGTGACTTATACAAATCAGATGAATCCAACGACCCGAAACTGATAAGACGATTCGGTGGCGGGTTTTCGTAACGGATCTGATATTTTAGATACTTTATACAGCAAAACGTAAATTTACAAGTAAAGATTGAACTCAATCATAATTGAATAAAAATTTTCTCCCTCGTTAGCAAGTCCTACTTGTTTAACTTGTATACAAAACAGTGATAACTATTAAATAAAATACGCACGTTAGTAAACGAAGATTTATTTATAATAGGTCAATTTACAAATGAAATATTGTTGATTTGAGCTTTCGATAAATAAAGATTAATCTTCGGTAATACAGCAAAGCCATATAAACTGTTCTTATCAAAGTAAAATGTTCTTTTGTTTTTAATGAAAATATTACTGTCGTATGTGTTGGGGTTGAAATAATTCGTATTCTCGTTTGGTGTTATCGCAATTTATTTATTTGGTACATAATTATATAACACTTCTCGCTGTCGCGTATAATATTTTGCCAGCCGTTGATGTTAGCAACCGCTCTCGACGATGTCTCTACTGCTAAATGCCCTAAGTCGCATAATCGCAATCATCGTTACAAAGTTCGCTCTCGCTCCTCCGAATCCAATCGGCTTTCTTTGTTTTTTACCGTATTCCAGAGATAGAGCCTTTGACAAGGCATCGTTGTTTTATATATCGCGTAATTTCCCGGACCCTCTGTGCGTCGCACCGTTGTTTTTCCTCGTTTCGCTGCTTCTCTGTTGTCCGCCGTCTCACGTTTCTTCGGTAGCCCGGATTCCTGCTCTCATGCCTGGAGGAAGACACGGATCCACGTTACAACCCCTTCGCACCTAAACCACACGCCCGTCCCTCCAGCGACCTGTCATTGGTCCTTCGACATATCCGATGACTCCTCGGATCCCGAGTCACTCGCAACTTCCAACACTTCCTTGAAAGGCCCCCCGTGGCGATGCGCACGAGGTTAGCATTGCGCCTCGCCTCGAGCGGAGACCAGCAAGGATTTCTCGTTACTCCTCGCCTCTCTGAGCTCCGAGAGGTGAGTTTGTTTACACGGTTTCTTACGGACTGTGCATTTTGAGGAATGGAGGCGAGCAACTCGTTGACCGTCTCTTGACCGGGTCCGGATAATTTTACGTGTTTTGTTTATAATTGCTTAAATTACTTAAATTACTTGAAACCCTTTCGCTATACTCAATTTCTTAAGGTGTTCTATTCTCAACAATATATTTTAAATGTTATTTCTCTAATTAATAGAGTTTAATCGAGAAAAGATAAAATTTTAAATTTTTACTGCAGAAATTTGTACCTTTGTTTTAAGTTGATAATCAAGAATAAAGCAAGAAAATATATAAGATAAAAATTTATTTGTTCTATTCTTGGAAGTTGCGTATAATAATATAGTAAATTGATAATGAAGAAAGTTCACAATTATTCAGAAGTTTATAGTTAATATGCAAAACGGTACGTATACAGAAGCATACATAAATTTGAACATAATTATATGTATTGATCATCATAATTCTATTGGTTCGAAATCTATTATAAACTATAGATCTAATTATAAAGTTAATCCTATAATCTTATAAAAATTGACTAATTGTTTTATTATCAACTATATCAAGTAAAATTAATATCATGAATTCAAGTACACATGATAGTCGTATACCTTTTAGGTTAAGTAATTATTCATTTTATTGTTAGCCACGATTAATTTTGTTGTATGCATGTACAGTATTAAATAAGTATAGAAATAAGATGAAGAAAAACACTAAAGATGTATAAGAAAAACAATATTAGTTATATCTTTATCCGAAATGTACGTAACAATACATTTTACGATGTTTATTTTATTAATAATATGCGAATTATTTAACTATAGAGTAAGTTAACTATGAGTATCAAATAGGCTTTTCAACATTTTCTGGTGTCATCATTGAATTATGTTTCGACAGTTCTACTTGAACAAGTTAATAGTACTTTCATCATAGCTTTACTTTAACAAGTTCACAGTACACTCGACTATGTTTCTACTCTGATAAGTTCAAAGTACTTTCAACTATGTCTTTACTTTCACAAATTAATAGTATTAACTCTCATTATATTAATTTTGCATCCCCGGATTGTATTAAACTTTGATGAATTTTTATACAGATTTTAATATCCATAAATTTGTCTAATTATATTTGAAGCAGCCATCAAAATTAGCCCTACATAATTCGTAACTTAAAATAATTATTATTTTATAAAACGGTAATTCAATTTCTTTCCGAGTCTCTATCTTAAACTCTTTGCTGTCTATGAAATTTTGCTAATCAGGTCGACCTTCTTTCATTGTCAAGTCTAGAGTCACGCTACTTTCGGTATAGACCTTCTTCCTTCATATTAGCCCCCAAGTGCCGCTTACAGGCTAAGTATAAATGAAGTATCTGGTAACTCTTAAGAGCTTTCTCTTCTTCATTTTATAATGAGTAAATGCCGTTGCAACAGCCACATTGGTGGCTAAATTGAGGCAAGTAAAAAATGAAACAATAAAAAAATAATCAATTTGGTTTATTTTTATTAACAAAATTTCATTTTCGGAGCAAAGTTATGATCAAACGTAACAACGTAACAAATGTAAACAAGGTAAATATTTTCTATTCCTTATCCGAAATAGTACGATCTTCGATTCAGAAAAAACTTTACGAAGCGCTTTACAAACTTTTCTTGATCCATGTCTTCGAGTTTTTACGCTTTAAGCAATAATCTTTTTTAAAGATTTATAATTCAAACATACACATTTATGTTAATTTTTCGAATACATTTATACAATACTTGTATAATGAAAATTATATATTTTCACGTATAATAATAATCTTCTCGATAGTTTCCAAAGAAAAAGTTTTCTATAAAAAGTATATTTAATAAGACTGAAAAAATAAAAATTATGAATAAAAAAGTTTATACAGTTGATAAATCTTAAATAATATTAAATTTCGAAATAATAGGACATAAGAAATATTAAATAAAAAATAAAGTCAACGATATGTCTTTGCATTATGTGAGCTAATAAAAACGAGAAAGATGCGATAATGCAGTGTATCGATAAAATGAGGAACACCTGAGCTTAGGCATGTGTTCAATTTTTGAAAGCACAGAAGCACCTGTAACCCTCTGAGCACTGGTAAATAAAATCGAGGATAAAGTTTGAAAGTTTAAATCCTAAGGAACTTAGCTACTGTATATTCGACGATTATCCGTAAAAGGATTATAGTTACTCGGTAGTACCGATGTAATTTTTATCGGATTTCTTATCAAAGAACATTTCGGTAACACGAGAATTCAAGTCTGACGATTGTATGCTTTTATAACACTTTAAAGAAGCTTGGAAGCAAAAATGGAATATACGAGCGATAAAGCTGTTTATGTTTTTGCATCCTGTGGACTATTCACCCTTATGATAAAATCAATGTATCTAATAAGATCAAAGAGCTATGCTCTAGTTATCAATATGCGACAGTATGTTTGTATCGTACATTATCATATGTTCGTATCAGCTTGTGTATCGGTAGGTATTACCTCGCTTTCATCTTAAACACATAACATCATCTCTTGAACACTAACAAACTTGGATAATTTCACTTTATACGTTTCAAGAATTTAAAAATGGTTTTTAAATTTCAATTAAATATTAAATAAACCAGTAATTCCAAATTGAACATCAATTAATTATTTCATGATATAATATTTTATAAAACTAAACTAAATTATGTAACTTATTGTAAAATGTATATATTAGAAAACAATTAATCTCTAATAATTAACTAGCTGTAAAATTTTCGTTAAATAGAAATAATTTACCAGTTTCGTTATTGGAAGAAATAATTACTTGGGTAACTATAATTATTTTAGTACGATAATACTATTATGTAAATATAAATTTAGGTAACGTGTAAAATATTTTATGCTGCATGTTAAAAATAGAATTTTTAAGTTTAGAAAAACATTTTTCTTTATTATTAATTTATAAATTTATTGTGAATTTAATATATAATATATTTTTATGGATACATATTTTAAAAATCTATGAAATTATATTTAACAATTAGGCCACGTATAACATAAAACGTAACGAATCATTAGATAAAATATACATATTTTTGAAAAATCCCAGCGAGGGTAAAATATCTAATTTTTATATCCGCAATAATCGTTGATTGTCCCAGTTTTGCAATAAATAAACTCTTAGTTTAATACAAAATATTTTAGAAAATGTTACGAATTCGCGTATATGATACTTCGATGTAACTTACATGTTACGAAGGATGAAAAACATTTTTGTACAATAGCAGTATGAATACTCATGGGAGCTTAAAATTCAAATTTATATGCAAGCACAGCAGCAACAAAAAAGCTGAAGATTATACCGCATATTTTGTTATTAAAGTATTAGATAGTACTATTATTGAATATAGTAGGGACACTTTTCATAAGAAAATAAGTTTCAAATATATATATATATATATATATATATATATACGTAGATATATAAATAAGAAGTATTTCTTAAAAAGTCCAGAGAAATCTACTCGTTGTAATGCATATATCGAATGAGTAAGAGAATGATAGAAAACTATGAATTTGAAATATTAAGTTTTAGTTGGAATATTTACTAACCGGAAGAACTTTGAACTGTATTAAAACTTTGTTATACAATCCATCTGCTGTAAGCTTCATTTTTTCTCTTGTTATTCTTATAACTTCTTCATCTCATACGCATGAATCACATCACTTTTTCCTATATCCTCAAATAATAATAATAATAAGAAGAAGAAGAAGAAAAAGAAGAGGACGAAGAAAAAGAACAAGCAGAAGAAGAAGAAGACGAAGAAGAAAAATTTATTTATCTCGTTCTATAACACCCACTTTTTGTATTCTACCTGTGCTTGTGCTTTTTCTTTCATTGTGTCTCGTTTATTATTCGCTCAAATTCTAGCGTTTCATCCCCTCAGGATATAGTGCGGTTCACAATATCATACACTATAATGCGATATATAAACTCAAGGGAATCAAGGGTTTAAAATATATTTTTATCAAAAAAATATATCGGGAACACAAAAGTAAACTTATTCAAATTCATTTACATTATTTTTTTGTTTACTCAACCTATATTTAAACGTATAACGTTACATTAATTTTTATATACTATGAAAAAAAGTATATTTTTATACAAATACTTACGAATCGAGTGAAAAAAATCCAAGTATTTAATTCTACAAATTTCATGTATATAACGTTATCGTATCAAATAAATATAAATATTTGTAACAAAACCATTTAAACCCTCGTACGTATAATTTAACTAACAATTTTTGTACATAAATTTTATATATAACTAATTAAATTTCCTATTATTTATAAAAAAAATAACTAACAGTTGATGTAAAATTGTATTTTAAAAAAAAACGTCCGTTACTTTTTCTCGCGCTATGACGCAAAATCCATCATTCATGTAAGAAATGTAACCGCAAAATAAAAGAGTAATAGTGACAGAGAGAAAAATAGCGAAACCCAATGTTGGACTCGAATTCTGAACGACATTATAATAATTACACGAAGAATAATGAACTTGTTCGGTATAACCATTTCCACCAGAAAGGCTGCAACCATAGACCGAGAAATCGGTATATTCCGGAAAGTCACCGCACGACTCACGACTCTCTCCATTTTTCTCTCGTTCACTTTTTCCCTTTTTTATTCGCTCGCTACCTCAGGACACATCATCCGCTTTGACGGAACATCGTATCCATTAGAAGGAAGCTAGGATTCACCGTTGCCCGGGCGATCAATCTATTCGGTCGAGTATCGCCAGAGAAAAAGATAATCTTTTCCATCTTGTTCTTTCTTAAAATATTTTTCAAAAAGTAAACAAATTCTAATCGCGAAGTGTACTTTAAATTTTTTCTTTTTAAATTAATTAACTATTACGGCACAATAAAGTGCAAAGCAGCGAAATTCCCGTATTTATATTCGATACTTATAATATAAAAATGCATACATAACTAATTCTACGAAATTTTCCAATTCAAAGATTCTCGAGACAGTTCTAACAAAAATTATCGCAGTTACTCCGTTATCTCTATACGGATATAATATATTTTTCCGTGACTTGTGTATTAGCGCCATTTTATAGAAAATTATTATCCGTAGTAAAAGTTATCTCACTGCCTTCTTTCAGCAATGCAATTGCATTTTTCGACTGGATGAGTATATAACTCTACGTAAATAGGGTAGAAACTAGTTTTAAGAATCGAGGTAATTCGGAAGACAAATTTCCATTTTCTTCCCTCGATAGTTACGTAGAGTATTTACTTATGTTAGTATATTAATTAAAAATTCATCGTTAATAATTCAATTTATAAATTTATATATAAATAATCTAAAATCAATTTTCTTACTTTTATTTTAAAGTGAATTTATAGCAATTTCGGATAATTTAATATTTAATTATATAAGTTTACATATTGATCAGCATTATAATGAAACGAGGATAATAAGATACAGATTTTAGCATTTAATATATATAAATAACGGTCGATAGATTTTTCGTAATTAGAATAATATAAAAAATAAAAATTAAATAAATAGGAAAATATATATATTGTAAATTTAACGATTATCCAAAGATTAATTATCCGGTTGTTTAAAATTTTTCCTATAATTGATAATCTCTTTTAAAAAAAAAATTAATTATTACTTTGAAAATTTTTAAAAGTCCGAATAATCCTTGCATACAATAACTTTATTAATTAATTTTTACAAGCATTTATAAATTCACGTTATAAAAGTAATTCTCATTTACTCTAGAATATATATTAAGCACTTTACATCACAGTATCGGAACAACGGTAGATAAATTTGCTTCGGAATGACAGGCTCGGGCTTTTCCCTGCTAACACGTCATTACGAACTTTATCTGGTACTTTAATATTACACATGTCTACAAACCTTCTTCTAATTAACGCTTTCAAAGATTCGTCAATTTACACTCATACGTTCACGTAACAGCTGGAGTTGCTACGATTCGGATGTACTTGATAGTATTGTCACACAAGTCCACACACCTACGCATATATACGTATAATTTAAATACGAATATATATGTGCTTTTAAAATAAGGTGACTTATTTTTAAATTTTAGTCAGATTTTTGCATTGGAAATGTATACCGTTAAATTTACAAATATTGCTAAAGTATTCGCGCTGTTTTAATTATGAATGACGATTTCATAGAATAGTTTAGAATAATTTAACAAATGAAATTATTATATATCAACATATATCTTGGATACTATTATATAATTTATCAATTAATTAAGTAAATTGATCATCAATCTGATCTCGAAAAGCATATTAATTATATGCGCGACTTGCACTATTCAAACCGCAATGCGATTACTACGAACATTAGCGCGAATATTGAAATAGTTATAAATGCATGTCATTAAAATTTAATTTTAATAATCGAAAACAATTATATTTTACCAATTATAATCAAATATATATGCATATTTAAGTTCTCTATATCTAATGTGTCCTCGTATATAAGTATAAGCTAATATAAAAATATATATTATAAAACTTTTTTAATCGATACAAATTTAAATATATTCGTATAAAATTAAAGTAAAACTTTTTAAATTCGAATCAATTATATACATTCTCTGAATTACATTTTTAAAAATTCTGTTACACAATTTTCTCCGTTATTCTTATAATATAGCTTATAATTATAGAAAATAATAAATTTATAAATAATATTTTATGATAATTTACCTCAAATTAATCTTTGGACCGCTATGAATAAGAAAGCCCGAATATCGAGATCTAAATTCATAGAGCTTCTTAATCGTCGCTTATCTTTTGTACATTAAAACGTGAAAAATGTAGCTAAAGTGAATATATATCAACGTATAAAATTCTATCTTAAATGTGAACCAATATTTTCTTTTCGATCGTTTCAATTTCTTTACTCATTTATTTTGATAAACTACGATAAATAACTTTCCTATTTGAATAATAAATGAAATGGGTTTTTATTTATCATTAATTAATTTTTTTAACAATGATTTATTCTTTGTAAATAAGTATTTAAAAATAATCAAAATTTGTATGCATTTTAAAAAATTAGATACCGTTATGAAAAATGAAACTATAAAAATTGTAGCAAAATCTAATTTATTTGAACTAAAAACTTTTATGATACATAAATTTAATCGAGTTCGTTCTTCTGATAATATTGTAAGCTTTTATGAACTAGTAGGAGTTTCCACTCAGTTCGATTTAATAAAAAAGTAAAATATATACTAGTAATGTATAGTTTACATATGGTACATCATATAATATTTTGGCAGTAAACTGTGTTATTATTAAAAGTTATAATCACGTATAAGTACACATAAAGTTTATTATTAAATTGTTTATCATTTTTGTCACTATTGCAATAAGTTCATATACAACTTATTTATTATATTATCATTCTGAATAATTCATTCTAATAAGGACAAAAAACAGAGCTATATATTTTTTGTACGATATAATTTTTTTAGTTTTATTTAAATTTCTGTTTGAATATTTATTTATTATCCATATAATTTATATAACGTATAGATATGCACAAATATTGACACGAAAAAAACTAATGTAACTGATTCTCATCGTTTATCCCTTTACAACGATTATCTTTTTCGACATTCTTTTTTATGTCTTTATTTATTTTCTCATTTTTATGGCTATTTGTTTAGATTATCATCATTTTTTTCTTATTTTCAAAAACAATGTCTGTAACAATATTTTTTCATCGAATGGAAATATGGTATCCCGTTACATAACGTAAAAGTATCTCTCTCTCTCTCTCTCTCTCTCTCTCACACACTTACTCTTTCGCTTCCTACAAAAGTACTATGACGTGCTATGACTTACAATGACCCTTTATATGGGAGTATACGAGCTTTAAATAAATTTTGTGAACATGATCCTTTTTGCCAAACTAGAATTTACATAATTGATATAATAACTCGACGTTCTTTCTTTCGACTATCTCACTATCTTTCTTTCTTTCTTTCTTTTTTTCTTTCTTTCTTTCTTAATTTATGAGTTTTTTCTAATGAAATTTTAAGTAATAAAAAATTATCTGTATATTCCAAATAAATTGCAGTGAGTTTAAATGAAATTAATATGAATTAACTATATCAACATATTCATATTTATTATAAATTATATCATCGACAAATTATACAATATAAATACGTTAATATTTAATTTTCATATTTTTTATTTTTTATTTTTTTCTAATATATTATGGAAATATTTATGTTAATATTCAATATAATTAATTGATTTTAATTTTCAGATAATTTTATCAAAATGTTAATTGTTTGATAACAAATATTTCATATATATTTTGTAAATTTTTACTTAATAATTTTACTTTCTTAATATAAGCACATAATTATGAAAACTTAGCTCAAAATATTATAGAATTAGGAATAAGATTTTAAAATCATTTTCTTATTATAATATATATTTTCTTAATTTAACTAATTGATTATATCAAAATTAATATTATTACAACAATTAACGTAATTATAGAAAATTAGATAATGTAATTTTCATTATTAATTTTTATCAACAAATTTTTAATTTATTGTATTTGAAGTAAATACTGTTTAAGAAATGCATTATAATCGTAAGTGAATAATTTAAAATTTTTTAAATCCTTTTGTCCGTATTGTTTGAATAAAAATGAGAAAGTGAAGTAATAAAGTCAGAATATTTGCAGGAAAGTAATGTGAGCTTTGTAAAATTACATTTTGGAAGTAAAACTAAATAATAATGAAAAAAAACATCAATATCAACTTATAAGTAAAAATTTATAAGTGGTAATTTTAAAATCGTATCGAAAATTTAATTTAAGAAATAAATATTTAAGAGCTTTTACATCATTTAGCTTTTATATCTTATTTTTATGATTCTTCGTAATTCGAAAAATAAAATTAAGTAAATCGTCAAATTTGAATATCTTCTAATAAATGATCCAAATCAATATTTATTTCCTTTCCATTACTAATTTATAATTATTGTAGCATGAATTTATTTTATTTCAAGTAAAAGAGCAAGACAAAATTTTGTAGAATTATTGAATAAATTTAATAATATTTTATATTTTCATTTACTTTTAATTACAACTGTTTGATTATAACTGATCGTACTAAAAGTTGGAAATTTATGATATGTCACTTAATTTAAATGTAGTAGTATTTATAATATAAACTTCTACATAACAATATTTTACCATATAACTTTCACTACCAGAGAAATCAAAATATAACAAACTTGTAAAATTTAGCCCAGTCTTTATGCGTTTAATTAAAAATCTATAAAATATATTTTTATGCTAAGTTTCATTTTTAAGACAAAAAATATTCTCAGAAAAGCATAATTAAAAAAAAATTATTATTATTATTCCCTATATAACGATTAAAAATTTGTAATTATATTTTGTTTCGAATTATTTCATAAAAAATTTATCAACAATTTTATTATCAACAATTTTATATTATCACATTCTTATATCTCAAGCAAAGCATAGAATAAAGGAATATACTTAGAGAATCCTCATCGTATAATAGCTTCTTGATCTCGATAGATTAAATCTTCACTGCGAATGGATTCGCTAGAAAAGTATTAAGCCAAGTATTTTCTTAACGTAGTAAATTGTAAACATGATTATATTAATTTTTTCTTTCTATTTTTTGTTGAATTTCTAATATAACGAGTTGGACGAATTTATTGAAGAAATATACGGTTTTAGTTATCGCAATAGATAATTATCATTGATATAATAGTTAAGCTCGTAGTTATTTCAAGAAATATAAACATGTTTAAGACTCCTCTTTTCGCTTCTACTTGTAACTTATAGTAACTTTAGTAAATTCACCTTTTAATCAATCAAGGCAAAGCTCGATGTATGTATTCTCGTGCTTATTTAGAGTACCAGTGTAAACGAGTTACATTTCGTAAACAAACTACGTCACGATACGTTGGCTTTCATGTTAGTCCGTAAACTTCATATGCGTTCAGTTTAAGCAAAGAGAATCATACTAAGGTTTATTTGTAAATTATCACTTGTTTAAACTGTAAAATCGTCGATTTATTTAGCATGTTTCTAACATATTACGATCTTAAAGTCATAGCGCTCAACGAAGCTCCATAAATTTATTATTTATAATATCACGATTTACTTAAATTTCGTTTGTATGCTTATAATAAGCCATGAAATATGATGAACTAGAAAAGTAAGATGTAATAAGAAATTAAAACTGGAAAAAACTATCGAATATTTATTTCTTACAATATTGCATACATTTTAATGTAGTGCACTACTATAGATTCTTTTATGAATTTATTTTACGGCACACTACAGTATAGTTTTCAAATTTCATGAATTATAAAAGTTAACAATTAATTTGTGTAGAAGCGAAAAAAATTATTAAAAAATTAAAACATAAATTAAAAATAGCTTTTCGCGATGTGCAATATTAAAATTTTCGATAACGATATAAGAAATATGCGATTCCAAATGCGTATTTATTATGTATGCATACGTCATCGATAATTGTATTTAAGATTTTTTAATAAAACTGAACAAACATTATTTACATTAAATTATAAATTTATTTATCTAATGTAATAATAACATGATAATTAGATTTCTTTATGTCAAAATAACTATTTATAATTATAGTTTAAGTTGGTATTTAATAATATTGAACACGTTTTCGAATATTAGTGAATTTTTTCCAATCCAAAAATATGGATTCTCATATTTGTGGTATATTGTATGAAGAACTTGACATTTGTCAATTAGTTCACTAATAAATCCTAATATATTAGCATATTCATAGGTTTATAGGCTTTTCATATAATCTTAATCCATGCACTCTAGTGAAAATAGATGACAAATACCACAAATTCGAATAGCAATTCATAATTTCCCCGACAATGATTAAATTATTAAAGAATATATATCAAGATACACGAATTAAAGTTAAATTGGTAAAATTATAAGTCCACTTTTTTAATTTTCTAAAAATATCAGAGAAACTATTTCATAAAAAATTTTTGTTTGTATATAAATATCAATATATATATATATAATCCGATTTACAGAAAGCAAGTTATTTCAGTCTTTCAAGTTTTGTATTAACCAAAGTAGCGAAATTTAGATATAAAATTGAGTTTATACTTCATTCATTTATTCATTTAAAAATCGATATTTAAAAACAATTTTCTCTTATTGGTCAATGTACGAAATATATATGATTAAAAAATTTTTATAATAATCTGAATATTCTTTAGAATATTCAAAATCAATTGTATTAGATTTATGAATTCTCTTTTTACCAAATAATTTTAAAATTATAACGGTATTTTTTTAGTTAAAAATAAATACCTTTCTCTAAATAATATCGTTTTAATTATTTTTTATTATTCTACTAGGAATTCATAAATAAATATTTTTATTAGAAATCTGGAGTATGCTATAATTTTCTAAACTACTTGAAATTTTTATTTTTATAATAATTTTTTTTAAATCGACTTTGATATATTAATTTTTAAATTATCTAAAGCACAAATTTTTATCACTCCATAATAAATATTATCTAAATATTTATTTAATGAAATTCAATATAAAATGACTGTCTCTTATTGTATTTAAATTATTAAATAAAGTTGTGAATTTATAAGATAATAAATTATTTTGAATTGATGTTGAAATAATGATTATATGCTTATAAAAATTAATTTTACAGTTTTACTTTTGGTTCTGTCCTTGCTTGTTTTTATTTAACGGGTGATTCGTTGCGCATCGTATCACCGCTTGGAATTTATATACTTAATTCAACGGTCTCTAACTTTTCACGATCTACTTGGTTTAAATAAGTATTTCTCAGAGTATTGGTTAGATCTCATAAAATGACTTGAACTTGTATCGATCTTTTCGATCGACTTATAATATATACATTTCCCAAAACTTCTTTTGCTCTCCTTTAATAACTTTTTTAACTTAATTTCAAAGCACATTAATTCTAAACTAATTAGACTCTGATTACTCCATTAAGTTGATCTTGGAGTGCAGCTTCCAGACTATGACCCTTTGACTAATTCTCTCGTCAAACGATTCTTTTGCTATTTCTAGACTCTCTTTATGATTCTCTCAACCGGAAGTAAATAACGATATACATTTGGATCATCAAAAGTTTTTACTCGGATTTTCTTTCCTGCAGCATTTTGTTAAAACGCTTAACTTAAATTCTGGAACTTTTGCTAATATCGTCAGCTTTCGTTATGTAAAATTATATTTACTTTACAGCAAGGCTTTAAGCTAAATTCTCATTGTAGAAGCAAAGTATACTTTACCTTAACACGGCGAATAATCGTGAAATTTTTATATCTGTTAACAGGTCAAAAATTATAACATAATAACTTTTACCTATTCTATATATGTTAAAAATGTATACCACTGGTACATTTAATAATTAAAAGTTTAATTAATTAAAAAACTGATTATTAAAGTATTTTAAGTAAAAAGTAAAATATAGAATCTGTATTTTTTTTATAAAAAATATATTAATAATTAATTGTTTGTATAAATATCGTACAAGTGTTTATTTCATCATAAATATCACGAAATTATATTTCTACTAGATTTTACATATTACATTATTTTTAGAATAATGGACTATTTTTTAAACTTTTTCTAGATAGAAATTAACTTAATTAGTTATTATTTTAAACGTTAATTTAATTTCTTTACTTGATAATATTTTGTTCTAATATTTTTTACTTCTATATTCATGAAATTTATATAAACTATATATCAAACATTTAAGTTGATAAATCCTTAGATTAAATAAAATCTCTAAGTATATTATTTTATTCTAAAGTTATATCATTAATAATAAAAAATATTTAAAAGTAGTTGAATTCTCACAAAAAAATGTTCAAGAAAAAAAAATAATAAGTAATAATCTCAAAGTTTTCAGATTCATAGATATTTATTCTTTTAGAGCTCTCCTTAAATTCACTGAGCTTTACACAAATAGGAAACAAGAGACAACTATAATCAAAATATGTCTAACCAAAGAGCTAAAACTGTGAGAGTATCTAACACCTAAAATGAGACACAAGTTTACTTTTCCAAACCGTACGTTATCGTTAGGGACCCTAATGATGTACAGTACAAAGATAAGTCTTCAAAGTAAAAGAAAGCTGGAGATTTTCTTCAGTGCGCAATTGGATAAGTATCCGGGCATTCACATTTATTCATCACCATTCTTTCTATGTTTCTATTTTATCTTTCAAGTACACCCAAACCCGTGATTCTATCCACATATTTCTCGATGGATACAAACCATAAATATAAAAAATTAAATTTAAATGAGAAAAACGCATTAAAAATTATACATAATATCATGGCTAATATAAAATTTATGTATAAATACAATATATTTATATATATATATTTGTAATTCTAATTTTTTTTATTATAAATATAAAAACTTGTTAAATCATATTTAAAATATTTGTAAAATTGTAACAAGAAAAAATACGGTAGACAACGTTAGTAATATATTTTTTCGTATTTCTTTTATCGATGTTTAAATGTATATATATATAATTTTTTAAATTGGAATTGCACATTTTATTATTAATGAAAATTTATTTATAACAATAATTGTATAATTAATAATTTCAAAATATTAAGAATATATTTTTGAATTAATTATAAATGAAATGATTTATGAAAATTACATAAATCAATTTCAACATGAATCCATTATTTTTCAACGGAATATCTGCACATGATAAGATACATATGATTACTATTAAGACATTATCTCTTTAAATATTATTCTTTGACAATATTTAAATCATCGAGGAAATATGTTCATGATAGTTTTAATTGACTATTTGTAAATCAACTCATACTAAAATACAGAGTATCTAATTGACACACATTAGTTTGATAAATATGTAGGAAATAAAGTTGTATTTATTATGATTTGCAATATAGCAGCATTGAAACTATCGACTAAAACATCATATGTTTTTTATATCTCATTAAGATTTTTTTAATAATTTAGAATAATGATTAAATTGATATAAAATGTCTTCTAAGAGAGATTCTATTTCTCTTTAAACATAATGTCGCTTCAAGCAAAATATCAACTCATCTAAATATCAACTTATATTTATTTTTATTCGACAATGTTGCGAAACAACGTTTCAATTTCTACTCATATTATCTTGTCTTGTATAGGATATAAAGTTTCACTTTGTGCGAATATATTTCAAAGCATAACATCTAATAAAAATATGAGGCTCCTGTTGCAACGCTAATATGGGGGATGTTGACTTAGCGACCATAAAAAAAATTAAAAACTGACAGTATGAAATATACATCATATAGCGATAGATAGAAAAAATAAAATAGATTCTCATTTTAATTAATTTAATTTAGAGTCACTTTAATGCTAATTGTTGAAAAATTAAGTTGAAATAATTCTTTTAGTTTTATTTATTCAATTTAAAAAGAAATTTGTATCTTTGTATTCATAAGTGAATCAATAAAAAATATAATATAATTGATCTAACTTTACAATTACTTTAATTAAAACTTTATTTGAAAATAATAAATAAAGATATGTTTTCTTATATTAACTGATTCAATAGTTATAATAGCACTGGAAACTATAAATACTGGTTATAATAAAATATATTTTTTCGATAAAAGATTAAAAAGATCAACTATTATATACTTTTCAAAAAAATTACGAATATTAGATAATAAAATTTATAAAGCTATTAATACTCATTTATTAAAAATATACTATCAAACTGATAAATAACTAATAAAATTAACTAAAGGCGAAATTATTAATTTTTATGCAATTGTGTTAAATTTCTATTTTCTCAATATCTCCAAAGCTCTATTTTTCCTTCTTTTTATCCTTTTATCTTTTTCAGTCTATATGCGTTTTATAAATAAAAAATTTTTTAATACAGAAACTCATAAAAATCGTGATAAATTTTATCGAAATAAAATTTCAAAAAAATTTTGTTCCTTTTCTTAAGATAAGTTAACTTACTCACATTTACATTTTTCTATGACTTACAATTTAGAAAATTATTACATAAAAAGTATAAAAATAAATAATCATACAAATCTTATAAATGTTTTATGATTGATTTTTTATAATACATCATAAGCTAACTACGCTGATCTCAAAATGAATAAATTTCGAATCTGAATAAAATATTATTAATTTATCACTAAACATATAATTGCAATAATAATTACACGAAATTTCCTGATTTAAAAAAAAAGTATTACTTATATAGAAATACAGTTTTAATTTCATTTTAAAATACATATTAATGAAATAAATAAAATTCTTCGTCATATTTATAGTAAAAATGAAGTTATTGCATATAAAGAAAAAGTCATTTCTTAATTTGATATGTGAATAAATGAATCTTAAACCCTTATATTTAAATGCTGTGATTTATTATTTAGGAATCCGTTTATAAATCAACCATAAAACTGATAAAACATCTAATCGAATCAGATTTTTTATTCCTTAACTTCTCCTGCATTTAATTCAAAATATAAAATTATAAAAATGTTCAACAGAAATATCAATATATAACTAAAAATTCAATAATTTCGTCATTATTATAAATATATTGAATTATAAAAAATAAATATTGGTCTTAAAACCTTTTTAAAATATTTAAAAATAATTAAATATAAAATCTATAAATGGTCTGAGAAGAAAATCGTGTTTGAAATAAAATATGATTTATTAATTACATTTGCTCTAATTATAAATTTATTCACTTCCTATTTTATTATTAAAAGTTTTAAATACTATAATATACTATTATTATTGAATTATTCATAAAAATTTTAAATTAACGGATTTTATTTTTATAAAGGAAAATTATATTAGTATGTAGAGAAAATATTCAAAATTCTAAATTACAAATTTTTGTATCAATTTTAAAGTCAACTTTATGTTTAAATGCATTAATTAATTTTTATTTTCTGAAATATTAAACTTACTATTTATTTAAAAATTGATAGTAACATATTTTCTATCTTTTATAAACATGAAATGTTAGAAAAATTCTGTTTAAATTAGATATTAATATTTTATTTTTTTTTATTTTAATATAAATTTTTGTTATAATTTTTGTTCCGATTTATATTATTTACTTAGATAAATGGATTATACGCGAATGAATTACAAATATTGATCCATGTTAATCATACAACTGCTTCTAGTGTTATATAAACTTTTAAGAATTTTGATTCGAATATATATTTTCATATATTTATTTTTATTATTTGTATTACCTAATATATATTATAACGAACAATAATCAATTTATGATAAAAAATAATTAAAATAATAATAAGGTGTTTACAGTATCTAATATTAAAATATATATTTATTATCGTTTATCAAATAAAATATAAAATATATTATTCGTATCTATTTATTAAAATTAACATACGATCTAAAATATAATTTATAATTCCTTTTCATTGAAGTTTTCAACATTTTACAATAAATAAAGTTTTCTTTAAGAAACCATATTATGCTTGTCATATTTTATTACTTGAGTTAGTGAAACTTACATATTCTATTACATTTTATTATATTTTGATTTTAGAAATTA
Source organism: Dolichoris vasculosae (assembly GCA_018907195.1). Classification (NCBI taxonomy): domain Eukaryota; kingdom Metazoa; phylum Arthropoda; class Insecta; order Hymenoptera; family Agaonidae; genus Dolichoris; species Dolichoris vasculosae. The sequence continues at coordinate 15,023,353 of JACCHY010000002.1, read as the reverse complement.
CTTTCTCTCGACTTTGCCATTAATGTTCTTATTTATTTTCATGTAGGAAAAGAATTCAATTTAGATTTATATGACAGAATATAGATATTTTGCACGAATTGTTTATTAATTTTTTGTTTCTTAATTATTTGGAAATATGATATATAAAATCAATTCTTGAAAAATTGTATTATGATTTATTTAATTATATTTTCATGGCATTTTTTTATTATTATTTACATACAATAATATGAAATATATACATTATAATTATTATCATTATCAAAATATGTGTTGTTAAAAAATAAATTTTGTGATTTTTATGAATAAAAATACTTTTTTTTTTTTATTTTATTTTAAGTTAAACCATTTAAAAATAAGTAGATTTTTTAATTTGTAAATTATTAAACAGAAAAACTAGAAAAGATAATATTTTATTAAACAAATAAATAAATTGAAAAATCTCTTTTTCGACTATCTTTTTTTATTTTGAAATTTACTTCCATTTTTTTAAAAAAAAAACAAATATTTAGAAATTCTAAATAGATATACACATAATAGTAAAAAATGTTACATATATTTTGTTTTAAAATTTAATACGACTTATTTTTTAAAATTGGTACATATAGTTTATTCAACCGTAAATACCTAAAATAATACATATTGTCTTTATGGTCATTTTAAAAATTTTAATTTTAATTTTAATTTTAAATATTTATCATACATATTTATTTTGCTAGAAATTAACTCATCGAATTCTATTGAATAATAAATTTTAAAAGCAATATTTGAAATCAAATAAAATATTGGAATAAATTTTAAATACTTGAATATCCTATCGAAATCAGAATAGTTTCGTATCATACACTGTGGCATATTATATATCGAACAACAGTCGTTAACTGACCGTTGAACTATAAACGTCGGAACGTTGTTAGTACAAATATAAATTTACATAAGTGAAAATTATAAATAGGACATTGAAAAATAGTTATTATATTAAGCGTTAAGTTATAGAAATAACAAAAATTTATAAATAAATAAAAGAAAATTTTAAATGCCAGCAAAAGAATGTCGTTAATTAATAATAAATAGTTTAAAAAAGTTAATAAAAATTAATAATAATCTATTACGTATAAATGATGAACACAAACCGCCATAGCATCGACAAGTGGATCACGACAAAAACGAATATCAAAAAAAAAGATCAAAAATGTTACTATCACCAAATAATAATAAAATAATTTAAGAAATTGATAGTCCTTAAGAGGGAATAACAAATGCAAGGTATTATGAAAATATTAAAAATTTGAATGATGAAATTAGTTAATTAAAAATATTAATAAATGAAAACAAAATAATAATAAAAAATGAGTTGACACAAATTCATAATATATATATTTAAAATCAATTTGCAATATTACAAACTGAGGATTTACAAACAGAAACAAATTATTTCAAATAGAAAATAGATGAAATAAGAAAGAAAAATGAAAACTCAAACAAAATAGAAGAAAAAAAAGGAACCGTCGAAACTACTAAACAAATAAACAAATAAACAAAGGTCCAAGAAACCATTATTCAAGGAAATTGAAGAGAGAACGGCAATGACGGTTAATTCGAGCGAGTTGACCAACAGGAAATAAAACAACGATAAACCTCCATTTGTAAGTATTATATTTCAAGATTCAAAAACACGGTAAAAATTTTATAATCCGTACAAATATAAATGATTATAGCATAAAATATACACACTTTATATCTTCAATTAATCGAAGACCTTAAAATACTATAAAAATATTAAAAAATACAAAAACAAAATAATGCACATCACTCCAAAATCGGAGAAAATCATACTTATTTAGCCAAAAGATTAAATAAACATTACAATGAAACGGAAATTTTAATGAATTGAGTAACTTACAAATAGAAGAAATACTATTCATTAAAGAAGATTTAAAACAAATGACTCGATAAAAAATAATGTTTTACTACCGATTTTTATAGTACAAATTTCATTAAACAGTAACATAAAAAACTACAAAATATAAAATATATTCAGTATCACAAAATGAAATGGGAAAAAAATATTTAAAAATAATATAATTTAATACCATAACTGTCAACTTCTGGGCCACACGTCACAAAACTGCAATATGCGATACAAATGTGTTAAATGTATACACAATTGGATGCCTTGGGAATGTAAAATAAATAAACAAAAATAGAAAATAAAGAATTATCCAAAAATAATAGAAACAAACACCAATAAATTTTTACCATCGATATCTTAAGTCGATATAACAAAAACAAGTGAAGTAATAAACATCCAACAAACAAAATATTATACAATATTATACAATATTATAGAATCATAAAAAAAATTAGTAATACTTAAGATTATATCAATAAACGTCAACTCACTAATATCAAATACAGAAACACCGCATTGAAGGAAAGATACAGCGTGTCTTCCTTGTCTGAAAAGGATTGGGGCTTGGGACTTGCAATTATTCCCCGTGAGTGAGAAATTCCCCATAAGTCCGAGTGATAAGCTCGCGTTGATTAAGTCCCTGCCTGTCGTTACTACCGATTCAATGATTTACCGAGGTATTTGGACTAATGCACGGCAATGTATCGGGAAGATGAACAAACTTGACCAAACTTGACCATTTAGAGGAAGTAAGAGTCGCTACAAGGTAATCCATCTAGAAATACATCTAATAATCCATCTAGTAATCTTAAGAATTTAGGAGAAACCTTACCAGATTGGGTGAGAGGAAAACGTAATTTCTCGGATATTTCAGATGATTCCTTGGATTCTGCCTATAGAAAAGCGAAAAAGCTTTTCTACATCTCTTCATTTGCCCCAACATCCCAAAGGGATATTAGGTACTATTTTCTCATCTGCCCAAGGTGAACTGTCAGGTTTCCACAAGGATAGTTTTTCACTGACGTCAGTATAGGTAAAAAGGCTTAGTAGTATCCAACATAACTCATCCACTATTTTAAAATAATCTTTGCATTTCTTATGAGAATGATAGGATCCTTGTTTAGGATTGTCATCGTGTAATTCACCGACAGATTTGTGAGAGTAAGATTAAGCTTTGATACATGAAATCATAGTTGATGTCATTTATAGTGTCTGTAGTAGTCATCATCCTGGTGAAATGGAATCTGAGCAGCGTAACCCCCTGAATTCTATCTAGAGCAAGTATATTCTGTCCTCTTGAATTACAGTTCCCTGTAAAAAAATAAAACTCATACATTAAAGACTTCGTAATTAAAGCTTAAACAAATTAAAAATTTTTAATAATTGAATATATTCATATGCAAATTAATGTAAGTAAATATAAATTCCTAATTTCCCATGATCCCATTTCCTCTCCCATACCCACACATATGCATACAAAATTCAAAAGCAAATCGAATGTACAGTTCTTTTAGATTACCAATTTTCTGTATATAAATAAAACTGTAAAAAAATGTTACCAAACAATTTGTTCTCCCATAAAAAATGTACACAAATAAAAGAAAAATAAAAAATATTGATTAAAAAAGTATATATATAAACTGTAAGACTGCGTTCGCTGTATATTACAACATATTAGTCATAAGTAATATTTTATATAAATTATATAAATATAATATATATTGTATTTATTGGATTTAAATAAATAAACATTATTTAATTATAATATATATATCAAATTGCAATCTTTTACTGTGTTGCCTAAAATCTTTTGTATACTTTTATACAATCAATAATATTCCTTAAATGAAACTTTTAAATACATCTGTATTAATTTAAACTAAAGAAAGTAATAAAAATTTAAATGAAAATTAATAAATATTCTTTGATCATGTTATAAAATAATATCATCAAAAAATAGCTTTTTCTATTTATTACATAAATTTATCTATTTTAAGAACTAGTAAACAAATAATCAATTTATCTAAAAAAATAACAGATTTTTTATGAATTTTCCATGAATAAAAATAATTCAGATTAAAAATAGCTTCTCAATTATTAATGTATTATTCAATAACATACTTATCTATTGTATTAAAAATTCCATGTAAAATATTTCCATCTGTGTTAATAATAAATATGTATATCAAATTTGATTGAAATTTATTTATCTGAATATTAGAAATATAAATGTTATTTATACAGTGTTTATTAAACAAGTCAATATATACAATTTATGATAAAAACACTTTTTTAATGTATATATTACATCTATATGGTTTCTTCAATTTTTATTTCATATTTTAAATTTTCAAAGTTTTTACTTTCGTAACATTATCTTTATCTTATTATAAGAAATGAATAATACCTAAATTAGTATAATCTTCGTTTATTTAGTGAATATTAACGAATCTTTTAGTATAAAATTAATTTCATTAGAATATGAAAATCTTATTGATATCTAAATTACCATAGAAAAGTAAATAAAATATATGAAATGTATCGACATACAATTATTATATTATTACTAAATTTCTAAAATTTATAATACTAAAATTATTATTAAATTTCATTATTATACTATTAAAAATACCAACTTGATTGTATTAATAATATAATGGCTTACTGCTTCTATAGTAAGCTGATTAACACTCTTTAAATAAAATAATCCATTACCCTGCGGATCTTCTCATTTTCAACATATTATACCAGTCGATAAGATTATTAAAATTTTTATAAAAAATTTATATAAAAAATATAATTAATATCATTTATATTATAAATTAATTATGTATTTATCATTTACTTTGGTTCTACATAATAAGACTTAAAATTAAGCTATTTTTCTTTTAAAAAATTACATAATCAAATAAGAAAAACAATTTTACAAAATGTATTGATTAATTAAATATAAAACAAAAATATATATTAATAATTAAAAAAAAATTTTAAATTATAACAACATTTTTATAAAATGAGCAACATATTAATACCTTTCTTTATTTTTTAATTACAAATAAATCTGTTTTGGAAAATTTAAAAATAAATAAATATAGTTTCTTGAACTTTCTGTAGACTTCAACTTCAGTATTTGTAAATAAATCTCTTTATTCTCTTAGAAGAATTAGATTTTACAAACACAAAAAAACTTATTTTTCCGAAGTGATGTTTTTTATTGGCTTTTACTTTGAACTCCAATGTATCCTTTTTCATTTTCATTTTAATTACTACTATGACATCAATGTCTTTTATAGAAACGTTGGAAAACATTGTTGGGTTTTTAGGATTATATTATATATGTATGAGGTAAAAGTGTGTTTTTTAAACGTATCATATATTGCACATTTAATTAATTTAAAAAAATGTTTAAATGAATATGCTCATATAAATTAGAAGAAAAATATAAAAATATAATCGATTCGCAGAAGAAAATTATTGATATCAATATTTTAACAGGTTGTGGTATCGAATAATCCTAGTACTATTGATCTTATAAAATTTCATTATCTCATCCAATTTTCATTCAATCACTCAATCAGATTATATTTTAAGCAAAATTGGATATAGTAAAGATAATTACAAAAATCGGTTTAAATAATATATACTTATGAGTAAGATAGATCAAATAAGTTTAAAGTTTTATTTTCCCATACTATAAAGTTATTTTTTCTGTTACTTCTCTCTCTCTCTCGGTCTATCCTTGTATCTCTGTCTTTTCTATTATTATTTATTTAGCTATTAGTATTCTAATTACTAGATTAAAATATCTATTTTTGTTTTTATATAATCATTCAAATATTTCTACCTTTTATAAATATATATTTTTCTCTTTAAACGAAGCCACATGCGATCAGCGTACAAATAAGCAAAGGTATACAAATTTTGAAGCCTGATAGACTCGATTATCTACAGTTATTCTCTCTGCTATGTATACATATAAAATTACTTGTATTCCTTTTATGTTTAAAAATTTATATAAAGTTCATTTAAGTCTCCCTTTGCAATTCAATTTTTTTATATTAAAATCTTTTTGTTTATAATTTATATTTTATTTCTTTAGAGTAACATAGCATCGTTACCACTGATGATAATTTTCATCTAAAACAATAAATAAAAGTTGTAACCTTTACCTTGTACCCTTCCCTTACCTTCAAATATTTCTATTTAACTCTTAGATTCTCTATACTAACTGTATAGAGAAATATTGAAATCGATTTAGAAAAAATAAAATTTTTAATGTGAGGCTGGCACAGCTCGAACGTGTAATCAATGTCCAATACCGACAATCCTTTCCTTGTAGCCGCCGACAAGCATAATGATATTACGTCAATTCAATGAAATTGTCTTCCACCACCAGTTCTTTCTTTTTCTACGTGTTTGTCCCACAGAGTCAACTTCTTCATAAAAGGACGAAACGTGAAAGTGAAAAAACTCAGGAGTTCGGTACTTTCAAGAAATATTGGAGCAAGACTTCTGTTACTCTGATTTATCCAAAACTTTTATCCTCTAGACCAACATGAACTCAAAGAAAAAAACGTTCTGTTTTCATTAAAAATTGTAATATTGTAAATATTTTAAACAATTAATAATACTTGATTATGTTTGGAAGTTTTTACGACATGCTGTGAAAATCTTATTCGTAACGCTTAGCAAGTAAGTACAAAAGCAGTTATATATATTAATTATGTGTATATTCATGAATTCTCGTATAAATAGAAATATTATTTTAATATGATATATTACTAATATTATATATTAAAATATTATCTCATATGAATCTGTTAGCGGTTTAATGAGCATCGGATTTATGCTTATCTTTACAAATAAGATAGAGAAATTATAGGATCAAAAAATTGTGAAGGTCTTTCATTATCAGAATTTTTTATTTAATTCGCTACTTTGTGTATATAAAACTAGTATCTAAAATTTATATAGCTGTTTAAAAAATAGCCAACAAAACAAAGTTTGATAATACAATTTTTCAATCCATACACGTACATTCTTTGATATTATTTTAAGTCTATTTTAAACACAAAGTTTAAATATTATTATATGTCTATTATATGAAGCTTTAAACTCATCGAAATACAGAATTAAATATTGGATTATCATCGTTTTTCATAGCTTCTTTTTCCGTAATTTGTTTTATTGCATAAAAACTAAAAGATAAAACTATACTAAAAGATAAAACTAAAAATGTATTCTCGAAGAAAATATTCGTAACTGCTCGAATTTTTAATGTCGTTTAACTTTTAGATAAAAATGTATTTTCGATAAATGAATTTTAAACACAAGTATCTCATTTATAAACATATTGGATAAACCTATGTTTATTTAATTAAAATTATTACGTTATGAATAGATTTTAAATTATGTATTGAATTTAAAAATATCGAGAATAAATTATATATAATCTTTAAACTAAGCTGCTATTTATTGTTTTAAAAAATGTATAAAATATGCAAAATAATTTTTATCCTTTACGACTAGTACAGATTATACAATTTATCGATATGAGTCTTGTACTTGCCAAGAAAAAATATTAGGTTATTGATTTAAGTGATATTTACTCGTACACCAGATTATTCAATGATATCATTGACAAAATTCATAATGAAGCAATAAAACACGTATTCACATTGTCTAACTATAAATGCATTTCAATATAAACTAATTTATTAAAAAATCAAATATTTATGATTATCTAACGTTTAAATAAAAATCTGAATATATTATGTATTAATTTATAATTTATCTAATATACGATCATCTTTGATACTTACAATATGTCATGAGATGTTATATATGAAAGTATATGAACATTTTTTATTTATTAATTGTTTGAATTATTGATTAGGCAACAACTTTCAAAAGTTTAGTATAAAATTTTAATTGATTCTCGATTTTGTTTCATTTGATTTATAATAAAAATTTTTCTGTTATTAATTTTACATTTTAGTTTTGTACTTATATAAAAAATTCATATTAGCTCACGAATATAAGATACAAACCATTATAAATTTATAAAGATGTACTTTTTTCATTTAAAACTTGAAATTTTTACTAATTAATTTTCTCATATTCTCAAACTTAATATCAGTTTCATTTGATTTTGGAAATAAAATTAAAACAAATATAATTTATTTAAATTATAAAATACCAGATTCAAAATGTCGCAAATTTTAATATTGATTATAATTAAGAAACAGTATCGATAACACCTGAAACAATATTTCTTTATCTAAAAAATATTGCGATACAATCATAAATATTGAAAAATTCATTTGTTAAATTTTGAGCGATATAGATATTTTAATATAAAAACTAGATATTAAATTAGGTGTTTATTATTTTTTTAATTTTTTATTACAATAATAAATTTTAATTATTTAAATAACAAAGTTTATTCCATCTTATTATATAGTATCAACTAAATATATGTTTTAATATCTATAAAAGCCTGGTGTTTTATAATGCAATCATAATTTGAATACAAATTTAACGATTTACAAAAGAAAGCTACAAATTCTTAAGAATTCTAGGTTTGATCGTTGTAGTTTAATTTAAATCTAAGTGAGACTTGGCTTCACAAATTCAGTAGAATAAAGTACAGCCGTCCGAATTAACGTATTTAATGTGATAAAATAATTCAATAATTTAATCTCTTTATTGTTGTTATATTTTCAATTATCTTAAATATAAATTATATTCTAATGGTAAAGTTTAAAAAGTATGTATTCAAAATAAGTTTACTTGAAATAATGTTATTATATAAATTAAAAAAGTAAATAATCAAATAAGAAAAACAAACCATATTGCTTTCAATTTTCAAAAAAAATTAAATAGTTTAATTAAGTTTAATTTTTTCTAATAATTTTTAATAATTTTTAATAATTTTCTCAGAGCTGTACTAAAAATATTAAATATTATTCTTTGCTTCCTATTTCATATTCTATGTATAATATTGATTCATTAGAAATATAACTTCTCATAAATTAAGTTATACAAATATATGCATTATAAAAAACAGTTGATATGTATATCATTATCATTTTAAATATTGATTGATTTTCTATAACTATTTACAATTAACCTAATTTTTTCTCAATGTACTTGCTATAATAAAAGAGAGATTCATGACTCAAAATTTAAAGCAAAAAAAAAACTAAACGAAGAGGAATCAGAAATTCATCCGAAAGCTAATTTTTATTATTCATTGCAACACTCATTTGCATACTCATTGTTTCTAATCCCTTTTCTCACTCACTGTGAATTTCGTTTGCATATATAAGCAACAAAAAATTATCAAATTTAAAAGAAAATTATAAAATGCATTTTCAAAACCAAGATGAAAATGAACCGAGTCTTTGTCTGAATTGTAATCTAGTGGAACTTCTGTTATACATAATTTTAAGAGTAAAAGTACAGGTAAAAATATATTATTTTAATATTATCGACATATTACAACAAAAATATATAAAAAAATGAATATGACAATAGAAAAATGGACTTGGCGTAACTTTTTCAAGTATAATAAAAAAAACTAAAGCGAGAAAAAGAAAATATTTAGTAAGAGAAAAACAAATTAAAGCTCGAGTAAAGCTCGTGAACAAGAAAGGTAGCTTGTTTTTCGAAGAAAGTAATTTGATAAAAAAGGAAAATTGCGAATGAAGATCTCATAAAAAGTACACATTATTTCTTCGCAGTATTTTATGCTTGAATAATCTTTGAATTTAACTTTCATATAATACTGAGCATTTATAAAACTAGTTTCATCACCAAGTATATTTTTTGTATTAGCTGTGTTAAACTTAGGCGCTCCAAGAATTTTAAGAAAGTTTAAGGCTGTAAAATGTAAGAAACGAAAATGATATCATGTAACAGTTTAACGTAAAAAGCCATTTAACTATTCTGAAAAAGATAATGTTGTAAAATTTTTAATTAATTTCCTCTATTTTTACTTTTTTAGTAATCACTATTTATTATATTTAATCATATTTTTATAAATTTAAGTTTGGTATTTATTTACAATTTTATTTATAAAAACGTAATAAAGAAAAATATTGCAACGCTTGACAGTAATACGTTTCTAAAATTATGATTAATTAAAACCTTGATACAAAAATTATATGGTAAGTATATTTTTATTATTCTGGCACTTTTTTTTATTGGAAATTAAAGTTGAATTGGATCAAATATAAATTTTATCAAACTAACATCGTACACTTATGCCAAAAAATTACTCTTTCATACATAATCTTTTGAACAAACTGATTACGTTATTTTTTTTTACTCTTAAAAAATAACTCCTGTACTTTATGATGAACGATTAATAAATTATGAAAATTTCGTTTACCCTTAGTATACATGTTTTTATGTAAATAATTCGATTCTACTGTCACGACGGAAATTTAGAAGACGAGGTCACTTTGAATCTTACTTAGAAATCTAGGTTAAAAAATAATTAACTTACAGAATATAACTTAGATATCCATAATCAGTAATCATATAATGTACGTAAGAATATTGATAAATTCAATGAAAGTTTAGTCATAATTATTTTTTTAGATTCATTAAATAATATTAAATTACGATACTTTAAATTCTCTTCATTATACAAAATTCTTTTAAGAAATAGTTTCACTCCGATTGAAACTAATATATTTTCATACAATTTTACTTGTTCTACATATAAATTTTTTTTTATTTATAAAGTTTCATATTTAAAAAAAATGTATTTCTTATATTATATATTTTCAAGGATAAGAAACATTCGACTGCAACATTCGATAAAAATCGGCAACATCCTTATTCGTCAGATTCGAAACAAGTCTTCCATTTTTAATATATTATCTTTAAATTATAAATAAATACTTATATTTATCTCTTACTTTTCTGGAGTCATATTCACAGGATAATCGTAGGGTAAAAATGAACAAGTGCGTTTTTTCGTACACATTTTTGTTTATACTATTTTTTATTACTAATTATATATTACATAATAATTTTAATTATTATATGTTGTCAATAATTGCTTTTATACTTTTATAAGAAAAAATTATAAAAAATATTCTTCTCAGAACTGTTAAACAGATTATTATTTTCTTATAAATTTTTATTTACTTTCATCAAATTTGATATTTACATAAATATAAGACACGAATAAAACATAAAAGAAAATGTTATTTTTCTGTAACTTAATTAAAGTTTAAACAAAATATGTTCAATTATTCATATGTACATATGAATTGACAACAATTTAATATTTAAACACAAGAAAAAATTTTATTACATTTAAGCACATAGATTTTTATATATATACTTAATAATATTTCTACAAAACTAACCTTCACTTCATACAATATACGTAATACAATGTAATTTTAATTTATGCACATTGAATTAAATTGTATAACACACATTTCATATGTAACGAATACATTTTCATTTAAAAGTATTCTATAACTAAAATGTTACTTATGTACCTAAAAATAAACTCTATGAAATAAACTAATCAAATTTTATTATCGTTATTTTATCCAAAAATAAATTTTAATTTATTCAACTGTAGGAAATAATACAATAAGATATCGTTAATAAACTTGAGAAATTATATAATAAATTTATAATAGACAGACAGTATTTACTATCCGGTCTTAATATTTAAATATACTAATTGAATTATGATACATTAAATGAACAAAATATTAACAAAAAATGTTTTATAATAAAAAAATACTTTATGTTAAAATTAATTTAAACAAAATATAAATTACTATTAATTTTCAATACATTATTTTAAAAAAATAAACAAAAAATACTCAAGTTAAAAGATATGAACAGTACCAATGTTTTAAATAATTAAGAAAACTGTATTACTAACTACTAAATATTCGAAATATAAAGTAGAAATACGTAAGGTTGATCAGTCACATCTAGAAATAAAGATTTCTTACTTACATTAAGTATGAAAGATGATCGTATCGTTATGAATAAAATAAAGTTATGAATAAACTCTCTAAAGTAAATTTTTATGAAACATGAAATTCAATATCAATTCAATATCAATTCAATACATTATTAGGAATATTAAATATTTCAATTATATTATTTAATCGTTCTATTGAAGCCCAAATATAGAAAGTTTGATAAAAATAAGTTTGCTGTATAGAAAAAATTATAGTATATACTCTTCGATATTAAAAAACATTACATTAAATGAAGTTTATTATTATTGATTGAAAAACATAAACAATTTGATTTATAATAATATATAATTGAAATTTTACATAAATTTTTTTTATAAAAAAGTATAAAAAATCCCACTTTTAAATAAAATGATTTAAAATTATAAAATATTTTTCTGATTATAATATAATAAAAATTTTTCGTTTATTTATCTTCTTAACAATAACAATATCAAAAACTTTTAATTTTCATAATAAATTTTTAAATAAAGTTTGATTTTTATATTTACAATTTAAATTGCATATTATTTAATATTCAAAATTAAAATATATTTTGTACTATGTAATAAATATGAGAAATGATGAAAATTAGAAATGAATATTTATAGTACAAGAGAAAATATGATGGCATTAAAATTGAGTTGAAACCATAAATCCTGATTACTGAACAATAAACGCATACATTTTTTGAATCATTTCGAAAATTAAAAAATTATCCACCCAGAATATTTTACATGTAATATGTATTCGAAATATTCTATTAAATGATTCAATTTATTATGCAATCAATTCAAATATAAAATGAAAATATTTTATCTAACCTTAATATAGCTCAAAATAATAAGTATTACAAAGTTAAAGTATTATAAAATTTTTAAGATATTCAAACTATAAAAATTAATTTAAAAAAATAATATAGGTCAACTGATCCATATAAATGTATAGAATATACAAGTATTACAAGAATCAAGGTGTGATAATTACAGTCTATGAAAGTAAGAAATCTGAAGGAAGATAAACTTGTGTAGAACATAATTTATGTCTTGAGTAAAGTTTAGTAGAGTTTTATGCTAATTTGCTCTCAATATATGCATACTTTATGACATATGAGAAGGGTAATTTTTCAAAACACCTTTTAACTCAGCATCAAGAGAATTAAATTCTTCTCGAAAAAAAAATTTCAGTTGAAATTTATTTAACGATTTTTTTCTTTACAAATCAATAAAATCCCTACATTAAGATTTTAATGTTGATATAAAGGACCCTTAAAAATTCTCATTTCCTTATATTTACTCATTAAATTTTTCTTTACAGTAATTATAAAAAATGCGTAATATTTTAACAAAATTAACTTGTATTATTTTTTATACCACTTTTATGAGTAAGCGATCTCACTATTTTTATTTATTTTTATTAAATATTATTAATACTAAATCTTTATTAAAAAAATAATTTTTTAAATGAATGCAATGTATGTTTTTATTAATAAGAAGCAAATAAGTAGTAAAATCTTTCATAAAAATAACCTTATCTTATGAAAAATAATTTAATTTGGTTTAAATAATAATAGCGATAAAAAATTGTAATAAATAAAAATTCAGACAGTTAAATTTAACTTTATTTAATTATTATCACAGTTATTATTAATAAATTAGACAACTGTCGAATCCAATAACCAATTTTCGTATTACATTATCAGTACATTAGAGTTTTTGGTACTTGAAACAAAAACTTTTCGTTTTCAAATACTCACTCTAATGATATAATATTTTTTAAACGAAAAATAGAAATCACGATAGAATAATTTATAATGTTCATTTGAGATAAAATTAAACATATATTATAATATATATATCGTATAAAAAATGTATAAAATATAAACATGTATGAAATTTCATATTTTTGCTGTTATTTATGTTGTTGTATTTACGTAAAAAAAATTAAATAAGTTTTTATAATAAAATGAATAAAAGTTTTTACGATATTGGACTTAAAAAACAGATGTTACCAATAAAAAAATTAAATTCTAAACATAGATTAATATGTAAGACGTCTCAAACTATTATATGCGTGTAGAAATATTGAATAGTAAAAATTGCTTCTACAATTATTTTATTTTTCTTGATTATTGATAATATATATAGTAAATAATTATATAAATACTTACAAAATTTGTACGATATATTAAAATATAAAAATATTATAATTTAATATTAATTTATTTTACGTTTATAGTAGATTTATTTATGATTGGTATGGTTATATACTATTATTATATATAATAGTTGTGTATGACTCAAGTTCTTATTCACTTATAACACAAAAAATACAAAAAATATTTGTTTTCATTTATCTATTTCATAAATTCTTTACTTGAAAATAAAAGAATACTAACTTTTAAGTTATTGCAATTATTAAATAATTAGTAAATAAAAAAGTATTACATAATAGATTGATATTTTATTTTTGGTTGTATCTGATAGTACTGCAAAATAGATTTATTTCATTTAAGTAACTATTTATTTTCAGATAAAAAATCATAATTGTTGGATTATCATTTAAATAATTGAATATATCATTCAATTTTATGTAAATTTTATAGAATTAATTTATTAGTTTTGCGTCGTTCATTATACGATAAAAGAATACCAGTTATGCCAATCTTTAATTTAAATTGGGGTTTTAAAAAGATCGAAGAAAAAAATTGAATGTGTTATCAAGTAAAAGACATCGAAAAAATATGTAAAATTAAAAAATAATAATTTCATATAAACAAGTACACGAGTCCATATTAACAATATCTATCTATCCATCTGACTTTTTTAAGTACTTATATATATATAACCATTTCTTTAAAGAACATATATTATAATAGTATACATTAATATAAATTTATAAAAATTTGTAAAATAATAGTATAAATAATTTGTAAAATTGATAATACCTTATTTAACGAAAGTGGAAATTAATTCTATTAAAATAAAATGATATTGATCAATAATATTGAAAAATTACTTTCAAAAAAGCATAGGTATAAAGAATAAATATATTAAAGAATAAATATACTTCGATCTGAATATAAAAAAAAACATGCCATAATTCGAAAATTATACCACAAAAATGACTTCGTTCCCATATATTACGTCCTGATATAAGGCGATTATGTGTTCTAGAAAATCAGATTTTCTGCTATCTCGACATTTTTTTTTCATTATATCATATTCATTAATTTTAACTTATTAATATATTCTATTTGTTTTAAATATTTACTTGCCTGCATATAATTTATGAAGTTTTTTAGTTTTACAAAAGGACAGACTAACGGAAAATTACCATAAATTTCAGAACTGTTACGCCATAAGATCATTAAAAAATAAAATATAACAGATTTATCAGGACATAAATTTGACTTTTTATTTTTGAAAATATTAAATAATCCTATTTAACTTCTAGTTTTTAATGATATTTTACTCTAATATTTTTAATTATAGTTTATTTCTTGATAATTTAACAATACAACTATAACAATAATTAATTAAATATTTAGTAAATAAGATTTATTAATAACACATTTATTAATAATAGAAATTTATATTTGTTATGAATTTTTCTACTATGTCTTATTCATTATATAAAAAAAACATTACGAGACTTTATAAAAAATTTACAGCGTTTGATGCACTTAAGGATATCAGTGTATTTTTGTCATCGATGTATATTTCTGATTGTGCAACATTCGTGCATGATTAAAAATATCCCTCTATGTATATTTGTGTGGGTGCACTTGCGAATCATTGTAATTCAGAATAATTTATTGACATTGTATAACATTGAAAACGAAAGAAAAAATAAGTTCCTAGTAGTAAAATAAATAACACAATTTAGTTAATTTTATATCAAATATTGATAAACATCAAATACAATATAATATTTAAAAAAGCTTATATAAATAGAATATATATAAAGAACTAAAAATATAGTCCGTTGTAATAGAATATATTTATACAAGTTATTTATTTTCTATATAATAAATATTAAGACAAAGTATTATTATTAATTTGTTTCATTAATATACTTATAACAAGAAATAAAAATTAAACACTATTAGAACATAAATTATATTTAGAACATAATATATGAAATACAAAATTACTACACTTTCAAATACAAAAAATAATAAATATGCTTAATTAAATACATATGTTAATATAAAAAGACTAAAATTAGTACATAAGTTATTATTCTATAATGGATTTAATAAAGGGTAAATAATAATAAACTTTTGTATGTATGTCCGGTAAACCATTGGCACATTTGTAACTCCTGGAAATAATACCGTAAAGCTCTTCGTTGCTAATCACTGAACCTCCACTATCAGTCTGAAAAATATTACAAACTTTATTTTTCATTCGATTCTTTATTAAATACTTCAATACAACCGTAACCGAAATTTACTTTTAAAAGATTACGTTATGGAAGTGCTTCAATAAAATTAATATTATTATTCTATGATATTTTTCAATTAAAAGATATATAGAAATAACTTTTTAGTTAATATAAATAATTAATGAAAATATATTAACGTTATATGATAATATGAATAATTCTCAAAAACTTACTTCGCATGTGCCGACTTCGGGTGAATAAAAGGCACAAAATTGATCTTCAAAAACTACTAATGGAGTTCTATCGATACAGGTTTTATGTTGATATAAGGTCATTGGAGATCTGAGTAGTGCATCCGATAAATGAAGGTTGTCATGTCTAGAAAGTCCCCAACCAACAACAACACCAATATTTTCATTAAAAACATCTCTCGTTGGAAGTTTTATTATTTTCTGGAAGTTGTTAAAAGAAATCTCACCTCTAATCTAAAACAGAATCATATTTAAACATTAGAAACATGTTTTTATAAGTATCATAGTGTATAAAAGAAATTATTTTTAATAATTCATGATCATCATTTTATTCATTTTCGCATTTCGAAAATTATAATTAGATTATCATTTGTATTCAATATTTACTCTTGCGTTTAAAAAATAATAAAGGATTTTTAATCGAATAGAATTTTTAATTACGAATTTGTTATAATGTTGTAACAAATATTTTTATCACAATAAAAAATAAATCATTCATTTTAAACTGTTCGAAAATTAAAAATTTGATACAGCATTTTCAAATAATAAATTCGTAACATTTTTTTCATAAAAATAGCGAAATTATTGCCAAATTTACAATTTCTTTAAAATCGTGCTTTTTATTTTACAAGAATGAAAATTCGATGAAATTCTAAAAATGTTCAAAGGCAATTCGATCCTTTTATTTACTGCTGGTTAATTTATTAATTTAAACGTATAGAATGAAAAATATCAACCGTTTATTTAGATTAAATACTCATTTATAAATTTTCATGAAAAATACCTGAACAACGCAAATATCGTGAGGACTTTCTAACTTCTTAAAATTCCATTTAAAAAGGGGATAATTAAAAATACGGTAAATTTGATATTCGGATCCAGCAGAATCGGTTAATTTACTCGTTCCTGCGTGAACTCTTATCCCGGAAAAATCATTTTTGAACTCCACAAAACAATGCGCTGCCGATAGAATATGGTTTTTAGAAACGATCGAACCACCACAAAAATGTATGTTTAAAAAAGATCTGAATGAAACCAGATGTGGATAATCTTCAATGGCAGTTCTGGTACCGCCAAAAATTCTTTGCCTTTTGGCGATGATACCTACAATTATAAAAGGATTTTTTTAATACAATATTAATTCGGAATATAATATTTTGAGATTCGGTAAGAATTTCTAAAATATTCTTAAAAAATTATCAGTTTTTTTTTAGTGAACCAAATTATTTATTAAATACAATAAACTTAAAATACTAACGTTAAATTTACTTTGATAAATTTATGATTAAAGTAACATAGTTTATTAAACTTACCAGCAATAAATAGTATGCATAAAAAGAATATATATTGTTTTTTTAAATTCATATTTAAGTATGTGTATCTTTTTACAAATACGATTTTTATAAAGTTGTTCAATGTAGTTATATAGCTTTTATAGTTAGATAACGCTTATTTCTTCAGAGGTATATTCATCATTTTAAATATTATTACATATCGAGAGATAATTATGATAATCTTATTTAGTTTATATTGTTAAAAAATATATTGTTTGATATCAAATACATAGAATTAAATATTAATAAAAATATTTATTGATATTCAAATATCGTAGAAAATGGAAGTATAATATGTAAATTTTAATTTAAATTAATTTGTGTCAAATAGGATTATAAAATAAATGTTATCTCAGTCTTTATGTCATATATTTTTTTTTAATCAAGGAAATTTAATTTTTATTATGTGGAAACAATTTCAAGTGAACAGTTAATATTCCAGTCTCTTTAATTTCGAAAAAGTTGAAAAAAACTCTACTGTTTTGTAATAAATAGATTGAATAGCTATTAAAATTTTAGTTAACAATACTCATTCATACGATTAATATTCTTTGTAATTTTAGAAAGAAGGACGTTTCTAAAATATCACCATTTCGATTTTTTCCAAAAATTGAAAAATTATTGAGTTTACGGTCAAACATATGAGGTAATATATAGACTATTTCATTTGATAAAAAGTAGCCTTGTCATCCATTAGACTAGAATTTATGATAAAATGAATCAATTTATAATAAAACATAAATTAATATAGTCATTTGATTTCTATAATTGCAAATTCAACTAAGACTCATATATTTAAAGGGATTTCTGAATTTCATTAAAGTCTACAAAATAAAGATGCGTCATTTTAATTTTGAAAGTTATTTGCATTCTAAGTTCATGGATTTGAAGTATCAATAAAAAAATAGATAGTTGATACATTCAAAAATAATATTTTTTTCATGTAAGAATCAAAATCATTGAATTAGATGGAGATACAAATACTAATGCTCCATTTTAAATAAACAAACTAGACTATACATGGAAAATATATTTTTCGAATTACAAATAATTGCTAAATTCTTACATAAATTAATACCAAAAAAATTTAACATTATTTAAACAAGGAGATAAAAATATGGTAATTTTTATGTTGAACTATGTATATGAAATAAAAATGCTGTTCCATTAAATATTTTGTCATCGAGTGACTAATTAAATTTTTTTAATAAGAATTTTTTATCTTTGATTCATCAATGACTATTTCTTATTTTATTTAAAAATATTAAGGTATTATTATTTAAATTATTTTAAATTATTTTTCATCATACAAATTAATTATTTAATGTCAAATGCGTTCAATTAAAAATGGTTTTCAAAAAAGTATTCTTACACTTCATTTGTAGTTGTCATGAAAACATTATATATATGTTTTCCGTTCGTTACTATATAACAAATATATATAAAAAAAATCCAATTAAAATTCAAAAGCTTGATTCTCAGTTTCTTGTATAAATCAATTTAGTAACGTCGTCGTATACATAATGCAAATCATATTCTTCTTTATTAACACTTCATAGTTAAAACGAAACAAAATTTATTTTATATAATGTTTACAGCCTCAATATTGAACTTTTCTGGGAAATGATTCTAACTTATATTAATCTCTAATATTGAATAAAATATGTTAATATAAATATAAATTTATTATATATACATCCAATATTTATAACAATAATAATTATTATTATAATATATATATATATATTACTGACGTTTTGTTAAATACTCACTATCCAATATCAAGAATAAAAATAAACAGAGTATAGGTGTTATTCCTCCATTAACAACATAAATTTATTAATCATAAAATAACATTTACTTTTTATATATAATTCATTTTTCATTTTGAAAATTTAAAAAAGTTTTCAAAATAAATATATTAAATCAAAATTTTATTTTATGTAATTTTATTTTATATTAAATTTAAAACATTTAAAATTTTTTTTTAATATCCTTTGTTTACAAGTCTTAACCATTTTTTAAATAATTCTTACGAAAATTCAAGTAAAAATAGTTTTTATATGTATTATGTATATGGTTCAAATTTATAATATCATTCAGTATCTTTATTTTATTTACGAGATCAGTTCTATCTTTCTTAAGTGCAACCTTTGTCTTAAATATTTACATATCGTTATCTGTGATTACCATAAGCTTGAACTTTTTTATATAGCTCCTTCATTTCATTAAAACATTTATATACATATGCAACTGTAATAAAAAATCTGTAATAGGTGATAATAAAGCTGATTAACTCCTTATCTAAAAAGTATTTTGTAATTTTAAATCATTCGCATTCTTCATAATCGGCAAGGATTGATTCTTTTTTTCATAATTTAAAAGACATTTTTGTTCTACTTCAAATAGTATACAAAAGTTCTTCAAGCATCAAAGTTGTATTGAATTTTATTACTCTTTGATTTAAGCTTCATGTGTAATGATAATATTTAATATATAATAATAATAATAATTATTATTATTATTATATATGAATTCTACATATATAACGAATGAATATTAATGACTAAGTAGATATTAGGTAGTACTAAGTGACAATTACTAACTAATTTTTTTAAATAAAAAATTTAAATTGAACGTATACTTGTATTTTGAAAAATTTTAATTATATTTATTTAAAAATATTTAGATTTTTTAGTATATTATCTATTATTAATCGTAGTAATAAAAATTTAGGTTTATCTAATTTCAAGAAAATTTTATTACTATTTTTAAATTTTATTATATGTAAATATGGGTTAAATGTTACTATAGATTACTATAGGTTAAATGTAATTTTAAATCAATTGTATGAAATTTAATATTAATTAAATTCATTTTTAATAAATGAATATTAAATATTCGAATATTCTGTCTACTTTATGCGTTATAATATAAAATTTACAGTAATAAAAAAAATATTTCAAATTAATATTTATACATAATTATAAAAAATTATTTAATTATTTATAAACGAAATTTCTATAACAAACCGGAGAATTTGAATATACTATTTACTATACCTCTGATATTCGGTATCTTAACTGAATAACTTAATAAATTTAATATATTATGCTTATAGAATACATATAAATATCAATTGTATAAAAATCTTATTTAGAATCATATTGATTAAACTAAATTCTATAATAACTTTTCAGAGAGTAAATCTAAATTTTATTATTATAATTTTTGCAAAAAAATTTTTTATAACACTTTATTTTAATATCCTTGTACTAGGAAAATTTTAGATTATAAATTATAAATTCTTCATTAGCATCTAAAAATCACTTATAATAATTATACATATAAATATTGAATAAATAGTAATCATATTAATAATACTAGATTATTAGATATTCATTATATGTAAATCTTACAAACTTAATAAAAATATTATTTTAAATAAATGAATTTTCAAAATTTAAACCGAAAGTATCATAATAGAATTTTAATGTATTAAAAAAAGTTATATTAAAATTATATTGGAAAACTCAGCTACGACATATTATGAATAATAGAAATCTTTTCTAATATTTTTACCAGTGTAGTTTTTATTATATTTCTAAACGAAAAATAATATAAAATTTCTAAAGAAAAATAAGATCCAGCAATTAATTCTAATGTACGATTTATTACATCTGATGTAAAAGCTTGAGCATTTTTTTAATGAGTAATTCTTTTGCTTTGTTAAGCCGACGTACTTATCTGATCGTCAATAACCTAAATTCATGATAAAATTGGGCTCAAATGGTACTATTCATTTGCTTTCAGAATTACTTTACATTTGAACTATATTAATACCGATTGGATTGTCAAAAATGAAAGCTTTAATCAAGTACGAACTTGTATGTTTTATCTTAGCTCAAGAAACTAATTCACGAGAATCCACATTCTAATAGTAATATCGAAAGTAACACTTGAAGAATTATCTCTAACAATTTCAATAACAAATTATTGTTGTACGCAAACTAAAAGTTGTGAAGTAATTGGTATATAATCGTATGTGCGAAGGCGATTTATAAGTTTATAAATACAATAATTTTTTAAATTCAAGTAATATCGATCGGATTAAATTGAATTAAATAAAAAAAATTAAGTGTTTTTAATATTTTATTAATTAAATAATTTTATAATACAGTTATTAAGAATAGTTTTATAAATATTTTTTTGTAAAATACATGTAATTCTATTTAAATTGTCTTTTTTCAATTCTGAAATATTCTTATGTAATAAATTGAATTGTTGACCTTTCTTAGATTCTACTAATATTTTAAATAAATATAAAAAAATTATGTCCGTCAATTTTTTATATACTGTTGTATAAAATCTAAGTGGCTATAAACTTTGGTGTGTACATCGGGTAATCCCATAGCACATTGAAAAGTATCTGTAATAATACCATGCAGTTCTTGATTAAAGATCACTGATCCACCGCTGTCACCCTAAACAAATCAAAAACATTTTTCGTTAGATTATTTATACAATAAAATCATATCAATCTTATCCGTTATATATATATATATATACATATATATTAACGTGATATTATATTTTTAATAATAATAAATATTAATAAATGATAATAATTCTATCTATTTTATATTAAATTTACAGACTAACTTCTTACAATTTCTACATTATAAAAATTACAATTAAATAATAAAATAATAATTTATTAATAAATTAATATTATAAGCTATAAATTTAAAATAACTAAAAACTATTAGTACTTTATTAATTAATTAAATGCTACAATAAACTTACATCACATATACCAATTCCATAGTTATTAAAAGTGCAGAATTGATCATCAAAAATCATCATTGAAAATGAAGTTTGTCGTGAACAATCCTGAGTATCATAAATAGTCTGTGATGCTTTTCGTAATTCATTAGAAGTGTCCTTGGAGTCCAGTTCTTTAATTCCCCAACCAACATAAACAGCTCGAATCCCAGTAGAAAGTGATTTGGTAGGAAGATTTATTTTGTTTTGAAATTCATTGAACTGAATAGGTTGTTTCAACTGTGAAAAAAAATTTTAATTTAACAAGTTTTTTATAACTAAAAAAATACATTTTTTAATTTTCAGAATTAAACATATTTTCATGTAATATTTTTTCTATTTTGTAAATATTTCTTTGATTAAATATATTTTCTATATTATTTTATTAAAAAGAAAAGAATTGATACTTTAAAAATCTAAAATAAATTTTAACAACAATTTTGAGAATCTATTAAATTCGATAATAAGTTTATTTTATTTCGAAAATTTACAATTTTATTAGATGGTAAATAAATAAATTATTTATTATACTATTTATGTGAAGTCATTCTAAAAAATATTAAGAAAATTCAATTATTACAAATCATAAGAATAATTCAATGTAAAATTTATGTATTAGTAGACAAATGTGATAATACA